>CM053031.1:200566017-201281017 GCA_028564925.1 Lithobates sylvaticus
TAGAGGCCTAGAAAGGGTTAAAACTGCCGGCAATACGCCGGCGGTGTTGCAGCGCTGCCCCATTGATTTCAATGGGGAGCAGCGGTGGAGGAGTTGTAAACACACCGCTCCTTCACCTCTCCAAAGAAGCTGCTGGCAGGACTTATCCTGAGTCCTGCCAGCGCACTGCTCCAGTGTGAAAGCCCTCGGGCTTTCACACTGGAGACAATGGAGCAGCAGTTTGAGGGTGGAGTGCAGGCGCAATTTCTAACGCTATAGTGCCTGCAAAACGCCCTTGGTGTGAAAGGGGTCTTAAACTTAAATTGTTAAAATAAAAAAACTGTATTATGCTGGGAAGGAGAATGCTGTCTCTATGATTGCATAACCCTTATTTCATGAGTTGTAGCTTTCATAATTTATTACATATGCTATTTTTGTAAGCAGCCAATTTTATATTTGCATTTTTTTCTGTACAAGTCTTAAAAGTGTTACCTTGGTGAGCAAGGGTAATTAGGGGAAAGGTATGCCCTTTACTTGTAACTAAATATGTGTGTAGATTAATGTGTTCTGGCCTGCATAGATACAAGCTAAATGATATATATTCCCAATTACAATATTTTACAGCTATTAATGGAGATTTCACATAAACTCATAAGGCAACAAAAGGATACAATTAAAGCAGTAATAAACCCAAAAGCAATCATTTATTATATTGCAGACTACCAATTCTTAGATGTGATGGCTGAATTAGTTTTCTTTTTAGGCTTTTGATCCTCTATTTTCATATGGTAATCTGCCCAGAACAAGCTCTCAGCTCAGCAGTTACAGGGATGATGCAAATCCTTTAGCGTGGAAGGGGATGCTTTCAGTGATCAGCTATCCAAAATGGAAAAAAAAGGAAAAACTGCTTATACAGTGTTAGCTGGTGAAAATGAATGCAGCTACCACATCTTTTGGTTTTGGGTTTAATACCACTTTTAGGGAGTTATTGCTGACTTGTTTTATAGGTGCAACCTCCAGGGCAGCCATTCTTATCCATTCTTCACTACTTGGAGTCTCACTAACCTGGAAGAGACATGTGCACATGTGGTGTTTGATACTTGATATATATAAATGCTTCTTCCGGGGCAGTGACACACCAAGTAGTGAAGGATTGACCTGGATGACAGCCCCAGGGATTTCAGATTCAATTGCAAGTCAAGAATGGCAGCTGATATTTTCTGTCTTGACAGGTTTCAGCAATTGAAGTAAAATTTATTTGAGCAACAGCTATGAGTGGGCTATGTGGAAGTTAAATGAAACATAATTATAAGAGCTGAGAGTGCTTAAAATGCTATTCAGCTATTACGTAAAATCTGCAGAACAAATTTTACACTTTAAGGCCTCATGCACATTGGGCTTTTCCAAAGCTCCTCTGAGTGCCCGAAGTCACGGCAGAAAAAAAACACGCTTTTAGCTGCATTTTGCTCTTACGTTTTGCGTTTTACACGTTGTCTTTTTTTTCACAAAACGCTCCCCTCTGCTAAATTTTCACTCCCAAATGCCCACAATGCAAGAAAAAGATTATATAGTTACAGTCTGGGTGCCCCTCCCCACCTTATGCTTGGTCTTTTTTTTTTACATCAGATATTTGGACCAAATATTGGCACACAGGAAGCTGGATGTGGTCAGTGTGACAGGACAGAGGCCACATAAATGTCTAAAAGAGCTGATGTTATCCACACCATGGGGATAAGGTCACAAGAGTCTGTAGATGATGGTGGTATGATGGCCACCATCTCTAAGAAGAGCTAGAAGGAACTCTGCAGGAACACAAAGGAAAATGGGAGTGCTCTCCCATCGAATGGGAGTGCGCCATCTAAGTGCAGTATCAATACACCTTTAATAGGACAACATAAGAATGCAACTCACAATGTGGCTGAATTTTTAGCGCATATCAACTAAGGATGAGTCATCCGATTGTGTGGGAGAGATGTGGGGCTGACGGGTGGAACGGCTGCGCTAGTGGTTTCCGACGCTTCCTAGATCTTCAGGCAGCTCAGGGAAAGCTGCTGGTGTCACATCCAGGTGGAAGGTGGAGCGGGAGGTGCATAAACGTTCAGCCACATTGTGAGTTGCATTTTTGTGTTGTCCTATTAAAGAGGTTGTAAACCTCTCTGTGTCAGTTGTACCTATATGTAAGCCTAGAATAAGGCTTACCAATAGGTACTGTAAATATTTACAAAAGTGCGCCGTTTAGGAGATATTTACTATTGTATACTGTGCCGATGATGTCATCGATGCATTCGCTGCGAAGAAACTGCCGCCTGTACCGTTTCTGCAGTAGTGAGTGCCGTGAGCAGCGGCTGCGTGCGCGGGAGTGACGTCACGCAGCTGCGGCCAGTCACAGAGTCGGAGTCCGTGGCCACGGAAGGAAGAGAGGCGAAGATGGATGCGGACTGTAGCAGGGACAGCACTGGCTTCATTTGCAGGCAAGTGTCACATTATGAGCTAGTATGTGATGCATACATGCATACTAGCACATTATGTCTTTAGTTTACAGGGGAAAAGAAATGAAGATAAGCCATCAGGGTTTATTTCCTCTTTAAAGGTGTATTGATACTGCACTTAGGCTGCTCTTCCTTTTTTTTTTTGTTTGTATGTTGTATGAGCATTTTGTAGCATTTAATCCTTGGACATTAACTTTTTCCTTTGTTATGGTAACTACAAGCCATTTGTCTAAAACAGCTTTGTATCCTTTTTTAGAGCATGTTTTTTCTTAAATAAACTTTCTCTGTTCACAACATCTGGCACCAAAACCTGTTTATACAACGTAGTCTTAGCTGGAACTTGCCAATTTTAAGATGTACAAGATCAGATTCCCAGCTTCATCTGGCATGCTTTCACGTGCATCATTGTGTTATTATTTAAATATCTGTAATCAAGCTCAATCCCATTAAAACAAATTGAGAGGCAAATATATTTTATAAAATTACGGTAAAAAGAGCCATTTAGTATTTCTGTTTAGGCTCACAGTTCTGCATGACCATCTTATGAAGTATATACTTATAACTACAAAGCATTTATAGTTTTATTGCATTATTCACTTTAAAACTTGCCATCAGAGACATTTAATATCCATTTCAGCTCCAGAAGATTTTTACCCCCTTCATGACCAGGCCATTTTGCTATTCAGCACTGCGCTACTTTAACTGGCAATTGCGCAGTCATGCAAAGCTGTACGCAAACAAAATGTATATAATTTTTTTCCCCACACAACTAGAGCTTTCTTTTGGTGGTATTTCATTACCGCTGTTTTTTTTTATTATATACCGTACATTTTGAAAAAAGAACAGTATTTTTTACTCTCTGATATAAATCGTATCCAGTAAAAAAAAATGTAAAAAATGTCTTTGGTAAAAAAAAAAAAAAATGAAAATCTCAATATGTGTATATTGATTGGTTATAGCGTCTACAAACTATGGTGCGCGTGTGTGTGTGTGTGTGTGTGTGTGTGTGTGTGTGTATATACTGGAATTTGAATTCTTTTTTATTTTATACTAGTAATGGCAGTGATCAGTGACTTAAAGTGGGACTGACTGACACTGACATCACCAGTAACACTAATACAGTCCTCTGTGCTAATAATAAACACTGTCACTGTACAAATGACGATGGCTGGGAAGGGGTTAACATTTTTAGGGGCAATCAAAGGATTAACTGTGTGCCTAACAATGTTTACTGTGTTTACTCTTTTTTTACTAATAAAAATGTCTTGTCGCTGCTTGTAGGGAGCCTTGTGTTGTTTACCTACACAGGGCTCTCTTCTTTCATTCGCTGAGCCGATCAGCAGGTTCCAGCCATAAATCATTGATCATCCTGATCGTCTTGTGCTGTAGCAAATGACAGAACAGCTGGGGCGACAGGCGCCCCTACCCATAAGTAACAAATCATGTACATGATTTGGCACAGTGGGACTGCCCTGCCACGGTATAATTGCAGTGGGTGATCCTGAAGCGGATATATATATATATATATATATATATATATATATATATATATATATATATATATATATATATATATATATATATATATATATATATATATAATATTCCCAAGGGTAGCCAAGTACATGCATGGCTTGCCCACAAAAAAAAAAAAAATCCATGCACATCCAAAACGGGTATAGAGGCAGTTGCGGATCTTGCAGCAGAGGTAGATAAAACACTGTTATGCCGCGTACACACGAAGGGACAATCCCGCGGGATTATCCTCTGGACTGAAGTCCAGCGGATAATCCCCTCGTGTGTGGGCGCCGGCGGACTTTTTGGCGCCAAAGTCCGGCGGACCAAAGTTTTAAGTTTTGTTTTAAAATTATCCGCTGGACTTGGCAGTCCAGCGGACAATCCCGCCGTTAGTGGGCAAGTCCGCGGGACTTTTGAAATGAACGGACTTGCCGCTCATCGGCAAGTCCGTTCATTTAGCACGTGACTTCAGGTTACGTAGCTAGCGTAGGCAGTTACTGCCGCCGCGCTAGCTCCGTGACCTGGCATGGATTTAAAGGGAATCCCCACGCCGAAAAAACGGCGTGGGGGTTCCCCCCAAATCCATGTCAGACCCTCATCCGAGCACGCAGCCTGGCAGGCCAGGAAAGGGGTGGGGACGAGCGAGCGCCCCCCCCCTCCTGAGCCGTACCAGGCCGCGTGCCCTCAACATGGGGGGTGCCCTGGGGAAAGGGGGGCCGTGCGGCCCCCCCCCACCCCAAAGCACCTTGTCCCCATGTTGATGAGGACAAGGGCCTCTTCCCGACAACCCTGGCCGTTGGTTGTCGGGGTCTGCGGGCGGGGGCTTATCGGAATCTGGGAGCCCCCTTTAATAAGGGGGCCCCCAGATACCGGCCCCCCACCCTATGTGAATGAGTATGGGGTACGATGTACCCCTACCCATTCACCTAAGGTGTAAAATGTAAAGTACAAAAACACACACACTTTTGAAAAAATATTTTATTGCACTGCTCCGGGGGTCTTCTTCCGTCTTGGGGGTCTTCTCGCCGGACTCCTCCGCTCTCTTCTGCTCTTTTACCTAGCTCTTTCACGAGCGGGGGAGTCCGGCTACCTTCTTCGTCGTCGCCGCCGTCGTCTGGGGGTCTCGATCCGCCTTCGGGGGTCTTCCGGGGGTCTCTTCTGTTCTTGCGGCGGTCGTCGTCTTCCGCGCCGCCGGCGCCTTCTTCTTGTCCTTCTTCTTCCGATGTTGACCCGACGCTCTCTCTGCCCGGAATGCTTGTGCCGCGCTGCGCTTGGACTTATATAGGGGCATGGGGACAGGGTCACATGCACATGTCACATGGTGACCCCGCCCCCTTGTGTTGTCACAGTCCCGGAGGATGCTGGGACTGTGACATCGCAAGGGGGCGGGGTCACCATGTGACATGAACATGTGACCCTGTCCCCCATGTCCCTATATAAGTCCGAGCGCAGAGCGGCACAGGCATTCCCGGGCAGAGACAGCGACGGGTCAACATCGGAAGAAGAAGAACAAGAAGAAGGACAAGAAGAAGAAGAAGAAGGCGCCGGCGGCGCGGAAGACGACGACCGCCGCAAGAACAGAAGAGACCCCCGGAAGACCCCCAGACGACGGCGGCGACGACTAAGAAGGTAGCCGGACTCCCCCGCTCGTGAAAGAGCTAGGTAAAAGAGCAGAAGAGAGCGGAGGAGTCCGGCGAGAAGACCCCCAAGACGGAAGAAGACCCCCGGAGCAGTGCAATAAAATATTTTTTCAAAAGTGTGTGTGTTTTTGTACTTTACATTTTACACCTTAGGTGAATGGGTAGGGGTACATCGTACCCCATACTCATTCACATAGGGTGGGGGGCCGGTATCTGGGGGCCCCCTTATTAAAGGGGGCTCCCAGATTCCGATAAGCCCCCGCCCGCAGACCCCGACAACCAACGGCCAGGGTTGTCGGGAAGAGGCCCTTGTCCTCATCAACATGGGGACAAGGTGCTTTGGGGTGGGGGTGGCGCACGGCCCCCCTTTCCCCAGGGCACCCCCCATGTTGAGGGCACGCGGCCTGGTACGGCTCAGGAGGGGGGGGGCGCTCGCTCGTCCCCACCCCTTTCCTGGCCTGCCAGGCTGCGTGCTCGGATGAGGGTCTGACATGGATTTGGGGGGAACCCCCACGCCGTTTTTTCGGCGTGGGGATTCCCTTTAAATCCATGCCAGGTCACGGAGCTAGCGCGGCGGCAGTAACTGCCTACGCTAGCTACGTAACCTGAAGTTACGTTCGAAATGAACGGACTGCTCCGTGTGTGGGCAAGTCCGTTCATTTTCAAAAGTCCCGCGGACTTTTGGCCGGCGGATTATCCGCTGGAGAAGTCCGTGCGTGTGTGGGCAAGTCCACACGCTCGGAAAGTCCAGCGGACCTAGCTGGAAAGTCCCGCGGGATTGTCCGCTGGACTAGGTCCGCCGGCAAAAGTCCCTTCGTGTGTACGCGGCATTACTTTGACTTATGTATATATTAATAGTAGCAAGTCAAGAAAATCCCTTTTGCAGTCTTCAGACAAAGCACTATGGGATTGTCAGATTCCACAGGAGTTATAGGTGTAATATGTTGGATCAAGATAATGAGCATGATGGGGCATGTGTGTGTATGTATATACAGTATCTCACAAAAGTAAGTACACCCCTCACATTTTTGTAAATATTTTATTATATCTTTTCATGTGACAACACTGAAGAAATTACATTTTGCTACAATGTAATGAGTGTACAGCTTGTATAACAGTGTAAATTTGATGTCCCCTCAAAATAACTCGACACACAGCCATTAATGTCTAAACCGCTGGCAACAAAAGTGAGTACACCCCTAAGTGAAAATGTCCAAATTGGGCCCAATTAGCCCTTTCCCCTCCCCGATGTCATGTGACTCATTAGTGTTACAAGGTCTCAGGTGTGAATGGGGAGAAGGTGTGTTAAATTTGATGTTATCATTCTCACTCTCTTATACTGGTCACTGGAAGTTCAACATGGCACCTCATGGCAATGAACTCTCTGAGGATCTGAAAATAGAATGGTTGCTCTACATAAAGATGGCCTAGCCTATAAGAAGATTACCAAGACCCTGAAACTGAGCTGCAGCATGGTGGCCAAGACCATACAGCAGTTTAACAGGACAGGTTCCACTCAGAACAGGGAGTGTCATGGTCTGGGGCTGCATGAGTGCTGCCGATACTGGGGAGCTACAGTCCATTGAGGGAACCATCAATGCCAACATGTACTGTGAAATACTGAAGCAGAGCATGATCCTCTCTCTTCGGAGACTGGGCCACACTCCTCCAAAACGACCACTGCCTTGCTAGAGAAGCTGAGGGTAAAGGTGATGGACTGCCCAAGCATGTCTCCTGACCCAAACCCTATTGAGCATCTACAGGCATCCTCAAATGGAAGGTGGAGGAGAGCAAGGTCTCTATCATCCACTTGCTCCGTGATGTCATCATGGAGGAGTGTAAGAGGACTCCAGTGGCAACCTGTGAAGCTCTGGTGAACTCCATGCCCAAGAGGGTTAAGGCAGTGCTGGAAAATAATGGTAACCACACAAAATATTGACACGTTGGGCCCAATTTGGACATTTTCACTTAAGGGTGTACTCACTTTTGTTGCCAGAGGTTTAGATATTAATGGCTGTGTGTTGAGGTATTTTGAGGGGACAGCTAATTGACACTGTTATACAAGCTCTACACCATCTACTTTACATTGTAGCAAAGTGTGATTTCTTCATTGTTGTCACATGAAAAGATATAATAAAGTATTTACTAAAATGTGAGGGGTGTACTCACTTTTGTGAGATTGTGTGTAATATATAATACATACATACACTCACTGTATATCTTCAGAGAATCATGGCCTTTCTCCCTTTTAAAATGAGTCCCTGGATGAAGATGTTAAAAGGCTCATAAAACATATTTCAGGTACTTGTCTAACGTTTTAATATTTAACCCTTTCGTGGCCAGGTCTGGGACCTAACAGCGTGTGGGGGGGGGGGGGGTATTGCATGCAATCGGGTAGCTGCAGCCATTGGGATTGTGTGTGAAACTGGCCGACTCCTGCCTGTCAGGTGAGAGCATCCGAGCAGCTCCGCTGCCACCTGATCGCTCTCTCACACCCCCGGTACCGTGTCCCCTATGTGATGAAAAAAAAAAGAAGAAGCTTTAAGTAAAAAAAATAAATAAAGTTACACCGAATCACATAACCCCCAACCCCACATATATGCACAAATGTAAACGCATGCATCAGGGCTCCTACTCGTGAATATGTTGATTGCGGCATGTTGCATATCGCCGCATACGCCAGATAGAGAGCAATAATTCTAACACCAGACCTTCTCCATAACACTAAATTGATACCTATAGGGGGCTTTTGAAGCATTGCCTATAGAAAATGAGACTGAAGTTTGTCGCCATTTCATGGAAATAAATTTAAGGTTTGGCATGTTGGGTATCTATTTACTGGTTGCAACCTCATCTTTTATATTTTACCAAATTGGGTAATTTTATTGTTTGTCTTCCCTAAAATTCACAGTGTGTTTTTTACTGAAATTTTACCTTTGCGGTAACATCGTGTGACATAAATTGCAACTACCACTATTTTGTGCTCTAAGGTGTCTGTTTTCAGAAAACTATATAATATTTGTGGGTTTTGTGTACTCTTCATGCATAAAATGATTTTTTAAACGTGTGCAAAAAATGGCTCTGGCAGCGAAAGGGTTAAAGAATGACATGGTGTTTTTTTTATTTTTTTTATTGCTTACCCTCTTCTTCCAGTCCTACTGTGCAGAATACTATATTGAGCAAATTTGGGGGCTGAACCAAGTGTTTTTACAAGCTGTATTAACCACTTCAGCCCCGGACCATTTGGCAGCCAAAGGACCAGAGGTCTTTTTTCAATTTCGCACTGCACTACTTTAACTGGTAATTGCGCGGTCATGCAATTTTGTAACCAAACGAAATTTGCGTCCTTTTCTTCCCACAAATAGAGCTTTCTTTTGATGGTATTTGATTGCCTCTGTGATTTTTATTTTTTGCGATATAAACGGAAAAAGAGCGAAAATTTTGAAAAAAAAAGAGATTTTCTACTTTTTGTTATAAAAAAAATCTAATAAACTCAATTTTAGTCAAACATTTGGGCCAAAATGTATTCAGCCACATGTCTTTAGTAAAAAAAAATGCCAATAAGCGTATATTTATTGGTTTGCGCAAAAGTTATAGCGTCTACAAACTAGAGTACATTTTCTGGAATTTACACCGCTTTTAATTTATGACTGCCTATTTCATTTCTTGAGGTGCTAAAATGGCAGAGAAGTACAAAACCCCCCCAAATGACCCCATTTTGGAAAGTAGACACCCCAAGCTATTTGCTGAGAGGCATGTTGAGCCCATTGAATATTTTTTTTTTTAGTCCCAAGTGATTGAATAAAGACAAAAATAAAAAAGATTTTTTTTTTTTTCAAAAAGTTGTCACTAAATGATATATTGCTCACACATGCCATAGTTATATGTGGAATTGCACCCCAAAATACATTTTGCTGCTTCTCCTGAGTATGGGGATACCACATGTGTGGGACTTTTTGGGAGCCTAGCCGCGTACGGGGCCCCGAAACCCAAGCACCGCCTTCAGGATTTCTAAGGGTGCAAATTTTTGATTTCACTCCTCACTACCTATCACCGTTTCGAAGGCCATAAAATGCCAAAATAGCACAAAACCCCCCCAAATGACCCCATTTTGGAAAGTAGACACCCCAAGCTATTTGTTGAGAGGCATGGTGAGTATTTTACAGCTCTCATTTGTTTTTGAAAATGAAGAAAGTAAAGAAAAAAAAAAATTTTTTTTCTTTTTTCAATTTTCAAAACTTTGTGACAAAAAGCGAGATCTGCAAAATACTCACAATACCTCTCAGCAAATAGCTTGGGGTGTCTACTTTCCAAAATGGGGTCATTTTGGGGGGTTTTATGCCATCTGGGCATTCCATGGCCTCCGAAACTGTGATTGGCAGTGAGAAGTGAAATAAAAAAATTACACCCTTAGAAAGCCTGAAGGCGGTGATTGGTTTTTGGGGTTCCGTACGCAGCTAGGCTCCCAAAAAGTCCCACACATGTGGTATCCCCGTACTCAGGAGAAGCAACAGAATGTATTTTGGGGTGTATTTCCACATATGCCCATGACATGTTTGAGCAATATATCATTTAGTGACAACTTTTTGTAAAAAAAATATATATATTTTTTTTTTTTCATTATTCAATCTCTTGGGACAAAAAAAAAAAATATTTAATGGGCTCAACATTGCTCTCAGCAAATAGCTTGGGGTGTCTACTTTCCAAAATGGGGTCATTTGGGGGGGGTTTGAACTGTCCTGGCATTTTATGCACAACATTTAGAAGCCTATGTCACACGTCACCCACTCTTCTAACCACTTGTAGACAAAGCCCTTTCTGACACTTTTTGTTTACATGAAAACATATTTTTTTTTTGCAAGAAAATTACGTTGAACCCCCAAACACTATATATATTGTTAAAGCAAAGGCCCTACAGATTAAAATGGTGGGTGTTGCATTTTTTTTTTCCACACAGTATTTGCGCAGCGATTTTTCAAACGCATTTTTTGTGGAAAAAATACACTTTTTTTTATTTTAATGCACTAAAACACACTATATTGCTCAAATTTTTGATGAAATAAAAAATATGATCTTAGGCCGAGTACATGGATACCAAACACGACATGCTTTAAAATTGCGCACAAACACGCAGTGGCGACAAACTACATACATTTTTTAAAAGCCTTTAAAAGCCTTTACATGATACCACATTAGATTCACGGAGGAGGTCTACTGCTAAAATTACTGCCCTCGATCTGACCTTCGCGGTGATACCTCACATGCATGGTGCAATTGCTGTTTACATATGACGCCAGACCAACGCTTGTGTACGCCTTTGCGCAAGAGAAGGGGGGGCAGGGGTGCTTTTTTTTTTTTTTTTTGTTTTTTTTTTTATTTATTTAGCTTTTTTATTTTATTTTTAAACTGTTCCTTCCATTTTTTTTCTTTGTTATGATTTTTATTGTTATCTCAGGGAATGTAAATATCCCCTATGATAGCAATAGGCAGTGACAGGTACTCTTTTTTTGAAAAAATTGGGGTCTATTAGACCCTAGATCTTTCCTCTGCCCTCAAAGCATCTGACCACACCAAGATTGGTGTGATAAAATGCTTTCCCAATTTCCCAATGGCGCGGTTTATATCCGGGAGGGGGGACATTCCCTCCCACTGCTTGTAAAAGCAGTCTAGAGGCTAATTACCCGCTAGAATTGCTTTTACATGAAAGCCGATCACTGGCTGAAAAGAATGATACCAAGATGATACCTAAACCTGCAGGCATCATTCTGGTATAACCATTCAAAGTCCAGCAACATACTGGACATATATTGTAATCTTTTTTTTTTCATGCAGCCTCTTGGCTGAACGAAAAAAAGAGATTGATTGGTGGGTATGCCCACCATTAGAATACCTCCCTTCATCCACCCACTTCTAATGATGGGCATACATGCACCATTTATATATGCCGATGCATGGGGGCATCCTCCCGCAAAAGTTATGCCGTGTACACACGGTCGGAATTTCGACCGTATGTACGTGGCATTAGGAGCCAATCGCTCCCCCCCCCTGCTGCCCCCATGCTTCGGCATATATGCTCTTTTTTTTAACTGTGGTGGTGAAATCACCTCCTACAGCGTTGGAGTCGCGGCTTTATGTATCGTGGGAGCAAACGCTGTTGCTGTCAAGATAAATAAATCCGCGTTGCAACTGAATGGCGCACCTGAAAACAAAAAAATGCTCAACACTAAAACACACAGTAAACAAAATTACATACCTGAAAAGCAAGCATGATAAAACATAATAAAACATAATAAAACATAATAAAACATTGCAGAATAGAATGGAGTAAAAAAAGAGCAACAATAGAGAGAGAATAGAGTGAGAGAGAGAACAATAAAACGACAACTATTTTATTTTTTTTTATTTTTTTGAGATTCACAGGTAAAAAAGCTCCTGACTGAAGCGACTGAATCAAAACGCTACCACAAAAAAAATGTTAGCGATCGCAGGGATCAGGCCTGACTCTGCGAACGCTGCAGTTATGTGTGCTTAGTGTTTTGTAAGTGACAGTGATCGATCGATACTGCACTTGGGTGGGCTGGGCTGGGCGGAGGGGGAAAACGCAGGTGCTAGCAGGTATCTGGGCTGATCCCGCTAACAATGCGGTTTTTTTTGGAACCCTAAACTGCTGGGACGCTAGTATAGATCTGATCAGATCAGATATTGATCTGTTCAGATACTGTGCCACTAAGGGAGGTGTATGCTTTGTGCGTGGGTGTTTGCGGTACTGGCACTAACCTGGGGCGACGCAGACCTTATTTGACCCTAAAACCTAATTGATATCACCCGCCGGGCGATCAGGGGGTTAAACCGTTATTGGGTAATAAATGGCGGGTGCCCTGACAGTATAAAAAACAAGCTAACTAACCAGCGTCACCCGTAACAGTAATACAAAAAAAAACTGGTTACCTAGCGACACTAATGCAGCGATCAGAAAAACGATCGCTTAGTGACACTGGCAAAAGGGGGTGAAAGGGTTAACTAGGGGCAATCAGGGGGTTAAACCTTTATTAGGTAATATATGGGGGTACCTGACGCTATATAAAAACCTGACGGGGAACCTAAATAACGAAATAACTAACTGGCTAACCAGCGTCACCAGTGACAGTTATACAGTGATCACTGGTGAAAGGGTTAACTCTAGGGGCAATCAGGGGGTTAAAACCTTTATTTAGGTTGTAATATGGGGGTACCTGACCTATAAACCTATTTATGAACCTATATAAACATGGCGGTTACCTAAAAAAAAAAAATGGTTACCTAGCGACACTAATGCAGCGATCAGAAAAACGATCGCTTAGTGACACTGGCAAAAGGGGGGTGAAAGGGTTAACTAGGGGCAATCAGGGGGTTAAAACCTTTATTAGGTAATATATGGGGGTACCTGACGCTATATAAAAACCTGACGGGGAACCTAAATAACGAAATAACTAACTGGCTAACCAGCGTCACCAGTGACAGTTATACTGTGATCACTGGTGAAAGGGTTAACTCTAGGGGCAATCAGGGGGTTAAAACCTTTATTTAGGTTGTAATATGGGGGTACCTGACCTATAAACCTATTTATGAACCTATATAAACATGGCGGTTACCTAAAAAAAAAAAATGGTTACCTAGCGACAGCAGTGACACTAATACAGCGATCAGAAAAACGATCGCTTAGTGACACTGGCAAAAGGGGGTGAAAGGGTTACCTGGGGGGCAATCAAGGGGTTAAACCTTTATTAGGGGGGGGTGGGGGGCTACCTTGGACCTAAAACTAACTGCCCTGACAGTTATTACAGTCACACTGACACTAAATGCAGTGATCAGTAAAAAAATGATCACTGCAATTAGTGACACTGTGACTGGGGGGGGAGGGGGTGATCTGGGGGGTGATCAGGGGGTGACAGGGGGGTGTTTTGTGTGCCTATGTGTACTGGTGTCAGTGTACTGTTTGTGCACTAACCTTTAGATGTTCACAGCTCGGCGTTCCGGTCACATAGACCGGCGCACCGAGCGTGACATCACTTCCTCTGCCTGTGTTTTGATTGACACAGACAGAGGAAGCATCTGATTCGCCAGGAGCGATCGCGAGGGGGTGGCCAGAAACCACTGGCCGTCCCCTCATCCCGGATCGCTCCTGAAGCGATCCCGACCGTCCCCGCCGGCCGGGGGGGGTCCGATCGGACCCCCCACCCGCCGGAAGAATGGCACGTACAGGTACGTGGTTCTGCCTGTACGTGCCATTCTGCCGACGTATATATACAGGGGGCGGTCGGCAAGTGGTTAAATATACAAAACCCTTATTTATTTTTTATATATATATATATATATATATATATATATATATATATATATATTTTTTTTTTTATTCATTTATTTATTTTTAACAAGTACATACAGTAATGCTGTTGTTATTTTTGCTTGCCTGAAGCTTTCTCAAACTGAGAAGTCATAAAGTGAAAAACTATTATGTGAAATTTTATGAAAACGGCGGAGTCGCTATATTAAATCTAATCCGATTCAGCCATCCAAAATGAGTTTAGCAGTTAAATTGAACATTCTCCCATCTTGTTACAGCATGAGTTTGCATATACAATGTAGAGATGTTTTATATTTCCAGACATTTAATGATGTTTGTGTTTACTTGTCAGGCCGCGTATTGATCTGTGCAAGTGATGATCGGACATGTGCTCAGTTGAGAGAATACATTACCGTGGGGGCAGAGCCACTTTTAATGAGGCTGTACAACAAAGCCTTTGGGAAGGATGAAAAGGCAGCAGAAGTATGGCTGAAAAACAGAAAAGCAGTCAAGAAAAAGGAATTTGCTACAGGTGGGAAGAACATGCAAAGTAAGAAAGTGAAAGATGGCACAAGTAAACAGAAGAGAAACTGCAAAAAAACTGAATTAACTTTAACACAAATGATAGGAAAAGTGGATGATGATGGCATGACAAAAGAACAGGAAGAAGGCTTGTTCAAAGAGGAAAGCATTAGCATGGAAAGTAGCCTAGAAGAGCCAAAATATGAAGATCTCCAGTTGAATTTACCTTCAGACTCTTATTATGGCATCTTAAAGGAACCTCTGACTGTCATCCATCCTTTACAAGGCTGCAACGACCCCTATGCGCTGATGAGGTTATTGCATGAAATAGAGCCAAGATATGTCGTCCTGTATGATGCAGAGCTCAGCTTTGTTCGTCAGCTTGAAATTTACAGAGCTAGTAAGCAGAAAACATTAAGGTACTTCAAATCCCTGTATGTATATTATAAATATAAATACATGGTTACAGGACTTTTTTGTAAAATGAGTGCAGATACTTGCCCTCTCCTCCCCCAGGCTGCCTTTGTTGCCCTCCACCCTTCTTTCCCTTAGAAAATACTGTGGGTATTTAACCTGAAATATATCTGATGCTAGGTCTGCCACATGTCAGGTGTGATGTAGTACATTGTTACTGCACGTATCTATGATGTGTACATTATGTAATGCTGCTGGGTGAAAGCAGACAGTCACTGACAGGCACCCAGCAAAGACCACTAACTTGAGGTGTACTATGTATATAAGGACACACCTTATGGATGTGGCATGATGCACACTAGTCTGATCACAGTATAGCCACACTAACTGCTCAGCATAGTTAAATAAACCCCATATCTGCTCTTACTGGGATAAAATAAGCCTCATCGTTGTAGTCAGTGGAAGCTGCCTCAATACTATAGGCCAGAATCTTCCCCCGTGCTTTCCAGGCAGGTTGCAGGAATGGAGAAAAAAGAGAGCCTGTGACACCTATGGTAGCTTCACAAGGAAGGAGGAAATGTAGCAATGCGAGATCTCATCCCCCTTGTTGCCATTTGAACCAAAGACCTCCCTTATGAAGGCCCAGCAACCTAAAGATTTTTGAAGGCACAGGACCTCAGGAAGTTCCATTCTTGCTTAACATGCACAGGCTGATTCACAGCAGAACAATACACTTTCCTCTACACAAGTGCATGCAAGGAAAAGAGCACAGCAGCTCAGTGGCTGTACTAGGATTGTTGGTTTAAATCCCAAACACGGCACTACTTTCCTGGAGTTTGCATGTTCTCCCTGTGCCTGCATTGGTTTCCTCTGGGTCCTCTGGTTTCCTCCCACACTCTAAAGATTTGCTGGTAGGTTAATTGGCTCGTGTCTAAATTGGCCCTAGTATGTGTATGAATGTGAGTTGGGGACAATAGATTGTAAGCTCTTAAATGTCAGGGACTGATGTGAATGCACGATATATATGTGTTAAGTGCTGCGTAAATTAAAACATAAGTACCTTTAATAGGTAAAAGAGGGCATGGCCGAGGAGGGGCGGCCCAATGGATAAGGCTGTCCTGTTCGGTTAGTGTTAGCCGTAAAGGTCTGAAGATGGCTGGCACTGCAGGAGCAGGGAGTATTTACAGTAGATCTGTAGCAGTGTTTCTGGTGTGCAAAATAGTGGCGCTGTCCCACAGGATCCAGGACACTTAGCAAGAATGCTTTTCTGGTGACCGGAAAATACTCCTGGGTTAGCCCTGTGCCAGCTTTTCTTATGGACACTAGTACCAGGGAGTTGTTAAACAACCAATAGGACTGCCTAGTAGCTCTTACTAAATAGGAAGTGTACTGGACCAGTGCATTTTGGGACAAAAAAAAAGCCTACATTACTAAAGCTGGTCAAATGTTGTCCAGTCCTTTCAATCATCCAGTACGCTGATCAAAAAAAAAATGAAATTAATTCCTCCCCATCCACACAAGCGAGGTTGATGGGGGAATCCATCCCACTGCGCTATTGTATTCTGACTGCGATACTCCTCCACTGTCGGAATACATCTGATCATCGCTGATGGATCGATATTCAGCCAGTTACTTCTGAACTGGGCAAATTTCAATCAATCTGTTGACAGATTAATTGTCATTTGCTGTGTAGAAGCAAAATACACTGAATTGTGATGTCATGGCCTTATTTCATGTAGCAAATGTCATCATATTAAATATTGTTCTTTCTTAGGATAATTTCTTGATTTTTTTTTTTTCTCTCTCTATTTACAAATATTCTTGAACATTTTAGGGTTTATTTTCTCATCTATGGAGGCTCTACAGAAGAACAGAGGTATCTCACTTCCCTCAGGAAGGAAAAAGAAGCATTTGAGCACCTTATCAGGTAAAACATACTTCTCTACAAAGCGTTTAAAATAATGAAGATGCTCAAAATTATAGCTTGGAGAGGAGCAAAATCCATTATACATTGTTTACCGACTGAGTCAGGATACATTTACACAGGATATTCAATTTTTTGGGCATTTCTTAATAAATAATTTGAGCCTCATGATTCGGTATAAAGATAAGGGGGTGATACATTTTTTACATTTATTAATAGAATTCTTGTTCAGGGTATGCGAGTCAAAAGCATTGAAGACAGAGAGGCAAACTGTATATTTAGCAGTGGCACCCCCCCCCCCCCAATATGCTGATGATGATAGGTCTATCTTAAAGGGTCCTGTCCAGCATTGCATACACTTCTTCTTTTGGTAGATGCTAGAGAAGTTTGCTGGTGAAATATCTGCATTTAGATTTTTGAGACTGCTCACTTGCTGTACTTATTATGAGGGGTTCCCACTGTTTATTTTTTTATATTAATCTTATTCTATGGAGACTGCAACTGATGAAGTTGGACCATGCAAATGTATGTGGCAACACCTAAAACCATAACAGGATTTGGAATTCGGCTCACTGATAGAGTATCCAAGACATAGCCCACCAGACTCCATCTAGATGTAAAATGGTTATTTTAGGTGTACAGACTTGATAAACAAAAGGACTTAAAAATAGGTACTACAATGATACTTTTAAGTTTTTCCGGAGTTCTGCTACCCGCCAAATTATAAAACGTTAAATGATTTTGGTAATTGTATAAACTTCCCATTTTTGGCACTTTAGACACCGAAGCTAAAATACTATAGGATTTGGAGCAGCTACACAAGTGGCACAGAGTCTAAATTGTAAAGAGTACAGAATTCCTGGCATTGAGGGGCTCTTTTTGGGGTACAGTTATTGTGGAAGAAGAGAAGCAAAAGTACACTAAATCAGGTTACAGTGAGACAGGTTACAAAGGAGAATCCGCAGTGGTGTGAGCAAAGTAGGTCCACAATCCCTTATTTTATCAAAAAGATCCCGGTGGCCTCTGTGTATGCTTGATATACTATAAGCAAAATTCAGCTGGGTTGGGAAGAGAAGGGGGGTGGGGGATTCTTCCATCCACCCTCTTTTTGTGGATAGAGCAATCTGTTCTCCTTTTTTATTTTTTTGGTCAGCTGAACGAAAAAAAACAAAAACTAACAATAGATGGCCAGCTTTAATCTGACATATCCACATAGAGACTAATGGAGGGCAAGGGACCTTCCAATTAAGTAAGATATACACTTTTAGCATTAAAGTACATTGTCTGTAGGAACCTTTTTACGATTTTATGTCAAGGTGATGTCCACAAAATTAAGGTTGATTTAAAAATCGACTGAGTTGTGTGGATAATGATCAGCCAAAATGTAACTGCATCCTATGAGGTACAGTAATTGTTTGGGTGATCAGACAGCTGCAGGTGCTAAGGCTGCTGACTACAATAGCCAGCAGGTGAGAATTCTCCAACCATCCATGCCATTTACCGATTGATTTATCTCATTCCGCCCAAGCCATCCACACATGTATGGCTTGCCTTAAAGTAGACTACCCTCCTAACACTAACTATGCTTATTTTCCCTACCCCCTCTTTCTACCTTTCCTGTCTAACCTGTGTAAAAAAAGATGTGTGTTCTTACCTATTTTTTATTCTGCAATGATCCGGTCATGTGACTCGCAGCCTTGTCTCCCCATGTCAGTGATCTGCTGCTGCAGGAGAGAGGGAGTGCTGACAATGGCTTGGGCATGGGAGTCTGGGTCATGTCACAGCTCTTGGAATTCCAAGTTGTTGTTGAGAGCTGCCTCCTCTCCCCTGCAGCTGCTGCTAACTGACACGGGGGATCAAATGATTGGACAAAAAAATAGATAAGTGTACACACTTTTATTTATTTTTTTATTTATTTTTTTACACAGTTTAGGCAGAGTAGGTAACAGGTGAGGGGAAGAGGACATTTTAAAGAGTAGTTGGAGTTAGGCTGTAATTCCACTTTAAGGTATCAGTGTTTTTATTGTGCACAGCTATCTATCTGTTCTGAGCAGGTTGTGAGCTAAATTAACTTAACCAAATATATAGACTTTTGGTACATACACTTGATTCAGATATTAAATTCACTATCACGTTTGCTTGCAGAGAAAAGGCCAGCATGGTCATCCCAGAAGAAAGAGAAGGACGCGATGACACAAATCTGGATCTGCAGAGAGATGTGACTCCAGCCTCAGCTACTTCTGACACACGCAAAGCTGGTCAGTCCAGTTCATTTCCTTCCATGCTATTTATTACAGTGTGTAAACTGTGCCTATACCTCTCATGTTTTCAAGAGTTCTAACACAAATTTATATTTTATTATTAAAAAAAAAAAAAACTATAAGGAATATCTATGTAAATCTCATGTAACAAAGAAACTAGGTACCAAGGTTTAAATACTTGTAATTTTTGTGTTTTTAAAAATAGTTTTTTAGTCATTAACATGATTTTATTTTTTATCTTTGTTTGATGAAGTCTAGCTGTACATAAGTATAAAAGAGCATTCATGTTTGCATTTACAGTAATCATATAAAAGAATCTATGCAAATATATTTCAATATAAGATTTGGAACAGTGACAGTGGGCTCCATTCACAAAGCGGTATCTTATCGCATCCGAGTATGCAGTAAGATATCACACCGCGTTTTTCAAAAATAAATAAATTTGCCGATTACTTTAAAAACTCTGTACACCTAGTGCATATCTCATAAATGCATATACAAAACAATATTATATAGAAAGAACTCTTGTTAGTATGCCGTGTATGGGTGAAACAGTGAACACCCGGCTGGGCTAACCGCCCTTTGATGAAAGCTCAGTGAAACACAAATATAGTGACACATAAAACAATCTGATTATTCCTTAAAGATACAAAACGTGAAACTTGTGATGAACAAATATCTCTATGGATGTGTTTACATATAGCCCCTATATCTTGAAAGGGCGTAATAAATAAACACCAAACTGGGTCTCTAGTTCGACACCAGAAACCCTGTGTGTAAGATTAAATCACACTACTGAAAAAGTGCAAAGTGAAGCAGTAACTGTGCAGAAATACAATTAATAAACACCCAACAGGGCATCTAACATCTCACCAATAACACAGTGTGTGTATGTTGACCCCTATAGGTAATGGAGCAACTCAAATGTGGAATAATAAAAATAAAACAGTGTTGCTACAAAGATGAAAATGGTAAACACCCAACAGGGTATCTAACTTTACACCAATGACATGGTATATGAATAATATTAACAGTATGAAATGGGGCGACCCAAATATATATGATTGAAATATAACAATATTTCTATGAAGACGGTATAAAAATGAGCACCCTGCTATGATGAACACCCAGCTGGGCGAAAGCACGATATTTTGAAAGTCCACAATAAAGCGTTTCCAAAAAAAATTGAATACTCAATAAAACAAATCGTCCCACATTAAAAAAATCATATAAAAAAATGGAAGAAAAACAGTCTCTGCAGAAACTCCTGGTAGATTCATAAAAACGTGACTTGTATGACACCATAGAAAATGTGTAGAGACCTCCACCATAGGGCACACTTATCTTCTTACCAGAACTGGATGGTCCCTTTTTAGGGGGAACGTTCACGCAGGTGGCTCTTAACCCTAGCCAGGGGTAAACTGCAGGACACACCCGAAATCCTAGAGACCTTAACAGATAACTCTTATGCGCCAACTTCAGACCAGAGATTCTCCAATCACCTCCGCTCAGGGCCAGTCACAGTTATTGAATACGTGTTGGTACCGGGGAGAATGAAAAAAACTTGCATAGTATAAAATCCAAGGGTGGTTTATTAGATAAAAACAAAGGAAACACTTACAGTGTAACGATTCTTAAAAGGCATAAGGCGAGCCGTCCGGTCTCGCATAAACAGCCCGTGGTAGCTCTTTTGGGAGGAGGAGCTACGTCTTGACGCCACCGCAGCACGACGTGATCCCGCTACCACGGGCTGTTTATGCGAGACCGGCCGGCTCGCCTTATGCCTTTTAAGAATCGTTACACTGTAAGTGTTTCCTTTGTTTTTATCTAATAAACCACCCTTGGATTTTATACTATGCAAGTTTTTTTCATTCTCCCCGGTACCAACACGTATTCAATAACTGTGACTGGCCCTGAGCGGAGGTGATTGGAGAATCTCTGGTCTGAAGTTGGCGCATAAGAGTTATCTGTTAAGGTCTCTAGGATTTCGGGTGTGTCCTGCAGTTTACCCCTGGCTAGGGTTAAGAGCCACCTGCGTGAACGGTCCCCCTAAAAAGGGACCATCCAGTTCTGGTAAGAAGATAAGTGTGCCCTATGGTGGAGGTCTCTACACATTTTCTATGGTGTCATACAAGTCACGTTTTTATGAATCTACCAGGAGTTTCTGCAGAGACTGTTTTTCTTCCATTTTTTTTATATGATTTTTTTAATGTGGGACGATTTGTTTTATTGAGTATTCAATTTTTTTTGGAAACGCTTTATTGTGGACTTTCAAAATATCGTGCTTTCGCCCAGCTGGGTGTTCATCATAGCAGGGTGCTCATTTTTATACCATCTTCATAGAAATATTGTTATATTTCAATCATATATATTTGGGTCGCCCCATTTCATACTGTTAATATTATTCATATACCATGTCATTGGTGTAAAGTTAGATGCCCTGTTGGGTGTTTACCATTTTCATCTTTGTAGCAACACCGTTTTATTTTTATTATTCCACATTTGAGTTGCTCCATTACCTATAGGGGTCAACATACACACACTGTGTTATTGGTGAGATGTTAGATGCCCTGTTGGGTGTTTATTAATTGTATTTCTGCACAGTTACTGCTTCACTTTGCACTTTTTCAGTAGTGTGATTTAATCTTACACACAGGGTTTCTGGTGTCGAACTAGAGACCCAGTTTGGTGTTTATTTATTACGCCCTTTCAAGATATAGGGGCTATATATAAACACATCTATAGAGATATTTGTTCATCACAAGTTTCACGTTTTGTATCTTTAAGGAATAATCAGATTGTTTTATGTGTCACTATATTTGTGTTTCACTGAGCTTTCATCAAAGGGCGGTTAGCCCAGCCGGGTGTTCACTGTTTCACCCATACACGGCATACTAACAAGAGTTCTTTCTATATAATATTGTTTTGTATATGCATTTATGAGATATGCACTAGGTGTACAGG
The DNA here is from genome assembly GCA_028564925.1 of Lithobates sylvaticus. Taxonomy (NCBI): domain Eukaryota; kingdom Metazoa; phylum Chordata; class Amphibia; order Anura; family Ranidae; genus Lithobates; species Lithobates sylvaticus. The sequence continues at coordinate 200,588,052 of CM053031.1, forward strand.
CATCCTTCATAGTTATTCGGCACAGTGCACTTCATTTATTGCACTCTTGGTGTGACTTCACTCTTTTAGCGCAGCTCCTTTTTAATTTATTTCTGATTTATGTAGTATAACATTTTGAGCAGCAGCTTCACCTACCCAGATAGCGCGATTTTTTTCCTTTAACACTTTAAAAACTCTACCAAAATACCTACTTGAAATAAAATCACTGTGCTACTCTGCACACAATAAATTTGTGCAAATATGTAATCTCGAAAACGACCTAAATAAAAAACAGGGTTTGGTTGCCGTTATATACTGACATGCGTTCCCGCATCCAACAGAAACTTAAATACAAAAAGTAAGGCGCAACACCACTAAAAGAATTACTTGTACGTACTACGTGTAGACTATATGGGTATCAAACATTTAATGTCAAAAACCCCATGAAATACTTCATGTACATATGATCATAATCCTCATATAAAACGCACAAACCATTAATTGTGAATCCTACTACTAAGAAAAATATACACTATATAAGTGCTGTTCTATAAACTACATACAAAGTGCATACCAAGTTGAGACAGAACAAAAGTCCACATCCATAAAATAATGTCTTGCATTAATATTGCATAGATGCTGTACATGACAAACGTGCCCATTTTCCAAATCTCATGTGCAAAACAACGGAATATCATGCAGGAGTGCTCCACCTCTGTGTATCCACCACCGGTCTCTGCTGCCTCTTACCTCCAAGACCGACCTACACAATAGGTAAGGTCAACCAGAGCTGTCCCAGACACCTGGGCGTATATTAATTTATCAAACCTCCAAAGGGCAGGTGAGACCAAAACCCAAACAATGCCTCAGGATATGCATCACTCAGTAGCAAAAATGAAACCAAAAACCTCCCATAGTGTAATACAATCAGATAAACCATTTATTCAGTAAGAGATTAACCGCTTCAGCCCCGGAAGATTTTATCCCCTTCCTGACCAGCACTTTTTGCGATTCGGCACTGTTCCGCTTTAACTGACAATAGCGTGGCACCAAAACAAAATCAATGTCCTTTTTCCCCACAAATAGAGCTTTATTTTGGTGGTATTTGATCACCTCTGCGGTTTTTATTTTTTGCGCTATAAACAAAGAAAGAGCGACAATTTTGAAAAAAAAAAAAGCAATATTTTTTTCTTTTTGCTATAATAAATATCCCCGAAAAATATAAAAAAACATTTTTTTTCCTCGGTTTAGGCCGATATATATTCTTCTACATATTTTTGGTAAAAAAAAAAAAAACACTATAAGCATATATTGATTGGTTTGCTCAAAAGTTATAGCGTCTACAAAATAGGGGATAGCTATATGGCATTTTTATTATTACATTTTTTTATTAGTAATGGCGACCTGCGATTTTTATTTTGACTGCGACATTATGGTGGACACATCGGACACTTTTGACACTATTTTGGAACCATTGTCATTTATACAGCGATCAGTGCTATAAAAATGCACTGATTACTGTGTAAATGACACTGGCAGGGAAGGAGTTAAACACCTGGGGTGGCGATCAAGGGGTTAAGTGTGTCCTAGGGAGTGATTCTAACTGTGGGGGGGGGGGGGATGTGCTACCATTGACATGACAGAGATCACTACTCCCTATGTAAACAAAGCATTTCCCTGTTCTGCCTCTCCGTGACACGATCGCGGGACACTGGCGGACATCAAGGCCGCGAGACCCACAGGCACGGTCACGCTGTTGCCATTGTGCCAACGTATATCGGCGTGCAACGGTCGATAATGCTCACTGAGTGCACTGCAAATCCTGTGCACAAGGTTAAACACCAAACGTTATTGCATGTACATGTACATTGCATGTACCCCCCTTTAACAATGGACATCTGGAGAGGATGTCAAAATGGCTGCTCCACAGCTTCTGGGCGTGATGTCACGTGGCACCGTCGCTGATGCGGTTCGTCACGAGATAATGCGACGACATCAACGCTGAAATGTGATCTCTTCAATGCCTTATCTCAGCATGTAGTCCATCAGGAAGGGGGTGAGCAAGCAGCCCCCCTGAATCTTACCAGGCCACATATCCTTAACATGTCGATGCCCCCCCTCAAAAGTACTTTGTCCCCATGATGAGGACAAGGGCTTTTTCCCTACAACCCTGGCAGATAGTTGTGAGGGTGTGTAGGCAGGGGGTTTATTGGAATCTGAAAAAGCCCCCTTTAACAAGGGGGCCCCCTGATCCCAGCTCCCTCATGTTAATGAGTATGGGGCACATAGTTCCTCTAATCATTCTCAAAAAAATTGGTACAAATGAGTAAAAACGCAAAAACAGTTTATGAAAAGTCTTTTATTGAAAAATTAAAAAAAAAAAAAAGGTTGTAGATTCATCGTCAATAATGATGCCGGCCTGAAAGAAAAAAAGGCTCCCTGACAAAGGCTCTCGCCGAATGAAAAGCTCTGCCACCTCCCGCTGCAAAATAAATTAGGGGGCCGGGCCACCTGGTAAAGTCGCTGGGTGACCCCACCCCCTTGTGACATCATCGACCGGGGGAATGCTGGGTAGATAACACCAAAAGGTGAGGGGTCACTGGGTGGCACCACCGCCTAGTATATTTGGTGGGAGGTGACGTAGCGGTCTTTTGTTTTTCAACATGGAAACAAGGTGCTTTGGAGGAGGGGGGCCTGCATGAAAGGATGGAAAAGGGGGGGGAGATCTATGCGCGAACCAACGGGAACAAGGAATCAAACAGCAGCTGCCAACATCAGGGTGTTCTCACACCAAAGAGCTAAATGTTTATAATGGGTATGAATGTGGCGCTTACCAAAAAACTATTTAAATAAAATAATCCTCTGGAGGTATCACATAGAGAATATAAATCCACAAGGATTAAAAGCGTCTAAGGCTTGATGTCTCATAGATGATGACAGTGACCAAATTGTCACAGCCTCTGGCAATCAATGAGCAAATAACCTGCTTCCCCTTTAATCACAGATTTCAGTGGGGAGGCACAGGTAAACGACAACGCACAACACTCCGGCCTCCCAGATTTTATAACCCTTAAATACAATAGTACTCTCAGAACCTCAGAAACTTCATATAACCAGAATAAAAAAAAAACAAACAGCATAAAATAATGGTTCTCATCAAAAAGGTAATTGATAAAAATCCTCAGCTAATCGTATAATAATTAATTAAAAATATATGTAGTTAATAAAGTGGTGCTCAACCAGTGAAAGATTGCAAAATACACCTCATATGCAAAAATAAGAAAAACGGATTCCCAAAAAATTGATTAAATAAAGTATTCCTCAAATGATCATATAATAATAAAAAATGTATAATTAATAAATTAAGTGCTAATCCAGTGAAAAAAATTGAAAAATTTGCAAAACAAAAGCAAAGCATGTGCACCATGCAGAAAGTGCAAAAATAAATTCTATCCGATAAAACAATCCATAGTGAAAAAAGCTAAAGAAAAAATCCTGTTGCAGTTAGAGTCCCATACACTGTACAATTTGAATTGTGCAATTCAATTGTGGACCGAATCTTCAGTATATTTCTAATTTCCACAAAACTTTAGTGCCCTTGTGTAGGTAAAATGGCCATGCTCATACCAAGTGTTTCCCCCAAACTCTCACCTTGTTTAAAGGCAAGTAATAGCCTTAATCTATGCTGGTCTCCAGCTGTTACTAGGTTCTTCTGTGTTCCCCTTTTAGATGGCTCGTATCTCCTCCACTGCTGCAGCCTCCAGGTTACACAGTCAGCTCTCAGCCCAGGCAATTTTAAGGGAAGGATAAAACATGCTCCATAGTGCAGTAATGATTAAAAGGTTTATTTCATAATATAAGCACACTTACATAAAAGTAACGAAATTCCAGCAATCTTTAAACAGCAAATGGTTCCGACCTCGGCCGCGGTCTGAACCCTGACGTCACCTGACTCTCTTTCCCTCGCGCGTATCATCACGTACACGTGACTTTCTCAAAGGGGTCAAAGAACCCCCTGTGCCATGTCGAGGGCATGTGGTCTGTTTCTGAGAGGGGGGCTGCCTGCTCGTCTCCTCCTTTTCTGACCTGCTGGGCTGCATGCTCAGATAAGGGTCTGGTATGGATTTTTCAGGCCATTTTTTTTCAGCAATTTTTTAAATGCATTAATCTATTTTCTTTACATTCAGCTGTCAGCTGTTAACTCGTCGGTTGTTAAGGACGCGGCGGCCATCTGTTCATTAACAACCATGTTGTCTACTGGTTGTTAAGGCTGCCGATTCCTTAAAGTGGTTGTTGGGCCACTTTGTAAACTGCACACAATCCCCCTCTTTTAGAAAGTGTCCTATGCTGCAGTGTATGTTCTTTGTAAAAAGATGCCCATTTCTACCTTATTGACTGACATCAGCGGGGGATTCTCAGCCCCTACCGCTCTAGGTGTCAGGGAGAGGAAGCAGTGAGGAGACACGTGAGCGCAGAGTGGCGCTGTGAAATAAGGTAGAAATGGGCATCTTTTTACAAAGAACATACACTACAGCATAGGACATTTATGTGAATTTTCTACAGTTATTTAAGCAGCAGGAGGGCACTGGTAACAGCTGACAGGCAGGGAGGGGAGGGGGGAAGAGGAGGAGAGATCGGATGACAGAGGCACGTAAACTGGCCACAGTGTCAGGGCTCAGCAGCCATGATAAACCATGGTCAGTTTACAAGAGGGAGAGCATAGCCAGGCAGGATCTGCCAGGTATTTCAGGTGATGAAGAGGGCCACATTACACAACACAAGCACTGTGCTGTATAACATGCTTTAAAGTAACAGGATCCAATTTTGTTTTTTGTTTTTTAGGTTTACAAACACTTTTTTAATATTGCATGCCCGGACCACTACTAATTTACCACATGCATTTATTTATTCATTTCCTTTTGTGAATTGTCTTTAACTCCTGTTTTATGCTGTATTTACCGATTTGCTTTATGTGTCAAGTGCTTTTGTAACCTACATATTTTCTGAAATTCTAAAACATGTTGCCAAGTATCTTACACATACTAAGTGGGGTAGTTGTAAATATAAAACTGGTCACCCTGATCTTAATGCGAGTAGGATTACACCATAGGTCCCAAATATTATGGAATTTTAGGGGACAATTCCTATTGCATTATACAACTTTTTCATAATTAAGAATTTTAATGTGCATAGGTGCCAAACACTAATTACTAGGAAAGGGCTACTATATTTACCTTTTAACATTAGGGAATGGGCTGTGTTTATCACTATATTCCTGCAAATTGCGCTTTTATATGAGTGGAAATAAATAATCCTGACAGTCAGAGAATAGAGTATACAGTATAACCATTAACAATCTGCAGTTCATTTAAATTAGCCCTTTTCATCTGCATCTGCCATGGGATGTATAGTAACATTATATATACAGCTGCTCTCTGGAAAAGGACTTCTAAATAATATTTGATGTGGTGGACTAAACTAAACAGAGTAATTTTAGGCCATTGTCTGATTTACAAGCATCTCCCACAAATTCTTCTCTAACAATGGTCCTTTTTTGGCTCTTTGTTTAGGTGGCCAGCAGAAAACATTGCAGCAAAACATCATTGTTGACATGCGGGAATTTCGGAGTGAACTGCCATCTCTAATCCACAGACGCGGCATTGATATAGAACCTGTCACATTGGAAGTAGGGGATTACATTCTCACCCCAGATATATGTGTAGAGAGAAAAAGTGTGAGTGATCTTATTGGATCTCTCAATAATGGACGTCTCTATACGCAGTGTGTTTCCATGTGTCGTTACTACAAGCGGCCTATTCTTTTAATTGAATTCGACCCTAATAAGCCATTTTCTCTCACATCAAGAAGTTCAATCCACCAGGAGATTTCCGTGAATGACATCACATCAAAACTCACCCTCCTCACACTCCACTTTCCAAGACTGCGCATCCTTTGGTGCCCTTCACCGTATGCCACCGCAGAACTCTTTGAGGAGTTGAAGCAGAACCGAGCACAGCCTGATGCTGCAACTGCAATGGGTATAACCGCAGACTCTGAAACTATCCCAGAATCTGAGAAGTACAATCCAGGTCCTCAGGACTTCCTTCTGAAAATGCCAGGGGTCAATGCTAAGAACTGCAGAGCTATAATGAATAATATAAAGAACATAGCTGAACTGACAACACTGTCTTTAGAGAAACTGACTGAAATTCTCGGCAACTCAAACACAGCAAAACAGCTCCATGACTTCATTCACGCATCCTACACAGAAGCTGTTTCTCATGGGAAAGCTAAACGTTAATATGTAATAGCTTATTTATATATTTAAGAAATACTTGAATTTTACATTTTTGTGTGAAATTTCAATTTTTTTAAGAAATAGATAAATTTTTCAGGCATATGTGCAAAAAGAACTCAAAACAAAGAAAACCTTATCTAGCCAATGTAATCAGCACCTGATACATTTAACAACTTTTCTTTTTCTGTATCAACAGTTTTTTTCCTTCTGTCTGTGTGCCCCAACTTATTTGCTAAACCTAATGTCCATAGATGAGTCATTTTTGTTTGTTTAGCCAAGTCAATTTCCTTTATCCACGTAGGGCAAAGGAGAAAGGGCACTTAACCCCCTTCCTTCCCCAGCAGCAAAGTACTCTACTTACTACTACTAAATATCTGATACTTCTGGGTATAGGTAAGCACATGAAAGCCAGAGGCACCTCATAATTGGTCTAGTAGTGACAGGGAAGCAGTCCATAGCCCTGTAAGCTTGACAAGTCTGGCGCTTACACAGCACTTTTTCAGGAGTCCTAGTGGCCAAATGGAACTGCATTATCCAATTCTGTTATCTTTCTTGTCTTTTATTTTAGCACACATATGGGAATTTAAGCAAGTCTGATTTAAAATATTAGCTATAGAGGTTAATGAGGATGGAGGCTAGTACAACGTAAAAAAAATATTGTGCTACTGCAACATATTTAAAATGCTTTGTTCTGTAGCAGCCAACGTGTACTATTCAGTGCCTTTACTTACCAAATCCACTGCAGAACTTCTTTCAGAATTTTCATGGATATGTCAACATAGAAAGACTGACCTGTGTGGTCTTGACCTTGTCTTGATGTAGGAAATTGCTATCAGATTCCGGAGGTCTTTGGGTGTTTCTTGATGCTGTTTTGGTATGTACAGTAAAACCTTGGATTGTGAGCATAATTCGTTAAAGAAGCATGCTTGTAATCCAAAGCGCTTGTATATCAAAGCAAATTTCCTCACAAGAAATAATGGAAAATCAAATGATTTGTTCCACAGCCATTTATTCATAAGTCCTTCAGTTTATAGTCCATATAAAAAGATTATAGCAACGTGATAGGTGGTTGTACTGGTAGCTTATGGTGCTTTTTCTTGCAAACTGCATAGCTGCTCCTTATTAACCTTGGAGGATCTCTTTCCGCAGCTGTTCAAAAGCAGTTCACAAACTTCAGTTCTAAAACGTAGAACTGAAGCAGCCACTGATCCATAAATCTTCTGAAAGACTTGAGGCAACTGCCATACATATCAACTGTAAAAAAATTATAGAACAGATTATGTATTCTTGGTCCCAACAGCCTAAAACATGTTATATGTTCTGACTGCAGGGCTGTGTGTCATTCTTTGGTTTTAAAACCCCCTTTCTGTGTGGTGTTTGTCAGTATGAGCACTAAATCTAGATGTTGAGGGAGACAACATTTGCTTATAGCCATCATTTAGATTCCCGTTGCTACATTTCTTGTACTGGTTAGAAAATGCAATTAAACATCTTTTTGGAGGTTAAGGCCACAATAGCTGCTTTTCTTTTTTTCGCTGTTTATAAATCAGCCCCATTGTACTGCTAATTGGCTTTGTGCCACTATAAGGAAAATTTGATATTCCTTTCCTACAAAAAAAACACTCAGCATTATTAATGTTCATGTCCTGAGTTTAATCCAACACATGTCTATATTCATTGGTATAATCACAGAATAAAACAAACATCCATGAATTGTCCAAGGTACAGAATGGAGATCTTTTTTAACCCTTATATACCCTCGCAGACCAAGGGCAAAAACAATGAACAATTATCTAGGGTAGTTTATATTTAAAATAATATGATTATAAAAGGTCTTGCTGAATCTTTTACATAAAAATTACATATATTGCTTTTTTTTTCTGTTACGTTTTCTGAATGCACTTGGGCTTAAAAAAAAAATGGTATAATCGTCACTTTGCATGCATTTTGCTGATGCACTTTCTGAAGTTGTTTTTTTCTTTCTCAAAAATTGGTGTTGCTTGTAAGGCCAAACTGAGTGCTCTTTCTTTATTTTTCAGGATAAATACTTGGCGAAATACATATTTTTAAGAACAGAACATAACCCATATTCTGTCTGCAATTTGATAAATGTCTTCCAATACAAACTAAAACCTAAGTTCAGCTATCCTATTGCCTCCAGTTGTTGACCTTTGCTAAGTAATGCAGCTGCTGTCAATGTTGTATCATACGGTCATATCAGCTACATACAGTATGCAGCACTCTAATCTGGCAGCAGTACAGGCAACTTCCCGTCTGTTGCAGGAACAAAATCAAGTCAGGCTTCTCAGCATTCCAGAGGAAGCCTATTTTTTATCAATGGGTACAAGGCGTTCTCTGATTAGCTGAGGTGAAGGGGCGAGCGGTTAATGTCATGAGATCCATCTCATCTAATTAGAGGAATTGTATCCCTTGTTAAAAAATTTCTTTGTATAGGAAATAGCTTGCCAGCTTGTCCCAAGCAAACTATTTACAGTGATAGGAAAGCTGGACTTGGGCTTTAAAGTGCATCTAAACTCATCAATGAAAATGTTTCATATACAGTAAATAGCAGTTTATCAATTATTAGATTTCCTTTGTTTTCTCTTAGTGATCATGCCAATCCACTTCATCTCCTACAGTGACATTGATGGAAAAAATGGCATTATCACCCTAGAAGAGAAGGGGGGTTCGGACTACATAACACCTCCCCATCTTCTCATCTCCAGCACTATTCGAAATGACTATGAAATTATGTTTTTTAAATACATAGGATTTGAAGTTTAATAATTAATTATAGTCAAAGGTAAAACATCTTTATTTACAGGCTGATGTGACTGCGCTGGGGCAGCTGATGCTACCTAGACATTGTTTCATATTGCAAGATGAACTTCTACTTGTGCAGATTCATACCATACTAGGATGTATATCTCCTTCCTGACCAGTTTCATAATTTAATTTCCCTACATCCTACTGTTTAGCCAATTAACATACGTTTTCTTTTTAAAGCATGTACTGGCACAAATACTATTTATTGCGTTTCTTAACTTATAAAATATTGGTCAAGTATGATTATTCAGAAATCTATTTTCTAAAATTTTTTTTTTTTCTATAAACATTTAGGTAAGTGGATGTGTTTATGGTGATTTGATAATAAAATAAGTGATTTTGTGTTTTCTTCTAAGTTTTTTTTTTTTTTTTTTTTAAATAAGTTCTATGAATATTGTGATAGAAAAATACCCTAGATGCCTCTGAAGATCTATAGTTTGGCTATGAAGTCGAGGAACCACTTGTCACAATAATCCATGCCAAAATTATCTGGTTCTATATTAGCATTTCACAAAAGTCAAAATTAAACATAACTTTGATAGAAATGTGGAAGCTGCCATCGCTTCTCATTCTCAAAATGCAAGTTGCCTGGCTGTCATGCTGACCCTCTGGCCTTTTTGTCCCAGAGTGAGTACGCAGATAAGGACTTCTCACTTTTCTCTGACTCTCCTGACCTGCATAGTTGTTTTGACTCAGTAACATACAGTATTGAATCCAAAGGGTCAGCATTGTAGCCTGGTGACATTTTTAGAGGAGGGGCAGCAAACGGTGCCTTTTGTTTTCTTCTGGAAAAGCTTTTCTAAATGTAAACCATATTTGTATGACACTTATATGCTACAGCATACTAAGTGTATCTGATAGGGTAACAGTGCACAAGAGCAATCGGGAAACTATGACAGAGCAGTGTCACCCCATAACAGGATGTGCTAAACTAGAAACTTCATGACAAAATCAATAAAGAATTTTTTTATGAAAACTGCAGATTTTAAATGCGTCCACATTTAAAAAAATATATTCATAATAAGTCAGTTTACCAGTCTCTAAATGTGGTGTCTGTATTAGTTTTAATTTTTGAGCAAGTAAAGAAAATACCTTTTCTTGCCAGAAATGCAGTGCTTTTGACACTTCCTGTAAGCTGAATAGAAGCGGAATATCAAAACTTTTTTTTTGAGGCAAGGTATTAAGGAACTGAGGATGTCTTTATAGTTCTCCAGCCCAAGGTATCGAGGCCCCAGGGCAGCCATCAGAAATTTTTGGGCCCCTTACACAGCTTTAGGCCTGGGCCCCCCCCACCGAGGCTGACCACCAACATTCCCCAGGGCCTGCCCATGGGCCATTCCACCAAATACGCATTCAGCCCCCCTCCTCACACATGTACGCACTCAGCCCCACTCCTCACACCTGTTTTATATGTCAGCCCCCCTCCTCACACCTGTATGCACTCAACCCCCCCCCCCCCAATCCTGTGTATACATGTCAGGCCCCCCCTCACACCTGTATACATGTCAGCCCCCCCCCCCCTCACACCTGTATACATGTCAGCCCCCCCCCTCACACCTGTATGTATGTATGTATGTATATATATATATATATATGTGTCAGCTCCTCGCATATATACATCTGTAAATACACAAAGCTCTGGCCCTTCCCTGTACACAAACAGCCCCCCTCCCTTTCCTTCACAGCCCCTATTTGTAAAGGAGATCTTCCTACCTGGTCCCAGCTGCTGTTTCCACAAAGCTGACATGTTGCTGAGCCACAGAGGGGAACTACATAACACAGTAGTACATGCAACACACAAGGTGTGCACATGCACATAGTAGCCAGGTGCAAGGTGCAGTAAAGAGCTTGATGTCTGAGCTCAATGCAAAACAGAGCAGACGCTGCAGATATCGTTTCTGCACTGCACAACACTGCTCCCCTTCAAAGTATTGAGGATGCCCTCCTACTCTTCCACCCCAAGGTATCAAGGCACTGAGGATGCCCTCCTACCTCTCCACCCCAAGGTTTTAAGGAACTGAGAATGCCCTCCTACCTCTCCACCCCAAGGTACTGAGGATGCCCTCCTAACTCTGCACCCCAAGGTATCAAGGCACTGAGGAAGCCCTCCACCCCAAAGTATTGAGGCACTGAAGATGCCCTCATAACTCTCCACCCCAAGGTATTAAGGAACTGAGGATGCCCTCCTACCTCTCCACCCCAAAGTATCAAGGCACTGGGGATGGCCTCCTACCCCTCCTCCCCAAAGTATTGAGGCACTGAGGATGCCCTCCTACCTCTCCACCCCAAGGTATTAAGGAACTGATGCACTGAGGATGCCCTCCTACCTCTCCACCCCAAAGTATCAAGGCACTGGGGATGGCCTCCAACCCTCCTCCCCAAAGTATTGAGGCACTGAGGATGCCCTCCTACCTCTCCACCCCAAGGTATCAAGGCACTGAGGATGGCCTCCTCCCCCTCCACCCCAAAGTAATAAAGCACTGAGGATGCCCTCCTACCTCTCTACCCCAAGGTATCAAGGCACTGAGGATGTCCTACTACCCCTCCACCCCAAAGTATTGAGGCACTGAGAATGCGCTCTTAACTCTCCACCCCAAGGTTTTAAGGAACTGAGGATGTCCTCCTATCTCTCCTCCCCAAAGTAATAAAGCACTGAGGATGCCCTTCTACCTCTCCACCCAAAGGTATCAAGGCACTGAGCATGTCCTCCTACCCCTCCACCCCAAAGTATTGAGGCACTGAAGATGCCATCCTAAATCTCCACCCCAAGGTATTAAGGAACTGTGGATGCCCTCTGACCTCTGCATCTCAAGGTATCGAGGCACTGAGGAAGCCCTCCTACCCCTCCACTCTAAAGTATTGAGGCACTGAGGATGTCCTCCTACCTCTCCACCCCAAGATTTTAAGGAACTGAGGATGTCCTCCTACCTCTACACCCCAAAGTAATAAGGCACGGAGGATTCCCACCACCCCAAATTATTGAGGCACTAAGGATTCCCTCCTAATTCGCCACCCCAAGGTATTAAGGAACTGACGATGTCCTTCTACCTCTCCACCCCAAGGTATCGAGGTACTGAGGATGCCCTCCTACCCCTCCACCCCAAGGTTTTAGGGAACTGAGGATGCCCTCCTACCTCTCCACCCCAAGGTATTAAGGCACTGAGGATGCCCTCCTAACTCTCCACCCCAAGGTATTAAGGAACTGAGGATGCCCTCCTACCTCTCCACCCCAAGGTATCAAGGCACTGAGGATGGCCTCCTCCACCCCAAAGTATTGAGGCACTGAGGATGGGCTCCTACCTCTCCACCCCAAGGTTTTAAGGAATGGAGGATGTCCTCCTATCTCTCCACCCCAAAGTAATAAAGCACTGGGGATGCCCTCCTACCTCTCCACCCCAAGGTATCAAGGCACTGAGGATGTCCTCCTACACCTCCACCCCAAAGTATTGAGGCACTGAGGATGCCCTCCTCACTCTGCACCCCAAGGTATCGAGGCACTGAGGATGCCCTCCTACCTCTCCACCCCAAGGTATTAAGGAACTGAGGATGTCCTCCTATCTCTCCACCCCAAGGTATTAAGGAACTGAGGATGCCCTCCTACCTCTCCACCCCAAAGTATTGAGGCACTGAGGATGCCCTCCTACCTCTCCACCCCAAAGTATTGAGGCACTGAGGATGCCCTCCTACCTCTGCACCCCAAGGTATCGAGGCACTGAGGAAGCCCTCCTACCCCTCCACCCCAAAGTATTGAGGCACTGAGGATGCCCTCCTAACTCTCCACCCCAAGGTATTAAGGAACTGAGGATGCCCTCCTACCCCAAGGTATCGAGGCACTGAGGATGCCCTCCTACCTCTCCACCCCAAGGTATTAAGGAACTGAGGATGCCCTCCTACCCCTCCACTCCAAAGTATTAAGGCACTGAGGATGCCCTCCTACCCCTCCACCCCAAAGTATTGAGGCACTGAGGATGCCCTCCTAACTCTCCACCCCAAGGTATTAAGGAACTGAGGATGCCCTCCTACCTCTCCACCCCAAGGTATCGAGGCACTGAGGAAGCCCTCCTACCCCTCCACCCCAAAGTATTGAGGCACTGAGGATGCCCTCCTACCTCTCCACTCCAAAGTATTAAGGAACTGAGTATGCCCTCCTACCCTTCCACCCCAAAGTATTGAGGCACTGAGGATGCCCTCCTAATTCTCCACCCCAAAGTATTAAGGAACTGAGGATGCCCTCCTACCTCTGCACCTCGAGGTATCGAGTCACTGAGGAAGCCCCCCTACCCCTCCACCCCAAAGAATTGAGGCACTGAGGATGCCCTCCTACCTCTCCACCCCAAGGTTTTAAGGAACTGGGGATGTCCTGCTACCTCTACACCCCAAAAGTAATAAGGCACGGAGGATGCCCTCCTACCTCTCCACCTCAAAGTATTGAGGCACTGAGGATTCCCTCCTAAATTGCCACCCCAAGGTATTAGGAACTGAGGATGTCCTCCTACCTCTCCACCCAAGGTATCGAGGTACCGAGGATGCCCTCCTACTCCTCCACCTCAAAGTATCAGGACACTGAGGATGCCCTCCAACCCCTCCACCCCAAAGTATTGAGGCACTGAGGATGCCCTCCTATCTCTCCATCCCAAAGTAATAAGGCACTGAGGAAGCCGTCCTACCCCTCCACCCCAAAGTATTGAGGCACTAAGGATACCCTCCTAACACTACACCCCAGGGTATTAATGAACTGGGGATGCCCTCCTACCTATCCACCCCAAGGTATCAAGGCACTGAAGATGTCCTCCTACCCCTCCACCCCAAAGTTTTGAGGCACTGAGGATGCCTTCCTAACTCTCCACCCCAAGGTATTAAGGAACTGAAATGCCCTCCTACCTCTGCACCTCAAGGTATCGAGGCACTGAGGAAGCCCTCTTACCCCTCCACCCCAAAGTTTTCAGGCACTGAGGATGCCCTCCTAACTCTCCACCCCAAGGTATTAAGGAACTGAGGATGCCCTCCTACCTCTGCACGCCAAGGTATCGAGGCACTGAGGAAGCCCTCCTACCCCTCCACCCCAAAGTATTCAGGCACTGAGGATGCCCTACTACCCCTCCACCCATAAGTTTTGAGGCACTGAGGATGCCCTCCTACCCCTCCACCCAAAAGTATTGAGGCACTGAGGATGCCCTCCTAACTCTCCACCCCATGGTATTAAGGAACTGAGGATGCCCTCCTACCTCTCCACCCAAGGTATCAAGGCACTGAGGATGTCCTCCTAACCCTCCACCCCAAAGTATTCAGGCACTGAGGATGCCCTCCTACCCCTCCACCCATAAGTTTGGAGGCACTAAGGATGCCCTCCTACCCCTCCACCCAAAAGTATTGAGGCACTGAGGATGCCCTCCTAACTTTCCACCCCATGGTTTTAAGGAACTGAGGATGCCCTCCTACCTCTCCACCCCAAGGTATCAATGGCACTGAGGATGTCCTTCTACCCCTCCACCCCAAAGTATTCAGGCACTGAGGTTGCCCTCCTGCCCCTTCACCCAAAAGTTTTCAGGCACTGAGGATGCCCTCCTAACTCTCCACCCCAAGGTATCAAGGCACTGAGGATGTCCTCCTACCCCTCCACCCCCAAAGTATTGAGGCACTGAGGATGCCCTCCTACCTCTCCACCCCAAGGCTTTAAGGAACTGAGGATGTCCTCCTACCTCTACATCCTAAATTTATAAGGCACTGAGGATGCCCTCCTACCGCTCCACCCCAAAGTATTGAGGCACTGAGGATTCCCTCCTAAATCGTCACCCCAAGGTATTAAGGAACTGAGGATGTCCTCCTACCCCTCCACCCCAAAGTATTGAGGCACTGAGGATTCCCTCCTAAATCACCACCCCAATGTATTAAGGAACTGAGGATACCCTCCTACCTCTCCTTCCCAAGGTATTAAGGCACTGAGGAAGCCCTTGTAACTATCTACCCCAAGGTATCAAAGCACTGAGGATGCCCTCCTAACTCTGCACCCCAAGGTACCGAGGCACTGAGGAAGTCCTCCACCTCAAAGTATGGAGGCACTGAAGAAGCCCTCCTAACTCTCCACCCCAAGGTATTAAGGACCTGAGGATGCTCTCCTACCTCCCCACTCCAATATATCAAGGCACTGAAGAAGCCCTCCTAACTCTCCAACCCAAGGTATTAAGGACCTGAGGATGCTCTCCTACCTCCCCACTCCAATATATCAAGGCACTGAGGATGTCCTCCTACCCCTTCACCCCAAAGTATTAATGCACTGAGGATGCCCTCCTAACCCTCCACCCCAAGGTATTAAGGAACTGAGGATGCCCTCCTACCTCTCCTTCCCAAGGTATTAAGGCACTGAGGAAGCCCTTGTAACTCGCCACCCCAAGGTATTAAGGGACTGAGGAAGCCCTCCTACTTCTCCACCTCAATTTATCACTGCACTGAGGATGCCCTCCAACCCCTCCACCCCAAAGTATTGAGGCACTGAGGATGCCCTCCTATCTATCCACCACAAAGTAATAAGGCACTGAGGAAGCCGTCCTACCCCTCCATCCCAAAGTATTGAGGCACTGAGGATACCCTCCTAATTCTCCACCCCAAGGTATTAAGGAACTGAGGATGCCCTCCTACCTCTGCACCTCAAGGTATTGAGGCACTGAGGATGCCCTCCTACCTCTCCACCCCAAGGTATCAAGGCACTGAGGATGTCTTCCTACACCTCCACCCCAATATATATTTGAACACAAGCACAATTTTCAGACTTTTGGCTCTGTATGCCACCAGAATAAAATTAAAATGAAACAATCCAAATGCAGACTTTCAGCTTTAATTCAAGGGGTTGAACATAAATATCAAGTACAAATTTTAGTAACTGCAACCATTTTTATACACAACCCCCATTTTCAGGGGCTCAAATGTAATTAGATAAATTAATATAATCATAAATAAAATGTTATTTTTTAATATTTTGTTGAGAATCTTTTACTGGCAATGACTGCCTGAAGTCTGGAACCCATGGACATTACCAAAGACTGAGTTTCCTCCTTTTTGATGCTTTGCCAGGCCATGCATGCCCTTGCCATCACACTGCCTCCACTATGTTTTACAGAATTCATCCGGCTGCTTCTGTCTTCTGTCACATCATCAATAAACACCAATGACTCCGTGCCACTGGAAGCCATGCATGCCCTTGCCATCACACTGCCTCCACTATGTTTTACAGATGACACTGTGTGCTTTGGATCATGAACTGTTCCAAACCTTCTCCACACTTTTTTCTTCCCGTCATTCTTGTACAGTTTAATCTTAGTTTCATCCTTTCAAAGAATGCTTTTCCAGAACCGGTCTGGGTTTTTTAGATGTTTTTTGGTAAAGTCTAATCTGGCTTTTCTATTCTTCAGGCTTATGAATGGTTTGCACCTTGTGGTGAACCCTCTGTATTTGCTCTTGTGAAGTCTTCTCTTAATTGTAGACTTTGACAATGATACGACCACCTCCTGGAGAGTGTCCTTCACTTGTCTGGATGTTGTGAATGGGTTTTTATTTACCATAGAGAAGATTCTGCGATTATCCACCACTGTTGTCTTCCGTGGACATCCAGGCCTTTTTATGTTGCTGAGCTCACCAGTGCGTTGTTCTTTCCTCAGAATGTACCAAACTGTTGATTTGGCCACTGCTATCTCTCTGATGGATTTGTTTTGTTTGTGAAGCTTTACAATGGCCTATTTCACTTGCTAGGACAGCTCCTTTGAACGAATGATGTAGGTTCACAGCAATAGATTTCAAATGCAAATACCACACTTAGAATCAACTCCAGACCTTTTACCTGGTTAACTGACGAAGAAATAACGAAGGAGTAGCCTACACCTGGCCATGAAACAGCTTTTGATTCAACTGTCCAATTACTTTTGGTCGCTTGAAAAAGGGGGATGGCTATTTTTAATAGCTGTAATTCCTAAACCCTGCCTCTGATTTGGATGTACATACCCTCCAATTAAACCTGAAAGTGTGCACTTTCAGCCCATGTCCATTATATAACCATAGCTTGAATATGTTTTGGTAAATACCTGAAAACAACTAAAATTGTGCCTGTGTCCAAATATATATGGACCTAACCAGTGATGTAAGTAACTGAGTTAAAATAAACTGAGTTACCTAACGCAGTTACTTTAGAGGGTAACGAGTAATCTAACTGATTACTTTTCCCCTCATGGTAACTCAGTTCCCATTACTTTGGCTTAGTTACCTCAATTACATCTACCGCCACTAGATGGCAGTAGTGTAATTCCGGTGTCCTGCCGAAAAAGTTCCCCCGCCGGATAAGGACCCCCTGTACTGCGCAGGCGCAGGGCTTGCGCAGTACGAAGGACTACTGAGCTTCCGAAAATTGCCGAACGTAAACAGCTCTGAGTGAACTCTACACCGCGCAGGTGCAGTTAACATGTAATTGTAAGAGGCGATGCCGCACGCTGCTGAATGCTCGTGCTACTCTACAAGGGGCGTCTATCGTGTAACAAAGGGGCGGGTCTAGTATTACTGTAACCAAGGGGCGCATTTATTATTATTGTTATATATCGAGCTCTGCCCATTAATTTAACATTCACCCTCTTCTGTAGCCATCCGCCCCTTACACAATATAATAATAATAGACCGCCCCTTGCTTACACGCTATAACAGATCTGCCCCTTGGTTAGAGTATAATAGAGCAGCCCCTTGGTTACACGATATATAACAATAATAATAAATGCGCCCCTTGGTTACAGTAATACTAGACCCGCCCCTTGCTTACACGTATAGAATATTTAAAAAAAAAGTCCCAGTTACTTTGCTGCGTAACTAATTCTTTTCCAATGTAGTAACTGAGTTACTAACGCAATTACTTTTTGGGAGAAGTAATTTGTAACTTAACTAGTTTACTTTTTTAAAGTAAGATGACCAACACTGGACCTAACTGCATATGTTATGCTTATGTAAGCCTGCACAGTTATAATGGATTTATAAAATAAACATTCTTTCATAACCCCAGTTGTGACTGGTTCTCTTTGAGTAATAGACAAAATGTTTTGAACAGAAGTGGTTGTGGGTTTCCCAGTTACTAATTTAAAGCAGATTCACTTACAATGCCAGGGGCAACATTGAATGGATCCATAAAGCATTTGTCTGCTTTTATTTAGTGCTGTAAGATAAGGCGGCTGACACTGCCACAAGGAAAGCAAATTGTAAAATAGTTAAATGATACATTTGGAACTGCATATATGCCAGAAAGTAGATTGAAAACAAATGGTGGGTAAATGAAAGATACAGTCTGTAATTTATGTAGTTTACAAGGAAACATGTTTTTATCAACTGAATCAAATTGCGTTGTGTGTAGCAATGAAATTCCAGCTCTACTGCAGTTAATGCAGAACCAGAAATACATCAGAATGTTTTTCTTGGAACTTAAAAGTGGAACTGTGGTAAAAATAAAAAAATATATATGTGATGCAGCCTGTTACTAGCATTAAAGTGGTTGTAAACCTTCAAGTTTTTTCCATCTTAATGCATTCTATGCATTAAGGTGAAAAACATTCTGTAGTGCAGCAGCCCCCCAGAGCCCCCCTTTTACTTACCTAAACCTGATCTTTCCAGCCTCTGGGAGGAGCTCCAGCCACTGTCTCTGGTCCTCATTGGTAGATTGATAGCAGCGCAGTCATTGGCTCCCACTGCAGTCAATCAAATCCAGTGACACGGTAGACAGGGGCGGAACCGAGTCCTGCTGTCTGCGTCAATAGATTCAGCAGCAGGACTCGGGAAAGCGGGCACTCGAGAAGATGAGGAGCCAGGAGCGCCGCTGAGGGACCCCAGAAGAGTAAGATCGGGGCCACTGTGCAACACCCTTGCACAGAGAAGGCAAGTATAACATGTTTGTTTTAAAAAAAAAAGAAAACTTTTACAACCCCTTTAACTGCAGTTTTTTTTATTTTCTGAGTCCTCCAAGTGATGTCCTTTTAGTACCTGTTGATCCTACCAGTAGATCCATTAATTTTCCAGTTCCTTTAACATATAATCAGTATATGAGGTATATAGAAATAAGCTAGGCTGTAGATGGCGATAAGTAGTTCTCACCAACAATGCTGCGTTTAGAGGATGCACGTTTTAGTCCAACATGTGCTCTGATAGCTGATTCCTTCTTTCAGTCTCTAAGATGGAGTCTAAGTTCCCAGGATGCACTTGTTTCTCTTCCTTAGACTGAAAAATTATGGGTATTTTTATTAAAGCTGAACAGTTTCTAGATTCTGCAAAACTATAAATTGACCACCGGCTCCATCTTGTGGTCAAATCTGTTATTGCATCAAAACAACTTAATGACTACCTTGCTGGAGGCAAAACACTGCTTTACTTACTTTTGACCTCTACACTATGGGGGTTATTTACTAAAGGCAAATGCACTGTGCACTACAAGTGCACTGCAAGGAAAATAAAAAACAAAATTTTTGCTTGCACATGATTGGATCATAGAAATCAGCAGAGCTTCCCCTCATTTCAGATCTTCCTCTCAGATCTACAGCGACTGCACTTCCAAGTGCACTTGCAGTGCACAGTGGATTTGACTTTAGTAAATCAACACCTATGTGTGTTATGCACTCTTGACTCAGAGCAAAGTAGGCTTAGGGCAGTGATGGCGAACCTTGGCACCCCAGATGTTTTGGAAATACATTTCCCATGATGCTCAACTACACTGCAGAGTGCATGATCATCATGGGAAATGTAGTTTCAAAACATCTGGGATGCCAACACTGGTTAAGGGGGTCATTAAACCATACCCCTTTAAGCCACTCCCACAGCACAATTTGACCATAATCAACATTTGGTGTAGTGTGCTACTATTATCCCCATCCCCACCCCTTTGAAAGTATTGATTTTCCCATCCATTAATGCAACACATGGTAATGTACAATCAGCATTGCAAATATACCCAAACGCACGCGCATTGTGGTGCAACGCATTTCACAAAAAAATGAATGTCTGGTGTTTGGCTTCATTGCAGTGTTGGCAGCTCAGTCTAAACTAATAGACTACTTTCACACAATGCATGATAACTTGTGAGCACCGCATGGTCACACACTATAATCTCCAAAGTTCCCATCCAATGTAAAAGGTTCAGCTGCTTTGAAAAACCTGTAGCTGCTGACTTATTATAAACACACACTCACCTGTCCCAAGATCCAGTGATGTGCTCACCAGTTCCGTGACGTCCCGTCCCATGGGCTCCTCTCCCCGGTGCTGGCATTTCAGCTGTGGGCACCCTTCTGTGACAGCTTGCGGCTTCACAGCTGGGCGCCCACTGTGCATGCGCGTGTCGCACTGCGCATTGTGAATGGTTCTGCAGTCTTCTGGGACCTGTGACGTGTCCCAGAAGACTACAGGGAGGGTGGGTGAAAGGAGAACTTTCTGTCGGGCCATTTGTTGAAGTGGAGTGGGGATGGAGCCCTTAAAGCAGAACTTTGGCTTTTGGGTGGAGCTCCGTTTTTTTATGTTTCAATGATTTTTATTAAGGTTGGAGCTCCGCTTTTAAAGTGGAGTTTCACCCAAAAAAAAAATGTATTGAGATGATTGCACGACCAGTGACACCGCGCGGTGTGGCTTGCGCATGCTAAAGTTACAGTTAAAATGCCGGCGCCGCTGAGCGGAGGGGGGGGGCAAGTGGGGCTTCAATCCCCCGCATCGCTGGACCCTGGGACAGGTAAGTGTCCGATTATTAAAAGACTTTTAATTTTTTTTTAACTGGGAACCCCGCTTTAAATAAAGATATGTGTATTCCAGTTCATTTTTGATGCATTTTACAGTGTTCCAGTACAGTGCAGGAAAAATGCAGCATGTTCTACTTTTTTTCCGGAACTGCAATGTGTAATTTTTTCATTGAAAACCATATAACCTACTTTCAGTGCGTTTTTGAAGCAGAAAAAAAACGCACTGGACTGCATGTGGTGTGAATTGGCCCTAAGACCCCTTTCACACAGAGGTGGTTTTCAGGTGCTTTTGTCCTAAAAATAGCGCATAATTTAAATGGATGCTTTTACACTGGGGCCGTGAAAAAAGTCCTGCAAGTAGCATCTTTGGGGCATGTTTGCAGCACCTCAAAAACATCCCTGACCATTCATTGAAATGCGCCTTAAAACAGCTCTTTTATCGTTCACGTTCTTACGTCACCTTAAAAAAGCACACCGCTGGCGCCTCAAAAATGACCATAGTTTTATCAGCAGTTTTTGCAGCGCTTCAGTGTGAAAGGGGTTTTAAGGGATGAGGTGGCAACCCTATGCACGAGTGCAGCAGCTCTCACCCTCCTTACAGGGAAGATTAACCACTTCCCGACCGGCGAACGATGATGTACGTCGGCAGAATGGCGCGGGCAGGCAAAAGGGCGTACAGGTACGTCCCCTTTAAGATTGCCGCCGTGCCATCGCGTGCGCGCCGGTCGGGACCCCCGTGAGTCCGGTCGCGGGTCCCGTGGACTCGATCGCCGCGGGGATACCCACGATCGTCTCACGATAAGGCTGAACGGGGAGATGCGGAAGTAAACAGCATCTCCCCGTTATGCCTAGCAACTAGTGACACTGAGCTCTGCTCCCTGTGATTGGAGCAGAGATCAGTGTTCACTAAATCACAGCCACGCCCCCCCACAGTTAGTAACACGCCCCTAGGAACACTTAACCCCTACACTGCTACCTAGTGGTTAACCCCTTCACTGCCAGTGTCATATACACAGGAATCAGTGCATTTAAATAGCACTGATTGCTGTATAAATGACAATGGTCCCAAAAATGTGTCAAAAATGTGTCCGCCATAATGTCGCAGTCACAAAAAAAATTATTAATAAAAATGCTATAAAACTATCCCCTATTTTGTAAACGCTATAACTTCTGCGCAAACCAATCAATAATCGCTTATTGCGATTTTTTTTACCAAAAATATGTAGAAGAATACGTATCGGCCTACACTGAGGAAAAAAAATGTTTTTTTATATATTTTTGGGGGATATTTATTATAGCAAAAAGTAAAAAATAATGCGTTTTTTTCAAAATTGTCACTCTTTTTTTTTTTATAGCGCAAAAAATAAAAACTGCAGGGGCGATCAAATACCACCAAAAGAAAGCTCTATTTGTGGGAAAAAAAGGACGTCAATTTTGTTTGGGAGCCACGTCGCACGACCACGCAATTGTCAGTTACATCGACGCAGTGCCGAATCGCAAAAAGTGGTCTGGTCTTAAGCCAGCAAAATGGTCCGGTCTGAAAGTGGTTAATAGCAGCAAGAGCCATTGGCTCCTGCTGCTGTCAATGGAGCAGAGGGTGGGACTGAGCTGAGCTGTCTCTGTTAATAGAGGTAGACAGGGTGGCTCAGGATTGAGCCTGCAGGAGTGCCCCATGGAATGGGGCTTTCTGTGGGGGCAATCTCCAAAAAGGAGGAGCCAGGACTGCCAGCAGGGGACCTCAGAAGAGGAGAAAAAAATCATTGCACAGAGCAGGTATGCATGTCATGTTTGGTATTTTATTTAAAAAAAAAAAAAAAAAACATAGCTTTACAATCACTTTAAGCTGTCCAGTATTCAAATCCAGAGACAACATTCCAGAACTAAAGACCCGACAGCTGCAACTTCCCAGTTGTCATCTATACATATCCAGTGCCCTGCTCTGATTAGAAGTGGGGAAGTCATGTGACCGCCCCTGTGCTGGGACAGCCTGTCATGTGACCACCCCTTCTCTCTGCCTTCTGTCACTCGGGTTAGTTGTTTTTGTCCGCGCGGTGCAGACTCCGCCCCCCTAGCAGGAGCAGGGGGAGGAGGCAGAGCTGTGTGCGCATGGCAAGCTGTGACCAGGCTGAGGAGAAAAGAGGGAGCCAGGCACAGAGCTGTGACACTCAGGTAATGACTGAATCTCACCCTAATACTGAGTTGGGTTATTACGTCATCACTCTGCGTTCAGGGATAGCACAGAGCACCGCTTCAGTGTCTCCAGTTTGCCTCACACCATGCACACTTAGTTCTAGCAACGTTCATACCAGCTACAGTGTGTGTGTGTCTGGGGGAGGCAGAGCCTGTCCTCTTTATTGTATATAAAGTGTATATAAAGTGTTTATGGGGGACTCCTCGTTCCTGACCTGTGGAGGGGACATTCTAGAAATACTCCTGGGCCAGCTCCTCTCCTCCCATCCCTGCTGCCTGTGACCAGGCTGGAGGGGTGCTGCTGGCCTTCACCTGTCTGCATGGAGTGTATAGGAGCCTGTGCTCAACAAGTTCTACAGATGGGCTCATGCGTATCATTACAATATATATATATATATATATATATATATATATATATATATATATATATATATATAGTGTTTACAATGTACACAACATATACTGTACGTTCATATTAGGCCCTGTCCTCGAGGAGCTTACAATCTAAGGTCCCCATATCACATTCAAACACACATACTAGGACCAATAACCTACCAGCATGTGCTTGGAGTGTGGGAGGAATCCAGCATATGCGGAGGAAACCCACCCAGACACACGGAGAATATGCAAACTCTGTGCAGGTGTTACTAACTTTTTAAAGTAGAACTATAGTCAAAACTTTTTTCATTTTGGATAGAGTAGAGAGATGTAATCCCTGTCAGGGAACATACTAAAAGGAATGATAGACTGGAATGCCCTTTATGTCCCCTGTTGGGTTATTTTTGTCATCTGTGTCCCATTGGGGAGATTTACCTTTGCTTCCTGTCCCGTAGCCAAAACAGGAAATGAGAGGAAATTCCTTCAAAGTGAGGGAATCCTTGGTTGTCACCACAGCTAGTGTCCCCATTGCAAGATTTCCTCTCTTATTACTGTCCTGAAAAAATGAAAGAAAAGGGGCAGTGCTCTGATAGCATAAAATAGCGACTGAGGGCCGGTTCTCATGATGAATCACGATGTGCATTTTCACTTGTGATCTGGATGCAGTGCGATTTCAGCTCATTCATTTGAATAGACTTTAATTGTGATAGACTGCACCATAAGTAGTGCATGTGGGATCTTAAAAAATGCACAGAAATCAGTTTGGGGTGTCAGTGAGTTAAAGGGGTTGAAAAACCTTATGTGATGCAGCTGCCCCCCTTTTTACTTACCTGAACCCGGTCTTTATAGCGACGGGGATGAGCCAAGCTGCTCCGGCCGATGTCTCGGGTCCTGATTGTATAGATTGATAGCAAGCGCAGCCATTGGCTCTCGCTGCTGTCAATCAAATCCAATGATGTGGGAGCCAGGGGGTGGGGCAGAGTCCTACTGTCTGTGTCAATAGATGCAGCAGCAGGACACGGGTGCCTCGAGGGAGAGCGGCTTTCCAACTGGGCACTCAAGAAGGAGGGGTGCAGGAGCGCCACTGAGGGGAAATGGGGGAAGTGACTCTAAGATTACTCAGAAACCCAAAACATAGAAAATAAATGTGCAAAACTGACTCCTATGCCTTGAAACAATGTGCAAGACATAATTAATAAAGTGTCCACAGAACAGCATGTACGGTACTTCAACTGGAATCCACACAAAAAGAACTCTGTGCAAAACAAAAGTTATAAACCATTGCTTACAAAGATATGGTGCTTATTTTCCTTTTCTCTTTTTATATTGGGCTCCATTCACATAATTTCCAGTGGGACTTTGATCTGACTTTACACTCTCTTGGACCTAAATCACATGAAAAGTTGCACCAAAGTAGCGCAGACACCATTTTAAAATTGCTTAGACTTTAAGTTGCACCGCAACTGAATTGCAGCATTAAAAAGAATTGGGTTCGACTTGTGATGTCTAAAGTCGCATGACAAGTCACTCTGGTGTAAATGGAGCCTAACTCTTTTGTGGACAGCCCAACATTTAGGATTTTCTTTTACTTTCACTTTTGATGATAATAATGATAAACAGGATAAATAAAGAGGGTGAATCTCCCTGTTGGGTTACACAGACCGCAGTAAAAAATGACAGGGGTTCTAATCCCTCTCCACTCTATCCAAAACTAAAAAAAAAAGTTTTGCCTTTAGTTAAGCTTTAATAAAGCAATAAAACTTCTGCAGCAGAACTCCAGGTAAATGGCTAAATATATAATGGAAAATCATATGGAAATTATGACTTTTCCAAGGAGTTGTAATTCTGTTTAGTTGGCCTTATCCATGCACCTCCAGCCAGATGGCACTGCCAGGCTCTGCTTTCCCGGTCACCTCCCTGTAGTTGCGCAGTAGAGATGAGCTCAGGTGTGTTCATATCCTGGTCCAAACCCACCTGAGGTATCCTGCCAGGAGCTGTCATCTGTACTGGGCAAATCATAAGCGGACGAGGGATTTCATGCCCCACAGGCACATGTATACAGAGAAAAGGCAGGGCCTTGGCCACTTCTGATTGGCCTAGTACAGATGACAGCTCAGTGGGCCAGTGGGTTTGGACTAGGATCTGAACATGCCAAGCTTATCCCTTTAGAGCAATACACCCTGGTCTGGGACTGGACAGTGAAGTAGCAGCACGCTATTCTTGTTGATCTGGAAGCCCTTAGGACTCACGCACACGGGCGTATTAAAATATGTCTCTTTAAACTGGACCTTTTTGCCAGGAGATGGCAGAAAAATAAAGCGTAAAAAATGCTCATTATAGCACAAAATTATGGGCATTTATGAAGGTTTACAGGCATCTGGTGTTGGGCATAAACTCATTCTACTGGCCAGGATATTATTTTATTTTGGCCTCTAGAATACATTTATGTCCATAAACCACGCATTTCTTCATGTGTACGCAAGTACATTTTGGTCATAAGCTCTTCTCCAAATGCAGCTTTGTGTGTTTTTTATGCCTTTAAAGGCTGGTTTTAAAATATTGCTCTAAATGCCTGATGTACATGGCCACGTAGGCTAACATAGAACTGAGTTAAAAGGCATAAAAAAAAAAAAATATGCTGTAAAAGACTCTAATAGCTGGGTTCTTTAAAGCCCATGTGCATGAGGCTTTAGTGTAATGATACCTATCTTTTTTTTTTTTTTTTTCATTCAGCCTGTTGGGTTGAACAAAAAAAAACGACTTGTGTGTACTCGGCTTTAGGTGCTAAAACTTAAGATTGACCATACAGGGGAAAAAAAATTAACAGATTTCTTCATCTATACACTTTTTCTTCTGATAGCTTCAGCCACAGCTGTCAGAATACACGATCAATTTGACATGTCTGATAATAGAGTATTATACATGAAGGCTGAAATTGCACTTTGGATTGTGAATTTTTTTTTTCTTTATAATATGCGTTATAATATGTGTCTTTTCTGCCTTGCATGCAATAGGATAATAATCTCTCTCTGATGGTCATTTGATATACTGCCTTAAAGTGAAGAAAATCAAATTTTACAGCTTTACATTTAGTTTCTACTGTATGTAATATGCCTTTTGAAAAAACTTTGTACGTTATAAAACTGTTGCATTCTGCTTTCCTTAATGCATTGCAGTTCTTTTCTGTGGTTTCCCTGATTGTGCGTATGGTATGATAGTTGGCTGCGTTGTAGCACATGAGTATACAATATTGCATAAATTACAATGATACCAATATATATTACATACAGTTAGGTAATTTAATCGCTCTGCTGAAGGGAGATCAGGCCACCAATTGTAGCCGCACAATAAGGACCCCTGGTCCAACACCTAATGGGGGCGTATATGATATAATACAAAAACATATAAAAAATATATGGTCAACACTTACTGAAATTGTGAATGTAAGAATGGTGGGTGTGACGATGGGCGGGCCGCATTAGGTGTTGGTGGAAGCCTGGAATTGCGGTCACAAAGAGGTGGGACTGACAGCCCCTTAAAGCACAGCCATAACAAGAGAATATACATATAATAGGGGTTTATAAACAGTTTTACAGAAAGGTAAACAGCTCAAATATATATCCCTAAGGATGTCATCAGTACATAGTAGCTATTTCTTGTAACGATCTAAATTTTTAGACTAACAGGGGAGCCGTGGATGAAGGGCAACCATGAGAGATCGATCAAGGTCCAGGGATTTATAACCGGACCTAAATATACAGGAATAATAATGGTGGGGACATAGACTGGACATAAGAATAGGTGTCCAAGCTAGATGACAAGCAGAGCCTCATAAAGGTGACCATGGGTAGGGAGGAAGACAATTTGAGTTTTTGTCACGAGCATGGTGGGTGGTGATAATATAGACCCAGCCATTAGTGAGGTTATCGGTACACTGTCCATGGGTGGGAGCAGGGACCAACAATGGGACGGGAGAGAGGGGAAAGGGGGGATGGGGACTGCCAATGCGGAGATTGGGTTGTTATTAGTGAAGAGGAATTGTGCCATAGAATGTATCCAACTGCTCTGTAGTCCTATAGAAACGGTTTATAGGACAGTGCCTCATTGATGCCCGGAGGGCGGGTAGCACAGAGGCGTTCAATCCAGAGAGTCTCCTTTTTAAGGATAGCTTTGTCCCAGTCACCTCCTCGCGGATCCCTAGGGATGACTGATAGGACAATAAAAGATGCTACAGTGGTATCGAATCTGTGGTACAGATCAAGGTGTCGACTTATCGAGGTGATCATTTTGCCACCCGAGGAGTAATATATGTGATCTTTAATGCGGGCGCGGAAATGGCGAAACGTCTTCCCGACATAAAAAGCACCGCACGTGCAGTACATTAAGTACACAACTCCTTGGGTTTCACAATCCGCATGGAATCGAGGGGTAAAGGTTTCCCCATTGGGGAGGGTAAAGGTGGTCCCTGGTCTCACCCATGGGCAGTAGGTACACCGTCCACAGCGAGTAATCCCATGTTCACGTGGTTGTGAGTAACTATTTTTCACGTAGTGGCTGGATGTCAGTTTATCGCGTAGCGATCGTGATTTGCGAAAGGTGATCACGGGGTTAGGGCCTATATATTTCCTCAAGATAGGGTCCTCATGGAGAAGAGGCCAATGTCTAGCTAGTATTTCGCGTAGCTCAACGTGCTGTTTAGAGTATCTTGTTATGTATCTAACAATCTCGTTGGTTTTGGTGATTTTAGTCTTGTATATAAGTGAGTTACGTGACTGTCGGAGGGCTTTGTTAAAGGACCTTCGCAAGATGGATTTACTATAGCCTCTGGCTTTAAGTCTGTCACGAAGAGAGTTGGCCTGTAGTTTAAATTCTTCAGTATGTGTACAATTTCGTCTAAGCCTAAGATATTGTGCGTATGGTATGCTCCTAATTAGTGTTTCAGGATGGGCACTCTCGGCATGGAGTAGGGTATTTCCAGCCGTCTCTTTTCTGTAGAGTGTGGATGCTAAGCAGCCAGATTGGTCTCTGAAAATAGTAAGGTCGAGAAAGGTGATTTGTTGTGGATTTACCGAATATGTAAATTTTAGGTTGAATACGTTAATGTTGATGGCGTCCATGAAACATTTGAGCATAGTCAGGGATCCTGTCCATACCATAAATATGTCGTCTATATAGCGTAGCCAACAAAGTGCATGGCCAGTAAAGGACGACAAATTATCATCTGAGAAAATAGTACGTTCCCACCCCCCCAGGTACAGATTGGCGTAGGCAGGGGCACAGCAAGTGCCCATGGCTACGCCCTGCACCTGGAGGAAGTGGGACTCTTGAAAGGTGAAACAGTTCTTAGTTAAAATAAACCTTAGCAGGTCCAAGACAAATTCACCATAATCCCAACGGTGATTGTCTTGTTCCTGAAGGAAGGTCCTAGCTATCCCGATGCCCTGCTCGTGAGGGATGCTGGAGTAAAGTGCTTCAACATCAATGGTCACAAGCAGGGCATCGGGAGGCACGACCATTCCCTCAATATGTTTAAGTAGATCTAGGGTATCCCTCGTGTAGGAAGGGAGAGACAGCACGTGAGGCATAAGTACAGAGTCTACTAGGCGGCTCGCATTTTCAGTGAGGGCTCCTATGCCCGATATAATTGGCCTACCCGGAGGTGAGAGGGGGTGCTTGTGAATCTTAGGAAGGACATAAAATGTCGCCAATCTTGGGTTCGCCACGTTCAGATATCTATATGTGTCGAGATCTATTAGGCCTTTCTGATGGGCAGAGCCAATGATCAGAAGGTACTCACTTTTAAAGGTATTGATTCTCATTGGGTCAATGGGAAGGTACCATTCTTTATTTTTCAAAATATTGTATGCCATGGTCTCGTAAAAAGTCTTAGTCATAAGAACAATGTTGCCCCCTTTGTCTGCTTGCTTGATCTCGATATCAGGGTGTTGTTGGAGGCGTTGAATTGCTAGTAATTGAGAATGTTCTAGATTGTTGACTGAAGGTTTTATTGTGAGTAGCCTGAGATCATTGACCGTGCCCATCAGAAAGGCCCATATATTAGGATTAGTCGTCAAGTCAGGGAATCGTTGGGACTTAGGTCTAAAAGTTTTGCATGCCGGAGCTGGCAATCCTACAGATCCTATATTTGAATCGGATAGAACGGTGGGATCCTCTTGTGAATCATTTTCGTCAAGTAGTAGGATCAAATTCCGAAGAGCACGGAATTCTTCCATCGTGTAATTTTTTTAACTTTCTCAGAGATATTTTTATCCTGTAGGGATCTGGTCCGGTCCCCGTCAAATATATACTTGTATGTCAAATTTCGTGAAAAGAGGTATAGATCTTTAATGGCTTCGTATTTGTCAATTTCCATAGAGGGGCAACTGAAAATTTACCGCCGGGTTGGATTGTGAGATGTGTGCGTCTAGGGTAGTTTGACGTGTAAACATCGAAAGTTGTGAAGGGGTGGAGAGAGAGCCAATAGTGTTGGCATGTGGTGCCGTTGTGACATCCAGGATATTGTCCTGGAGATGTTTAACTTCATCTCCATATACGCTTTTATAGATCCCGGGCCTCACCACCAGCACCTGTCGGATGCGGGCCATCAACTTACTGGACACCCAGCTCCCCATACATTGTGGGTAACTATTGTTTGTGTGTCAGTTTCACACCAACGACCCCGTATGGGTTTGCTAGTCAAACAGTACACATTCCTGCTTCAGGTGAGCCTTGTACTACACATGCTAGGTCTTGGCCCTTTAATGTATATATATATCCACTTGTTCTACTTTATTGACTACCTACATGTCTTTATAATGACATCCAATAGGACCTTGACCAGTGATACAATCCTTCCACCATCAACTGGCTTCCATATATACACGGCCTACTGGACGTTTGGGACTTACCTTTTTGCTTACCACACTTATAGCTACATTCACAATTTCAGTAAGTGTTGACCCATATATTTTTATATGTTTTTGTATTATATCATATACGCCCCCATTAGGTGTTGGACCAGGGGTCCTTATTGTGCGGCTACAATTGGTGGCCTGATCTCCCTTCAGCAGAGCGATTAAATTACCTAACTGTATGTAATATATATTGGTATCATTGTAATTTATGCAATATTGTATACTCATTATGTGTTTTTCTAAACTATCATTCTCTTGTCAGTGATTCTCCTATCACGCTCCAGATGAAGCGTTTACGCAAAACACTAGACGTTGTCGTTGGTGCCTAAAAAGTCCAAAGTCCCTCCCTTTTCTCTTTGAAAACTTAAGATTGACCATACAGGGGAAAAAAAATTAACAGATTTCTTCATCTATACACTTTTTCTTCTGATAGCTTCAGCTACAGCTGTCAGAATACATTATAATATGTGTCTTTTCTGCCTTGCATGCAATAGGATAATAATCTCTCTCTGATGGTCATTTGATCTACTGCCTTAAAGTGAAGAAAATCAAATTTTACAGCTTTACATTTAGTTTCTACTGTATGTAATATGCCTTTTGAAAAAACTTTGTACTTTATAAAACTGTTGCATTCTGCTTTCCTTAATGCATTGCAGTTCTTTTCTGTGGTTTCCCTGAGATAGTTGGCTGCGTTGTAGCACTGTAAAACACTTAGATATTAACGCAGTTGAAAGGTCATGACAGGTCATGTAGACTGACAGTTGTAGTAATAGGATGTAGATTAAGGGAAAGCATCTGTTAGAATAGTGAAGTAAGTTGGCTACACATTGTAATTATTTTCATTCTAAAGCTCAGTAGATGAATATGATAAAGTTGTCTTAGGTCCTTGAAAACAACTGGTATTTTTATGTGCGTCTAAATCTACCACGTCTCTGAAGCCCGATCCACGTGTGGGCACCTACTTTTAGATTTTTCTTTCCAAGAGGAAATCTAAAATGTTGCCTTGCACAGCATAGGTTTGTTTTATTTACTTTTGTATAGTAAATCGGCTGTAACATATCTAGTCAGTAGAATGTTTCTTTTTACACCCAGTTTGCCTGATCTGAATATATTTTTAGTTTAGAAACTTCTTTATACAATATTAGACTAGAGTTGGTCCAAAATTATTAAATGAAAAATGATTTGTTTTAATAATTACTGAATCATAAAAAGGCTATTTGTAGTTCTAAGAAAATTGGTGTCTTGCTTATTTTTAATGTGCCTAAAACTGCAGCCTTCAGTAGAGTCTTGCCTTGACTGTTGCATTCTCTGTACTGAAAATAAGTGAATAACCCATCAGGGAGTGAGGTTCCCTCTTAGGGCTCTTTCACACGGACGTGTCTGTGTACGGAGCCCGCTCTGCACAGCGGGGGATCGCTCCGTCGATCCCCCACTTTGCAGGAAGATGACAGGTCTGTCTCTGCACTCTGTGCAGGGACGGACCTGTCAGAGCGCCGCTCTCCCCTATGGGGGATTGGATGACGACGGACCGTAGAGTCTGTCTTCACCCGATCCGATCCGCAGACGGATGGAAAAATAGCTTTTTCCTCCGTCACACTTTTTCGGATCGGAGCGGGTCGGATGTCAGCGGACATGTCACCGCTGACATCCATCCCTCCATAGAGATCTATGGAGGGTCTGTTCAGGTCCACCAAAAAAACTGACAGGTGGATCTGAACGGACTGCCCGTGTGAAAGGGGCCTTAGTTGCTATGACTGATTGACAGACAGGCCTACTCAGATGCAGAAAACGTGCCACAAAATCATCAAGAGATGTAGGAATATGTAGTGTGATTTTCTTTTCTTTTCTACAGGCCTCTATTAAACTCTGACATATCATTGACCTTTAAAATATAATAATTTGTAATGTTCTAACCTGATACTGGTCAAAAACTGAAATTCAGCCAGTTCAGCAGGGACCGGCTAGTTTTTGATCAATGTGTGTCCATGCCAGCTCAATAGCAGTTGAAGGGACATGTTGGAAAATGCTACTTGATTAACAGCTGCAGATCAGTGTATTCTGACAGCGGTGGATGTCACTGTCACAATACAATGGCCCAGCAGTGGGGATTCCTCTGACCACCTAGTTTGTGCAGAACGAAAAAAAAATGAAAGCAGTCCAACACGGGTGGAAGGATAGAAAATTGCTCGATTTCCCCATCAACACATTCAGTATTGATGGGGGAATGCCTTCCACAGCATTGTATTCTGCCAGTGGGGAGGTTCAGGGAGCCTTCCCAACTGGCAGAATACAATGGTTACTGCTAGCTGCTATAGCGGCTGGCAGTAATTGCATGAAGAAAACATAAACAGGGTGGTTGTACCCAAGTCGATCCATGAATCAACCTGGGTACAATAAGCCTGCCCATACATGGATCAAAATTCTGACGGTCCCTGCTGAACCAACCGAATTTTGATCCATGTATAGCC
This sequence comes from Lithobates sylvaticus, assembly GCA_028564925.1. NCBI lineage: Eukaryota > Metazoa > Chordata > Amphibia > Anura > Ranidae > Lithobates > Lithobates sylvaticus. The sequence goes on from CM053031.1 coordinate 200,620,840, forward strand.
TGCTTAAATGTGTATGACCAGCTTTACAAAGCCGCTTAAAGAGCTGCAGCAGGCCCTTCATAGTTAACTCAGAAATTAGATTACTAGGATGAAAAACCTGAAAAACTTTTCTTTGTTGAGAAAGTACTAGGGAAATGACCTGTTACACGGAGTATGAAAGTTTTAGGTAGGGCAGCATAGGACCGGTCTGTAAACTAGGCTCACATTGTACTAATACATAGGTGTGGATCCTTCAAAGAAGTTTGCTACACCCTGAGATTATTTTTCACGTTTATGTATTTACTTTTTGGATGTGGTTACACTCTGTATCTTGTGTGGACATTGTTGAATTCCAAGAACAGAATCCATGCTCCTGCATTGAATTATGTTGACATTGGGTTTATTTACTAAAGTGGGAGAGTGCAAAATCAGGGTCACTTCTGCGTAAAAACCAAACAGCTTCTAACCTCAGCTTGTTCAATTAAGCTTTGGCAATATAATCTGGAAGGTGATTGGTTTTTATGTAGAGGTGAGCCTGATTTTGTACTATCCAGCTTTAGTAAATAAACCCCAATGTCTTTATTGTTCACTTTTATTATTTGCACTTAATTGTTTAGAAAAAGTGTACACTAGGTGTTGTTTACCCAGCAGTCAGGCTGAAAATCCTGGCATTGTAGTGCTCTCTTAGGTAAGTGTATGGCCTTGGCGACCTGTCAATAAACACGAGGCCTACAGTGTCCTTACATCCTGGTTTAGCATCTTCTCAATTCATTGCCACAGAGAAAACCCTTCTTTTCATGTTTGTGAGCTTTGGGGCTTGTTCAGGTAAGCAACCGTGTCATACTACAGCCACTGCTGCGCACGGTGAATTTAGCTGTGCCAATTGACACATGACCCTGTTTACTTATTTCCTTTTTTTTTATACTATATTAAATGTCACAAGGTACTGGTTCACACTAGTGCAATTTCTGTTGCGGCTTGATTCGCATGACATGGGAAATCACATTATTTTCAAATCAGATTAATATGATACAGAGTGTAAGCACATCCTAAAAAGTAAATATATTTTAAAAAGTGACCTTTAAAGTGTTACTAAACCCAGGACCCTGCATTTACTATATCTGGTCTCCCACAGTACACAGAACATGGAAACTAGAGCTGCACGATTCTGGGAAAAATGAGAATCGTGATTCTTTTTTGCTTAGAATGAAGATCACGATTCTCAAAAACTGTTTTATTTGAAAAATGTACTCACGTGTTGGAATTGGAAATCAGAAATTGGGCTTGGAGCTGCAGTTTTCCAGCATGACTGATTTTGGCTTATGGGGGACTACAACCCCCCAGCATGATTCTGGTTTATGGGGGACTACAACCCTTAGCATGCCCCTATGTGGGGGGGGGGGCATATAGCACTGAGGACTGCAACTCCCCAGAATGACTCCTCAGTGCTATATGTCCCCCCCCACCCCACATAGGGGCATGCTAAGTGCCCATAAACCAGAATCATGCTGGTGGGTTGTAGTTCCCCATAAGCCAAAATCAGTCATGTTGGGGGTTATAGTCCTCAGTACACCACCTCCTATAGGGCCTTATGGCAGTCAGTCTTCAGGTAGTTTATATTGCCCCATATAGGGCCATGCTGAGGGTCGTAATCCCCATACAACAGTAATGCTGGGGGTTGCAGTGCCCCATAATATAGAATCAGCCATGCTGGGAGTTTTAGTCCTCTGTACACCAGCCTTATTACTTAACTCACCCTATAGGGCCATGCTGTAGTCCACTCCAGTCCTCAGTACTGTATGTCACCACCCCCCTAGAATCAGCCATGCTGGGAGTTGTAGACCAACACTCACTGCTGTTTTCTTGGCCACTGTACTGCCCATGCCCAGGCAGCGGCGCGCCGCATCACGCGCTCCGATTACTGACGTCAGTTCCGATATCCGCCATTTGCGTTCCACGCTGGTTACGTGGAACAGGCGGCGGTAAATGAAAATCGCATGGGGGGGGGGGTGAATCGAGATCGCGATTAACCGCGCACCTCTAATGGAAACTGCTAAATATTATTTCTCATCAGCAGTTATAGCAGTCTTGTGACTTCTATCGGTGTCCAGCCAAGCACTGGTTAAAGTCGTGCCTTTTTCCTGCTCCCCAACCACACGTCTAAATAAAGCCTTACAGCATATCTGAACTGCCATTAGATTTTTGTTCAATCGGTGTAAACAGATAAAGGTGATATACTAAATGGCACCTAAAGTTCTCCTAATTTGTATGAACCAAAGTACAGATTTATCTTGTGGAAAAACTAAGTACACACCACCACTTATACATACATTTGGATTTAGGTGTTCCAGATTACGTGCTAATGCTTATAACCTCATTTAGAGCATATGCAAATGAATATAGTCTTCTTTAAACCTCAGATCTGAGGGTCTTGTGTTCTGTTTGCTAATGACATGTATGGTGTCATTCCAAGATTCATAGTTCTCTCTAAGGCCCTTAGTAAGCAGGTTGTGGTTGTGGCACGTTTTTACATTAGCGTTATTGTGTGTTTTTGGGCGTTTTTTCATTAAAAACACTATTTATAATTTATAATTTGCGTTTTTCATTATTAAGCTAGTTTTTACTGCTCCTGGAAGCACAGGCTGTTTTTTTCTACTGCCTCCAAATGCCTCTGACAATTTATGTGTGCATGGGCACATAGACTAACATGGAGGGGCTTTTAGAGGCAGTTAAAAAAAACATCAAACGCCCCTTACAGCAGCTGTAAAAACGTCCGGTGTGCACGAGCCCTTAACCACTTAACCACTGGGCAGTTAAACCCCCTTCCTAACCAGACCAATTTTCAGCTTTCGGTGCTCTCACACTTTGAATACAGGGCAACACTGTACCCAAATGAATTTTGTGTCCTTTTTTTCACACAAATAGAGCTTTCTTTTGGTGGTATTTAATCACCGCTGGGTTTTTTATTTTTTGCGCTATAAATCAAAAAATACAGAAAATTCAGTAAAAAAAAAAAAAAAAAAATTGTTTTCTATTAAAAATTATTGGCAGAGTATTGGCAGAGTATTGGCAGAGCATTGCACAGTGGTGGCAGTGTATTGACCAGCGCTGTGGGCACTACACATCCAGCCCACAGCGCTGGTCCCGTTTCTCCCCCCTCTCCGCTTCTCCCTTCTCTGTACCGATCGGTACAGAGAGGGGAGGGAGGAACCGGCGTCATGACATGACGCCGGTTTGTGTACATGTGATCGCTCCGTCATTTGACGGAGCAATCACGTGGTAAACGGCCGCTATCAGCGGCTGTTTACCGTGATCCGTGATGCGCCGGGTCCTCGGGACCCGGCGGTCACGGATGTTCCCGAGTGCGCGCCCCAGGGGGCACGCGGGAGCAAGTTTCTAGGAGGACGTCCGTAGGACGTCCACTTAGAACAAGCCGACCGCGCTGTGGCCGTCTTTCGGCTATAGCGCGGTCGGCATGTGGTTAAAAGGATTGCCAAGTTATTTGAAACTAATCAATACAAAAATTACCTACAAGTGGTGTAGATATCGGCTATGCCGCGGCTTACAGCAGGGGGTCCAGTGCATCCCTGTCCACTGATTTCAGGTGCAAAACAGGTCTGAATTTTTTGCCTGAATTCGCACTTGAATCGGAGCGCACAGGACCCTTTCCAAATGCGGACTGTGGCCGCACCGGAGGTGCATGAACTGGCTCTAATGGAGCCGGGCACACTCTCCTGTCATTCGAATTGGATGCGGGGAAACCCTCAAGTGTGAACCCAGCCTCAAACAACTGCTAAATTGTTCAGCCCAGTAAATTCTGCTCAAGAGCTGACAGTTAAATGCTAAAAGAAGTCTCAGAAAACCCCCAACATGTCATTGAGGAACGTAGATAACTCTTGTAACAGTTGCATTCAAAGTGTTTGAATCGTCAGCCAGAAAGAGATTGCACCAATTTAAACTGCCTGAGAGGTGTGTCAGGAAAAAGCCTTTGCTATCCAAAGAAAAACAGAACAAGACCACAGTGTGCCAGTAAACATGTAAGCAAATCCCAGGTCTTCTGGAATAATGCACTGTGGACTGATGAATTAAAGATTGATGTTGCTTGGACACAGAAGCAGTGGACACAAGTAACACAAACCAAAGATAGCTTACCAACTGTGAATCATGGTGTTTGAAATGTTAGGGTTTTGCGTTGCTTTGCTGCTTCATTGAGGCAACTAGTGGGTGAAATCTACATCATATCAAAGTGCACTTGAAGATAATGCGAAGTCATCTGTCCAAAGGTTTAAGCTGAATCAGAAATGTATGTTACAACATTGGAATGATACAAAGAGCACTGGGAAATCCATCTAGAAATGGATCAAAAAAAAAATGTGAAATGTATTGTTAAATCATTTTGAAATAATGTGGGGGAATTTGAAATGGGCGGTGTGTGTAAGGAAACTCACTAACATCTTGCAGCTGAAGGAATTTTTCATGATGTATTGGTACATTTTTTTGATGAAACCAGCTTCTGAGGCTAAGGGTGTATTTATTTTTTTATTTATTTTTTCAGTAAGCTATTACATCTATTGATATTTTTATTAAATGATTAAAAGGGTAATTTTTTTTTTTTATTCAAGTATATTGCTTTTATCTCTAGATACTATTTGTATAAGGTTATAATGTTTTCCTGAACAAATATGTTGAAAAAGTCAACAATTTCCTTGGAGTGTACTATTGTGTAGGTTGACCCAAATTGTAATCATGCAATCACACGCCTCCCTGATGGTATGCCATATAAGTGCATAAGTGTCTGCCTGTATTTTTTAACATTGAGGTCACCATTGATCCTGATCAAATCCCCAGCTCCATCTGCCGAAATGAAGCCCCAAACTTAAAAAGGAACCTCCACCATGCATCATTGTTGCCTGCAGACACTCATTATTGTACCACCCTCCAGCCCTGCTACAGCCAAATATTTCACATTTTGACTCATCAGTTCAGAGCACCTGCTGCTCAGTGTTAATTGTGGCATCAAATTTTTAACTAAAAGTGCATTTTAGTTTTAGTCGTATTTTAGTCCTCTGCAATTGTTTTAGTCGTATTTAGTTTACAAAAATTTTCAGTAAATTTTAGTCGACTAAAATCATATTAATTGACTAAAACTAAATACCGTATATACTCGACTATAGGCCGTCCCGAGTATAAGCCGAGGCCCCTAATTAACCACAAAAAATGGTAAACCTGCATTGACCCGTGTATAAGCCGAGGGTACAAAATGCAGCAGCTACTGTAAGTGGAAAAGAGGGCCAGCAATGCCCATCTGCAGCTGCCTGTCCCCCTGTACAGACCCCCCCCCCCGTGTCCCCATTACAGCCTACCTGTGCCGATCTGCGGGTCCTGTGCCCTCGGTCTTCGGTCCCCGGTCTCCGGTCTTCGGTCCCCGCTCTCCACTCTGTCCCCGCTCGCCGCTCTCCGCTCTGTCAGCGTGTACGGCGCCATTGCAAAATTAAAAAGCCGCGCCTCCTCCTCGTCCTCGTCCGTGATAGGAGGAACGCTGTTTTCCCAGCAGTCAGTGTGCAGTGTTCCGCCTATCACGGACGCCCTCTCATCCTCGTCCATGAGATGAGAATGACAGGGCATCCGTGATAGGCGGAACACTGCACTGCTGGGAAAATTAGTGTCCGCCTATCACGGACGGGCGGGAGGAGGCGGCGCGGCTTTTTAAAACTGCCGTCTGTCTGCATGACAAGCTGTTCATGTAGGCAGACGGCAGTGACTCGAATATAAGCCGAGGGGGGCACTTTCAGCCCTAAAAAATGGGCTGAAAATCTCGGCTTATATTCGAGTATATATGGTAGGTTTAAATTGTAATGCATTAATTAGGCATTTCTCTAGAATTGCCAAACTCATTTTATACTCCTGGAGTAAAATAATTTTTAATATGTTATGGTATTAATGTTTGAACAAACTACACAACCACTCTGGATGGTGGTCTGAAGAGGCCTGTAATGCACACAGTGCTCTGGGCAGTCTGAGGAGGCCTGTAATGCACACAGTGCTCTCGATGGGGGTATGAGGAAGCCTGTAATGCCTCACAGTGCTTTGGGCAGTGGTCTGAGGAGGCATTTAATGCTGCACAGTGCTCTGGATGGTGGTCTGAGGAGGCGTGTAATGCACAGTGCTCTGGATGGTGGTCTGAGGAGGCCTGTAATGCTGCACAGTGCTCTGGACTGTGGTCTGAGGAGGCGTGTAATGCACAGTGCTCTGGACGGTTGTCTGAGGAGGCCATTAGTGCATGGTGCTTTGGGCGGTCGGGACTCTTGGGAGGCCTATAATGCACAGTGCTCTGGCCGGTCATCTGAGGAGGCCTGTAATGCTGCACACCACTAAGCAGACTATGGTCACTAGCTTGCTCGCTGGGAAGGGGAAACACTCACAGGCTTTACAAGCGGAGCACCATGGAAACCAGATGTTCACGTGGATAATCGTCCCACCCTAACTTTTCTGTTTACCGTTCTTGTTCGTTGATGAAAATTATGACAAATGTTTTCGTCTACAAAATGAACATGGCCTATGTTTTTGTGCATCGTTGAGTCGCTTAGCCTTGTTTCCATGTCGGAGGTATGGCTTTTTGGTCTCAATTATCCCATGAAGACCGCTTCTGGCCAGACTTCTCCAGACAGTAGATGGGTGTACCTGGGTTCCACTGGTTTGCACCAGTTCTGTGCAAATGGCACTGCTGGATATCTACCGATGCCAAAGAGAAGTAAGTATGATGTGTCTCATCTGCTGCGTTATGTTTCTTTGGCCAGCCACTGCGTCTGTGGTCCTTAGCGTTTTCTTTGTGCTTCTTTAACCACTTGCTTACTGGGCACCTAAACCCTTCTCCTACCCAGACCAATTTTCAGCTTTTAGCGCTGTCGCTCTTTGAATGACAAATGCGCGGTCATACAACACTGTAACCAAATAACATTTTTATAAGATTTTCCCACAAATAGAGCTTTCATTTGGTGGTATTTGATCACCTCTGGGTTTTTTATTTTTTGTTAAAAAATTAAAAAAGACTGAATTGAAAAAAAAAAATACAAACCTTTTTATATTTTGTTAATACATTTTGCAAACAGGTAATTTTTCTCCTTCATTGATGTACGCTGATGAGGCTTCACTGATGAGCACCAATAGGCTGCACTCGTGGGCACCGATAGGCTGCATTGATGGGCACTGATAGGCTGCACTGATAAGGTGGCACTGGTGGCCACTTATGAGTGGCACTGATGGGTTGCACTGAAGGGCACTGATAGGTGGCACTGATGGGTGTCAGTGATGGGCACTGATGGGTGGCAGTGATGGACACTGATCGGCACTGGTAGGTGACACTAATAGGCAGCACTGCTAGGTGGCAATGGTTGGCACCACTGGTGGGCATTGATAGGTGGCACTTGTGGGCACTTACTATGGGCACTGATTGCTGGCACTTACTGTGGGCACTGATTTGTGGCACTGGGAGGCGGTACTGGTGGGCACATATGAGGCTGTTCCTCTTCGAGACCGATGTCCCTTCAAACAGAAGCTGGTGATCAGCTTTTTTTCTCCTCACGCTGTCAGCGTGAGAAGAAAGAAAAAAGATTACTGATCTTCTGTTTACATCACGTGATCAGCTGTCATTGGCTGACAGTTGATCAAGTGGTAAGGGGCTGGGATCGGCCCCTTACTTTTATCTGTGATCACCCGAGTCTCATTGACTTGGGTGATCACAGCACGTGCCGCGCATGCCCTTCAGGGGGGCGTGGCGAGCCTGCAAAGGGGAGGACGTCAACAGACATACTCCTGGCAAAGCAGATCCGCTCTGTATCAGTCATTCGGCTATAGGGTGGATCTGAAGCAGTTAAAAGAGCTTGAACAGCACATTTTAAAGCCCCAGTCTGCTTTGAAATTTTGCCGGGGAGAGACCTTACCGATGCTGTATAATTACTTTGTGTCTTGTTGCTGTGCTCAGTCTTACCATGGTGTATGACCTCTGACATAAAACTGTCTTCCACATCCTCACCTTTAGTAGCATAATTTGGCTGTTCCTCACCCAGTTTAAAGCTTCCTACACAGATATTTCTGTTAATAACTGTGTTTCAACCTACATATAAAATTTATGATCATTAACAGAGGAAGCACCGTTGTCTCCTCATCAAGGAAAGTGAACATGAGAGCTTTCAGCTGCAGGGGAAAAGAGTACAGTTATGCCCTGTACACACAGTAGGATTTTCCGACAACAAAATCCATGGGATTTTTTCAGACGGATGTTGGCTCAAACTTGTCTTGCATACACACGGTCACACAAAGTTGGTTGGAAATTCCGAACATCAAGAACGTGGTGACGTACAACACGTACAACGAGCTGAGAAAAATGAAGTTCAATAGCCAGTGCTGCTCTTCTGCTTGATTCCGAGCATGCGTGGCACTTTGTGCGTCAGAATTGTGTACACACGATCAGAATTTCCGTTGTTGGAAAATTTGAGAACGAGATCTCAATTTTTGTGTGACGGAAATTCCTTTGGAAAATGTGTGATGGAGCATACACACGGTTGGAATTTCCGACAACAAGGTCCTATCACACATTTTCCATCGGAAAATCCTATCGTGTGTACGGGGCATTACTGTGGTGTGAACACCAGAGGATAGCCTTGAGGTGGATCACTGGTGGAGTAATCCCTCGATTGACATCCATTGCCCACTGATCTCTAGTTATGAAGTTTGTTATGGGGGAGGCGCCAGGTGATACCCATAAAACAGATTTCTGCTGAAATTGTTATTGAATGGTATCCAATGCTTATTATTCCCTGCTTAAGGGTAAGAGTCAGTGTGTTCGGTTTTGGGGATGGTCTCCTCGCACTATTGATGTATGTTATTGCTAAGAACACCTTCTTGCATACTCACGGGTTCTATACCATCATGGACTCTATATAATTACTTCACACCTGGCTAAAACATTTGCACTGTGCTGTGTGTGTATATATACTGTGTATAGATCTGGTAATTGGGGGAGTATGAAAGACATGTTATAGTGTTTTTGAAGCCCCACTTAAATTGGTTTAGTAGATTCTATAGGGACTTAAGCCTAGTAGACACGGGCCAAATGTCAGGCGGCATCCGTTTGTACTGCAGTTGGTCTGACAGAATCCTGTCAGTTTTTTTTGTTGTTCTGCCCTGCTGGGTTGAAGGGAAATAAATTACTAGTGTGTACTTGGCTTTAGGCAGTCTATACATTTATTATTGTTTTAGTTCAAGCAGCTGGTTGAACAAAAAAAAAAGATCTGATTCCCCATCCATATCCCTCTGCTGTGCTATATTGTATTCTGCCAGCAGGGAGCCTTCCCCACCAGCAGAATACAATGATCAATGTTTCTGGCAATAGCTGATTGTTGGGGAAAAACCCAACAGGCTGGTTGCCCACAAGTTTATTGATCAACTTGTCTACAACCAGCTACCCCAATTGTGGATCGAAATTTGTCCACGGACCTGCATGTAGGGCTGACTTTTAGTCCTCTTAAATAGGAACATTATAATGTGCACCAGGTTCTGTTAAAAAAAAATAAAAAATAAAAAAGACTTCTACATTCTTTATGTGATGGTGCAGAGCAGTCTTAATGACTCCTACCAGGTGGCTGTTAGTTCTGTTATGGATTCCTCGGCACGTGAGTTCTAGAGATTTTTTAGATTCCTACACACTCATTCTCCAAATGTACATCTCTGGAAGTAGGATAGACTAAAGAGAACTAAATGGACCAAATGAATTATTGCAGTGCTCGGTGCTCCTAGTTTTGTCCTCCTTACATTAGGTTGTGTCTTGGCCTCGGCTATAACATGTTTCCAAATGACAGCCCTGCCATAGATTCCAGCTTTGTGAAGCTCGTGATGCACAGTTTTTGTTAGGATTGGGCAGAGAGATGCAAATAAGTTCAGCGGCGGCAATGTGGCAGGTAAAGTGATTGACCTGGAACAAGGATGCAGGAAGTGAAGTCACAATGTCCTACATCTTTATTCTTTCGTCTTCCATAATTAAAGCATTAGGTCTGTGTGACACACAGGCAACTAAAATGTTTTGTATATTTGGTCAGCATGGCAATACAGTGGCTTAATGGTTATCGCCTCTGCCTTGGAGATCTGCATGGAGTTTGCATGCTCTCTCTGTGCTTGCATGGGTTTCCTCCCACACCCCAAACACATGCTGGTAGGCTATTTGGCTGCTCTCTAAATTGGCCCTAATTAATATCTGTATTTACAGTGCCTTGAAAAAGTATACATACCCCTTGAAATTTTCAACCAAAAACGTAAATGTATTTTATTGGGGTTTTATGTGATTGATCTACACAATGTGGCACATGATTGTGCAGTGGAAGGGAAATGATAAATGGTTTTCAATTTTTTTAACAAATAAATGTGTGAAAAGTATGGTGTGCATTTGTATTCAGCCCCCCCGAGTCAATACTTTGTAGAACCACCTTTCGCTGCAATTACAGCTGCAAGTCTTTTTGGGGATGTCTCTACCAGCTTTGCACATATACAGAGTAACTTTTTTGCCCATTCTTCTTTGCAAAATAGCTCAAGCTCTGTCAGATTGGATGGGACAGCAATTTTCAAGTCTTGCCACAGATTCTCGTTTTGTATTTAGGTCAGGTCTTTGACTGGGCCATTCTAACCCATGAATATGCTTTGATCTAAACCATTCCATTGTAGCTCTGACTCTGACTGTATATTTAGGGTCGTTGTCCTACTGGAAGGTGAACCTCCACCCCAGTCTCATGTGTTTTGCAGACTAATAGATTTTCTTCTGATTGCCCTGTATTTGGCTCTATCCATTTTCCTATCAACTCTGACCAGCTTCCCTGTCCCTTCTGAAGAAAAGCATCCCCACAACATGATGGTGCCACCATCATGTTTTATGGTGGGGATGGTGTGTTCAGGGAGATGTACAGTGTTAGTTTTTTTCCACACATAGCGTTTAGCTTTTAGGCCAAAAAGTTCAATTTTGGTCTCATCTGACCAGAGCACTTCTTCCACATGTTTGCTCTATCCCCCACATTGCTTCTCACAAACTGCAAACAGGGCTTCTTATGGCTTTCTTCTTGCCACTCTTCCATAATGGCCAGATTTGTGGAGTGCATGACTAAGGCCCCTTTCACACTGGGGCGGTTTTCAGGCGGTACAGCGCTAAAAATAGCGCCTGTATACCGCCTGAAAAAACCGGCCCCATTCACTCCAGTGTGAAAGCCGGCGGGCTTTCACACTGGAGCGGTGCGCTAGCAGGACCGCAACAAAAGTCCTGCTAGCAGCATCTTTGGAGCGGTGAAGGAGCGGTGTATTTACCGGTCCTATACCGCTCCTTCCCATTGAAATCAATGGGAAACCGCGGGGATACCGCCCGCAAACCGCCGCTGCAGCAGCGCTTTGCGGAGGTTTTTAACCCTTTTGCGGCCGCTAGCGGGGGTTAAAACCACCCCGCTAGCGGCCGCATACCGCGGGTAAAACGATGGTAAAGCAGCGCTAAATATAGCGCTGCTTTACCGTCGCCGCCCCGCACCGCCCCAGTGTGAAAGGGGCCTAATAGTTGTCCTGTGTACAGATTCTCCCACCTGAGCTGTGGATCTCTGCAGCTTCTCCACAGTTACCATGAGCCTCTTGGCTGCTTCTCTGATTAATGCACTCCTTGCCCAGGCTGTCAGTTTAGGTGGACGGCTTGATTGATCGAACAGTGTGAGATGTTCAATGCTTGGGATATTTTTTTATAACCTAAACCTGCTTTAAACGTCTTCACAACTTTATTCCTGTCTTATCTGGTGTGTTTCTTGGCCTTCATGATGCTGTTTGCTCACTAAGGTTCTCTCTAACAGACCTCTGAGGGCTTTACAAAACAGCTGTATTTATACTGAGATTAAGTCACACACAGGTGGACTATATTTACTAATTAGGTGACTTCTGAGAGGAATTGGTCTACCTTTTTCTACCTTTCCCTGAGGTAGAAGAAGCTTTTAGGCTATGGAGTCCACCAGGAGTCACAGGTAGACCTTGACCTGCAACCAGATAGGTAAGAGGAGGGAACAGGAAATATGGTCCCTGAAGTTCTGGGTACACCCCCTGTGCCCAGGGTTCTTCAGCTCTCAGGGGGCCTCTTCCATCCTTTGCTGCCCCCCCCCCCACCCACGAGAAATGGGGAAAAAAGCCCCCTGGGAAGGGAAAGCCCTACCTGGACCTATTAGCTTTCTCAGCCTGTGGTCCGGGTCCCATTGGGGGACCTTCAGGACCAAGCCTATGGTCATGATAAAACAACAAATGTTTTGCGCACGCAGATATACTGTGGCACAATGGCTCTCCTGGGTGAAATCCTGTATGGGTACGTCCATCCCTTTTTCGGCTACCAGAGGGCGCACGCACACCCGCAGCACAAGAACGGGCCCAATGCGTGTGGCCTGCGGGCACGATTGCGTGTACAAGTGACAGCACAGGGATTTTTGTGTGTAAACACACAAATCCCTGTGCTGTCCGAGGAGAGGAGACATGTCATTTGTTCCTACTAAGGAGGAACAGCAATATGTCTCCTCTCCTACTCAGTCCTATCCCCATACAGTTGGAACACACATCTAACCCCTTGACCGCCCCCTAGTGTTAACCCCTTCACTACCAGTGACATTTACACAGTAATCAGTGCATTTTTATAGGACTGATCGCTGTATAGATGTCAATGGTCCCAAAAATGTGTCAAAAGTGTCCGTCGCAATATCGCAGTACCGCTAAAAATCGCAGATCACCGCCATTACTAGTAAAAAAAAAAAATAATAAAAATGCCATAAATCTTTCCCATAGTTTGTAGACACTATAACTTTTGCGCAAACCAATCAATCAATATACGCTTATTGCGATTTTTTTTTTTTTTTTTTTTTTTTTTTTTACCAAAAATATGTAGAATATATATTGGCCTAAACTGATGAAGACAGGATAGTGCAACGTGAGAGTCGCTGGGTCAATATACTAACAGACTAGAGATATAATGGTTTAATTGGTTAATGCATCAGTTGCCGTGGTATTATCATCTAGCCAACAGGTCCATACCTTTTCAAATTTTTGTGGACAACCCCTGCCCGAGTAGGTGGCTTTATACAGGGGTAAACTGGCATTCACTAGGCTTTTCCAGAATCTGACAGAGGGGGGAGACAATTGTTTCCAGTTCATTGTAATGGCCTTACGAGCATAGTACAATAGCAGGGATATGAGTATTTTCCTGGCTCTGAGCATTGACAGTTGTTCCACCAGCCCCAGCAGACAATATTTAGGATCATAAGGAACACGAGTCTTAGTGACCTTAGCAATCACCTGGAGTACCTTTTTCTAATAATGTTCGATTGCTGGGCAAACCCCAAAAATGTGGAAAGTCACCCGGTTGGTAGGAGTAACGTCAGCACGCCAGAAAATGCGCCGGCGACATCTGGTGCAGCCTGTGAGGCGTGTAGTGAGCTCTATGCACAATTTTGTATTGGACCAGTTTGTCCCTAGCCGAGACCAGAGGGGAGAAGGGAAAGTCCCAAATCTCCCTCCAGTGGTCCTCGTCCAGCTCCAGGATGTCCCCCACCAATTTCCTGCAGAGGGGGGACAACTCAGGGCCGGCAGCAACCAGCAGGGACCCGTAGAGCAGAGACGTGGGTTTCCCCAAGTCTTTCACCTGAAGGGTGTATTCAGCTCTGAGTATGCCAATTCAACTGGTTGGCCTAAGAACTGACACCTGTAGGCATGAGCAATTTGAAGATACATAAAATTACAGTTTTAAGTGCAAATTTCACTATTTAGGCTACAAACAAGTACAATATGTTATTAGCAATATGATTTAAGGTAGATAATAAGACAAAAAACATATTTTATTTTCGATATAGTAAGTAAGTAGCTCAGAAACAGGACTCAGGAGGGCAAGAAATTAGAATGGGCAGCACACACATGAAATTGACTCTCACAGTGATACTGATAGCAGTGTGCAGCAGTATAGATTACCGACACGACGCGTCCCCTACAGAGTCACAGTGACAGTCTCTCTCCAAGCCAGGTGGTCCCTCCAGTCCAAACAGCACTGATGGTCCCACTCCTGGCCTGCCTTGCTCCCATCCCGCAGACCCACACACAACTCTGGCCGCTCTGCTTGGCTCCCTTGCACCATGACATCACAGGACATGCTCAGGTACCGCCTCCACCAGAGCCGCCCGAACACACTGTAGAAGGCACTTGTATGGTCTCGACTGGCTCTGGGCCGAGTGTCACAGCCATAATTTTTACTGGCAACCGTTTATTTTTACTGGCATTTACTGGCAGGAGAAAATTGTCTGTTTTTTACTGGCTGCCAGTAAAAATACTGACGGTTGGCAACACTGCTCCACGCCTTCAGTTTTAATTGCTACCAAGACAGGGTCAAGATTGAGCCGGACAAAGTCCCTACTCTCTCTTCCGCTTGTCTTTTTTTAGTAAGATAAAAAGGACACACAGATAAGTTTGTCACCACATCCTCCACTGCTGTGACTGACATCTGATTTCTTTATTTCATGAAGGAGCAGAGAACAGAGTGTGTGTTACGATTCCAGCATCACATTCCTCCTCCTTTCTTCTCCAGCTTCTCCCAGGATTGGCTGCTCCACACCTCAGCATGATTGGATATGCTGAAGTCATGTGGTGCCTTTTCTTGAGTTTTGACTGGATGTTACTCAAAACCCAGGAATAGAAGAGTAGAAGAGTGTAGAGGTGGGTGGGGACATCTTGTGACATCAGGACTCGGCCCACCAAGCTCTGCCAAATAGACCCACCCATCGATTCCAGAGTTTTGCGGGGCTTCTACTGCTGAATGGGGTGACATTTGCATGGTAGGGATACATGCAGGAGGCCTGCACGTATATATACACATTAATACTGTGCCATTTGTTTATACTGGGTGAGTGGAGGGTTTACATACATTTTAAGCTTTAGCCTCCATCCACCTCATGTAGTGTATTCTGCTGGAATTAGACACTACTATTGTTTTGAGTGGAGCTAAATGATTTGACTGGAGATAAAACATTTTCTGACTGTTCTGCTTGCACAATCTATGCACTGAAAGGGTGATCCTTATAAGACCCCTTTCACACTGGGTGGTTTTCAGGCGCTTTAGCGCTGGAAATAGCCTCTGCTAAGCACCTGAATACCATCTCCTATTCATTCCAGTGTGACTTTCCACACTCGGGCGGTGCGCTTGTGGGAACTTACCAAAAGTCCTGCAAGCAGCATCTTTGAGGTGGGTTGGAAGTGATGTATTTAGCGCTCCTAAAACGCCCTGCCCATTGGAATGAATGGGCAGCGCATTCAAAGTGCCTGAGCAGTGCTTTCAAAGTGCAGCAGAACTGGAGGTTTTAACCCTTTTTTGGGGTTAAAAGCATCCCGCTAGCGGCGCAAAAGCCCAGATTAAACACCAGGGATGCCCATCAGTTCCTCATATCAGTGCTGTGCATCAGTGCCACGTATCAATGGCCATCAGTGCCCAGCAGTGCCACCTATCAGTGCCACCCATAAGTAACCATCTTTTCATCCTTTCAGTGCCCAGTGTCGCCCATCAGTGCCCACCATTGTTGCCTGTCAAAGGCCACCCATCAATGCAGCCTATCAGTGCTGCATATCAGTGCCCGTCAGTGCCTGCTCATTGGTGCCGCCTTATCAGTGCCTGTCAGTGACGCCTTATCAGTGCCCGTCAGTGAAAGAGAAAACGTACTTATTTACAAAATTTTATAACAGAAACAAAACCAAAACTTCTATTTTTTTCAAAATTTTCTGTATTTTCTTATTTGTTTAGCAAAAAATAAAAACCGCAGAGGTGATCAAATACCACCAAAAGAAAGCTCTATTTGTGGGAACAAAATTATAACAATTTTGTTTGGGTACAGTGTAGCATGACCACGCAATTGTCATTCAAAGTGCGACAGCACTGAAAGCTCAAAATTGTCCTGGGCAGGAAGGTGTATAAGTGCCCTGTATTGAAGTGGTTAAAAACAGGAAAGGGCTATAAAAAGATATCCAAGGAGTTCTGTTGAAACCAAACCATGGTCAGTTAGACCAACTAAAATTTCAGCCACAACTGCCAGAAAAATAGTTTGGGATGCAAAGAAAAACCCACAAATAACTTCAGGTGAAATACAGGACTCTCTGAAAACATGTGGTGTGGCTGTTTCAAGATGCACAATAAGAAGGCACTTAACCACTTGACCACTGGGCAGTTAAACCCCCTTCCTAACCAGACCAATTTTCAGCTTTCGGTGCTCTCACACTTTGAATGACAATTACTCCGTCATGCAACACTGTACCCAAATGAATTTTGTGTCCTTTTTTTCACACAAACAGAGCTTTCTTTTGGTGGTATTTAATCACTGCTGGGTTTTTTTTATTTTTTGCGCTATAAATCAAAAAATACTGAAAATTTGATAAAAAAATTAAAAAAAAATTGTTTGTTTCTATTAAAAATTATTGGCAGAGTATTGGCAGAGTATTACAGTGTTGCACAGTATTGGTAGAGTATTGCACAGTAGTTGCAGAGCATTGCACAGTAGTTGCAGAGCATTGCACAGTGGTGGCAGAGCATTGCACAGTGGTTGGTGGCAGAGCATTGCACAGTGGTTGGTGGCAGAGCATTGCACAGTGGTTGGTGGCAGAACATTGCACAGTGGTGGCAGAGCATTGCACAGTTGCAGAGCATTGCACAGTGGTTGGTGGCAGAGCATTGCACAGTGGTGGCAGAGCATTGCACAGTGGTGGCAGTGTATTGACCAGCGCTGTGGGCACTACACATCCAGCCCACAGCGCTGGTCCCGTCTCTCCCCCTCTGTACCGATCGGTACAGAGAGGGGAGGGAGGAACCGGTGTCATAACGTGACACCGGTTTGTGTACATGTGATCGCTCCGTCATTTGACGGAGCGATCACGTGGTAAACGGCCGCTATCAGCGTGATACCGTGATCCGTGATCCGTGAGGTCACGGATGTTCCCGAGTGCGTGCCCCAGGGGGGCGCGCGGGAGCAAGTTTCTGGGAGGACGTCTGTAGGCGTCCGTAGGCGTAGATGTCTTTCGACTATAGCGCGGTCGGCATGTGGTTAAAGAAAGATGGGCTGCATGGTCGAGTCACCAGAAGAAAGACATTATTATGCAAATGCCACAATGTAGCCCACTTACAATACACCAAACAAACACAGAGACAAGCCTCAAACCTTCTGGCACGACGTCATTTGGAGTGATGAGACCAAAATTGAGCTTTTTGGCCACAACCATAAACTCTACATTTGGAGAGGAGTAAACAAGGCCTATGAAGAAAGGTACACCATTCCTACTGTGAAACACGGAGGTGGATCGCTGATGTTTTGGGGATGTGTGAGCTACAAAGGCACAGGAAATTTGTTCAAAATTTATGGCAAGATGAATGCAGTGTGTTATCAAAAAATACTGGAGGAGCATTTGCATTCATCAGCCAGGAAGTTGTGCATGGGACGTACTTGGACATTCCAACATGACAATTGTCCAAAACACAAGGCAAAGTCGACCCGTCATTGACTACAGCAGAATAAAATAAAGATTCTAGAGTGGCCATATCAATATCATTGAGCCACTCTGGGGACATCTCAAGACAGCCCAAAAATTTACAGGAACTGGAGGCTTTTTACCAAGAGGAATGGACAGCTTTACCATCTGAGAAGATAAAGCGCCTCATCCACAAATACTACAAAAGACTTCAAGCTGTCATTGATGTTAAAGGGAGCAATACACGGTATTAAGAACTGGGGTATGTAAACTTTTGATCAGGGTCATTTGGCTAGTTTCTGTTGTCATTATGATTTAAAAAAAAGTGTAAACACAAATGGCTTCAGCCAAACACTAACCACAAGTGAAAGAAGAGTTTTTGTGTTATCATTCATATTCTCTGAAAAATGGCCAATAATTCATAAATTCTGACAGGATATGTAAACTTATGAGCACAACTGTATCTATCAAAGGATTTATACCTTTTCCAGACAACCAAGAGTATGACACCCCTTTGTCAGTGAACGTTAAAGGACAAGGATGCTTTTAATAAACCCAAGGGAGTGCAGACTGCCATGATATATTCAATCCTTTTTCCTCTTTCCAGTCATCTTCACCAAACAAATAGTTTAAGTACGGGACTGTCTAGGTATCAGCCTCTGGTAAAAATGGATGTAGAACTCAAACTGGGAGAGCCAACATTAGAGGCCATTCATGTATGCGACACTTGCATATGTTCACAAGGAACATTCTGACCAGAAGAGAGAGATAACCTTATCAGTCTGCTGTCGCTTCTTCCCTAATTTCACACTGGAGGCAGAGGGGAGAAGGCTGTACTGCATAACATCAGCACAGAAAGTCAGGTCACCTGCCTGGCAGTCTAGGAAAGCTGTGTAAATTCCAGGATTGGATGGACATAAATACAGATCCTTTAGTAAATAGGGCAGCTCCAATATATGTATTTATTCTGTTATAAGATCTTTGCCGTTTTTTAGAGCTTTTTGCAGAAACGCACTACAGTCCATTTAACATGGTTTCCTATCGGAGATGTTCACATCTATGCTTTTTTCAGCAGCTATGTTTTTGAAAAAGGTCAGGGACTTTTTAAAATGCATGTCTGGTTCAATAGACATAAATGAAAAAGCTACAGAAAAGCATGTAGTGCGTTTCTACCGCATTTTGCATTTTTTAATCTGCCCAATAACTAATTGGGCAAAAAAAAAAAAGAAGCATAAAACCCATTGGCGATACGTGCAAGTTGCCAACCTGTCCCCTTAAACCTCCCCCAGTCCCAAGGCCTCCAGACAAAAGAGGCCCTAAACCTAACATACTGTCTATGACAATTAAACTGATAAACAGTTGGTGTGTTACAGAAATTCTTATCAGAGGGTAGATGATGCAAGGTGTGTGCTAATGAGATCAGCTGGTTAACTCCTTCCTGTGTCATAACCTACAGTCTGTAAGGACGTAAGACAGAAGCAATAGATACGTTTAGAATCATGGATGGAGGACAGTAAACAAAAAAAGTACATAGCTATATTGATACATAGGGTAGCTGGAATTTAGGGAAAAAAAATAAAAATAAAAGGTGAACTTAACCTTTAACCACTTCCCGCCCGGCCTATAGCAGAATGACAGCCGGGTGGTGGTACTGTTATACTGACTGGACATCATATGACATCTTTCTGGATAACATGCTAGCGCGAGCCCGCAGCAATCAGTGGTGCTGTGTCACTCTGACACACTGCATCTCTGATCATGGTAAGGAGCCTCTGACGGAGGCTCTTTCCCACATGGTGTAATCAGCGTGATCGGTCACAGCTGATTACAGCATGAACCATGAAGTGACGGGAGACGGCTTTCCTCGGTTTGTGCTGACAGGGAGAGCCGATCGGTGTCTTGCCGTGTCAGAGAGGGGAGAGAGGGGGTCTACGCTGATAATCAGCACATTGATTATCAGAGCAGTCCCCATGAGAGGTGCCCATCAGCTGCCTATCAATGCCCCATCAGTAATGCCTGTCAGTGCCCTTCAGATGCCAATCTGTAATGCCTGTTAGTAGCTCCTCATCAGTGCTGCCTATCCAGTGCCATCTATCAGTGCCCATCAGTGCAACCAATTAGTGCCACCTATCAGTGCCGCCTAGCTGTGCCCATCAATTCTACATATCAGTGCCTCCTCAGTGCCCATCAGAGCCACCTCATCAGTGCCGCCTCATCAGTGTCCGTCAGTGAAGGAGAAAACTACATTTTATAACAGAAACAAAGAAAACTTTTATTTTTTTTCAAAAATTTGGGTCTTTTCTAGTTTGTTTAGCCAAAAAATAAAAACCTCAGAGGTGATCAAATACCACCAAAAGAAAGCTCCATTTGTGGGAAGAAAATTATAAAAATTTTGTTTGGGTACAGTGTTGTATGACCACGCAACTGTCATTCAAAGTGCAACAGCACTGAAAGCTGAAAATTGTCCTGGGCAGGAAGGGGGGAAAGTGCCCTGTATCGAAGTGGTTAAACATTATTGGCTGCTTTTAATCCATTAGTCAAGCTCATCTAAATCTGCTAGCACAGCTAACATTACCCTCTTCTCAGATTGACAATACTGCTGTCCAGAGGTGCCTCCATTGCTCCTCCGCCCAGAGTGGAGACACCCTAAGACAGGAAGTGGGTTATTGGCCAGATCACCAGGTAAAAAAATAAATAAATACAAAAACAAACGACTGCGCTGCAAGCAAAATTATAGTGGCTAAACCATAACAGTGTGCCAATTGAATCTAATAAGTGGATATTAAATAGTGACAATTAAGGTGGTGAACCTAAATAATGAGTGCAAATAAAGGCAATAGTGAAAAAGTTGTAATGAGGTGTTAATTCAAATAATAGTCCAAGATGAAAACGTTCTTAATGTTGGTCGTTGATTCCCAAATCAATTGTATGATTCAACAAAAAGGCAACTCCAAAATTGATTCAACGTGACATCAATCCGATAACACCAAAGGAAAAATAGTGGTCTGGTAAGAAAAGGGGGGTAGCACCTCCACCAATGAACACACTGACCCTTACCAGAATGCAAGACCTCCTATTACAGAGGCCTCAAAAGCTTGTGGCTTAATCCCGGCCAGGGGCTCCAAGAGACAGTAACTGGTCACTCAGGATACCGAACACACAGGCTCAAGACGGTCCGCAGATGACATGTAATAAAAAAGGAACTCCATAGTGTATCACTTTAAAATTTAATAAGTAAAAAACGGGGGGTTTACACTTACAGAAATGCAGGAAATTAAAATCAAAAAGATAGCCGGCCGGCTCTAGAATGCTGCCCGTTGCTTCCGGGTTTGCGTGGTTGTGTGGTGACGTCAGCACGCCGCTCCTCCCTACGCCGTTTCGTCACAGATTATGTCTTCCAGGGGCACGGAAAAAAATAAATAAATAAGGGCGAATAAAAAGCCTTAAAAACGAAAGAAAATGAATGCAGGCACCACATTTAAACCTTAACTTCATGTTTTAGAGAACTTTACCCCTTCAGCCCCGGACGGTTTTACCCACTTCCTGACCAGGCCATTTTTTGCAAAGCAGAACTGCATTGCTTTAACTGACAATTGCGCGGCCGTGCGACGCTGTACTCAAATAAAATTGATGTCCTTTTTTCCCACAAATAGAGCTTTCTTTTGGTGGTATTTGATCACCTCTGCGTTTTTATATTTTTTTGCGCTATAAACAAAAAAACACCATCAATTTTGAATAAAAAACTATATTTTTTACTTTCTGCTATAAAACATTTCCAATAAATAAAAAGAAAAAAACGAATTTCTTCATTAATTTAGGCCAATATGTATTCTACTACATATTCTTAGTAAAAAAGAATACGCTCACAATAAGCGTATATTGATTGGTTTGCGCAAAAGTTATCTCGTCTACAATTTATTGAATATTTTTATTGCATTTTTTTTTTTTTTACTAGTAATGGCAGCGATCAGAAATTTTTAGTGGGACTGCGACATTAAGGCAGACAAATTGGACACCAAGTGACACTTTTTGGGGCCAGTGACACCAATACTGTGATCAATGCTAAAAAAATGCACTGACACTGTATAAATGACACTGGCAGGGAAGGGGTTAACACACGGGGCGAGCAAGGGGTTAAGTGTGTGCCTGGGAGGTGCTTTCTAACTGTGTGGGGGGGGGGGGGAGTGGATACACTAGAGGAAGAGAGAGATCGTGTTTTAGCTTAGCTGAAACAAAAGATCTCTCCTTTGCTCTGACAGATCAGCGGTTTGCCTTGTTTACATAGTCACACCGCTGCTCCGTCTCTCCACGGAACGATCGGCGGGCCATGGCGGCCATTGTGCCCCCTACACTGTATGCACACAATCACGTACAGGTACGTGGTTTTGCACAGCCTAGCCACCCTGCTGCAGTATATATGCGGTGGGCGGTCCGGAAGCAGTTAAATAATTTATTTAAACCAAAGGTTGGTCCACATTTCCTTCACTAACACATGAAACACTGCTCAGCCATTTGAAGGTCGCATCAGTTTACTCTGAATGGCTGAGGCAGAGATTGTGACATCATCTGCCTGCCTCTCTGACTCAGCCAATCAGAGGAAGCCTTGTATTCATTTAGAAAATTCAAAGGTTCCTGTTAATCAGCCTGACTTGACTTTGTTTCGAGAGCAGGACAAGAAGTCCCTGTTCCGCTGCTAGAACACAGCACTGTATGCAGCTGAGGCACTGCACTCCTGTGATCCATAAGAAAAGTAGAGCCAAAAAAGCTTTGGCTCTACTTCTCATTTAACCACTTGCCTACCAGGCACGAACACCTCCTTCCTGACCAAGCCATTTTTCAGCTTTCAGCGCTGTCGCATTTTGAATGACAATTGCGCGGTCATGCAACGTTGTACCCAAATAACATTTTTATAATTTTTTTCCCACAGATAGAGCTTTATTTTGGTGGTATTTGATCACCTCTGCGGTTTTTATTTCTTGCGCTATAAACAAAAGAAGAGGGACAAGTTTGAAAAAGCATAATATTTTTTACTTTTTATTATAATAAATATCCAATTTTTAAATTATTTTTTTAACAAATTTTTTCCTCAGTTTAGGCCGATACGTATTCTTCTACATATTTTTGGTAAAAAAAAAATTGCAATAAGCGTATATTGATTGGTTTGCGTAAAAGTTATAGCGCCTACAAAATAGGGGATAGATTTGACATTTTTATTATTTTTTTTTTTTACTAGTAATGGCGGCGATCTGTGTTTTTTTTATCGTGACTGCGACATTGCGGCGGACATATCGGACACTTTTGACACATTTTTGGGACCATTCACATTTATACAGCGATCCATGCTATAAAAATGCATTGATTACTGTATAAATGCGACTGGCAGGGAAGGGGTTAACACTAGGAGGCGCTGCAGGGGTTAATATGTTCCCTATATTAGTGATTCTAACTGTGGGGGGAGGGGAACGACTGGGGGAGGGGACCGATCGGTGTCCCTATGTACAAGGGACACACCATCGGTCTCCTCTCCAGTGACAGGACGTGGATCTGTGTGTTTACATACACAGATCCACGTCCTGCTCAGTTACTGGGCAATCGCGGGTGCCCGGTGGACATCGCGGCCGCCGGGCACGCGCATCGGGTCCCCAGAGACGCGGCGGGCACGCGCTCCCCCTAGTGGCCAAAATGGTAGCTCCGTCATATGACGGCGACCCGCCACAAGAGCCGCACCGCTCCGCTGTCTTTTGGCAGTGGGCGGTCGGCAAGAAGTTAAATAGTTTGTTTGGGCCAAACAGGTCCAAATGTACTATTTACTTCACAAGTTGCAGTGGCTGTGTGTGTGCTGCAGCTTCATACAGCATGCAGTGCTGTATTCCGGCATCAGGAGAGCCACCAGAAGAAAATCAAGTTGGGCTGAGCAGTGATCTTATTATTCTTTGAATTATTACAAGGATCACTATGATTGGAAGAGGCAGAGGCGCAGGTAGATGACTTCACTATCTCCACCAGCCAATCTATGAATGAATGAATACAAAGCTCCCTGTGACTGGCCGAGCAGCACTTATCCAACTCAATATTGCTCTGAGAGTGGGAAAGGAAGTTCTTGTTTCACTGCCCAAACACAGCACTGTATACTGTATGTATCTACATACTCTTAAGCCCAATACACACGGTCAGACTTTTTCATGGATTCTGTCCGATCGGACAATGTTGTTGAAAAATCAGACCATGTGTATGCACCATCGGACAGTGTACGTCGGTTTGTCCGACGGACAAAGTCTTATCTCCTGCTGGAAAGATTTGCCGTCAACACGGTCCGATCACACCAAATCCGATCGTGTGTACGGTTGTCTGACCGGACAAAGTGCTACGCATGCTCAGATCACATTACAAGACCAAAGCTATTGGCTACTAGCCTCTACGTAGTCCCGTCGTAGGCAACAAACGTCACCACGTTCAGAATGATCGGATTTTCCGACAACTTTGTCCGACCGTGTGTACGCAAAACCAACATCGGACAAAGTATGACGGACATGGTCCGACGGAAGTACAGGGGGTGTGTAAATGTATAAAAAAATACAATCTACTTGTCCCTCATGACAATCTACTTGTCCTGATAAAAAAAAAAAAAAAAAATAGGGTTGATGTTTTTTATTAAAGCGGGACGGTACCTGAAAAAAAAAAAAATTAAAAGCCAGCAGCTACAAATACTGCAGCTGCTGACTTTTAATAAATGGACACTTACCTGTCACAGGTTCCAGCGATGTGGGCAGCAGAGGCCGATCAGTCGATCGGCTCCCTGCTGCTGCCGGCACCATTCTTAGTGAGGGAATCAGGAAGTGGCTTCACTTCCCGGTTCCCTACTGCGCATGCGCGAATCGCGCAGCGCAATGAGAATCGTCAGTGCTGTCTGCCGGGACACGTGTGTGTCCCGGCAGACAGCGCGCCAGGACAGGAAGTGGCGTAAACTCCCGTGTTTAAGACAGGTATCTGCACCCCCCTCCCCCCTGAAAGGTGCCAAATGTGACACTGGAGGGGGGGAGGGTTCCGAAAAGCGGAAGTTCCACTTTAGGGTGGAATCCCGCTTTAAGCAGACTTTTAGGAATATCTGGGGTTTTTAAAAATGAAAGGGAATTTATGGCGACTTGAAATTTTAATGATTTTAACATTGCGCTGTTTATCTCCTACATTATTCCTCCAAATTACCCTCGCACATGGAAGCACTTGGGTTCTCAGTACAACTGCATGCTGAGCAGCCAAATCAAGCTCCAGTGTCAGCTTCGTTATGCCCAGTTTACACCGGGATGTTTTGGGATCGCAGCAGAATCAGTGCATATCACCTCTTAATTCTGCAATAACAATTAAAATATTAATAGACTTACAGTTAAATATTAATTAATAGCTGTACCATCTGATAAATATAGCAACTCTATTTTAAAATGAAAGAACCAATAAATGATGAAACAAAATTTCAAAACTACATTTGAATTACATTTATAGATATATATGAAAGAAAGATCAAGACTGACAAAGGTATAGATATTGAACAGGAATGAGTGTGGGATGCTATTTATTTATTCATGCATTACAGACATTTATATAGCGTTGTCAATTTTTGCAGCGCTTTATGCACCTGTACAGTTACAACAGTCTCTGCCCTCAAGGAGCTTGCAATCAAGGGCCCCCATCTCATGTACATACAGTGCCTTAAAAAAGCATTCATACCCCTTGACATTTTCCACATTTGGTCATGTTACAACCAAAAATGTAAATTAATTTTATTGGGATTTTATGTGACAGACCAACACAACGTGGCACATAATTGTGAAGTGGAAGAACAATTATAAATGGTTTTCACATTTTTTACAAATAAATATCTGAAAAGTGTGGTGTGTATTTGTATTCAGTCCCTTTACTCTGATACCCCTAACTAGAACTCCTGGAAAAAAATGTTTTCTTGCTGTCTGTGCCCCAGTTGGGGTTACTCATCTTCACTGTTTTTCCTGTTTACCATTATCACCAAGAGTGAAAGTGAAAGCAAATTTAGGCATTTTGGATTATCCCCAGAACAGGAATAGGGGGGGAAATCTTCCAATCAGGATACTACTTTCAGTGATCATGGTGATGACCAAGGATTCCCTCACTTTGGAGTGACTTTGGAGTGAGTTTTGGCTATGGGACAGGAAGTTTAGCGGGACACATATGTTAAAAAAAAAAATGACAGAGAATATAATTCTCCCTTACTGTATCCAAAATGGAAAAAAAACAAGTTATGCCTTCAGTTCAACTTTAAATTTACGAGCAATGAAAAGATTACACAAGCAAACTAAATAGTAAAAGTACAGATGCTTGCATACATACAGTACACATTTTACAATAACACAGATGAATCAATTGTCTGTCAAATGCAATCTAAGAAGGGGTCAATGAACGTTATTTTTGGTACACTGGCACAAATGAGAAGCAGATGGTGTTGACTAATTATATCATGAGCCGTGTGTGGCTGGCACTTGACTTTTGCTGTCCTCAAATATTATAAAACCTTAAACTCCCATGTCTATGAGCAGGCCTAGTTGTTTAGGCCTGTTGTGTCAGTGCAGTTAAATTTTTTTCTGTACACCAAAAAGCGTGTCAACAATTATTTAGGAATATGTAATATAAACTCAATTTGAGGTCATAGAATAGCGTCTTGAAATAACCAGTGATGTATGAGGCACTGAAGTTTCAATACTGGGCAAGTAATCCTCATACTTTATAACTGTGACTCATCTTTTAATCAATAAGTAATCTGTTGAGGGGGTGATGCCTACATGGTTTTAATATGCCAGTCATACCTTCAGATAAGTATTGCACGTGGCTAGTCTACTACTTTTTGTTCCTAAGGTCAGATAAAATAGGCAACGTTGGAATATTTTCCATCTTTTATGTTATGGCTGTAAAATAAAATAATACAAAAAAAAAAGTATAAAACAACCAAATGAATATTTTTTATGAACTTTTTCATAATTTTAATAGTAATTAGGATTGTAACCAACTAGCCAATGTTTCCGACATGTTTAATCAAATAATTGACTGTACATTTGATTTAAAAAAAATAAAAAATAAAAAATGCGTGACTCAGCAAACTCCTAGTGCAATTAGGGGAATGTGCTGTGCTGTGCTGTAGTGACATTCACAAACTTCTGTACTTGACTGCCAAAAAATGTTGTTTCTTCCTTGCGTTAAGACATGGTTCACACTAGAGCGATTTCAGATGCGTTTCAAATCGCACAGAATCACATGACATTGGTAATCACATTATTCTCTATTGTGCCCATTCATATCAACGCAGCCTAGTTTTTGGAAAAGGGTAAAACAGAATTTAATGCCTGAACACAGTTTTGCAACTTTGACATGTGTTAGTAAAACTGGACATATCACAACCATTTTTTATTCTCAATGGAAAACTGGCACAAAATAGTAAAAACGTTTTTTTTAATTTGGTTGTATATTTCTTGCTATTTAAAACAACCCTCCAAAAATGTCCCCAGCTCCTAACGTTCGCAGCAGTACCACATTATGTGTGTGTTATTTATTGTTTGCACCTGTACTAGGGCCCAGAAAAAATAGTGCTTATTTTGCTTCTTTTTTTTGTCCTATCTAAAACATACAAACACTGTTACTAATTTAAAAAAATAGACTTTTTTCATCCTACCTAAAATACATTGACATTTGGCCCTAACCTTAACCTTGACCTAGATACAACCCTAATCCGCCAGTTTTTTCTTTATTTTTCTTTTATTATTATATTTGTTACACATATTTGTTCTTGTTTACATTTTTCTCCTCTAGCAGGAGAAAAACAATATAATGTATCCATTTCTCCATTTAAGAGGAGAAAAAACTGTGATAGCTTTTAATTGGCTATCACAGTGATCAGGTGATCAGGAACCGCCTTCCCAGTTCCCATTTGTTAGTATGGAACTCAGGGCTAAAAAGTTCTTAGAATTCCAGCTATTGGCTACCAGTGTTAATGCCTGATTGTTAAATGTTCTGACCAAGATGTTATGTGCTCTTTACTGTTCTGGATGAGAAAACTTACGTTTTCTCATTATCATGCTTACTTTCTCTAAAAGTGTTACTTTAGGGTACTTTTAACATATATTTTATAGATTACTTTTTGACTTTATATGATTTGGAAGAAGACTATTTGCCAGATTTCCAAGACCACTGGTAATTCTAGGCAGAAACCCACAATAACTTATAGAAGAATCTGTCTCATTTAGAGCTGCACGATTAATCGTTAAAAAAACCTTATCGCAATTTTTTTTCCCCACTACGATCTTCACAAAATATTTCCCGATTCTATGCAGAGAATTCTCTCTACCCTGCTAAAGCCGACAGTCCTCAAAAGAAAGGGAAAAAAAACTGTCAGTCTGCCAAGAATCACAACATTCTTTAGCAGTAGAACTTAAGTATAAACATTCTAACATTTATCCGTTAGATCAAAGGAATACACTTTGGTCTGTAAATGAGGGAAGTTTAACCACTTAAACACTAAACCTTTTTCTGACATTTGTTGGTTTCAAGTTAAAATCATTTATTTATTTTTTTGCTAGAAAATTACTTAGAACCCCCAAACGTTATATATATATATATATATATATATATATATATATATATATATATATATATATATATATATATATATATATATATATATATATATATATATTTTTTTTTTTTATTATTAGAAACCCTAGAGAATAAAATGGTGGTTGTTGCAATATTTTATGTCACACTGTATTTGCACAGCAGTTGTTCAAATGCAATTTTTTGGGGAAAAATTACACTTTAATAAATAAAAAAAAAAAAAACTAACCAGTAAAGTTAGCCCAATTTTTTTTGTATAATGTGAAACATTTTACGCCACAAGAATCGTGTTCTTTTTATTCTAAGAAAAAAAATCGTGATTCTTTTTTTGGCCAGAATCATGCAGCTCTAGTCTCATTCATATGCTTTACAAGCTGGCACTCCTAAATGAACTTTACTCCTATGACTGTGTCTTTATAGTGCTTGCTGAGTAACATGAGTACATGTAGTACAGAGGGATGGGTGGGTGAGAGGTGCCTCACACTACAATCAAACTAAACATGTCTTATTTATAGGATTGTTTTGCCATTTGCATTTTTTAACCTGCACAGTCTTATCTGATGTTTTTTTTTCTTAAGGGAGCTAAAAGTCACAGTGTGCTTTAGCAGACTCTCAAATATATGAAGTACTTGCCTATGTATCTTCATATATTGATACATAGTTAAGCTATAAATACAGTCAATCTATGCTGGCTTAAATGAGTCACACTTAAAGTGGAAGTTCAGTCAAAATCTAACTAAAGCTAAACCTAAGGCCGACCATACATGGTTCGAATCCTGCTGAACCGGCCGAGATTCAAACTGTTAATGGCCAGGCTGAATGTACCAAGTTGATCGATGAGCTTGGGTACACATCAGCATGACGGATTCTCTTGCCCCGCCAATATAAGACAATGGCCCGGCTGGAAGGTTTCCTGCAGTAGCACCATCAGTGTTGATGGGGGAATCCAGCACATTTCCTTCCTGCAACCCGCGGTTGCAGTAAAGAAATTTGCTCCATGTATGGCTGGCCTAAGACTATTCTATCTACCGTGTGAAAGGAAAAATATCTATACTTAACTACTCTGAAGCTGCTCCGGTCACTTGATCTCTCTGACGGCTTTAAAACGAAGTTCCACCCTGAATTTTTTTTTTTCCGTCAACAGACTCCTTTTAACCTATAAAGAAACATTTGTAGGATTTTTTTTATACTTACCAGAAATGCCCCGTTGCTATGTAGTCCTAATCTGCCATTTCCTGGTCCGCGGTGCTCCTTCTCACTTCATCCCTCGCCTATGCGAGTCTGTGGACAGTACTGTGATCAAAAATCATGTTATTTCCTGTCAGGAAATTACACGATTTAAGGCAGATCACATCTTTTAAAAATCAAATTTTTTAAAAAGGGAAGAAAGCCCCTTGTTGCCATAACAACGGGGCGGGACCTTCCTCCATCGCCGCCTTTTGTTACCCAGCATGCACCTCTCCAACGCTTATCCAGGAAGAGGTATCGATAGGGCTTCACATGCTCACAATCATGATGGCAACGGCCACAACAGGAGGGAGAAAAACTTGTAAGTATTACATTTGTATTTTAGAAACATCCACAATTAACCTTATACTTGTTTTTTTATTTAATAATTAATAATGCTCAGAGCAATTAAAAAAAAAATAATAATTTGTCCAGAACTCCGCTTTAATGTGGAAAAGAGATTTCTGACAACGGCTGCAAATGCCGCTGGGACCTGATCAGAATAGGTAAATATATAAGCATTTTATTGTAAAATAAATAATAATAATAAAAAAAAAATGTAAAGCACCCCGTACCGCTGAGCTCGCACGCAGAAGCGAACCCATACGCAAGTTGCTCCCGCATATGAAAACGGTGTTCAAACCACACATATAAGGTATCGCTACGATTATTAGAGTGAGAGAGATACTTCTAACAAAAGACCTCCTCTGTAACTCAAAACTGATAACCTGTAGAAATTTTTAAACAACAGCTATGGAGATTTTTAAGGGTCAAAGTTTGTCGCCATTTCACGAGCAGGCGCAATTTTGAAGCATGACATATTGGGTATCAATTTACTCAGCGTGACATTGTCTTTCACAATATAAAACAAATTGGGCTAACTTTAATGTTGTCTTATTTTTTTATTAAAAAAAGTGTATTTTTTCCCCAAAAAATTCGATTGTAAGACCGCTGCGCAAATACGGTGTGACAAAGTAAGTCATTTTCTTGGGTTCACAACTGAGTATTTCTGGTCACAGGAATACATCAGGGATATTACGCTAGAGGAGATTAAAGCCTCTGGACCTCCAAGTGTATGAGACCAAAGTCTTAGTTTACACTAGTTTTAGCAAATCTGACCTTTGCAGTCAACATACACCATTTTTTCCAGAATTATCTTGTGGCTGTTTTTCCTAAATGTATTCAGCTTTTATAATACCTAAACAGCTATTTCATTTTCACATTCCTGAGTTGGAGATGTAATGAAGGTTTAAGATGTTTTAGAGGGGAAAACTACCTGTATGATTTCTGTTCTCAATCTACTAAATGTTTTTTCCAAGTGTTTGCAGTCTCATTTGTATTGATTTCAATGGTTTGGAAATAAAACAAAACACAACTCAAATGGCTTCAGGCAGAGACCAAGCTCCACGCTGGTCTTGGTGTTCTATCGATATGTGCCCTCTGTTTAAAAGTGCCTGCGCAGAACCGAAGCTGGAGTGACGTCACCATAGCACATGCGCACAATGTAGGAGGGTTTTTTCGACGAGCAATACCATTTCATAATTGAAAGCTATGCAAAGAGCGGTGGACACCGTAGATGTCAGATTGTGCCTCGCTGTAAACCCGCGGCGCTACAGTGATGGACAATATGACAAATACGGTGTCCCTCCGCTGTTTGCATAGCATTAAATTGTGATGGAGAAATGGTATCTTCCGTCGAACAAAAGGCTCCTACAATGTGCACATGCGCTATGGGACGTCACTCCAGCTGATCGGCAACTCAGCTGGAGTGCCCTTCCGTTCTGCGCATGCGCGGGCACTTTTCAACGGCGGGCACATATCGGCAGAACACCGGAAATCGCAGAGTAGCCATCTTGGCTACTGGGGTTACACTTAAAACGGTACTGTTACGACTTACGAACAAACCTACAGTCCCTAAAGTACAAGTACACAGTCCCTAAAGGAGAAGTCTGGCCAAAGCTTTTTTGGCCATACTTCTATGGATCACAGGAGTGCAATTCATTCTGCACTCCTGTGACCCAGTTTCAGCCATCAGACGGCTAAAGCCGGCTTTACACATCACTTGGCCGGTCCAGGCTCAGGAAAGATCCCGACCATATACATCATTCTCTTGACCCTACTTTGCTCAGAAACATTGAGTTCTTATAAGACTGGATTAAAGTAAATCTAATTTAAAGATTTTTTTTCTGAAAATGGTAGTTGGCTGGCTGTAAGACCCCTTTCACACTGAGCGCTTTAAAGGGGCTATAGCGCTAAAAATAGTGCCTGCAATGCGCCTCTCCTCTCACTCCAGTGTGAAAGCCTGAGTGCTTTCACACTGGAATGGTGCCCTGGTAGGACGCTCAAAAAAGCTCTGCAAGCAGCTTCTTTGAGGTGCCTTAGGAGCGGTGTATACACCGCTCCTAAAGCGCCACTGCCCATTGAAGTCCATGGGCAGCACTAGCGGCTGAAAAGCGCTGCTAAAGCGCAGCTAAAAATAGTGTCGCTGTATCGCCGACACCTGGGGCGGCTCAGTGTGAAAGTGCCCTTATGTTCACCTACTGGCTTTGTTCAGGATCAGGAACAAGTATGCAAAAACATTCTCACAACTTTCACCCAGGATTGACATATTCTTCTAATTAAATCAAATGAGAACAAAGTGTGAATCTTGGGTGAAAACATCTATATATGGTCCCCTCAAAGTGGTTGTAAAGGGTGAAGTTTTTTTACCTTCATGCATTCTCGAGCCCCCATCTCGAACCATTGATGTGCACCAGAGCAGCGGCTCTCCCGGGTCTCTCCCTCCTTATTGGCTGAGACAAAGCAGCGGGAGCCATTGGTCAACCACAGCCAGTGAAGAAGGAGCAGGACTGTCCCATAGACACGTAGAAAAGGGAGCGTGCACGCACGAGTGCCCCCAGAGCAAGCAGCTTGCTCTGGAGGCACTCAGCAAGGGGGAGGTCCCAAAAATGCCAGCAGGGGACCCGAGGAAAGGGGGATTGGGGCTGCTCTGTGCAAAACCATTGCACAGAGCAGGTAAGTATCACGTTTGTTATTTTTAAATATAAAAAATTGGAACCTTTAATATTACTTTAATTTTAAAAAGGTTTGTGAAGCGAGTATTTGTGTGTGTATGTATGAGTCACCCTAAACCTCCAGGATTATTTTAGTTTTGGGTTGCTGCTCTTTTGTTGAAACACTGTTTCTAGGGCTAGCTTTCTGTTTTTGATTTTAAATTTAGTTCACATTATAAACAGATTAGCAGATGGATAGTACTCTACCTGCCACAGCACTATGCAAGGGTCTAAAGAAACAGTGGAAGGCTGCATTTCCATTTCTTTGAATAAATAAACACTAGATTTCAGAGCTCTTCTGCTACAATAGTACTCAGAAATAAATGGACATTTAAAATAGTATAGTCAAAACCTTTTTAAAGTGGTATAAAAAAGTAAAAAAAAAAAAAAAATCATTTTGCAGTTTACCAACCCTCAAATGTGGTGCATGAATTTGTTTTCTTTTTTAGGTTTTTTACCCTTTATTTTCGCCTGGTGGTACCACACAGCTATGAGGAAAGATTAGAGGAACTGAGTTTATTTTTTCTTGAGAAGAGGAGATTAAGGGGGGATATAAATACATAAGTGGTCCATATAGTGAACTTGGTGTTGGGTTATTCACTTTAGGACAAGGGGGCACTCTTTACATCTGGAGGAAAAGAGATTTAATCTACAAATACGGAAAGGTTTCTTCACATTAAGAGCTGTGAAAATGTGGAATTGACTCCCACAAGAGCTGGTTCTGGCCAGCTCAGTAGATTGCTTTAAAAAAAAGGCCTGGATTCTTTTATAAATGTACATAATATAACTGGATATTAACATTTATAGGTAAAGTTGATCCATGGAAAATCCAGTTGCCTCTCGGGGGATCAGGGAGGAATTGTTTCCCCTGTGGAGCAAATTGGATCATGCTTTGCTGGGGTTTTTTGCCTTCCTCTGGATCAACTCTGGGTATAGCAGCCCTCGAATTTTCCACTCGCCTACTCGCATTTTGCGAGTGGAAAATGAGGGCTTCCGAGCTGGGCTGCCTGGGAGTGGGGGGGGGGGGGCGAGCACCGCCGGCGGGGGTTGATCGGGAGCCGTCTCCCAGTGATGGCCCCGGTGGAAGAGCATGGAGGAAGAGAAGAGCCACGGGGTCACTGAGCAATATAACAAGCTGTTACAGCTTACATTGAATTTGCCTCCGCTCTGCATCACACAAAGCCCCCGCCTCCTCCTGACCCCGCACCGGTGATAGACAGAATAGGGGTCCAATGCTGGGATGTGTTGTCTATCACAGGTGCGGGGTTCGGAGGAGGCGGGGCTATGTGTGACGGCAATCAGAGGCAATTTCAATGTGAGCTGTAACAGCGTGCTATACCACTCAGTGACCCCGTGGCTGCTCCTGCTCTTCCAGTCATGATCCGGCCACCCTCTCTCTTCCTCCACCCTGGCGAGACTGCAATGTTGGGCACAGTGAGGCACAGTGAGGCTGCAGTGTGGGGCACAGTGAGGCTGCAGTGTGGGGCACAGTGAGGCTGCAGTGTGGGGCACAGTGAGGCTGCAATGGTGGGCACGGAAAGGCTGCAATGGTGGGCACGGTGAGGCTGCAATGATGGGCACAGGTCATTCTGCAATGATGGGCACAGGTCATGCTGCATTGATGGGCACAGGTGAGCCTAAATTGACGGGCACTGCTGAGGCTGTGCTGAGGGGGAACTGATAAAGTTTGTTGTTAATATTTATTTTTGTAACTTTTAATTCTGCATAAAACATTTAAGTGTAATTTCATGAGATAATTTATGAGGGCGTGATTAGGGGCATAATTAGGGGCGGGGCATGGTAGGGGTTGGGCGGGGCAACTGTGGCGAGTAACCCTTGAGGCCTGGCTAGTAGCTCAAGACTTGAAATTTTGAGCCCTGGGTATAGGATTGTGTATATGGGATTGTATGATTCCCCCTCCCCCCCCAATATTGCTTGAATTAGATGGACCTTTTTTCAACCTTACTAACTATGTAACACTGCCTGTCCTAGACACCCTAGAACAGGAAGTGTTACATAGTTAGCCAGGTTGAGAAAAGACACAAGTCCATCTGCTCAACTTAAAGAGTAATAGAGACACCTTTGGACAGCAGCATTGTCAACTTGTGGAGAAGGATAGTGTTAGATGCACTAGCCAATTTAATATAAATTAACTTACAAATTAAAGCTTAATTACTAGTTAAACAGTTCAGGAAATACAGCAAAGTTTTTTTTCCTTTTGGGGAGAAAAATAAATAAAAGCACCCATGTCGGAGTTAGTTATTTTGTTACAACCCTTTAAATTACACTTTTGTTGTACAGGTTGGTCTGTTAAAGGAATTTGAAAGATAACAATCTTACTGATCAACAGGTGCAAAAAAAAAAGGGTAAAGTGGTTTTGGAAGTAGAGAAGGGTTAGAAATCCAATATTTTGAATCTCTGAATATTGATCGTCAATATAAGCATGGCATTCCAAATGAACATCTCAAGCAACCAAGGAAGGTAAAAAAAATAAAAAATAAAAATTCCTTCACTTCAACATCCAATGTAGTTTTGCTTAGTTGAGTAATTGTAAGTATCAATGCATGATAGGAGCAGCGTGGACTCGGCAAACATCTAAATAGCCTATATGGGTACTGATGCATGATTGTAAGTATCATTGGTTGTGACAAGTTTCTTTTTCATGTGTATTTAAAGTAACTAAAAGTGAACATCTCTATCATATATTTATTTATGAAGTAAAGAGTTTACTGTAATTCAGCCACAAGCAATAAAATTACCTTGGTCTCGTTGAAAGATATTGAGCAATAGATTAATCTTCTCAGCTGCTGGCAATGTGTTTTTTAGTTTTAGCAATGCAATGAAATAGGCTGAATGGCATCCAAGACATCCCCAATACTTTATTAGCTCTAAGTTTATTGCTATGCTTAGAAAGCATTATCCTTATTCCACCCTTCATGATTATTGGTAGGGCATGGATTACTTTATTAAGAAATTCTTTAAGGTTTCTAGCTAACAGCCACATTACATCTGCTAATTACTTTAATAGCCTGTTCTGTTTTTAGTTTATGTACATATGATCTGGATACAGGACAGCATTTAGTGCCCCTGTGAAAAGGTGTTGCTTTCTGCATTCAGAACTCTTCCCGTCAAGAAGAGCAGTACTTCTGAACAGAGTCTGCAATACTTACTCCCTCAGATTTATTAAAGGCTCTGTTCAAATCTTGGGGTTCCGAATCATGGGCGGAATCGCCGCAATTTGAAATAGTGGCAAATCGCGGCACGCCTGGGCGATCCCCGTCACTTCCAATGGCACCCGATCACGGTACAAAAGCTTCTTTTGGGCGACAGGCGTTCCGCGATTCTGTTTCGATTGACGCCCGACGAATTGCGCCACAATCGGGGTGCCATTGGAAGTGACGGGGATCGCACAGAAATTCTGTGATTTGTTGCTATTTCGAATCGCAGTCAGAATCACAGAGATTCCGCCATCGGTTCGGAACGCCAAGATGTGCACGGAGCCCAAGACTAAATGATGATCACTGTATCTTTTAGCTACTACAATCTTCAGCTAACACATTTTAACCACTTTCCGACCGGCGCACGACGATGTACATCCCTTTTTTGAAGAGGGATATCTCGGTAACGGCAGCAGCTGCTGCCACAACCGAGATATCCATCTCTTCAGGCGCCGGTCGGCATTCCGACAATGGTGGTCATCGCGGCGGATTCGCCGCGAGATCACCGTTATCGGCGGCGGGAGAGGTGCCCCCCCCTCCCGCCGCTCTCCCGTGCCTTCCGCCGCTTACCGGAGCCGTCGGCAGCGGCGGAGGCGATCGGGTCCGTTCCCTGCCTGTGCATAGAGATGAGTGACGCTAAGATGGCAGCCACTCATCTCTATACCATAGGAGGGTGGAAGCGACGTCAAAAACGTCACTTCCGCCCATACGTCTTAAAGTGGAATTTACAAATGTCATTTTTTTAAATTACATTTTTTTTTTTTTTTTTCATTGAAGTCCAAATATGAGATCTGAGGACTTTTTGACCCCAGATCTCATATTTAAGAGGACCTGTCATGCTTTTTTTCTATTACAAGGGATGTTTACATTCCTTGTAATAGGAATAAAAGTGAGCCAATTATTTTTTTTTTAAAAACAGTGTAAAAATAAATAAAATCAAGAAAAATAAATAAGAAAAACAAAAAAATTTTTTTTAAAGCGCCCCGTCCCGACGAGCTCGTGCGCAGAAGCGAACGCATACGTGACTAGCACCCGCATATGAAAACGGTGGTCAAACCACACATGTGAGGTATCGCCGCGATCGGTAGAGCGAGAGCAATAATTATAGCCGTAGACCTCCTCTGTAACACAAAATATGCAACCTGTAGAATTTTTTAAACGTCGCCTATGGAGATTTTTGAGGGTAAAAGTTTGATGCCATTCCACGGGCGGGCGCAATTTTGAAGCGTGACATGTTAGGTATCAATTTACTCGGCGTAACATTATCTTTCACAATATATAAAAAAATTGGACTAACTTTACTGTTGTCTTATTTTTTTATTCAAAAAAGTGATTTTTTTACAAAAAAAGTGCGCTTGTAAGACCGCTGCGCAAATACGTTGTGAAAAAAAGTATTGCAACGACCACCATTTTATTCTCTAGGGTGTTAGAAAAAAAACCAATATATAATGTTTGGGGGTTCTAAGTTTTTTTCTAGCAAAAAAAACTGTTTTAAACATGTAAACACCTAAAATCCAAAACGAGGCTGGTCTTAAAGTGGTTAAGAGAAATGTCTAGGTCAAGTTCTTTTTATTGGCTGAAAAGTTTAGTGTCATCATGGGATAAGAGTAGAGTCAGGTTTGCCTATGGTGTGATGTGCAAACTACATGTGCAATGTACATGCATGATCCAACTTCCTTAAGGGAACACCAATGCCCAACAGGTGACGAATAAATAAAAGTTCAACCCACATTATAACATTATATTTATCTTTTACTTTATTTATAAAACCTTCACTGGACCCTATCTGCCTGAACATCCAAGACCGATCTCTCTGCTCCCATTTGCCTCCAAGCTTCTTGAATGCTTTGTCCACAACTGTATGAGTTGCTGCCACACTGATAACAACCTTCTTGACCCCCTAAAGTCTGGCTTCCGCCTACAACATTCCACTGAAACTGCCCTACTAAAACTCACTAATAACCTAATAAACTAATTGCTAAAACCAACAACCATTATTTCATACTCTTAGACCTTTTTTTATTTAATTTTTTGCTGTCTTTGATGCAGTCAACCACCCACTCCTCCTCAATACACTCCACTCCCTTGACTTTGCTCTTTCCTGGTTCTGCTCCTACCTATCTCAGCGCACCTTTAGTGTCACATACAACTCTATTCCCTCCGCTCCTCCTCCATTTTGTGTTGGGGTACCCCAAGGCCCTGTTCTTGGGCTCCTCCTATTCTCTCTCTTCACCTCTTCCCTGAGCCAGTTGATAACCTCCCACAGCTTCCAATACCACCTTTATGCCGACGACATTCAGATCTATCTTTCTACTCCCCAGCTCAAACCCTCAATCTTTTCACGTATTTTAAATTTACTGAGTGACGTATCAGTATGGATGAGACCATTTCCTCAAACTCAATCTGTCTAAAACTGAACTTGTAACATTTCCTCTTCCCTGGTCATCACCTTGTGACTTTACCATTGAGGTCAATAGCACAATTATTGATCCCTCCACACACACCAGGGTGCTAGGTGTAATCCTCGACTAAACTGTCCTTCAGGCCCCACATCCAATCACGGGCTGAATCATGCTGCCTTAAAGCGGTAGTAAACCAAATAATGTGCTAGTATGCATCGCATATCAGCTCATTATGAAATACTTTAAACAAGAGAGAAGAGCTGGCAACTCCAAAGTCCTTGATGCAAAAATGTATTGGTTACACAAGAGCATAAAAAAGCAAATAGCTACACGCGTTTCAGCGTGAGCCTTAAACATAGCAAGTTTACAGTGAACAAGTAAAAACATTTATAGGGAAACAGATGCAAAACTCCACCCCTCTCTGAGACACAAAGGAAACGAATGATCTCAATATCCATCTAATCCATCTATCTAATGCCAGGTACACATTACAGTTTTTTTTCCGGCAAACTGTCAGCTCCGGTCAGAGACACTGTACTAACTAAGATTGCACCGATACCGGTGCCGATACTAGGCATTTTCGCGAGTAACAGTATCAGAAAATGCTCCAATACCCAGGGCCAGTGGAAGGATTTTTGTCTACTCAGGCGAAAGTGTGTTTTAGCGCCCCTCCCTCCCCCCCACAAGCAACCTTTATGTCCCCGACCACTGCAAACTGGCCCCACTTGACATGTTTTGTTTTATTACAACCTTTAGAATCACTAAGTGGTGTACACACAAAATATGTTTTAAAATATAGCCCTAAGTTCACCCCAATTCCTGCACCTTCACCCCTCAGATCACCGCAATTTCTGCACCTTCACCCCTCTGTACCTCCTGCACACCTGTTCCCCACTGAACCACCCTGAACTCCTTCCACCCCCCCTTCCGCACACCTGTTCCCCACTGTACCCCCCTCACACCTGTTCCACACTTTACCCCCTGTTCCCCCACAGCACCTCCCTCATTCCATTTCCCCCCCCCACTGTACCCCCGCCTCCCCGTTCTTCACTGAACAACCCTGAATGCATGCCCCCCTCTTCCTGCACACCTATTCCCCACTGTACCCCCTGTACCACCTACATACCTGTCCCCCTGTACCTTCTACATACCTGTTCCCCCCCCTGTACCGCCTACATACCTATGTCTCACTGTACCCCCCTGCACCCCTGTTCGCTACTGTATCACCCTGACCACCCCTCCCGCACACCTGTTCCCCACTTTATTCCCCTATTCCCCCCTGTACCTCCTACATACCTGTTCCCCACTGTGCCCCCCAGCTCCCAATTCCCCAAGTGTACCAAACCCAAACCACCCCCTACCTACTTTTCCTAGGCGATCGGTATTTGGTATCAGCGAGTACTTGCAAAAAAGTATTGGTACTCGTACTCAGTGTTAAAAAAGTAGTATCGGTGCATCCCTAGTACTAGCCATGCAAGGTTAGTCCAGCGATCTCCCCGCTGAGCTGTTGTGTTCTGACAGGGGGGCGGCCCCCCATCAAGGTTAGTCCAGCGATCTCCCCGCTGAGCTGTTGTGTTCTGACACTCTGCCAATGGCTGAGAGCGCTGATCAGGAGTCAGTCGGCTGCTGGTTTCCAGCATACACATCCAGCTTCTGTCAGACAAACCGACATACACATTCAGCTGACATTCAGCCCGTGTGCACAGAGCATAGTCCTGATGGATAATGAGATAATTAGTTCCCTTTGTGTTTTAGAAAGGGGTGGAGTTTTGTATTCTCTATAAATGTTTTTACTTGTACACTGTAAACTTGCCATGATTAAGACTCAAGCCGAAATTCGTCAGCTGTTTGCTTTTTTTATGCTTTTATGTAGCCAATACATTTTTGCATCTTGGACTTTGGAGTTGCCGGCTCTTCTCTCTTGTTTATTGTATCCTTGGAAACGTATTTATTCAAGAAAGCCTACCCTATTTCTACTTAAAAACTGTATTTTGCCCAGCTCCATCAGATCATCCCCTGCAGCTTACCCTTTTGTACCACCGCGCCCCCACCCCCCGCCACATTTAGATTGTAAGCTCCATGAGCAGAGCCCTCCTATTACTTCTGTATTGTATTCGTACTGTCTTCCTTTTATTTTGAAGCGCTGTGCAAACTGTTGGTGCTATATAAATCCTGTATAATAATAATCTGTATGTAAATGCAAGGAGAAAGAACACAAATAGTGCTGACTGATGATGTTTGGGCTGCTTATCTCATGGTGGAACAATATTGATTGGGACAGGTTTTTAACCTGACAAATTGATAGCCCATCATCCCCCTGAAGAGCAATTGAGTGTGGGAGCAAAAGCTGTGCCCAAATAAAGCAGTCAAACAGCAAAGGCGTTGTCACCTGTATTACCTGTGGGACCCTAGCAAATAATCTTTCTCCATGACTAATTTACCATCCATTGTTCGGCATTGTTTCTGTGTGGAGGTCGCCATCTTAGAGGAAGAGTTTGGGTTCCTCATCTCATCAAGTGACACTGTAGTGACATTACAAAATCTCATTCCAAATTTTCTGACATTAGCTATCAGAGAGAGCAGCACCTTACATATCCCACTGCAGATATAAAGCTATGATGCTGTAAGAAGTATATGAGTGCCTAGGCACAAATACATACCACAGATTTCACTTTTCTCTTAAATTACTTCTGAAAAATAACTTTTATGCCTTAGACACAACATTTTTAATGTTCCCTAAAACTTAGCAATTCTTTGCCTTTTGATTTCGGCCCACTTAGGTGTCAGACAGCCAGGCATTTTAAAAAGCTTTTTAATGGCAACTTCTATATTATTGTCAGTACAGGATTCCTATGAATTTAGGAAAAAACGCTTACCCGCTACACAATTTCAGTCTTTGTGCTTGCATTCATCCTGTCCCACAACATTCAATACAACTCAGTTGATGTTGGTGTCCTTCATTTCTTCATGTTGCTGAATTTAAAGTGGTACTAAAGGAAGAAGGTTTCTTTTACCTTAATGTATTCTCCGCTTTAACCACTTCAGCCCCGGACCATTTGGCAGCCAAAGGACCAGAGGTCTTTTTTCAATTTCGCACTGCACTGCTTTAACTGGTAATTGCGCGGTCATGCAATGTTGTAACCAAACGAAATTTGCGTCCTTTTCTTCCCACAAATAGAGCTTTCTTTTGATGGTATTTGATTGCCTCTGTGATTTTTATTTTTTGCGCTATAAATGGAAAAAGACCGCAAATTTTGAAAAAAAAAGATATTTTCTACTTTTTGTTATAAGAAAAATCCAATAAACTCAATTTTAGTCAAACATTTGGGCCAAAATGTATTCAGCCACATGTCATTAGTAAAAAAAATGCCAATAAGCGTATATTTATTGGTTTGC
Organism: Lithobates sylvaticus; assembly: GCA_028564925.1. Classification (NCBI taxonomy): domain Eukaryota; kingdom Metazoa; phylum Chordata; class Amphibia; order Anura; family Ranidae; genus Lithobates; species Lithobates sylvaticus. Next base: position 200,662,285 of record CM053031.1, read on the forward strand.
GCAAAAGTTATAGCGTCTACAAACTAGAGTACATTTTCTGGAATTTACACCGCTTTTAATTTATGACTGCCTATCTCATTTCTTGAGGTGCTAAAATGGCAGGGAAGTACAAAACCCCCCCAAATTTTTGATTTCACTCCTCACTACCTATCACTACCTATCACAGTTTTGAAGACCATAAAATGCCAAGATGGCACAAAACCCCCCCAAATGACCCCATTTTGGAAAGTAGACACCCCAAGCTATTTGCTGAGAGGCATGTTGAGCCCGTTGAATATTTTTTTTTTTAGTCCCAAGTGATTGAATAAAGACAAAAAATAAAAATAAAAAAAATTTATTCAAAAAGTTGTCACTAAATGATATATTGCTCACACATGCCATGGTTATATGTGGAATTGCACCCCAAAATACATTTTGCTGCTTCTCCTGAGTATGGGGATACCACATGTGTGGGACTTTTTGGGAGCCTAGCCGTGTACGGGGCCCCGAAACCCAAGCACCGCCTTCAGGATTTCTAAGGGTGCAAATTTTTGATTTCACTCCTCACTACCTATCACAGTTTCGAAGGCCATAAAATGCCAAAATAGCACAAAACCCCCCCAAATGACCCCATTTTGGAAAGTAGACACCCCAAGCTATTTGTTGAGAGGCATGGTGAGTATTTTACAGCTCTCATGTGTTTTTGAAAATGAAGAAAGTAAAGAAAAAAAATTTTTTTTTTCTTTTTTCAATTTTCAAAACATTGTGACAAAAAGCGAGATCTGCAAAATACTCACCATACCTCTCAGCAAATAGCTTGGGGTGTCTACTTTCCAAAATGGGGTCATTTGGGGGTGGTTTGTGCCATCTGGGCATTCCATGGCCTCCGAAACTGTGATTGGCAGTGAGGAGTGAAATAAAAAAATTACACCCTTAGAAAGCCTGAAAGCGGTGCTTGGATTTTGGGGTCCCGTACGCGGCTAGGCTCCCAAAAAGTCCCACACATGTGGTATCCCCGTACTCAGGAGAAGCAACAGAATGTATTTTGGGGTGTATCTCCACATATGCCCATGGCATGTTTGAGCAATATATCATTTAGTGACAAGTTTTTGTAAAAAAAAAATATAATTTTTTTTTTTTTTTTCATTATTCAATCTCTTGGGACCAAAAAAAAAAAATATTTAATGGGCTCAACATTGCTCTCAGCAAATAGCTTGGGGTGTCTACTTTCCAAAATGGGGTCATTTGGGGGGGGGTTTGAACTGTCCTGGCATTTTATGCACAACATTTAGAAGCCTATGTCACACGTCACCCACTCTTCTAACCACTTGAAGATAAAGCCCTTTCTGACACTTTTTGTTTACATGAAAACATATTTTTTTTTTTTGCAAGAAAATTACGTTGAACCCCCAAACACTATATATATTGTTAAAGCAAAGGCCCTACAGATTAAAATGGTGGGTGTTGCATTTTTTTTTTCCACACAGTATTTGCGCAGCGATTTTTCAAACGCATTTTTTGTGGAAAAAATACACTTTTTTTTTATTTTAATGCACTTAAACACACTATATTGCTCAAATTTTTGATGAAATAAAAAATATGATCTTAGGCCGAGTACATGGATACCAAACACGACATGCTTTAAAATTGCGCACAAACACGCAGTGGCGACAAACTACATACATTTTTAAAAGCCTTTAAAAGCCTTTACAGGTTACCACATTAGATTCACGGAGGAGGTCTACTGCTAAAATTACTGCCCTCGATCTGACCTTCGCGGTGATACCTCACATGCATGGTGCAATTGCTGTTTACATATGACGCCAGACCAACGCTTGTGTTCGCCTTTGCGCAAGAGAAGGGGGGGCAGGGGTGCTTTTTTTTTTTTTTTTTTTTTTTTTTTTTTTTTTTTTTTTTTTAGTTTTTTTTTGTATTTAGCTTTTTTATTTTATTTTTAAACTGTTCCTTCCATTTTTTTTTTTCTTAGTTGTCATTTTTATTGTTATCGCAGGGAATGTAAATATCCCCTATGATAGCAATAGGCAGTGACAGGTACTCTTTTTTTTTGAAAAAATTGGGGTCTATTAGACCCTAGATCTTTCCTCTGCCCTCAAAGCATCTGACCACACCAAGATCGGTGTGATAAAATGCTTTCCCAATTTCCCAATGGCGCGGTGGGTATGCCCACCATTAGAATACCTCCCTTCATCCACCCACTTCTAATGATGGGCATACATGCACCATTTATATATGCCGAAGCATGGGGGCATCCTCCCGCAAAAAAAGTTATGCCACGTACACATGGTCGGACTTTTTTCGACCGTATGTACGTGGCATTAGGAGCAAAATCGCTCCTCCGCCCTCTGCTGCCCCCATGCTTCGGCATATATGCTCTTTTTTTTAACTGTGGTGGTGAAATCACCTCCTACAGCATTGGAGTCGCGGCTTTATGTATCGTGGGAGCAAACGCTGTTGCTGTCAAGATAAATAAATCCACGCTGCAACTGAATGGCGTACCTGCTAAGCAAATAATGGTTAACATTAAAACAAAGTAACATTACAGTATAACAGTAAGACCTTACCATACCATACCTGCAAAGCAAATACCAAAAAAAAAACATAGTAAAAAAATAAAACATTTTGTTAACGCAACCGGTGCCTAAAATATATATATGCCGAAGCATGGGGGCATCCTCCCGCAAAAAAGTTATGCCACGTACACATGGTCGGACTTTTTTCGACCGTATGTACGTGGCATTAGGAGCAAAATCGCTCCTCCGCCCCCTGCTGCCCCCATGCTTCGGCATATATGCTCTTTTTTTTAACTGTGGTGGTGAAATCACCTCCTACAGTGTTGGAGTCGCGGCTTTATGTATCGTGGGAGCAAACGCTGTTGCTGTCAAGATAAATAAATCCGCGCTGCAACTGAATGGCGCACCTGAAAACAAAAAAATGGTTAACAATAAAACATACCTGAAAAGCAAGCATGATAAAAACATAATAAAACATTGCATAATAGAATAGAGTAAAAAAGAGCAACAATAGAGAGAGAACAATAAAACGACAACTATTTTTGGTTTTTTATTTTTATATTTTTTTTGGGGGTTTTTTTTTTTTGTACTTTTTATTTTTATTTTTATTTTTTACATTTTTTTTTTAAACTATAACTATAATTTTAACTGTAACGGTCGGGTCTCAAAATGCGATGGCATTCTTGAGACCCTGTAACTATAATTTTAACTGCAACGGTCGGGTCTCAAAATGCGATGGCATTCTTGAGACCCTGTGAAAGTGTATCCTAGCCTGTGAAATGCTGTACCCTACGCTAAAACCTCACTAGTGAGTGGTAGCGTTCAAAGCATTCACCAACGCAGAGACCAGGATTGTCAGGACAGAGTGGACAATAATAACGGGTGTCACGCCTACATCCGCGCTTGCTACAGACACGACATCTTCTTTGGGGGGGCTCGTTGGGTAGGGGTACTCGGGAGGACATGAGGATAATGCCTCCCATGCAGCCGGCTTACTGCATTTGGTAGGGGATGTTGAGGTGTGGAACCGCCTGGATACAGGAGTTCCATGACAACCGCTCCCTGGAATTCAAGGAAGGGTAACGTCCCGCCTGAAGCTCCGTATAGCACATGAGCATTCAGCAAAGCCAATTGGAACAAATAAATAGACACTTTTTTGTACCAGCGTCTAGCCTTACGGACAACTAGGTACGGCGCCAACAACTGGTCGTTGAGGTCCACCCCCCCCATATTAAGGTTGTATTCGTGGACACAGAGGGGTTTCGTCACAACACCAGCCGCCGTACGAATTTGGACTGTCGTGTCTGCATGAAGGGAGGTAAGAACGAAAACATTCCTATTATCCCTCCACTTCACAGCGAGCAAATTATTACACTTGAAGCAGGCTCTCTCCCCCAGCCTAAGAGGGGAATCTACAAGCCGCTGGGGAAAGCCCCGGCGATTAGGTCGCACGGTGCCACATGCTCCAATCTGATGATCAAACAAGTGACTAAACAGTGGCACGCTCGTGTAATAATTGTCCACGTACAAGTGGTACCCCTTTCCGAATAAGGGTGACACCAAGTTCCACACTATCTTGCCAGCGCTCCCTATGTAATCTGGACAGTTCTCCGGCTCTACGTGACTATCTTTTCCCTCATAAACCGAAAAGCTCCACGTATAGCCTGTTGCCCTGTCACAGAGCTTGTAGAGCTTGACCCCGTATCTGGCACGCTTGCTGGGAAGGAACTGTTTGAAAGACAAGCGGCCAGAAAACTTAATCAGGGACTCGTCAACGCAGACAACTTGATTGGGCGTAAACAAGGCTGCAAAACATTGGTTAAAGTGGTTTATGAGGGGCCGAATTTTGTAGAGCCGATCAAATTCAGGGTCTCCACGAGGACGACAAAGTTCATTGTCACTGAAGTGCATGAACCGCAAAATCATCTCGTATCGTGCCCTGGACATGGAGGCAGAGAACACGGGCATATGGTGGTGCGGTGAGGTGGACCAATAAGACCTCAGAGTCGGGAATTTGTGTATGCCCATGTTGAGGGAAAGGCCCAGAAAGGTCTTAAATTCGGAAACCGTAATTGGTTTCCAATCTCTGGCAAGGGAAGGCACTTGGGGATTAGCGGCGATGTGTTGACCAGCGTATATATTACTTTGGTCCACAATAGATCTATAGAGATCTTCCGTGAAAAACAGCGAATAAAAATCGGATGGCTTAAAATCAGCTGTTTCCACCTGAATACCGGGTTGGCCAGTGAATGGGGGAAGTACGGGTTCTGCAGAAGTGGTGGGCACCCAATCAGGATTGGCGAATTCTGCAGGAAGGACACTATGTGATCGACGGGCCTGCCTTTGTCTTCTTCTTGGTGGCAGCGGGACACTACTTGTGCTTGCCACCTCGCCAGCTTGAACTGCACTTATGGGACTCGCCACGTCACCAAGTGTTACTGCAGTGCTGGTTTGACTACGTCCAGGGTGTACTAGGCCGCTGGTGCTTGCCAGTTCACCAGAAGGAATAGCGGCGCTAGTACTTCTCTGCTCCATACGAGAGACCTGCGGTTCCTGCACCTCAACAACATCAGAAGATCGGGATCGGGTACGCCTGACCTTAGCAGGGACCACACCTTCGTCGCCAGAGCTATCTGTCATGGAGCCGCTGTCGTCTACTGGATCGTATTCTTAGCCTGATTGTGACAGATGAGTGACCTCCTCTTCACTATCTGACATACTCAGAAACAAGTAGGCCTGTTCACTAGTGTACTTGCGATTTGCCATTTTGGGCTCTAAATTTAGTAGTACACTAGTGAGATTCACAGGAAAAAAAGCTCTTAGGCTGCTGGCAACTAAATCAAAATGCTACCAAAAAAACTGTTAGCGATCGCAGGGATCAGGCCTGACTCTGCGAACGCTGCAGTTATGTGTGCTTAGTGTTTTGGAAGTGACAGTGATCGATCGATACTGCACTTGGGTGGGCTGGGCTGGGCTGGGCGGAGGGGGAAAACGCAGCTGCTAGCAGGTATCTGGGCTGATCCCGCTAACAATGCGTTTTTTTGGAACCCTAAACTGCTGGGACGCTAGTATAGATCTGATCAGATCAGATATTGATCTGTTCAGATACTATACCACTAAGGGAGGTGTATGCTTTGCGCGTGGGTGTTTGCGGTCCTCGCACTAACCTGGGGCGACGCAGACCTTATTTGACCCTAAAACCTAATTGATATCACCCGCCGGGCGATCAGGGGGTTAAACCGATAGTTGGGTAATAAATGGCGGGTGCCCTGACAGTATAAAAAAACAAACTAACTAACCAGCGTCACCCGTAACAGTTATACGGTGATCACTGGTGAAAGGGTTAACTAGGGGCAATCAGGGGGTTAAAACCTTTATTAGGCAATATATGGGGGTACCTGACGATATATAAAAACCTGACGGGGAACCTAAATAACTAAATAACTAACTGGCTAACCAGCGTCACCAGTGACACTTATACTGTGATCACTGGTGAAAGAGTTAACTCTAGGGGCAATCAAGGGGTTAAAACCTTTTTTTAGGTTGTAATATGGGGGTACCTAGCCTATAAACCTATTTATAATCCTATATAAACCTGGCGGTTACCTAAAAAAAAAACTGGCTACCTAGCGGCACCAGTGACACTAATAGAGCGATCAGAAAAACGATCGCTTAGTGACACTGGTGAAAGGGTTACCTAGGGGGCAATCAAGGGGTTAAACCTTTATTGGGGGGGGGGTAGGGGGCTACCTTAGACCTAAAGGGGCCTAAAACTAACTTCCCTGACAGTTATTGCAGTCACACTGACACTAAATGCAGTGATCAGTAAAATAAATGATCACTGCAATCAGTGACACTGTGACTGGGGGGGCAGGGGGTGATCTGGGGGGTGATCAGGGGGTGACAGAGGGGTGAAATATGTGCCTATGTGTGACTGGTGTCAGTGTAGTGTTTGTGCACTAACCTGATGTCTTCTCCGCTCGGCGTCCCGGTCAGAAAGACCGGCACGAGGAGCGTGACATCACTTCCCCTTGCCTGTGTTTACAATACACAGGAAGGGGAAGCATCTCATTGGCCAGAGCGATCGCGAGGGGGTGGCCAGAAACGACTGGCCGTCCCCTCGTCCCGCATCGCTTCTCGAGCCATCCCGACCGTCCCCGCCGGCGGAGGGGGGTCCGATCGGACCCCCCAACCGCCTGAAGAATGGCACGTACAGGTACGTGATTCTGCCTGTACGTGCCATTCTGCCGACGTATATCTACATGGGGCGGTCGGGAAGTGGTTAAGGTAAAAATAAAATAAAATAAGGTGATTTTGCGCTAAAGTGCATTAAATAATGTATGTGAACCAGTCTACGGCCCAATCTAAATGATGTGTAATCACTAAAAAAATGTGACAGTAAAATGTGACAGTAATATGCACTTTTACCTTATTTCTTGATTTTATGTGGATTGTATCACGTTTTTAAGTTTTTTAGTGATTACACATCATTTAGATTGGGCCGTAGACTGGTTCACATACATTATTTAATGCACTTTAGCGCAAAATCACCTTATTTTATTTCTTGTACGGGTTTGTGTTTACTCTTAGATTTTGCAGCTTTTGTTTAGGAATTTTTCTACATTCAGCATTAATGTTCACATCTACTTATAATTAATTTTTCATTCACTCATTCATCAATATAGTTTCTAGTTCATTAAAATAGCGCAAAGGACACCCACACTCATTCTTGGTTAAGGTAAAAAACCTTCTGTGTACAGCTAACTGTACTTTACGAGGTGTTTCCAGAAAGTAATGAGAATGATATTTAAAAAATGATTTAATTATATTTTACCATTGAACACTATTTCCTTTAAAGTATAAAACTTGTGAGTGTACACAACGCTGACAGCGATTTTTCCATTCTTCATAGCATCCCTGGGATGACCTTCAGAGAGAATGGTTCTTTGGGCGTTATCCACACTACCATAATGGTGTTCTTTCTCATGTTCAAATGCAGTCATGATTTCATGAACAAGTGACTTGGTAATTCCCGTTTTCCAATCATTCTGATAGATCATTCAGTCACGGTTGAGAACAGACCTACTGCATCCACATTGTGTTGTGTTTTTGACCGACGGCTCACTATCAGAATGATAATAATACTAAGATAACCAATAAAAGCAATTTTAACAAATTTTTTGCTATATATCTGTGTGTTGGTGTAAGTCCTGTTGTATGTGAATACCAAGTTTTATTTTCTTGTCTCTGTGGTTTTCTCGACCACTGTGAAACTCTAATATATTTTCTGTCGTTGGTAATGTGTTTCAATGATTATGTATCTGACCATAAACAACTAAAATGTCTAAATGGATGGGGTCGCTCCTCTGCAGAGCTTTTTCTAACATCATTTTGACAGGGGAAGTACAGATGACAGGGACATAATTATAATAAATCGGATAGTTTGGGACATAGGACATATTTCTGGACACTGATAAGTGCTTTTGAGAGAATGCTTTATTTTAGCAGTTCTTATAATTAAGATATGCTAAATTATTTTGCAGAGTTTAGGTTATTGGGAAAAAAATTTCAAAATGGTAAGTTTTTACAAATAAAATAATAGTAAAATAGTAATTATTTCTATACTTATTTAAAACTCATTTCAGCTGCTACACTGGAAATATCAAGGGTGTGTTGTAATAATGTTACCTAAAGCTTTATTTGAATAAAAGCCATCATGTTTTATAGAATTCTACTGAAGCTTTTTATAGGGTCATAGGTATGTTATTAATAGTTTTTTCGAATATTATATATTGTAGTATTATGTACCGTATTTATCGGCGTATAACACGCACCCCAAGTTTAGAAGGGCATTTTAAGGAAAAAAGTTTTAGGAGGGAAGTTTAGGGAAAAAAAAAAACGTACATTTAAGCGTCATTTGCAGCCTTGCCCAGAGTCATTTGCAGCCTTGCCCAGAGTCATTTGCAGCCTTGCCCAGAGTCATTTGCAGCCTTGCCCAGCGTCATTTGCAGCCTTGCCCAGCGTCATTTGCAGCCTTGCCCAGCGTCATTTGCAGCCTTGCCCAGCATCATTTGCAGCCTTGCCCAGCATCATTTGCAGCCTTGCCCAGCATCATTTGCAGCCTTGCCCAGCATCATTTGCAGCCTTGCCCAGCATCATTTGCAGCCTTGCCCAGCGTCATTTGCAGCTTGCCAACGTCATTTGCAGCTTGCCAACGTCATTTGCAGCCTTGCCCACGTTTAAATTTCCCACCGCCGAGACAGAGCAAAAAAGACCGAAGCGCAGCCGAAAAAGACTGAGCCGACTCTTCGGCTGCGCTCGCTCCCGAAACAGCAAGGAGGTGGGACTGCGAGCAGAGCCGAAGAGTGGGCATGGCCCTTTTCGTCTGCGCTTCGGTCTTTTTCGGCGCCGCTCGCTATTTTTCGACGCCGCTCAATATTTTTGTCACTTTTTTGGGGGGGATCGGTGTATAACACGCACCCACGACTTTCCCCCGATTTTAAGGGGGAAAAAGTGAGTGTTATAAGCCGATAAATATGGTAACTTTTAATCACTAATGTCAACAAACGGCTGCAGTGCCGTTTCCGTTTTCTCCTCCTCAGTGTGTGAGAAGATCTTGAAAAAAACTTACAGAATGTACAGTACAGTGCCCGATCTCCCTCTAAATAAAGAGGACCTGTCACAGCCCGAGTACCTGTCACCATCAGAGTACCCGAGTACCTGTCACCATCCAATCAGAGTACCCGAGTACCCGAGTACCTGTCACCAGCCCATGCCTCGTAGAATATACGTTGGGGTGTTTTCTTTTAAAAATGGAGTCATTTTGTGGGTGTTTCCATTGCTCTGGTGCTCCAGGACCTTCAAAATTGTGATAGGTTGTCAGGAAACTAAATGTGTATTTATGCTTTTAGAATGCTTGATGGTGCTCCCTGCATGTTGGGCCTCTCTTTGTGGCCAGGCTGTGAAAAAGTCTCACACATGTGGTATAGCCATACTCGGGAGAAGAAGCAGAATGTATATTTTGGGGTGTAATTGGAAGTATGCATATGCTGTGTGTGAGAAATAACTTGTTATTATGACAATTTTGTGAAAAAAAAAATAATAAGAATCATTTCTTAATTTTCCCAAGAATTGTGGGAAAAAATTACAACTTCAAAAAACTTGCCATGATATTTACTATATCGGCCATATTTACATTGGACTGTAGAGGTCGACCGATATGGGTTTTTCTCTGGCCGATGGCGATATTTAGAAATCGCGGCGGCCGATGGCCGATATAGGATGCCGATTTTTTTGGGCCGATATGTTAGGCCGATTTTTTTATATTTTTTTAATTTTTTCCCTTCATCTCATAAAATCTAACAGACACCTTTCACACTGGGGCGTTTTTCAGGCGCTTTTGGGCTAAAAATAGTGCCTGTAAACTGCCTGCAAAACGGCTCCCCTGCAGTCTGTGTGAAAGCCCGAGTGCTTTTACACTAAAGCGATGCGCTGGCAGGACGTTAAAAAAAAAGTCCTGCAAGCAGCATCTTGGGAGCGGTGTTAACTTCTCCTCCACCACTCCTGCCCATTGAAATGAATGGGCACCGCTGCCGTAGCGCCTGCAATGCGATTTGGCAGCGGCGATTCACGGGCGCATTTAACCCCTTCTTTGACCACTAGCTGGGTTATAAGTGCCCCACTAGCAGCCGAATAGCGTCGCTAAAATGACAGTAAAGCGTCGCTAAAACTAGCAGCGTTTTTACCGTCAACGCCTGCCCGCTCCAGTGTGAAAGCAGCCTTAAGTAATAAGTGATACAGAAAATTTCCTACATTTAAACATTTGAAAATTAAAAAAAAAAAAACTATATATTAAATACACAAGAATAGGTAATCAAAACTTTTGGACGAAAAAAAAAAAAAAACGGCAAACTTTACTGTTTTAGTTTTCGGTTTAAAATCATTAGTGTATTTTTTTCCAAAAAAAATGCGTTTGAAAGACCGCTGCGCAAATGACATAAAATATTGCAACAACCGCTATTTTATTCCCTAGGGTCTCTGTTAAAAAAATATATATATAATTTTTGGGGGTTCCAAGTGATTTTCTAGGAGAAAATACAGGATTTTTACTTGTAAGCAACAAGTGTCAGAAAAGATTTAGTCTTTAAATGGTTAAACTGAGAACTTCTCCACACAGCCTTGAGTTCATTCATTCAAGTGTAAACATTGTAAACATTGTATCACTTTGGCCTTTTTTTGGCTGAATGCCCAGAGAGGAGAAGTCGCTCCAGGGGAAGACTGAGGCAACTTGCATTGACTTCTATTACAGAAGTCTTTTGCAAGTCACGGCTGAAGTTATAATCGGCCTTTTTTATCAGCAGAATCGGCCGATGCCGATTAATTAAAAAACGCCAAATATCGGCCGATATATCGGTCTACCTCTATTGGACTGTCTACTTTTTAAAAAGAGGTAATTTAGGGGTTATTTGTACTATCCTGATATTTCAGGGCCTCAAGAATTGAGATAAGCCATCAGTGCATCAGGTGTGATACATGATTGGCGCCATAGCTTGTAGACTCTATAACTTTCACACAGACCAAATAATATCCACAAGTTTTGGTTATTTTTACCAAAGATATGTAGCAGTAGGCATTTTGGCCCAAATTTATGAACAAAAAAATTTGCCAAATTGTATCACATAAACTAACAAAAAGTAAAAAATGTGGTGATTAAATACCACCAAAAGAAACCTCTATTTGTGTGAAAAAAATTATAATTGTGTTTGGGTACAGTGTTACATAACTGAGTAATTGGCATTCAATGTGCAAGAGCACTGAAAGCTGAAAAATGGTCTGGGCATGAAGGGTGTATAAGTGCCTTGTATTGAAGTGGTTAAATTACATTTAGTTATTTATTTTTTTATTACATTTTAGTGTAAATACAGGGGGTCCCCTACTTACAAACATCCGACTTACAACGGAGGGAGACAACAGGAAGTGAGAGAAAAACAACCCCTAGGAAGGAAAATTCACTCCTATAAGAGTTAATATGGGAAAAAGGTGTCTCCACTGATGCTTTATCACCAGTCCATGCTTCCCTAACAACCCAAAATTTTCAAAATCCATTGTCATTGGGACAGAAGGTGAAGTGAAATCTTCTGAACAGGGACACAGACAGCAAAACAAATGTTACAGGGGTGATAACCCTTCTCTATGTTATCTAAAAAACGTAAAAATAGATTTTTTTGGCTGGAGCTACACTTAAAAAATGTACCTGTTCCGACTTACAAACAGATTCAACTTAAGAACAAACCTACAGTCCTATCTTGTTTGTAACCCGGGGACCCCCTGTATGAGTCTTTTTGACCCCAGATCTCATATTTAAGAGGTCCTTTAATGCTTTTTTTTCTATTTTTTTCTATTTCAAGGGATGTTTACATTTTTAATAGGAATAAAAGTGACACAATTTTTTGTGTAAAAATGAAAAATAAAAGGTAAAATAAATAATAAAAAAAATGTTTTTAAACACGCCCCATCCCGCCAAGCTCACGTGCAGAAGCGAATGCATATGTGAGCTGTGAGTTGTGTGCCAGCCAACACACCAAACCTAAGGCGCAATTTTTCAGCCATTGCTGTAAGTGTAATACTATTTACAGTGGAACCTCGGATTGCGAGTAACGTGGTTAACGAGTGTTTCGCAATACGAGCACTGTATTTTTAAAAATCCTAACTCGGTTTGCGGACGTTTCCGAGGCTCTCTGACGCCCCCCGGCTCTGACTGCATGCGGTATTGCATGCCATTCAAGTCAATGCGGAACAAATTATTTTCGTTTCCATTGACTTCAATAGGGAAACTCACTTTGATATGCGAGTACGAGATTACGAGCATTCTCCTGGAACGGATTATGCACGTAATCTGAGGTTCCACTGTACTACAATAAATGTTTTAAAGGGTATTTATACTATGCAGAGCATTTTTGTATTTTTTGGAGAATCTATACTTGCCACAGTGGCGTTCCAGTGTGTAAGAGCTCATTTATTCTGTGAAAGGCCCTGGCTGGGTTTAAGCCAGAAGCGCAAGTGACCCCCTGTAACGAGGGGTCCACAACAGCTGGTAAGTGAGTATTTAAGCTTTTGGTAGAAGCACGGATGAACTTTAAGGTGGTGAATGGTTGAAGATCATCACTAGGAATATTCAATACCAACAATTTTATCACAATTTTTATCACTTGTGGACTTTCTGTGACAATCACTCCGGTTTAGACCAGTTTATCCTGTATTTACATCATTCATTATTTAGCAAGATTCTGTATATGTGTATATATACAGTTGTGCTCATAAGTTTACACACCCTGGCAGAATTTTTTGACTTGGCCATTTTTCAGAGAATATAAATGATGACACAAAAACTTTTCTTTCACTCATGGTTAGTGTTTGGCTAAAACCATTTATTATCAATCAACTGTGTTTTACTCTTTTTAAATCATAATCACAACAGAAACTACCCAAATTACCCTGATCAAAAGTGTACATACCCCAGTTCTTAATACCGTGTTTTGCCCCCTTTAACATTAATGACAGCTTGAAGTCTTTTGTGGTATTTGTGGAAGAGGCTCTTTATCTTTTCAGATGGTAAAGCTGCCCATTCCTCTTGGCAAAAAGCCTCCAGTTCCTGTAAATTATTGGGCTGTCTTGCATGAACTGCATGTTTAAGATCTCCTCAGAGTGGCTCAATGATATTGAGGTCAGGAGACTGAGATGGCCACTCCAGAACCTTCAATTTATTCTTCTGTAGCCAATGACGGGTCGACTTGGCCTTGTGTTTTGGATCATTGTCAAGTACATCCCATGGGCAGCTTCCTGGCTGAAGAATGCAAATGTTCCTCCAGTATTTTTTGATAACATACTGCATTCATCTTGCCATCAATTTTGACCAAATTTCCTGTGCCCACGTCCCCAAAACATCAGCGATCCACCTCCGTACCTTCCATCATAGGCCTTGTTGACTCCTCTCCAAATGTAGCGTTTATGGTTGTGGCCAAAAAGCTAAATTTTGGTCTCATCACTCCAAATGACTTTGTGCCAGAAGGTTTAATGCTTGTCTCTGTGATGTTTGGCGTATTGTAAGCGGGATACTTTGTGGCATTTGCGTAGTAATGGCTTTCTTCTGGTGACTCGACCATGCAGCCCATCTTTCTTCGAGTGCCTCATTATTGTGCATCTTGAAACAGCCACACCACATGTTTTCAAAGAGTCCTGTATCCCATCCCAAACAATTTTCCTGGAAGTTGTGGCTGAAATTTTAGTTGGTCTAACTGACCGTGGTTTGGTTTCAACAGAACCCCTAATTTTCCACTTCTTGATTAGAGTTTGAACACTGCTGATTGGCATTCTCAATACCTTGGATATCTTTTTATATCCCTTTCTTGTTTTTTACAGTTCAACTACCTTCTCCCGCAGATCCTTTGACAATTCAATTACAAGCAAACAGATCACGGGTGAGAAGGGTTACCTTTTAATAGCCATTCAAACCCCTTTGGCCGGGTTCACACTTTTACGACAAACGCTCCGACATTGGGAGCTCATGTCGCACGATGTGTGAAAATCAATGTTTCCCTATGGGAGCCATCTTAACTGGTCCGACTTTGAAAATGCTCCTTGCACTACTTTGGTCCAACTTTGATCCTACTTCAGCCCATTGACTATCATTGAAGTAGGATCAAAGTCGGATCCTTGTCCTAACCATTCAACTTTGGCATCCGACATTGTGTTATTTCATGCCCCCTGCTGTAGCCACTCTCATTGTGTGTTAGTACAACTTGTCCTTTGACCAATCAAAACTATCTGAAAAGTCAGATCAAAGTAGTATCCTGTTTATGAAAGTCGGATGGATGTAGAACCAATGTAGGACTGATGTCGCAGAGCAAAGTAAGATGTAAGTTGTACTACTGTCATGTAGTATAGTGTAAACCCAGCCTTTGTGTCAACTTGTGTGCATGTTATCAGGCCAAAATCACCAGGGTATGTAAACCTTTAATCGGGGTCATTTGGGTAGTTTTTGTTGCGATTATGTAAAAAGAGTAAATACAGTTGATTGATATTAAATGGCTTCAGCCAAACACTAACCATGAGTGAAAGAAATGTTTTTGTGTTATCATTCATATTCTCTGAAAAATGGCCAAGAAATCATAAATTCTGCCAGGGTATGAGATATATATATATATATATATATATATATATATATATATATATATATATATATATATATATATATATTATTTTTTGTTTATTTTTTTAGCACACATAGGGGGTTATTTACTAAAACTGGTGGGTGCAAACTGGTGCAACTCTGTAAAGAAACCAATCAACTTCCAGGTTTTATTACCAAAGCTTTTTTGAACAAGCTGAAGTTAAAAGTTAAAAGCTGATTGGTTATTATGCACAGCTGCACCAGATTCTGAGTGCTCCAGTTTTAGTAAATCTCCTCCTTAGTGCGTTAAGGTAAGAAGCTTTCTTCTCACATTTTGCTCTAAGACTTGTACTTGTGTTTTGAAGTTAAACTCTAGGCAGATATAATGGGTACAAATGAATGCTGCCTTGCAATCAATACTACGTTATTAAATGTGTTTTTAAATATAAGCAGTGCCAGAACCTGAATTTGTAGTCAACTCTGTACAGTGGAACCTTGGATTACGAGCACAATCCGTTCCAGGAGAATGCTTGTAATCCAAAGCACTCGCATTTCAAAGCGAGTTTCCCCATAGAAGTCAATGGAAACAAAGATAATTCGTTCCACATTGACTTCTATTGCATGCAATACCGCATGTGGCCAGAGATGGGGGGCACCAGAGAGACTCGGAAATACTCGGAGACCGCTCGGATGCCTTTGGAATCCCTCGGAAAGGTTTGGAAACACTCGGGAACAGAGTGTTTCTGAATATTTTTGAATGGCTCTGAGTGTCACCGGCACCCCCAAACCTCTGGCCAAATGTGGTACTGCACACCGCAGAAGCTTAAATCCTGCTTGTTTTGCGAGACAACACTCGCAAACCGAGTAAGTTTAAAAAAAAAAATAATAGCTCGTATTGCGAAACGCTCGTTAACCATGTTACTCACAATCCAAGGTTCCACTGTAGTACCTTTTTAGAAGCTTGAGTGTGAAAGGAAGAAGCAGTGCAAGGAAACAATCATGTCATGTGCTGACAAGAAGTATACTGGCAGCAAGAGAAAGCTGAGTGACAGAGAAATGAGCTCATCACCATTCTGCTGCTGGAGCTCTGCTTTAACCGCTTCCCGACCGCCTCCTGCACATATACGTCGGCAGAATGGCACGGCTAGGCAAAAGCACGTATATATACGTCCTCTTTAATTGCCTAGCCGTGGGGTCGCGCGCGCATCGCTGACGGCGCGCTCGCGACCCGGTCGGGATCTCCGTGACCGCGGCCGCGGGACCAGCGGACCCGATCGCCGCTGGTGTCCTGCGATTGAGTTACAGAGCTGAAGAACGGGGAGAGGTCTGTGTAAACAAACCTCTCCCCGCGCTTCCTACACTGCCTGTCACTGATCGGCTGTTCCCTGTCATCAGGAACGCCGATCAGTGACGTCATATTTTTTTGGGGGATATTTATTATAGCAAAATATTGCATTTTTTTCAAAGTTGTCGCTCTATTTTTGTTTATAGCGCAAAAAATAAAAACCGCAGGGGCGATCAAATACCACCAAAAGAAAGCTCTATTTGTGGGAAAAAAAGGACGCCGATTTTGTTTGGGAGCCACGTCGCACGACCGCGCAATTGTCAGTTAAAGCGACGCAGTGCCGAATCGCAAAAAGGGGCCTGGTCCTTTGGCTGCAAATTGGTCCGGGGCTGAAGTGGTTAACCGGTTCCCGACCGGCGCACAAAGATATACGTCGGCAGAATGGCACGGACAGGCAGGAGGGCGTGTATATAAGTCCCTCCTGAATGGCGTCCGTGCCATCGGAAGCGCGCCGGTCGGGACCCCTGTGAGGCCGGTCGCGGGTCCCGCGGACTCGATCGCCGCGGGGACACCCGCGATCATCTCACGGGAAGGCTGAACGGGGAGATGCGTAAATACACAGCATCTCCCCGTTCTGCCTAGCAACTAGTGATGCCGATCTCTGCTCCCTGTGATTGGAGCAGAGATCAGCATTCACTAGCTGACAGCCACGCCCCCCCACAGTAAGAAACACACCCCTAGGCATACTTAACCCCTACACTGCCCCCTTGTGGTTAACCCCTTCACTGCCAGTGTCATTTATACAGGAATCAATGCATTTAAATAGCATTGATTGCTGTATAAATGACAATGGTCCCAAAAATGTGTCAAAAATGTCCGATGTGTCCGCCATAATGTCGCAGTCACAATAAAAATCGCTGATCGCCGCCATTACTAATAAAAAAAAATTATTAATAAAAATGCTATAAAACTATCCCCTATCTTGTAAACACTATAACTTCTGCGCAAACCAATCAATAATCGCTTATTGCGATATTTTTTTTACCAAAAATATGTAGAAAAATACGTATCGGCCTAAACTGAGGAAAAAAAATGTTTTTTTATATATTTTTGGGGGATATTTATTATAGCAAAAAATAAAAAAGAGTGCGTTTTTTTCAAAATTGTCGCTCTTTTTTGTTTATAGCGCAAAAAATAAAAACCGCAGGGGCGATCAAATACCACCAAAAAGAAAGCTCTATTTGTGGGAAAAAAAGGACATCAATTTTGTTTGGGAGCCACGTCGCACGACCGCGCAATTGTCAGTTAAAGCGACGCAGTGCCGAATCGCAAAAAGGGGCCTGGTCCTTTGGCTGCAAATTGGTCCGGTCTGAAAGTGGTTAAACATAACTGTTTGGTAATCCTTGTCATTTGGGGCTCATTTATGAAATCCAGAACAAATAAAACAATCTGCTGTCCACAGATAAAATCAAACACCAATGCTTTTTGTTAACTTTCATCTAGAAAAAATAATAAATAACTGGTTGCCATCTGCAAAGCTCCTAAGGCATAACTGTCTTCAGTATTCTTACATCCACTATACATGTTCACTTTTATCAAGCCTGGGAAAACCACAGTTTGTGCATTCTGACACAGTTTAAAGCAGTGGTTCTTAACCTCAGTCCTCATTACCCCCCACCAGGCCATGTTTTGGGAATTTCCCTTAGATAAAATAGCTGTCCAAAATACCAGGCCATTGACTTAGATTTAAAGCACCTGTGCAAGATAAAAGGAAAGCCTGCAAACATGGCCTGGTGGGGGGTAATGAGGACTGAGGTTAAGAACCACTGGTTTAAAGGATAAGTTAACTTTTGGTAACATGTTACATTTTAAGGTGAAACATGTAACATCTTGCCTCTTGTGACAGCAAGCAGGGGATCTTTCCCCCATTGCTGTCAATATTAAAAAATAAATAAAAAAAGCTGTCACTATTTAAAAAAAAAAAAAAAAAAACTGTGTACAGATTGCCTTCCGGTTGCATATGTAATTGAATTTTGCAGAAAATGTTCGAGCTGCAGTTTACAATTGGGCTTATACAGGAATTGGAATAGTCTTGCATTATAAAATTGACTCCCCTATGAAGATTTATACTTGACCTTATTACCTTAGCTTGCCCTATATGAAGATGATTTTAGGCCCCAAGTGTAACACATGCTTTCTTCTGGGTGTGCATAACAGATCACGTCACAAAGCCTAGAAGAAAATATTGACATGACTTTGATACTGTGATAGTTAAAATGCATTTCCACTTTTGCAGTTATGAAAGTCATCAAAAAGACATCAAGATATCTGTACAATCAGGCAGTCATAATAACAGTTTCTGGCTATTAGAGATCACACCCTTCTTGAGAAAATCATGCCTATACAATGATCACATATGTGACTGAATATATAGTTCACTAATCATTAATTAGAACGAACAAACAGATCCCAAGGTATACAGATGTCTGGAGACTAATCCCACATTACGGGTTCTAAATAAAATTAAAAAGGTAGTTGGCCAAGCAGTACGAAATAATATCATTGATGTTAACACACAAACTTATTTAATCTCTGAATATCCCTGAATCTTCCGTAACTCCGATCATTTATGTGCTTCCTAAGATACATAAAGATCCCATTAATCCCCCGGGTCGACCTATTGTGTCCAGCACAGTTACTATGCCTTTAGCTAAATATTTCAATAAGTGTTTAACACCATTAATTACACAGACTCGCTCATATATAAGAGATACCCAAGATATTTTAAATACAATACAATCTCTTGTCATTCCATCTGATATACTGCTGGTCACATGGGACGTAGCTAATCTATACACAGCCATTCCTCATTGTCTTTGTATAGAAGCCTGTAAACATTTGCTAATTAATTAAAAAAAGTACACTCCTGCCCAGATTCCGTTTTTCCTGGAGCTGCTAACAATAGTTTTGAGGAAACATTTTTTTGTTTAAAGACACCTATTACTTGCAACTCGCTGGAGCAGCAATGGGCAGCAATGTAGCACCTCCTTATGCTAATGCGTTCATGGATATGATTTGAGCAAGCTTTTATATTTAACTGTACATTATTCAATGAACACTGTACAGTTTGGTACAGGTTCATTGATGACGCTTTTTCTATATGGACTGGTGACCTGAATTCACTGTCTTTATTCAATTCATATTGATTCCAGGTTTAAAGTTTAATATGCTGACTAACACTGATGCTGTCCCATTCTTGGATACTTCTTTATCCATTAAGGATGGACATATAGTCAGTGACCTTTACAGGAAACCCACCGACTGTAATCAACTATTGCTGTTTTCTAGCTTTCATCCCCCAGGGTTTTTTTAAATCTATCCCCTGGAGTCAATTAAAACGAGTGACTAGAATTACCAGTGAAATAGACACTTGCAATGTTAGATTAACCACTTGGCGTCCGCGCCATAGCCAAATGACGGCCACAACACGGACCTGAATTTCTGGGAGGCCGTCATATGACGTCCCCCCCTTTGCACTCTCCCCGCGCGCCCCCTGCAGGGCGCGCGCGGCGTGCGCTGTGATCACCGAGTCACTGAGACTTGGGTGATCACAGATCCAAATAAGGGGCCGATTCTGGCCCCTTACCACGTGATCAGCTGTCAGCCAATGATGTAAGCTCGGTAATCATTTTTTTATTTTCTCCTCACACTGACAGCGCAAGGAGAAAAAAAAGCCGATCACTGGCTTATGTGCAAGGGACATCGGTCCCGAAGAGGAAGGAGGCACATCGGTGCCCATCAGTGCAGCCTATCGGTGCCCATCAGTGCAGCCTCATCAGCGTACATCAATGAAGGATAAAAATTACCTGTTTTGCAAAATTTTACTATAAAAAAAATATACATTTTTTTTAAAAAATCAGTCTTTTTAAATTTTTTTAACAAAAAACAGAGGTGATCAAATACCACCAAAAGAAAGCTCTATTTGTGGGAAAAAAATGCTAAAGATTTCATTTGTGTACAGTGTTGTATGACCGCGCAATTGTCATTCAAAGTGCATCAGCGCTGAAAATTGGTCTGGACCAGGAGGGGGGGGGGGGGGTTTAGGGCCCAGTAAGCAAGTGGTTAAATGAGATGGAAGACAGGCTACGACAACAAGGTTATCCTACAGATTTAGTTAATTCTGAATGTATTAACATACATAATAATGTTACAATTAAAAACATGGGTCGCAGAATGCCTTTCACTTCTCAATTTCACCCTTTTTCTAATAAAATTAATAATATCATCAAGAAACATTGGTCTATTTTACATAGTAGTTATGCTTCGGTTTCTGAATTCTGTAATCCCCCTAACATTCATACCGTCGGGGTGGGACCATTCACAATAAACTAATGAAATCTGACCAATATTCTGCACCAATTTCACGAGTAACTTTTGCAGGTTCCAAAAATACGTGTTCATTTCCATGCCTCTGTTGTACAAGTATGATCAGAGGAAAATGCTTCTCTCATCTCATCCCCATAAAGGTTATGATATACCGATCAGAGATCATTACACCTGCCAATCGTCTTTCGTTGTGTACATTATCAAATGTCCCTGTGGTCTCCTTTATGTAGGAGAGACCTCACAGAAAATTAAAGATCGTATAGCCAGACACAAATACTCAATTAGGGACAAGTTTGGATAAGCTCCCCTTGGCTAGACATTTCATTGAAAAGGGACACACGGTGTCATAACTTATATTTATGGTAATAGACGGTATTCCCAAAAATAGACGGGGAGGCAATAGGAAATTGGTATTAAGAAAGCGAGAGGTTAGCTGGATACATCGGCTTGACACCCTTCAGATGAAGGGGTTAAATTCCGACTTTGATCTATATTTATTTCTTTGAGCATTAACAGATGATTATACCTCTGAATAATTTCAGGATATCTCATCACATTTTATTTTATTATTTTTCTATTTTTATCACTCATACTGTTTATTTGTGTGCCGATGGTCGCGTGTGCGATTTCTTGCATATTGTATGCGTGAGGTTGCATATGTGATCTTTCACACAGGTGCTGTTACGGTGGTGGATACTGATGTGTAGTGATGTGCATATACATTTGTATCGCACCATTGGACATCTCTAGTTCTGTTTTTACTATTATCATGATATCCTTTTGATAATTGATTATCTGTTGATTTATTTTTAGGATTCCTGATAGATATATCCCACCAGGTGTGAGCATTTATCGTGACTGCCTGTGACCTTTTGATTCCAAGATCGTAGTATATTCAAGCTTGATGTTACATAATGATGTCTTAATTAATTGATTGTTTCCAGATAGCTTGTTTGTTCATTCTAATTAATGATTGAACTATATATTCAGTCACATATGTGGTCATTGTATAGGCATGATTTTCTGAAGAAGGACATGATCTATAATAGCCCGAAACTGTTATTATGATTGCCTGATTGTACAGATGTCTTTTTGATGACTTTTTTCTAAATAAAATAATTTTTGTGCAGCAATCCCATTTGAACGTTCGTTATTTAAGCCTGTGGGAAGGCTTGATTGCTATGCACTTTCTACTGTGACTGACGTGCAGCTCACCCTCTGGATTTTTATATATATATATATATATATATATATATATATATATAAAATATATTGGGCTTTCCTTAAATTTGACTGCAAAAGTGTGTGTGTGTGTGTGTATGTGTATATATATATATATATATATAATAATTTTTTTTTTCTCTGTTTAGATGTTTCTGAAGAAGGTGTCTTGGCTGACTGAAAGCATTTCTCAATTAGCTTAGTGTGATCTCTCCCTTTAGCTGTGCTGGGGACTGACTGGAGTCCAAGTATCATTAAAATACAATAGAGAAGCCTAGCTCTTAAACCTTTAGGCCTTAAGCCGGCCATAGATAATACAATTTTCTTTCCTTCAACCACAGGTTGCAATAAAGAAAATGTCTCGATTCCCCCAATAACATGGTTAGTGTTGATGGGTGAATCCCACCCATGGAGCTATTGTGTTCTCCCGGCCTGAGGGGGTGGCGGCCTGGGGAGCCGTCCCTGTTGGGAGAACACAGTGATTATTGCTAGCAGCTGTAGCCGCTGGCAATTATCGCATTCTAAAAATCCGATATGCTGGTTGTATCGATCAACATGTAGATCAACTTGGGTACAGTCAGCCTGTGCACACATGGTTTGAATCTCGGGCGGTCCCTGTTGAACTGGCAGAGATTCAAACCGTCTATGGCTGGCTTTAGTTTAGACAGGCAGTGTTCAAATATAGTACAACTGATGGGATAATATCTGGCTGCACAGTACAGACAGGGTTAATTATGGCAAACTGCTTCCCAGCCCCATCAATAGATCAAATTGTATACAACCAGGGTGCCCATACATGGATCGAAATTCGGCTGGTTCCTGCTCAACCAGACAAATTTTGATCCGTAAATGGCCGGCCTAACTCTTTACTTATTGTGCTTTATTTTCAAAATCAGTCCTGTTGCCTATTTGAACCTGTGCTAATGCTTTCATTTAACTTCAGTCTAATTTCTTTAGTGCCGATATCCCTGTGATGATGACAGAAACATATTCAGAATACTACAGCGCAGTATTAGCTGTGAAGATATGTGCTCTTTTGTTCTTTCAGTGTAAACATAAACTACACTAACTTTATCTTTGTTTACTGTTGTTTTTTTTTTGTAATTATTGCATTGGCCACAGATCAAATACAGCAGCCTGGATTCATTTCTCAGGAAAGTAAAAAATAGAGTGTTTGTACCATTTTTTTATGTGGGCTTTATGTTCTCAGCACTGTGATATTGTTTTGTGGTTTGGCAATCTTTTTAAAGAAAAAATAAAACAATGCTTCAGATCAATGCATTTGAAACCGTCACTAAAATAATACTCCTTCTAAGGCCTAATGTACACTAGGCTCTTCTGACAGTAGAAAAGCAGCAGTAAAAACACGCCAAGTACGTTTAGGCGCAGCTAGACGTTTATTTCATTGGCCATGATATTTATTTATTCTGGCTATTGAAATGAGTAAATGCTCAAGCACTAAATGTGCCTAGCATTTAGGCACATTTACACACATTTAGGCACGTTGGACATTTTTCTCTTGCGTTCATTGACAGACACAGCTCTTTGAATCTTGACCATAGGGCTATATCGCCACCTACAGGAGTAGGACACTAGACAGAAATGAAATACAGCATGGCCTATGGGCAGTCCTAGCTGGAATAAAACCCCCTCTCTGTTATAGGCAATCTAGTTATTTCTGCCTAGTGTCAGGAGTAAGGACCTTCTTTGTTGAGGGGACTTCTGGTTCCACAACCTTTTTTTTTTTTCCTGTTTCCTTTTCCTATGTTTTTTTCCTGTGGAGATCTTCAATCAACAACCGGGATGGACAAAGGGCTGGATAATATATCCTGGCCAGTGAGCATGTGCAGACCTTTAGCTGCACACTGGGTCGGCCACGACATGCCTCATCCTGGACTGAGGCGGCTGGCAAGTTAAACGTCTCAAGGGAGCACATACAGTTGTGCTCAAAAGTTTACATACCCTGGCAGAATTTATTTCTTGGCCATTTTTCAGGGAATATGAATGATAACGCAAAAACATTTCTTTCACTCATGGTTAGTGTTTGGCTGAAGCCATTTATTATCAATCAACTGTGTTTACTCCTTTTAAATCATAATGAAAACAGAAACTACCCAAATTACCCTGTTTAAAAGTTTACATACCCTGGTGATTTTTGCCTGATAACATGCACACAAGTTGACACAAAGAGGTTTGAATGGCTATTAAAAGTAACCATCCTCACCTGTGATCTGTTTGCTTGTATTTAGTGTGTGTGTATAAAAGGTCAATGAGTTTCTGGGCTCCTGACAGACCCTTGCATCTTTCATCCAGTGCTGCACTGACGTTTCTGGATTCAGAGTCATGGGGAAAGCAAAAGAATTGTCAAAGGATCTGCAGGAAAAGGTAGTTGAACTGTATAAAACAGGAAATGGATATAAAAAGATATCCAAGGAATTGAGAATGACAATCAACAGTCTTCAAACTAATCAAGAAGTGGAAAATGAGGGGATCTGTTGAAACCAAACCACGGTCAGGTAGACCAACTGCCAAGAAAATTGTTTGGGATGCAAAAACTTCAGGAGAAATACAGGACTCTCTGAAAACATGTGGTGTGGCTGTTTCAAGATGCACAATAAGGAGGCACTTGAAGAAAGATGGGCTGCATGATCGAGTCACCAGAAGAAAGCCATTACTACACAAATGCCACAAAGTATTCTGCTTACAATACGCCAAACAGCACAGAGACAAGCCTTAAACCTTCTGGCACAAAGTCATTTGGAGGGATGAGACCAAAATTGAGCTTTTTGGCCACAACTATAAACTCTTCATTTGGAGGGGAGTCAACAAGGCCTATGATGAAAGGTACATCATGCCTACTGTGAAACACTGTGGTGGATCACTGATTTTTTGGGGGATGTGTGAGCTACTAAGGCACAGGAAATTTGGTCAAAATTGATGGCAAGATGAATGCAGTTTGTTATCAAAAAATACTGGAGGAACATTTGCATTCATCAGCCAGGAAGCTGTGCATGGGATACATGGGATATATGTACTTGGACATTCCAACATGACAATGACCCAAAACACAAGGCCAAGTCGACCTGTCATTGGCTACAGCAGAATAAAGTGAAGGTTCTGGAGTGGCCATCTCAGTCTCCTGACCTCAAGATCATTGAAACACACTGGGGAGATCTCAAATGTGCAGTGTAATACAGCCCAATAATTTACAGGAACTGGAGGCTTTTTGCCAAGAGGAATGGGCAGCTTTTCATCTGAGATGATAAAGAGCCTCATCCACAAATACCACATAAGACTTCAAGCTGTCATTGATGTTAAAGGGGGCAATACACGTTATTAAGAACTGGGGTATGTAAACTTTTGATAAGGGTCATTTAGGTAGTGTTAGTGTGACACCAGGCAGGTAAAATCACCTGATTGTATCCAGGATGGAATGTATGTATGCCCTAGATTCAGGCTTTATGCTGACTTATACCACTAGAAGGGAGTGCTGGGAGTCCTATAGGGGAAGAGTTAATGAGCCCAGCTGAAGTAAGTGGGCTCATTAAAACCTCCTACAAAAAAAAAACAGCATGCTTAGGGAGACGCTCCATCCTGGAACCAGTTTTGTGTAGACTGGGGAGTGTGACATCTGTTCTGTGTGGTGAGTTAACGCCTGTGTGGCTCCAGTCAAACACTAACCATGAGTGAAAGAAACGTTTTTGTGTTATCATTCATATTCTCTGAAAAATGGCCAAGAAATCATAAATTCTGCCAGGGTATGTAAACTTTTGAACACAACCAGGCTCCTGATATCCATGTCACAGCGCTACCCTGGCCGACAACCCCCCCCCCACTTTGGTGGTGAGGTGGAACTGTCTCTGGAGTGTTACCCGCAACCCCTGTAGATCGGTAAGTAGATGCTCCTTCCTGGGTGCGTGTGGGGCACGGGTACTGCCCAGGGTGGATTGTCCCTTTTTGGGGTTCCCCTCCAGGATCTGTCTCCTCCTCTCCCTATACCTTCTGGGATGAAGTGGTGTGGGGTTGGGTACCCTGTTTTCCTGACTCCCCCCCCCCCCCAAGCTCCAAGTATCCTGGGGTGTGCTATTGGGATGCGGAGCAGCATGTGCCTGGGTCTTTTCTCCCACCCCCTTTACTGGTGACCGTATCATTCCTCAGATAGATGGCAGAACCGAGATCAAGGTCAGAGGGGGTCGTTTCATGCATGGCTGTGTAGCTTCCTTCCCTCTTCCTGGACTGCTGTCAGGACAAACTGCTGTGGGAGCTATGTTGGGCAGGTATTGCCTCCTGCCTTTCATGACAGGCTTGATGGCTCACTGGTGCAGGGGGGTGGGATTGTCTGGCTCCCTGCCTTGTCCAGGAAATGCTTTTTGCCCCCACCACCACGCGGCCGGGCTCCCCACTAATTTAGGCCACGAATTTTGCAGACTCCAGGTCTGATTCATGGCAGTGCTGCCATGTTTGATGTGGGTAGCAACCCTCTCTGCAGTCCAGCGCGCTTGTAAGCTGGTGCCCTCCCACTGTTGGGTGGTACTGTGGGGTGGCAGCTGTACGGGACGGTGTTCCATGTTGCCGGGGCTTTTACCTCACCCCTCCCACTCTCTCCAGCGGCGCGATCATCCACAGCTGTCTCCCCGGTTGTACTATGCCAGCGCTCTGTCCGGTGGCGGTTTCCGTGGGTGACCGGTGCTCTGCCTGGGGTTGTCGCAGCGCTTGAAAGAAGAAGCAGGGTTTTTTCCTAAATACAGTGCGCCCCCCCACCCAATGTTGGGTGCATTGTGCTAAAGGTGCTGGGGTTACCTTAGTCGCTGTGTCAGCACAGGGGGGTGGGAACGCCCCGGGCCCTGTGAATGCGGGTATCCCCCACACCCCCCGCTCCTCCCTTCCGTTATGTTGGTTGGCATAACCTTTTGCGGTGGGTGGATGCAGTCTTCAGTGTAATGCCCAGCACTGGTGTTTCTGCTCTGCAGCAGTGGCAGAGATGGGCGTTGGGTTGGCATAGTTTTGAGTCTCTGTAGTCCCTGTCAGTGGTTGACTTTTCTCCCGTGAGAGTAGTTGCGGCCCCTGCGTTACTCCCATGCAAACGGGGTGGTGGCACACTAATTCCCCTGGCAATACCTCAGGGGTTCACGGTTCAGTAGCAGTCGCCCTTGGGACGCATGAGTCAGCTGGGCAGTTTTTGGATCCCCCATGTTTGATGTAATTGTCTGTCTACAGCTGGATAAAAGCGGCCCTTTGTGGTCCTGCTGCGCTTTGTGGTACGTTATCCTGCGAGGTGGACCTCTCCTCCCGTGGTGGATCCTCTCATTTATTGGTTAAATAAAGCTGCTGGCTGAGGAGCTTCTCTCCTTTAAGAGTTCTGGGGTTTTGGAGCACAATTAGTCGCCAGTTTGTTTACCTTGCATGGTCGCCATTCTGTCCTGTGTTGGCCATGGCCCATGCTCAGACACATGTTTAGTGGGCCAAACTCCAGGAACAAAGTTTGAGCACTGGATATGGGGGTCAGGTATATGTGGCTCTGGCAGTCCAATTGGTCCTGTCCCCGAAGTACGTACGTAAGGCATCGTTGGGTGCTACTTCGATCCTTCCATACTCTCCGTCTTGGCGGTGGTAGTTCGGTTCAGGCTGGGCTACTGACTAGACTACTGAATTGGCCCGATGGCCCTGCACTTCCAGGGGGATTGTCACTTTTGTTGCTCCCTTGGACAGTTTCGGCAAGAATCTCATGGGTGGAAAACGTAATATCCTCCCACAGACTTGG
Source organism: Lithobates sylvaticus (assembly GCA_028564925.1). Taxonomy (NCBI): domain Eukaryota; kingdom Metazoa; phylum Chordata; class Amphibia; order Anura; family Ranidae; genus Lithobates; species Lithobates sylvaticus. The sequence continues at coordinate 200,689,617 of CM053031.1, forward strand.
AATGGGAAGGAATCTCATTGCCTCAGTCTCCTCTGACAAAAGTTCCCAGTCTTTCTAGGCCCCCCGCAGATGGAGCAAGGTGCTTCTGGATCCTTTAATCCACCATTCCTGCAGATTAGTCAATTTCAGCATGCAGGTTTATCCCGCCTGTTTCTGGGGTGGGGGTTGTCTTTGCTGGTTTTTGGGCCGTTGACCTTGCTTCTTCCAACTGGTAGATCTGTGAACTGTATGTGTCCGGTTAGGACATACGTTTCATCCTTGTCCACCAGGCACATTCTTCGCTTTAATTATTATCTTCCGCCTTCATGCCCTTGGGTGCAGTGCTGTGCTGGACCTACCTTGCCGCACAATAATTATCTGTGTACCTGACACCTTGAAAGCTGGGGTTTGCCTGATCCTGGACCTGTAGGCATTGACTTGTCTATGTGGGTTCTGTGGCCTCTTTTTCTCTAGGGTTTTTTCGGGCATACTTGGACATCGCAAATGCATACCTGCACGTTCCCATGTCGGAGAAACATTAGCAGTTCCTGTGCTTTAGGGGTACGCATTATGAAATTGTGGCGCTCTCCTTCGGGCTGGTCGACTCCAAGAGTGTTAACCAAGGGTTGGCTCTGGTCCTCACGTTGCTTAGACAATGGGGGAATGCCATGACTGGTCATTTGTATGACCTGCTCCTGCAAGAGGTATCCCAGGGTGCACTGACGGGCTACATCGAGATTGCGATTTTCTCCCTGCAGGACTTCGAATCAGTCTTGAACCTCGAGAAGTCCACTTCTAACCTGGGCCTGATCCTTGACTTGGAGCTGGGCTGTGTGTTTCCTCTGGTGGATTAACTCTAGAGATTTCGGACTGTGGTCCAACTACTCTTGTCCTGCATCTGTCCTACTGCAGTCTTGCACGCTTACTCTGAGTCTTATGGTATCCACCTTTGCGGCGGTCCTGTAGTGGCAGAGTTGCGCAGTGCAATACATGAGTTCTGCAGAAGGAAGTCCTGCACAACAGTGACGTATCTGTGGCTGCCCTAGACATCCAGAGTTGTCCAGAATGGTCGTCGAGGGCCCCCCTCCTAGGGTGTTTTTGGTTCCCAGCCCTGTAACCTGGGAAATGCTTTCTTTCGCTCCACCGGATGGGCATCATGTCTGATGCCAGTCTGTTTGACTGGGGAGTAGTCCTGAGTTTAGGTTGGCTTAAGCCACTGGTCTCTGCGGAAGTTTGCTTACCCGATGTAGGTTGGACTTGATGGACTTGTGTCTTATTTTTCAACCTCGCCTACTATGTAACTATGATGTCCCGGAGCTGTGAGCGATAGGGTTGTCTCTGGTGCACTGGACGAACATCCCTGGGGGCAGTTGATCAGGGTTCAACTGCCAGGGACTCCCTTTTCTTGCGATGGGTGGAACAACACATTCGGACCCTCTCCACCGTGCACATTCCCAGTGCTGAGAATGGCAGATGGTTGTTTCAGTTGTCCGATGGATTAGGATTGGGGAAAGTGATCCCTGCAGCCAGTTGTGGTTAATTAGATCTGCCTAGAACCGCAGACATAGGTGTTCTGGTGTCCTACCTCACCAGGCAGGTGCTGCGGTTATGGAGTCAGTGCGGAACCCCCTGGCGGGTGCAGCAGAGATGCTGGTGGGCATCGTGGGCCAGTATCGTTATTTTATGCCTTTTCCTCTCAAACCTGCTCCCTTGCCTGCCGCACAGGATCGCAGGCTGCAGACCAAAGGTATTTTTAGTAGTGCTAGGTTGGTATGTGATACTCCGTCATGGTGCAGTTGGTCAGCTGCCCCCTGGTGGTTGCCTCTCCATTGTCCACTGTCCCCTTCGCCAGCAAGCCTTTCTGCCTCTGAATCTGCTGGCACGGCTCTTGAAATCCTAAAAGATAATAAACAGTGGGTTGTTAGATTTGGTTTTCCCACGATGTTAGAGGCTTGCGAGTCTGCCTCTTGATCGTAATATCATCGCTCCTAGATTACTTAAATTGCCTGGTGCAAGGCTCTGGGTGTCCACCCACGTCCCTTTTCACTGGCCCGGGTGTTGTCCCTTACTCCGTCATTGAACAAAAAATTGCCTTGAGTGAGTTCTAAAAATAATTCATACACATCCACTACTTGTGGCGGTGCAGGGAAGTATGGGGTATGGTGTACCCCTACTCCTTCATCAAAAAAAGTATCAAAGTATATAAAAACACAAGACTATTTTTGACAAGTCCTTTAATAAAAAAAATGTCCCCTGATGTAAAGCCATCATCCATCACGAAGAACGTTTTCCGCCAGACTGCACGGAAAAAAAAAACAGCACTCGCCAAACATGGCTGCTACTATCGCTTAACACTCGCCAAATGGCAATGCTGCTTCGCCCTGCCACTAAATAAACATCACCAGGTGACCCCCCATGATATCACTAGGTGGGGTCCTGGAGGCCTCTCTGTTTAAGTAGCGGCGGGGGTAAGCTGCTTTATCATTTGGCAAACGTCAAGTGACGAGAGTGGTAGAGTTCTATGGCGCATTTTTTTTATTTTCGCCTGCCGTTCTTCATGAATAATGATGGGTTTACTTTGGGGGACATTTATTATCTATGTAATCCTACTTACAGTATTTACATGGGGGTTGGAAACTGGAGGGTACCCTCCCCCTCCCAGCACTTCACAATCACCGGGCCAGGGTTGTGAGGAAGAGATCCTTGTCCCCATCAACATAGGGACAAGGTGCTTTGGGGGGGTGGGGGGGTTCCCATCAAAATCCATACCAGACCTAAAGGGCTCTTTTGTTTAGTTGCACTGCAGCTGCACTACAAAATTACATTCAAAATCAGATCAAAACTGCACTGCAGCGATGTAAACCTATCATTAGAGTAGAATATATAACAGCAAAAAACAGGATCAGAAAATCGTGTGCATTTTAAACAAGATAGCTAAAAAAGTTTAATAAAAGAGATGCATTTGGCTTAACCCATAAGCACATGAAATCCTGACCTGTCTGCGGTCCTATAGGTTTGCAATCCACATAATCGTTTATGGGAAGCAAGTTTGCTCTGTTTCTTAGCAGCTTCCAGCTAGAATCTAATATTGTTTGTGCAGAGGTGTATTTGTTTGTAAAGAACATCCAAGTGGGTACTAATTATTGTTGGCAAGACAACCGCTTTTAAAGAGAAGAAAATGTAAAATCAGAGCAGTTTGTAATATTCCAGTTACATGAACTCTGATGTACTGCAGAGGCTGCACACGTTACGCAGGTCAGAAGAACATGCAGAGGAGAACAAATCCATATAGAAATGATTTTCTTTCTCAACAAGAAAGGTGTTCAATGCCCTGACTGTGCTTCTGTCTAGCCAAGGACAAAACGAGCTTTAACGTCAATAACAATTCCAGTGTCAAAGATGACATCTGATGGTTACGTAGCAGTTCCATTCAGAAGTTTTTTGTGAAGTGAGATGAGATTGGTGTCAATCAGCCTCCCACAGCTAAAGCTTGCCATTTACTACTGCCTGTAGGTACATGTATGTTGCTGCTGTGTGCTGACCCCTGAGACGGGGATCTGCTGTGCCATATTTTAACCGCTTCCCGACCCGCGCATGGCGATATACGTCAAAAAGAATGGCACGGACAGGCATAAGGGCGTACATGTACGTCCCCTTTAAGATGCCGCCGTGACAGAAGCTGATCAACGGCTGGCTTTTATCGAACAAGCATGCTAGAAAATCAGAACCCGATCAGCGCTTGCAGCCATTAGTTGTGAGCGCTGATCAGTATATTCAGGTGGGAAGGGGGCAGTCCCCTTGTCAGAACAAAATGGCTCCGCAGGGGAGACCGCCGCACTAACATCATTTGTGTTAGTACAGTGATCTGTCAGTTCTTATCCTTCAGTCCACTGGGTTGAACGAAAAAAAAACTCCCCATGTGTACCAGGCTTTATTGTACAGTTTCATCTTTCAGGAAAGGTTTTATTTTCGGGGTATTAATTACAGTAATTTTGCTATGTGTTTTTTTTTTTTTTTTTAACAGAAACGTTTTTATTGGCGAACAACAAAGAAAAAGGTACAAACCGTGTCATTACAGTAGGTCATTCATCGATAAGGCACATATTTATACAGAATAACACATATCACATAATGCTTCCATAGGGACATCAATAGGAGAGCTAAGCCTGCTTGGGTCAGGGTTGAGGAGACAGAGCAACATAGCCATTACCAGATCACTCTGGTCTATCAAGTATCACTATCTTTTACCGAGGCAGAGTTCACAAGGTCATCTATGTACAGGATTGAGATCTATACTTAAACTACATTCTATCCATTTCTACAGTCGAATCACATCCTAGACATGAAGATCCCGAGCTTCTATCCACGGGGCCCATATTTTATGACATTTTTGCAGGGGCATTTTCGTCCTTTATATGTCAGTTTATATATTGGGAGAACAGAGTCTACTAGTGAACGCCATTGAGCTATCGTCGGTGGGGATGGCAACTTCCAGCTTTGGAGCAGTACTTTTCTAGCGTAGAACGCCAGGTAGAACATGAGGAGTCCCTTATGGGTGGAGTGAGTCAGGGATTCTGTAAGCCCCAGTAACAACAGTTTGGGATCCACCGATGCTGATAGACCTGTCACTACGTTAATTTCCGCTAATATTTGTTCCCAGTAATTTTGTATGGCCGGACAATCCCAGATTACATGGTAGTATGTTCCCAGCACCTGTACGCACTTAGAGCAGTTCTCAGATTGTGCAGGGTATATTCTTGCTAGGCGTTGAGGGGTATAATAGGCCCTGTGTAAAAATTTGAGCTGGATAAATCTGTCTTTTGCAGAAATCATTGTGGGGAGGTAGTTTTGGAGAGCTAGCTCCCAGTCTTCCTCAGTCAAGGAGGGGATGTCCGCCCTCCAAGATTGGCACAGCGGCGACGGTCCCTCAGTATCCCCACATGTCAGCCTAAGGTATAAGGAAGAAAGGATCCTGTCAGCTCCACGGGAGTTGAGGAATCTTTCTATTTGGTGGGGTTCTACTAAAATGGCCTCTGGGAATTGCGATTGAGTGGCGTGTTTCAGCTGAAGATATCTGAATAACATCCACAAGGGGAGTTGGTAGGTGTCTTTCAGAACTGGGAAAGAAAGGAGGACCCCGGACGGCATAATATGCTTAATTTTGTTTATGCCATGTCTGGCCCACAAGATAGGGTCAGGTATGGTAAGGAAGTGTGGAAGCCTAGGGTTATCCCAAAGCGGGGTGTGAGGGCAGACAGAGTTAGGCTTCTTAATTGTCGCCGTAACTCTGTCCCAGACCTGAACCGTGGTTCTCAGCGGGGTAATAGCTTGAGGGCAGGCACGTATTCCCCTATACACCACATTCTTTAGGTCCGAGTAGGACCCCAGTATGGCTGCTTCTAGGTTGACTGCTGGGTTGGACCGGACCAGGGAGAACCACCAACGGGCGGTGACCAAGACCGCCGCCCAGTAGTATTTCAAAAAACAAGGTGACGAAAGACCGCCCGAGGAGAGAGGGAGTTGTAGCTTGGTTTTGGAAATTCTAGGGGGTTTCCCACCCCAGATAAATAAGGAGATTATGCTATCTAATTTGTGAAAGAAGGTCATGGGGATCGGAATAGGGGTATTTCTGAAGATGTACAGAAATTTTGGGAGGAATGTCATTTTTATGAGGCCCACTCTGCCTACAGGGGTCAAGGGTAGGGTTTTCCATGTACCACACTTGGCTATGAGAGTCTGCAAAACCGGATAAAGGTTGTCTGTTAAATATTGTGAGAGGTCACTAGTGATCTCTATGCCCAGGTACTTGAAGCGGGAAACCAGTTGTAGGGGGCAAGTAGGAGGTGTCATCGGAGGGGTGATCGGGTCAGAAAGCAAAAAGAGATTTGATTTTTCCCAATTGATCCGAACACCCGAGAATTCACTGAATCTATAATCTTCAAGGCCGCTGTAAGGGAGTCTGCTGTGTCCCCTAGGTATAATAACGTGTCGTCCGCGTAGAGCGACACCCTCTTTACCAAGGGGCCGAGTTGTAGTCCCCTAACTTCGCTTGTTGAGCGGAGGAGTATCGCCATAGGCTCAATGGCCAGGGCAAATAGCCCTGGGGATAGGGGCATCCCTGTCTGGTGCCTCTACAGAAACAAAAGGGAGCTGAGAGGGTACCGCCCGTACGCACACATGCCGTCGGGGAGGAGTACAACTGCCGAACCCATGCTATAAACTTAGGGCCAAACCCAAATTTGGTCAGGACCCGCCACAAATAGACCCACTCTACAGAGTCAAAGGCTTTTTCGGCGTCCAGGGAGGCCACTGCACCCCCCTGGACGCTTCCCTTGAAGTGAGCTATATTTGTATGGAGTCTACGGATGTTCACATCTGTGCCTTTACCCGGCATGAAGCCCGTCTGGTCTCCATGTATTAAAGAGAGAATTACTGCGTTTAACCTACAGGCCAGTACCTTAGTCAATATTTTGGCATCAACGTTCAGTAAAGATATGGGCCTGTAGGACGAACACAGCGTAGGGTCCTTCCCCGGCTTAGGTATAACAACTATCACGGCCTCAGACATGGAAGGTGGAAGGTCCTCTGATGCTAGGGTTTTGTTAAGTGTAGAGTGGAGGTGAGGGCCTATAACTTCCAGATTGGTCCTGTAGAACTCAGAGGGGAGTCCGTCAGGTCCTGGTGTTTTCCCCGTCTGCATGGATTTAATAGCTTTTTGGACTTCCAGTAGAGTAATGGGAGCCTCCAGGCCCCGAGCCGCCTCAGCAGGCAGGGTCGGGAAGTCAACAGTGTTCAGAAAGGTGGTCAGTTCCTCCAGGGAGAACTGAACCCTGGAGGCATAGAGGTTGGTATAGTATTGCTCAAACCTGGCGTTAATGTCAGCCGGATCCGAAAGTAAGGTACCATCTTCCGCCATTATATTTGCTACACATGGGCTCCCCGTCCTCTCCTTTGCTAGCCAGGCTAAAAGTCTACCAGGACGTTCTCCCTGCTCGAATATACAATGGGTCTGAGACAGGAGAAAGTGACGACACGAGTCCACTCGAATTAAAGCTAAATACCTATAAGCTACAAGCATATCGGTATGAGTACCCAGGTCTGGGGAGCTGGTGTATCTGTCCTCCAGCCGCAGAGCCTTAAGTTTCGCCTCCTTCCTGACCTTTGAGATGTTATATGGATACCTACCCCTGGCATATGCTTTAAAAGCATCCCAGACCGAGGCCTGGGATGCACTATCTACATTGTGAGTCCAATATTCACCCAGCTCAGACAGCATCAGTGGCTCCAACTTTTCGTCTGTGATCCAATATCTGGACAGTCTCCACATCCCCACCCCAACCACCGTGTCAGTTGTCAGCGTCACCATTACAGGGGCGTGGTCTGAGATACCCCGTGAGAGGATGGAAACCGCAGAAACCCTGTTCAGCAGAGAGTCACTAATGTATATAAGGTCTATACGTGACATGGTGGCATGTGTGGCCGAATGGCACGTATATTGTCTAGTATCTGGGTGTTTCCATCTCCACGCATCGTGCAGACCGAATATTGCCGCCCACCTAGCTAAGCCCGGGTCTGTTACGTGAGTCGTTTGTCGCTGCCCAAGTCGGTCCACCTTTTTTTTTTTTAACAGTAAAGTTTTATAAAATTTTTAACACAACAAAAAACAAAGCAAAGTGCAGTGGTACATTCTCAAAGAGTAAAAGTATACATTGTATATACAGCGTGGTGTGGTAGTAGCCAAGTAACAGCAAAGCTTCATCCTATACAGTATGTTAGGCGTGCTGGAGGTCGGGGAAAGGAACCTCAACTTTTATTATACAGTTATGCAATCATAAGGGGGTATATCCTCTAATGCAAGTATAGTTTAACAGGCTAGTTCCCACAGCGTGATTACCCATTTTATTCGCAGTCTGCATGCATCTATACTTCCACACAATCATCAGATATTTGCCTATGTCTCAATGCATTCATATGTTCTGAGTCAGTCCAAGGGCAGCCTTCTTTCACGGACCCATGAGGCCCAGATTTTATCGAATTTTTGTGGACAGTTCTGTCCAAGATACGTCAGTTTATACAGTGGCAGCGCCTGATCAATAAGCGTCTGCCACTGTAGAACTGTAGGGGCGGTGGGCTTGTTCCAGCATAGCAGCATAGCAGTATTGCCTTCCTTGCATAGAAAGCTGAGTAAAAGACAAATAGCTTCTTAGCTTGAGGGGCTTCCAATGTGTCACAGATTCCCAGTAGCAGACATTTAGGGTCACATGTCACACACAACTTTACCTATGGCATTTATTACGTCCACCACCCCTCTCCAGAAGCCTTCAAGACGTTGGCAAGACCAAATCGTATGAAAGAATGTACCAACATCCGAGTTGCACCGACGACAAGTCGGTTGTCTGTCGGGATATATTCTAGCCAACCTTTCAGGAGAGTAATACACCCGGTGAATAAACTTCAGTTGGGTGAGACGGTCTCTGGAAGAAATCATTAATGGTAGAAATTGCTGAATACCCTCTTCCCAATCATCATCTGCTAAGGAGGGTATATCTGATTGCCATGCGTCAAACAGTCGGGAGACTTTAGATGTATCGAGGCCAGCAAGGATGGCGTATAAGTCTGATAACGTTCCCCCTGTGTCTGACCTACCCAACTGGGTTTCAATTGCGTTCGCCTCTAGATGTAAGGGACCTGCGAATTGGGCCTGGAATGCGTGCCGCAGCTGAAAATACCTAAACAGCATACGGTTGGGGAGGTTTTTGGAGTTCTTGAGTTCGTCAAAGTGGAGTAGCCTACCATTCGTCACTATGTCACTTAGGGTCTTGATCTCCAGTTGGGCCCACAGTACTGGGTCAGGTATAGTTGTAAAATGGGGCAGCCTAGGATTACCCCAAAGGGGTGTGTGGGGGGACCAAGCACCCGCCGTTTGAGTTTTAGACTTAACAGTGTCCCACACCCTAAGTGTCGTCTTCATAGGGGCTGTGATCCTGCCATTGGACCGGGGTCCACGGTGAATCAGGTTCCTGAGCTCTGTATAGGATCCCAGCAACGCTGCTTCTTGGGTAGCGGCCGGGTTTGCAGGTGTATTCGACAGCCACCAGCGCACTGTGACCAGGACCGCGGCCCAATAGTACTTCAGTAGACAAGGTAGGGCTAGGCCCCCCAGGGAAACCGAAAGTTGCAATGTTGTTTTCGCTATCTTAGGGGTACCCCCAAGCCAGAGGAACGAGGTAAGTATACTGTCCACTTTTTTGAAAAAGGAGACCGGGATGTGTGTTGGAGTTTGACGAAATAAATACAAAAACTTAGGGAGGATGGACATTTTTATGAGGTTGACCCTGCCAACCAGGGTAAGGGGTAGCGTCTTCCATGATGTACATTTCTCAACAAGGGAGGATACTACCGGGTTAAGGTTGTATTTAACGTACTGTGACAGATCTCTTTGGATAATCACTCCCAGGTATTTAAATTGGGAGACAGTTTTTAGAGGAGTGGTGGTCTATTACAGTAGTGGGAATATTACAGATTTGTCCCAGTTGATACATACGCCTGAATATCTACCAAATTCATTGATTATAGCTAAGGCTGCTTCCAGGGAGTCTCCATCGTTCCTCAGATACAGTAACGTATCGTCGGCATAGAGGGAGACCTTCAAGTCGGTCCACCTTAGGGTCAGGTGTCATATTGAAATCTCCTGCTAAGATGACATTTGTCGTAGGGTACCTGGCCAGGATGTTAAGAATTTTATGTAGCACAGTCATATTTGCCGGGGGAGGGATATAAAGTCCTACAATCACCATTTCTATCCGGTCACACATCGCATGTACAATTACATATTGACCCTCTGAATCTGAATGAAGATCCAGTAGTGTGAATGGGAGTGTCTTATGTACCAGTACACTGACCCCTCGAGAGTAGGGGGAGAAAGTGGAATGGTAGTAGGACCCCACCCATGCCCTTTTTAGTGACAGAAGTTTAGAACCCATGAGGTGTGTCTCTTGGAGGATGCATATGTGCAGGAGATGTCTTTTTAAGTATGCAAAGACCAAGGAACGCTTGATTTTAGAGTTCATCCCCCGCACATTCCAGGAAATCAACCTCAGAGGAGCCATAGTGTAGGCAATGGAATAGGCACCAGCACCGCTGCCCACCCACCCTGTCCCAGCAATACTGCAAAAGGTAAAAGCAATACATGCGCAGTCCCATGCACCTTAAAAATAACAAACAATAATGACACGTACCATCCATGAACATTGTTAAACCCAGAACCACCCCTCCCCACGCTACCTCCCAAACTCAGGCGCGTATACAGAACCCAAAAATGAAGAAAGACCATTGGTCTCTGAGAGGCAGTGCACCAAAACAGCCCCTAGGGGGCAAAGCGAGAAGGCACCTGTGAGTTTGTCAGCAGCCGCACTGTCAATGGATGCCTGAAAAATAAACCAATCAAAGGAAAATCAAAAAAAGGAAAATTTGTCCTCCCTGCGGAGAGGTAATCACCCGGGGAGAAAAAAGACCCCCGGGGGCACAGTTCTTGAACTTTGCATTGAAGCAGTGATAAACAAGGCAACTAGTATTATGTTCGTTCCCACACATTCGGGTCCAAGGGGTAGGAGTGGGATGGGGTGCTCTGATACACATGTCCTACAGGAGTTCATGTTGAGGGAAAGGTCATCCGTTCATCCCAGGCAAGTGGGCCCGCTGTGGGGATGTGTGGGTTTCCTTCAGGTCGGATATCGAACAGTCAGGGGCCAAACTTGGACTTAGGCACAGTAGAGGGGAAAGAAACAGGAGTAAAGCCCATCCAGCATAGGAGGAGGGGGGGGTCAAGGGTTAGCTGCCAGGTCTGGCCGTCATGGTGAGGGATCAATGGGATATAAAGTCATCAAGAAAATAGCTCACCTGGCCTGGCTTGTAGAGACAACAAAAAGGGTATGGGTACTCTGTAGTGTGGAGGATTCATCTGCGTGGAATCGAGTCCAGCCAGTTAGAGGCATCTTCAGGCAACGTGAAGAACTTTAACGCTTCCCCATCCTGTACTCTAAGGCGGGCTGGAAAAAGCATGCTATATTTCAGGCCTTTTTGGCAGAGGGCAAGTTTCACCTGATCGACTGATTTCCTCAGCTTCTGAGTCTCGACGGAGAAGTCAGGGAAGATCATGAGACGCGCCCCATCAAGTCTCAGGGCATCAATTTTCCTGCTCTCCCGCAGCACAGTGTCCCTGTCTCTATAATTTAGGAGCCTGAGTATAAGGGTTCGCGGGGGGGCCCCAGGAGGGCCGCGAGCAGCCGGCATCCTGTGGGCCCGCTCCACCGTAAAGAATGGTGAAAATGCCGCTTGAGGGAGCAATTGTTGGAGAAGCCGCTCCACATAGGCCACAGGGTTGGGATCTTCCGCGCCCTCCGGCAATCTGATGATCCGGAGATTGTTCCGCCTATTGCGGTTTTCCGCGTCCTTGGCCCGGTATTCAAGGGCCCGGACCTTGGTGGTAAGGGTACGGAGGGTGGTGGAGTGGTCACGGAGCACGTCTTCAGCATCACCCACCCGCCGCTCGGCTTCCATCAGGCGGGACCTAAATTTATCCATGTCCTTGCGGATCAGCCCCATCTCCATCTGCATGGCATCTATCTTACCAGTCATGGTCGTCTGGCAGGTGTTGATGGCCTGCATCAAGGCAGTAAAGTTGTCCTGGTCTTGTATGGCGGGGTCAGCGCCCTCCGTCTGCGACACCATATTGGATCGGGAGCAGGCCTCAGTCCCCGCGCCACGAGGATGGTGAAGCTGCTTAGGGGCTTTCTGGGGTGCCACCGATCTCCGCTTATAGGGCATACCAGTCCCAGGGATCACAGGTAAGGAGTTGATGGCTTCAAGCACGTTTGTGTCCGCAGGGAAGCAGGGTTATAGCAGGCAGGCTAGCGGAGCTCTCTCACTAAGCTCCGCTCTGGTCGCCATCTTGGACACGCCGCTATGTGCTTTAAATGAAAGAAAATATTGGTCAGGAGCAAGGTTGCTTTGTGATGCCTCATTTTCATTGTATATGTTATTGCAATATTCATGACAAAGGCAATCACTTTAAAAATAAAAAAATGTAATAGCTGTTTAGATATCAGTGTTTTTTCAGTTTTTACCTTCCTGCATCACACATGGAATACAGAGAACATTTAGTGATGTTTAAATTTAGAATATTAGCTATGTTTGGAGTTACCCTGCCAAGCTTACGAATTTTAGAAGTTAATAGCCTGTTACAGGAACGGAAGAACTTAGTGCCAGTATTAAGTCGAGAAAGGAAAAAAGGAGTTACCTTTGTACTAGTACTTTCTAAAGGACTGTACTGTGCAGTGGTATTTCTCAGACTGCATATATTTCACATTTATTAAGTAATTTATTTGAAAAAATAGCCAATGTATTGTTGTTTTGTGTTTACGATTTCATTCATATGTAGATAATATGACATGATATTCTTTAGTTTCTCTAGTAAAAATGTATTTCTGTTAAACCCTAATTAGCTAGAATTAACCTTTTCCTTACCCTTTCTCCTTTGCTATTATTTCTCTACTGATTTTGTCTTTTTTTTGTTTCTTTTTCCTCAATATTTTTTTTTTCATTGTTATTTTTTCTTTTTTCCCCCCAATGTCTTGTTAACATTGTGCAAATTATTGCTTGTTGGGAATGCATGCACAATCGCATGTGTTCCCAAAACGTGAGAGAAACTCACTGCTGTTTAGCAGATACATAGTTTTTAATGGCACCCCCACACATCAGCGAAACCTTGTGGCACCATGTGGTTTTGTGTGGCGCAATTTCCAAAAATGGGTTGGCAAATTATTTACCCGCATTTCTGTGGGTAGGGCAGCCCATTGAAATAAATTACTTTTTGTTTTTTAAAACTGGCCCATGATCAAATTTTTTATATATATAAAAATATATATATATATAATTGTTGTACTTCTTTTTGTGTATAGATTACATAGAAAATAAAATATTATTTCAAGACCATATCACCAAAAGAAAGCCTAGTTTGTCCCCCTAAAAAAAAATAAAAAAAGATTGTAAATGGGCAGATAGAGGAAATGTGTAAAAAAACGAATTTATAAGGGGTATACAGGTACAAGAACTGAAGAGGTTAAATATGACTGCCCTGGCTTCTGTATTTATAGAATGTTGTTTGGAGATGAACACATCTAGAATAATAATTTGTAGCTATTTTAGACCAATGACAAGAATGCTGCCACTTATAACAGTAGCTCATTTATAGTCTCTACAGGCCTCTTTTAGTCCTTTGTTATTTTAAAACAGTTTTTTTCTATTTTGACAGGCTAGGGAAGGCGAACTTTTCAGCATGTTACTTGTTATACCTATACTTGGGGTGTAACATATTGCCAAGTATACTATCTCCCCCCAAACCCAGAGTGCCCTTCACCTGGTTTCTTCTCCCCTGTAGCTGCTGTCACTTTTGAAATTGGCCCAGCTATGCGAGACCCACACAGCCCTGCCATTCATTCACAGCTCTGTGAGCTCTGTGGGAACTACAAGTCCCGTCTGCCACTGCTGCAGACAAACTTGTAGCTCTCAATGAAATACAAGTGTAGTGATCATTGTATTCATAATCCATTGACTCTTTCTCTAGCTCTCCAACTGAAAGCCTGTACCTCAGTACAGAGAGGGAGCTGGAGGAAGAGTCTGCAGGAGGATTGCATCTGATGTTTTTGTTAATAGTTCAGAAGAAGTCTGATCATTGAAGGACAAGTAGACTGTCCTCCCACCACGGCAAGAAAACTGACAATGCTGGGATAAATGTGCATAATCACTTATAAAGATATAGCACTCGTGTACGTAATTAATTGTAATACAAGCTATTATTATTATCTATTATCTATTATTATCTATTATTGTTTTAGTGCTCTAGCCTGTACTGCTTTATAAATACGAAAATGTAATTTTATTTTTCTGCTATTTTGTTTATTGAAATTGTTTCAATTCATATTAATGGCATAAAATCTTGTAACATTATTTTTCTTTCTTCTGAAGGTTTTAACATCTTTCGTAGGAGATAAGCATGTGAGAGACACCAAAAGTGCAGTTCCGCATTAAAGTAACAGGTTTGTTTCATTTTTTACTGCTCATTTGGTGCACTTTTGGTATTTTATTTAACATGTCATTCAAATATTTTCTGCTAGTGTTATTTACAATTATGTGCAGGGCCAGATTTCTACATGGCCTTAGTGTGGCACAGTCACCTGGGGCAGCGCCCAGCCTATTGGACCATTACCATGTGGGAATATCCAAACATTACATGCATGAGCACATCTGCCTTCTGTCTAGCAAGGATTGCATCTAGAAGGGAGACCGTGCTTCTAGCAAATTCAGTGCTGATGTGTAAGTATTATCGCCTGAAGAATAGAAGTGATGCAACGAGTATTTCTGTTGGGGTCAACTGATATGTTAGTAGGAAAAATTTGTGACGAAGATGAAAATTGTACTGCTCTATAGTGTTCATAGCTAATATTCTAAAAGACACATAATACAGTATTTAGTCATTTTTGACCTTGGCTACACACAGAGTAACTTCAAAGTAGAGTAGCCCCTGCTGGGTAGATTTCCACTCCTTTTTTTGTCCTGGTGACCATTGTCGCTGGGACAGGCAGCCCTGGGAGCGGAGGTAAGGGGAAATCTTCCAGTGGGAACACCTATTTTGAACAGAATAAGGCATCTGTCTACACATTTTGAAGAAATGTATGCTCACTTTCTTTTGTGTCTGCAGGACAGGATGTGAGGGTAAGTCTCTCCAATGGGATGCAAAGTACAATAACATTCTGCCATTTTGTATTATCTATTTCCAACAACTTTATACAATTAAAAAAGGTTTGTTTTGGCTTGAGGTAGCAGAGAATGATGGACATAATGTAGTGTTATATGTAATAATATCCCAAGTGAAAAGAAACTTACTTTTAGTTTTCTTTGTGTCAGAGCAAGGTCAACATGATGGCCACACAACTAGCATCGTCAGATGGTACAGCAGTGGCAGCTTCCATGTTTCTCTTATGTTTTTTTTCTTAGACCATGCACACAAGATTATTTAGATTTTTTTTTGAACAAGCAGTAATACATATCGGCGTACCCTTCATTACAAGGCTAACTATTAACAAACACTAAAAAACGAATTTCTCTCTTCACACTTTGTTTGTCAAGTCATGCGGGTATGCAAGAGACATTTGCTTTTAACTTCATCACTTTTTAAAGGGAATGAGGCGTTGTTTCAGTGAGCTGTAAGAATACCAATAAATTTGTCTATATCCGTAATACAAATACAAATACTATTTTTTTTTCTTATATAATGTTATATGAGAGAAACAACACCTCTACTGGAACGCAGGCTCTTCAAAATAAGATTGAGTTACTATGACAACCCAGGAAAACTGTAGAATATGGAATGTTTGATTTATGATTGACAAGGGCACATGTTTAGAAATTGCAGAATTTACTTGCTGTAATTACACATAGGATTAATGTCCATGGCCTTAGTGGTGAGACTGAAAAACACTTTTACTTTATGGGTGGATTGAAAGTGTGATTGTGTTGGACAGATATTTGCTGTTCTAGTTGGCCATCACTGTAATGGGTGGTCAAAATCAAATCAAAAGAGGCAGAAAATAGTGGAGCCAATCCTAGCAACCAAAAAGTTGGTCAGTTATTACATTATGGTGTTATTCAGGTTTTGGGAGTACGGAGGCACTCTACAAAGGAGAAAAGCCTCCATGCAGGTACATACATGGACCTGTATTTTAAATATATTGTCACTTGAGAAAATCTGTAACATGATCTGCACTTTCTAAAGAATATATAAAGCTACATACAGTAGATATACATGAAAAACGTATGTAGGAGGATTTGTTTCATCCCTGTGTATTATCTGAGGCTGTTCACTTCACTGGGTATATGTGAGGGTTTACATCCACTTTAAAAGCGAAGTTTGGAGTTTGAAAAACAAAACAAAACACACCTCTATCCTCTGTGCTGCAGCTGTCCCCCATCCGGTCTAAGCCCAGGAAGTTGTCAGTCACATGACTGCTTATCACTCAATTCTCGGTCTGTTCAGAGCAAAGTGCAGTGACTGTTATGCCCCATACACACGGACAGACATTCCGAAGACAAAATCCGTCTGATTTTTTCCAACGGATTTTGAGCCAAATATGTCTTGCATACACACGGTCGCACGAGGTTCTGAACGAGGTGACGTACAACACGTACGACGGGACTGTAAACTGGGCCAGTAGCCAATAGCTTTTGTCTCTTAATTTATTCTGAGCATGCGTGGCACTTTGTGCGTCGGATTTGTTTACATACGATCGGAATTTAAACGATTGGATTTTGTTGTCGTTTTTTTTTTTTAACTTTGTCCAAGTCCGATTGAGCACACATACGATCGGATTTTCCGACAACGCGATCCGATCGCACATTTTCCATTGGAAAGTCCGACCGTGTGTACAGGGCATTAGACTGGAAGAGGTAAGGATTGGGCTTTATCACTTTATACAGTGCTCTCAGTCTAAAGCTGAACTTGTTTGGATGTTCCTATAGAAGTTCAGTAATATCATCGTCAAAGCATTCAATAGTACCATTATGGAAGCGATAAATTTCATATGAAAACCCTCAAAATTTGCACTTGATTGCCATACCAATGTTTTTTTAATTCTACGGCTGATTTTAACATGCACGTGTACAATACAATAAGTATATTTCCTAAACAAAAACAACATTTACAAATAAAATTTTGTTCGCTGATGAAAACTGTTGTTGATTTAAGTCCCATTAAATATTAGAATCACATTTCTTTTTTTTTCACTCTTTTTCACAATTCTACTTGTGTATGGAGCTTAACACTGCTGGAGGATAGAACATATAGATTATCTTGATACTTCTAATGAGGTATTCTGTTTTGTGATTAGGTATCCTATTAGAGAGAAGCTGAATGAGAGGTCAGTAAACAGGAACCTTCAGCAATGTTTCCTGTATCCTCCTCTGATTTGTGAGTGCCATTACCATCACTCCAGGAGGACATGGTTATTGAACTGTGCACATGTAGAAAGGCAAGAAATACTGTTTATGAGCTTCCATATAATTGATATCTTAAGTTTTTTTTCTCTGGAGTTCTGCTTTAGATGAGAAACCCACTTTAAAGCGGAGTGCCACCCAAAAATGGAACTCCCACTTATCCAGTTCCTCCCCCCCTCCGGTGTCACATTTGGCACCTTTCAGAGGGAAGGGCGGAGTAGATACCTGTCTAATGCAGGTATTTGCTCCCACTTTTGGCGATAGATTACCGCAGAATCTGCAGTCATCTACGCCATGTCCGGCCCCTCCTAAGCCCCCCCCCCCACTGTCTTTTGGGAGACACACAGGTCCTAGAAGACAGCAGGGACAAGTCGGGACACGTAGCGTGACTCACGCATGCGCAGTAGGGAACCAGGCTGTGAAGCCAAGCTGCAAGGCTTTACTTCCTGATTACCTTACTGAAGATGCCGGCGCCTCCACGCAGAAGCCGAGGGATGGGTCAGCTTCAGGTGGGGACATTGGGGGCGCCCTGGACAGGTAAGTGTCCTTATTTTAAATGTCAGCAGCTGCAGTATTTGCAGCTGCTGACTTTGAATTTTTTTTTCTTTTTCGGTGGAACTCTGCTTTAAGTGGGAACCCAAATGTTTATTGTCAAGTAAACCATTCATCATATGTAAAATGTTGTGTAAATATTGTTCTTAACCAAATCCGACTGCCATGTATATTTCGGTAAAAAGTCCTTTTAAATAGTGCCAGGGCCAATTGTCCTTATTTTAACGGTTTAGTATATTCTTAAGCTTGTTTAGGAATATAAAATTACTTTAATATTATAACATGCTTCAGTAATCACATTTTATATGCTTATAGTAGTTACTGTAATAATAGAGTGCATTTTCAGTAACTTTAGCCTAGCATCCAGTCAGCAATCCCCTTGAGGGAGAGGCTCACAATAAGCAAAATGTAAGATGCCACACGGATGGTGAGCTTCTGAACTGTGTTCCTTTTTACACAAAGCCATCGCTTTGCTGAGTGCTTATGTATACTAAGGCTTCATTTACTTTTTGGTTTAAATATTAGAGAAAAAATTACTGGGTGACAGAAAGGTGTGCCGAGTGCTCCAACAATAAGCTGATTCTTTTACTGTTGTACACTTGTTGTTTACTATGAAATTCAAATTTCTGTCCCAGGTCATGTCTTCACTTCATTTCGCAGTCCTGTATATTGTTGTGCACATTGTCCTAGTGGTGCTCCTTCCCTCCTGCAAGCATTGAGGTGTCTGTAAACTTCCATGTTGTCAGTCTGGAAATCAGTCTAGGTTTATGGTTACATGGACAGTCTGCACAAGTTCTATGCTGCCTTTAACCGGTTCCCGACCGGTGCACGACGATATACGTCGCCAGAATGGCACGGACAGGCAGGAGGGCGTATATATAAGTCCCTCCTTAATGCTGTCCATGCCATCGGGAGCGTGCCGGGAGCGGTGCGCTCCCACGCCGGTCGGGACCCCCGTGAGGCCGGTCGCGGGTCCCACGGACTCGATCGCCGCGGGGATACCCGCGATCGTCTCACGGGAAGGCAGAACGGGGAGATGCGGAAATAGACAGCATCTCCCCGTTCTGCCTAGCAACTAGTGAAGCCGATCTCTGCTCCCTGTGATTGGAGCAGAGATCAGCATTCACTAGCTGACAGCCACGCCCCTCCACAGTAAGAAACACACCCCTAGGCATACTTAACCCCTACACTGCCCCCTTGTGGTTAACCCCTTCACTGCCAGTGTAATTTATACAGGAATCAATGCATTTAAATAGCATTGATTGCTGTATAAATGACAGTGGTCCCAAAAATGTGTCAAAAATGTCCGATGTGTCTGCCATAATGTTGCAGTTACAATAAAAATCGCTGATCGCCACCATTTTTAATAAAAAAAAAAAAAATATCCCTGAAAACATGGGACACAGTGAATACACGCCTAAATATAGCGACACAGTTATCCCCACTGACTCCGGTGAGTGGGTACCCATGGTTTCCTCCAGGGGAACAGATGTCCTCACTGGGTACTTGGACGAGGGACGGGCAGATCCAAATCTCTAGATTCATAGAGGGGGGCTCGGTAGTACCACTCACCACATTGAGGGAACGATATGGCAGCTGCCCTTTCGACTTCTGGAGACACCGCCAATTAGAAACTTTCATGGCTAAAGGCCATAAGCTGACACAATACAGGGCCACTCTGACGGAATATGAAAACTTGTGGGCGACATCAGAGCCACTTACTCACCTGATCTCGACTCTGTACGGCCTGCTAGAATCCGCTACACCCAACCCCAAACCCCTGTTTGTCAGGGAATGGGAGAAAGACCTCCAACATGTCCTGACGGAAAACCAACTCCACTCAGTATACTACCTAACCCATAAGAGCTCCATAGATTCAAAGACTCAAGAGAATAATTACAAAATTCTATCACGGTGGTACAGAGTACCCTCCACATTGGCTAGGATATTCCCCACCGCCTCTGACACGTGTTGGAGGGGATGCGGAATGAGAGGCACATTCCTCCACATCTGGTGGGATTGCCCGGTTCTAAAGCCATTTTGGGACTTGGTCAGTAAACATATAACAGATAGTTTGGGGATAGACATCCCAGCTCAGCCACAACATTTTCTATTACACATACCCCCCATACCAGTATCAAGTTACAGAAAAAGTGCCCTCCCCCACCTCCTCAACGCAGCTAAACGTTTAATACCAGTATATTGGAAGAGCTCGCGGATACCCAGCGAGCAGGAATGGTTGGGGAAGGTGGGGGAGATCATGGAAGCAGAAAGTTGGCTAGCTACCTGCCAGGACACCAGGGACAAATTCGAATCCACATGGGCCTCATGGAAATCCCACGTACAGGACACAACAATGCCATCGTCTAGTCTAGATATAGCACTACTTGCCCTAGCAGACCCGTCCTTCAAGAAACTCGTCCAGGCGAACCTCCCCTCAACGTCTCAGCATCTGCAAGACCTGCCTAAGGTAGGCTCACAGTGAATCCGGTGAGGCCTTCCAATATGACCTTCATCCCCCCTTCCTAACTCTCTATAAACCCTCTTTCTTTTTCTCTATGCTTCCTTCTATTACTCCCTCTCCAGTATTGTTTAAAGGATTCTTAGTTAGATCCTTATAGTTCCAATATGGTGAACCAAAATGATGTTTTATCTGGACCACAGAGATGGCCCTCTAGTTTATACTTATTTTCAAATATTTGCTTTCCCTTGTGCGGCCACCCTGTGGGCCTCAGTGTTCGATGGTTATAAAATTTCGGGGAAACACTGACACAGCACCTTTAACCGAACAGGGACCCCTTACGTTATTTATGTTACAGATATATGTTTAAACCTTGACCAAGTCATGAGTACACCATTGTGCCTTTGATCCCCTCTCCCTATGCCCCTCCCTACCCCCTACCCCCCCCCCCCCTCTACCCCTCCTGTGATGCTATGTTATTGCAAAGTTAATGTATTTGTATTGAAAATGGAAAATAAAAATTATACAAAAAAAAAAAAAAAAAAATATTAATAAAAATGCTATAAAACTATTCCCTATCTTGTAAATGCTATAACTTATGCGCAAACCAATCAATAATTGGTTATTGCGTTTTTTTTTTTTACCAAAAATATGTAGAATACGTATCAGCCTTTTTTATATATTTTTGGGGGATATTTATTATAGCAAAAAAAAAAAAAATGTGTTTTTTTTTTCAAAATTGTCGCTCTTTTTTGTTTATAGCACAAAAAATAAAAACCGCAGGGGCGATCAAATACCACCAAAAGAAAGCTCTATTTGTGGGAAAAAAAGGATGTCAGTTTTGTTTGGGAGCCACGTCGCACAACCGCGCAATTGTCAGTTAAAGCGACGCAGTGCCGAATCGCAAAAAGGGGCCTGGTCCTTTGGCTGCAAATTGGTCTGGTCTGAAAGTGGTTAAGAGACCCTGTATAATATAACTTTTTGTTCTCCAGCAGCTATATAAAAGGTTACGTACTAAAGTGGGGGAAGGGGTGAAGGAGCTGGGCCAGCACAGATGGTAATTAGATATACCTAGATGAGGAGAGGACTGTGACATGGTGTGGCTGTGCTAGGAAATCAACCAACTATTTCCGTAGCAAGTTCAAAGACAATTTGCAAGAGAATATAAAAATTGCTTATAAAAAGAAAAAAAAAGTTGCAAATATTTTCATTGATCTTTACACAATTTTGCAAGGTTGGTTAACACTTTGTAGTACCACTGCTGGTTAGATTGGTTGGTGCATGGTGAGTGCAGGAGTTTTCTATTAAAGGATAAGTTCTCCTTTAGTAACATGCTACATTACATCCACATTTAGGGTGTAACATGTTACTTACTGAAACCCCCCCCCCCCCCCCAAGTCCTTGTTGTGACAGCAGACAGACATCTTCTCCCTGCACCCACAATCACAATTTAAAATAAAAATAAGGCCATTTGGGTTCCACTCACCCGGCTGTGTCATTCATTCACACAGTTCTGTGAATGGGAGAACTACAACTATCGTCAGCCATTGCAGCTGATGAGTGCTCTAGGTAGTTCATTGATTCTTCTTGTCATTCAGTAACTGCCTGCTCATAAACTACCGTATGTAACTATGGGGTTTATTTACTAAAGCTGGAGAGTGCAAAATCAGCCTAATTTCTGCATAGAAATTAGGGCTGTTACTGATTAAAATTTTTGTGTTCGATTAATCGATTCTTTTTAATCGATTTAATCGTCTAATTTCGATTAATTATAGTGCAGATACAGATCCAACTACTTTTAGCTGATCTCCTTGCATTGCATTAGTCAGTGGTAAATGTGGTATACACTATATACAATCACCCGACACTAGTTCGTTTCCACAATCCATGACTTAACGTCACAGTTCACACAAATACGTTTTTTTTTTTTGTTACAAATAAAACGTGTTTATTGAGAAGAATAAAGACAGTGTACATGTTATACATTGTTACAGCTGCAGGTACAAATCCAATTCAAGTGATTACTGGCTAAGGTACATTGGCACATATGTTTTCCATATGCATAACTATTTGACCTTATTCAGGCTTATACTGTCATGGGTGAAGTGCATGCAATCAAATATCCTATCCTACCGTATATGTTTGGGCTAAGTGATCTTAGATTAAACCTAGGTCATAGCGGGGGGCAACATACAGATTTCACACAGGGAGAGCATTACAGGTGGCGGTGTTACTCAACCATACTTCCCATATTTTACCATATTTGGCTGGGCAACCCCTATGTGCATATATTTCTTTTTTATATGGGAGAATTTTATTAATAGCAGAAATCCATTCCTGGAGTGATGGAGGCGGGGCTTGAAGCCATTTTTTGCTATTAGTAGTCTGGCGGTGAAAAGAGATTCTTGGAGAAATATCTTGTGGAATTTGTCAGAGTCTGGGTCTGGGAATATTCCCAAGAGGCACTGTTTGGGGCATAATGTTAGAGGTGATCCCATTTCGTCATGGATGAATTGCACGATATGTGTCCAGTAGTCTTGTATCACAGGGCACGACCATATAATGTGAAAGAATGTGCTAATGGGGCTGCTGCATGGGGGGCATAAGGGATTGTAATTGGGTTTGTATTTGGCCAGGGGGATTGGGGTAAGGTATGTCCTATGCAGTATGTATAGTTGTGTAAGGCAATCAGATAGTTTGGTAGAGACCTTTTTATGTGCATCCAATGCGTCTTCCCATTCATCCTCCTCCAATTCCCTATACGTCTCCCACCCAGCAATCTTTCAGTCCCTATGCAAGGCTCACTGCTGACGGGCGGAGGAGAGAGTTGTACAGTGCTGATATTAATTTGCGGGATTCTTGCCCCGTCGTAATACACAGGACATCGAGACTCGCTGTACTTGGGGATGCATCTGGGAACTGTGTCCAGAGAGCGTGGCGGAGCTGGAGATAGCGAAAGTGCATGGAATTGGGAAGCGCAAAGTCATCTTTGAACTGTTAAAATGATTTCAAAATGTCATTGTTATAGGCGTCGGACAGGTATCGCACCCCGTAGTGGAGCCACACTGTGTGTTCAGGTAAATTATATAGTTCCTGCAGACTGGGATTGTCCCACAAGGGTGTGTGAAAGTGTGTGGTGGGCAGTTTCAGTTTGCGTTTCACTACCTGCCAAACCTGACAGTGGTGATAGAGTAGCCCCTTTCGATCCCCGAGCGCAAAAGCATTAATGGGGTCTTGAAGAATGGTTTGGAATGGATGGATGAGCCCGGGGGAGAGGGAAGGGCAAATCAGTGCCAAGTAGCGATGTTTGTCAGTTTTGTCTAAATAGAAGTGGGATATTTGTGCTGCCAGGTAATAGAGATTGAAGTCGGGGAATGCTGCTCCCCCCAAATCGGTGGGGTTTTTCAGTGTTTGCCAGGAGAGTTTATGTCGTGAGGTACCCCATACAAAGGACATATCGTTTCTATGGATTTGAATAGCCTGAGTGGTAAGTATACTGGGGAGTGCCAAAGCACATAGAGGAACCCAGGGAGGATGACCATTTTTATTAAATTTATTCTACCCATCACTCCAATGGGTAGCTTGGCCCATGTTGGTATTTTGGCTTTCAATTTTAGCAATTAAGGGTTCTATGTTGAGCCTGACAAAGTCCTCAGGGGATCTAGTGATTTTAATACCCAGGTATTTCATGGAGCTTACTCTAAGGAGTGGGGAGGAGGTCTGGTGTAGGCAAGGGACACTGATGTCAATGGGTAAGATTTGGGACTTGCTCCAGTTGATCCTTAGTCCAAAATAGCTACCATAAAGTCTAATGGTTTCAAGAGCTGCGCCGAGGGACATGCCCGAGTCCGCCAAGAACAACAGCATGTCATCGGCGTACAAACTGACTCTTTCCTCCAACTCCCCACAACACAGGCCCTGAATATCCGGGTTCGTCCTAAGAGTCGAGGCAAGGGGTTCTACTGTGATAGCGTATAGGAGGGGGGACAGGGGGCATCCTTGGCGTGTGCCTCTAGTTAGGGGGAAGGGTTCAGATTTTTGGCCATTGACCAAGATCCTGGCGCTGGCGCTCTGATACAGAAGACGGATCCATTTAATAAAGTGGGGTCTGAAGCCAAATCTGGTCAGGCATGACCACAGGTAGCTCCATTCAACAGAGTCGAAGGCCTTTGCGGCGTCAAGGGACACCACCACTCTGGATACCGTGTGGTCATGCCTGGCCTGCATATTCATATGAAGTCTCCGCAAGTTGTAGGCCGTGTTCTTGGCGGGCATGAATCCCATTTGATCCTGGTGGATTAACGTTAGGATCACTGTATTCAAACGTATCGCCAGGACCTTGGCCAATATCTTGATATCCAATTGGAGTAGGGATATAGGGCGGTACGATTCACGGCAGCATCTCCACTTGGGCCTGTGAAAGCGTGGGTAGGGCGGTGCCGTTAAGGAGAGCGGTTATCTCTTCTTCCTGGTTGATGGCATTAGAGGAGTATAGGTTTGCGAAGAAAGTTCTGAACTCCCTGGCAACATCATCAGGGTCAGTTAACAGGGACCCGCCTGATGCCCTGAGCGTGACCACTCTCGGAGGCTTGTGGGCCAGGTAGGCCAACAGGCGTCCAGCTCTTTCCCCGCATTCATACGACCTCTGTGTATTGTAAAAAAAAATTCCTGTCAGCCTGTTCAAAATGCAGGTTAGTCACTAGTCTAGATTGCATTTTTAACTGATCCGCCTTGGCTGGGAGGGATTACTAGTGAATTAATTTTCTATGTTGCCTAAAGCTTGTTCTGCCTGTTTAATTACTTGTGAGGAGGTTTTGCGGTATCTGGATATATGCTTTGACAGGCACATACGGGCATGGGATTTAAAGGAGTCCCAGACCAGTTCTATTGGTGCGGTGTCTTTGTTAGTCTGAAAGTAGTATTCACATTCGCTACCAGCTTCATCTAAATCTGGGACCACTGTCAGCCAGAATGGGTTGAGTTTCCAGGAGTAGGGGGTGTGTGTAGTCTTGATCTGGAGCTCTATGCAGTACGGGGCATGATCTGATATGAGACAGGGATTAAAGCCAGTGTTGCCTAGGTAGGGAAGGAGGGCCCGTGAAATCAATATGAGGTCAATGCGTGACATTGTGTTATGTGTTGTGGAGAAACACGAAAACCTCTTTTCCATCGGGTGTCGGTATCGCCACGTGTCTATTAAAGATAAATCACTAAGAAACCGGTCAAATCTGGTTAGGGGGTTGGTGAGGTTCTCTGAGGGTTGAGTCGTAAGTCTGTCAAGATCTCTGTTAATGACTTCATTGAAATCTCCTAACCATATTGTGGGGAACTGGGTCATAAATGCTAATCCCTCATTTAGTACCGTAAATTGAAAGGGCGGGGGGATATATACTGCCATAATCAACAACTCCATGCCGTATAATTTACCATGTATGAATAAATATCTGCCCTGTGGGTCGGACTTGAGGAGCAGTATAGCAAAGTGGGCCCGCTTGGCTATTAACACGGCAACTCCTCTGGAGTTGTTGGTATGTGGGGCCTGGTACACCCGCAAGGCCTTTTTAGTGACAGCATAAGCTGGCATGTGAGATGTGTTTCCACAAGCACCATGTCAGCCTTTTGTGCTTTGAGATAGGATAGGACTGCATTGCGCTTAGCCTTGGCCCTGAGACCTCTCACATTCCATAGTATGCATTTTACGTTAGTCATAGTAGACAGTTAGACATATCAACATTCAATTGTCTCTCAATGCTTGCGCGGTCGCCATGAGTCGCCCCGGTATTGGGGGTGGCCCATGGCGGCCGCCCTGCACCACCCAGCATCACACGAGAGCGAGCATGGCGCAGGTCATGTGATCTGTTGTTATATGCCATCAACGAATACCCTGTAGAGACATCAAGCATCCTTATCAATATACCGAGATTATCACTCTTCAATTGTATGTACACAAAAATAGCCATGGAACAATAAAAAAACAAAAAATTGTGGAAAAATCTTCTGGAATGCTCTGGATTTGCCGGTTCGGTGCCAAAACAGGCTGGGGTTGATCCCAGCGTACCGAAATCGGCTAGGCCAGGGAAACGAAGCTTGTGCATTGGGGAAAACAGTGCAGTCAATGCATATAAAGGTTAGGCATCCAAATAGCCAAATAACTAGGGGAACGATTACTCGCTGTAAAACCAGCAGTAGCATGGGGAGTGGGACCCCCAGGTTTGGGCGTCCAGGATAGATACCATAAAGGACATAGTTAAGTGGGGTCAGTAGGTTACCCGTTCCGGGAGTCTTGACGGGCCTCAGCCTGCCCTGTGGTGAATATAGTGGGGCTGCAAACAGGTGGGGATCCAGGGGAGTCTTGGCAGGGTGTTGAAGAGGAGAAGATCCATAATGGGAGGTAGCCAACGCGGGGAGCAGGGGAGAAATCAAAAGACAAAAATGGAGGGGGGAAGAGGGGAAGGTTCCGTGCTAATCAGTGATGGCCGCATGGATAAGAAGGCACTATGGTCGGTTGGGCAAGGGGAGTATCAGGGGACAGTATCTTAAGTGAAGAGAAGGGTTCGATGGGTAGACGACGGTCCACAGGTAGAGCTGAGTGGCAGGAGTCGGATGTGTGGCCGCATGGTATCGCTGTGACTTCACGCATTCTCGCAGGCTGGAGCCACTCCGTTTTCCAGCCAGGCAAATGCAGCATCTGGGGTGTCGAAAAAATGTGCTCTGTCATCCTGACTACCCGGAGTCTGGCCGGGAAGAGTATGGCGTGCGTATGAGTAGTTGTGGATCGCAGCTGCTGTTTGGCTTCATTGAAGAGGGCTCTTTTCTTCTGGACCTCCGCCGAGAAGTCCGGGAATACTCTGATTTCGGTGTTCCTGTATGGGATGTTACCTTTTAATCTGGTAAGTCGGAGCACGGCATCCCGGTCTTGGAAATTCAGCATTTTATCGATCAATGTCCTCGGCGGAGCACCTTGAGGGCGTGGTTTTGCCGCCAATCTGTGGGCTCTTTCCACGATGAAGGATGTGGAGAATTCCGCTCGGCCGTAAGTGCTAGTGAGCAACTTCTCCAGAAAAGTCGGGGGGTCTGGGCCCTCCTCACCCTCGGGATAACCGACGAATCGCAGATTACATCGTTTTAGATGGTTTTCCATGTCGTCCTGTTTTGCCATCACTGTGGACAGTTGATGTAGCCGTTCTCGTTACCTGTAATGCCGGTAGCTCATCTTCCACGTGGCTTATGTGGGTCTCGGTCTCCGTCTCTCTTTTCCGGAGTTTCTGCAGGTCTTGGCGTAGCAGGGAGACATCAATTTTGACCTCCTCTATTTTGCCCATTAGTGTGCTTTTGCAATCGGACACGGGTCTGTGGAGGAAGTGGAGCCGTCGCCATTTTCCTCTTTTAGCTCCCTTCCCGCATTGCGATATTTGGCAAGTTTTGCATCGGCATCAGGCTTCAATTTCGGCGGCGACATATCCCTGGCCGGTGTGGGTCAGTTCGTACACTGGGAACCGGGTTATTTTCAAGTTTTAGCAGCCTCAGTATATGTGAAAACGGATGGTGGGCAAGCGGAGCTCCCGTTCAACACTCCTCACACCGTCCAGGCCACGCCCCCCCCCCCCACAAATACGTTTTAAATTCAAACTGTAGCACTAACGTAAGTAATTTTTTTTTTCCACAGTAGCGTGACAATCCCTCCACCTATGGTCTAACTAATCACTCTCACCTTATGGCATGGACCCCTGTGCAAACAGGTGGTCATGCAAGCGGGTATCAAAAGGGTTAACATGGACCATAAACTTCTCTCACATCTCCTTAGATCTCAGCAAGGACGCCAGGTCATGGGTAGAAAGAAAAGATCTAAGTGCTCACCACTTAAGTATAAGATTACATTTTTGTGTTCAAAACACAAACTACTCACATAAAGATGATAAAAACACAGCATGTAAATCCGACAATCGTGTTAGTTCCGTAGGGCAGCAGCGGGTGATGTCATGCGTAGCTCCTCCCCTGTACGCGGTACGTTCAATCAGAACTTCAACATCGCCGGACTCCTCCGCCTTCCCATTGTTAGCAGACGGAGGGACTTTGGGAAGGGGGGAGAAGTCCGGTGACGTTGATGTCCGTGATGTCACCAGATCTCTGGAACTTCCTGAAGACCCGAAAGCCAGCGGAGAGGTGAGTACTGATCAAAAGAATTTTGATCGATCAAAAATTTTTACGATTAATCAAGGAATTAATCTTTAATTTCCACAGCCCTAATAGAAACCAATTGGCTTCTAACCTCAGCTGGTTCAATTCAAAGCTTTGGCAATAAATTCTGGAAGCTGATTGGTTCTATGCAGAAGTGAGTCTGATTTTGCACTCTACAGCTTTAGTAAATTAACCCCTGTTTGTTTACAGACTTGGTTGATTAGTTATTGCACACCATTGCTTTTGGGACTATTATTGCTTGAGCCTAGGTAGCTGTTCAGTTTCCTGTTTGGTGAATTGTTCCATGTATTTGAAGCACTGCATAAAGCAGGCAGCATATTCCCCTTTATATCACATTTTACTTCTAGATTTTGTTATAACAACTTCACTACCTATTTGGAAACAAAAGGAGGTGAAACATTTTACAAGAGCAATATTATTCAGAAAGGCTTAGTGCAACGTTACAAATTTGCTGATTAAACTCGCAAACTGATACTTTTAGTATTCGATTTTACTAAACAATCTGTAATACAGAAGGCCTCATACGTTATAATGTTTGAAAAAGAAACTGAAAAGAAAAGCTGTGCTCCACAGCATTATCTCAGATGAATTTTTAATATTCTAGTCTGTGCTTGAGATAATACGGCTGGAATTTAACTTATTGCTATTGGCAGTGCAATCACTTACTGTTGTGTGAGCCTTTGGGACAGTGATGGCGAACCTTGGCCCCCCAGATGTTTTGGAACTACATTTCCCATGATGCTCATGCACTCTGCAGTGTAGTTAAGCATCATGGGAAATGTAGTTCCAAAACATCTGGGGTGCCAAGGTTCGCCATCACTGCTTTGGGAGCTGTTGGGGATTTTCCTCATATAATCATCAAGCCCATTAGTATAACCTCAAACATAAGGCCACAAAATGGAAACAGGGAAAACCTTAAAAGTTATAAATAGTAAAGGATGCATGCCCTTTACAAATCATGTTAATTATATGTGATAGTCTTTTACCGTTTCAAGTATCAGGTCAGACTTCCTACTTACTAGTAAAGGTTTTAAACATTAGCATTAATGGTGTTGTTACTGGAAACTTGGGTGCTCAAACAGGATGCAGTAATTAGAAATCCACTTAGTATGAGTGTAAATGGCGAGAAGAAGCTTTGTTGGCTATACACATGCAGACTTTGTTTTGAAGTAAAAATAAAATCTATGATGAGGGTTTACTATGTCATCCATAACTTTTTGTTTTAATGTATACAAATCGAATAAACATGTAGAAATGTGAATCATGTAGGCATTCTTGCACAAAAAGCATATGCAGCTCAGCAATGCCCTAATTATTGTAACAAATATGCGTGAAGATTCAGTTTCAACCAGCTGACGCGTTGTGCCTCTTAAGCATCTGCCTTTTGCTGTAAGGACTGTATAATAGTGCTAGACAATTTTGTGGTGAGGTGTACTTTGACTTTCTTTCTTATGAAGGTTTTTTGAAACTACTGAAACACATAAAGTAAAATATGCTTGACCATTTCGCACCATGCATGTTTTAGAGTAGATATATACTATGCTATATGAGTAGGTGGGGATAGAGACAGGGGATTATAGCGGTACTTAGTAGGAAGAGAGACACTCGTGATTTTTTGTAAAAAATGCGACAATATTTATTTAACAAATAATTATTTAGACATACAAAAAAGCCACATACATTTAAAATTTGTCCGTCAATCGGACTGAGGCCCACTTGATAGTGGGGAAAGGAGGCCTCAAGAACGATTGAAGAACCATGCACATACAATATTTTCTTGGAAATTGGTTAAAAAGGTCTATACTACTGTATAGATCAGAGGTACAGTGAAGTTGTTATGTGAGGATGACCGACATGTTTCGCCAAACAATGGCTTCTTCAGGGTCACTAAATCAGTCTGTACCAACATAGATAAATCTAATAAAATACAAAAAAACAAAATTTATTATATATAGACAGTGAGATCATTATCATGGCCAAACAGTATTCATATTGCATGTCATTATGGGCTATATACGCCCCCATGAATTCCACACAAGTCTCTCCCGCCATTTCTGGCAGAGACAAAAAGCGATACGTACCACAGAGCTATAGCCAGTGCCAGATCTAAATCGCAAATATAGTCATGTGCATATGCTTAAGCGCGAGGGACTGCCGAGAGCATATAGGGAACCTGGTAGAAAGCAGTAGGTAAAGTACATACAAATTTAGAATGGCTTCAAACTAGATTGATTGCCATACAGGGCTAACACTGCCTAAGGTATAAATGACTTACCAATATAAAAGAAATAAATCAAATAAGGAGCGCCAGGTATGAGGACCACAATGGGGTCTGGATGAAAGAAGGTATAGACCTCTATGAGAGAAAAATAAGGGGGTTAAAAAGTTCAGAGAGATCCAGAAGGACCATAATGCTGGTACTAAGTACAGGGGCTAGGGACTTACCAGAAAATTGCATATACGTTGCTTTAACCAGGCAGCAAACCCACAGAGGGTTTTAGAATGTTATTAGGCTTATTGGAGACAAGACCCATCCAAAGATTGGTTTATGCCCGCAGCTATGGAAAAAAGTATATTTACCTAGTCAGAACTGAATTTCAAAGTTCCCGAATTGTAGTAGAAGAAAAAAGAGGTTAACAAACCTAATGCAGCAAAGGTCCGGATGTGCTGGCGCTCCTGTGTCCATCACCTAAATGGTGTGGACAAGCAGGCTATATAGGCCCTCCACACCTGATCATGGTTGTCCGTGATCAGGCGGCGGGCAGACGAGCCTCCGGCGCATGCGCAATAGCGAATGCGCACTAGCCTGCAATTACCACAATGCTCGAGGGTAGGTGAGTGCGCGTGCAGCACTAAAAAACTGAGCTCACAAGCCGCCCTGAGGATAAATAGTGTACTGAGTGCGGGAAGCAATACAGATCACTGGGGCCTGATGCGCTCAATGCAATGAAACAAGTGGATGTTTCCAATTAGTTCAAAGGAGAGAGGATGGATGGGGAGCTAGCTGATACCTAGATGGAAAGAACATGGGAAAAATTGGGGCTATAGAGGCAAAGCGGGCTGACAATACAAGATCACAGCCCTGGGGTGCCCAAACAGAACCCAAAGCTGGAAAGTAAGGACATGACAAGTAGTGGTAACACAATAGACGTGGAAACTGGCAACAAAGCCGCATCAGTCGCTAGTGTAATGCCAAAAAAGTATAGGGGGAGCAACATATGCGGAGAGATGGGCGGAGGGAGCCGGGATCCCATCTTCCCCAATAATGACAGGGTCCCTATTGAGATGACATGCAAGAGAACTATGCCGGCCAGGATCTTAGCAATCGATTATCTGAATAGAGTATATAACAAAAATAGTTTTTGGAAAACAATTGAAACCAAGAAGAATAAATTATGCATGACAAAATAACAAGTCGGTGACGACATATAAGTCAGAGATTTAGTTGCATCATAAATTACAATACAAAATGTATACGGTACACATAGGTAGCATTTAATGAATATATCCAATATATAGAAGAAAAAAAGAGAAAAAGAAAACCAAAAATTGAGGCTGCACAGGTGCCCGGGCGCCCCCAAGGGCCAACCACACAAATGGTTAGACCAGAGGTGCGACACTGGAGGAATCTATGCATACAAAAAGGCATACATAGACTGGAACAGAAAATTACAATCATCAGTTTAAGGGGACATATTGATGGAGGTAACTAATTGAAAAGTTCATACTATGAAAATATGAAAAACCACTGCAAAATCGCCAATTAGAGAAATGGTTTAAAACTAATATATTCATTAAGGCCAGGAAACTGGACAGCATTGAGATTGTGTATCCATTTAGTCTCAAGCTGTAAAAGCTTTTCATCAATCCCCCCTCCTCTAACATGCGTCTCGACATGTTCAAGTGCCGAGAAGCATATATGTTGGGGGTCAAACTTACGTACTTGACCAAGATGCCTATTAATGGCTGTGGTGATAATGCGTTTGAAGGTGGGTTTGATGTGATCACGGATGCGAACTTGAAAAGGCCGTTTAGTTTTGCCAATATAAAAGCATCCACAAGTACATGTAGCAAGATAAACAACACCTATTGTTCTGCAATTAACATGGTGTGGGATTTGGTGGAAGGATCCATCAGGTAATTGGGTAACCTTGGAGTTTGCAATAAATCGACATATGTCGCACGACCCACAGGGGTATGTGCCATTTTCACGACGTATCTGAGTTACACGCGGGGCATGATGGCTTCTAGTAAGGCGGTCACGAAGAGAGGGACATCTTTTATAGGTAATATCAGGACGCGTGCCAATGAACTTACTGACTGTGGCGTCAGCTAGGAGTAAAGGCCAGAAATTGTTCACCACCTCATATTTTTGACCCCCGAACATATATGCTTCTCGGCACTTGATCATGTCGAGACGCATGTTTGAGGGGGGGGGATTGATGAAAAGCTTTTACAGCTTGAGACTAAATGGATACACAATCTCAATGCTGTCCAGTTTCCTGGCCTTAATGAATATATTAGTTTTAAACCATTTCTCTAATTGGCGATTTTGCAGTGGTTTTTCATATTTTCATAGTATGAACTTTTCAATTAGTTACCTCCATCAATATGTCCCCTTAAACTGATGATTGTAATTTTCTGTTCCAGTCTATGTATGCATTTTTGTATGCATAGATTCCTCCAGTGTCGCACCTCTGGTCTAACCATTTATGTGGTTGGCCCTTGGGGGCGCCCGGGCACCTGTGTTTCTTTTTCTCTTTTTTTTCTTCTATATATTGGATATATTCATTAAATGCTACCTATGTGTATATACATTTTGTATTGTAATTTATGATGCAACTAAATCTCTGACTTAAATGTCGTCACTGACTTGTTATTTTGTCATGCATAATTTATTCTTCTTGGTTTCAATTGTTTTCCAAAAACTATTTTTGTTATATACTCTATTCAGATAATCGATTGCTAAGATCCTGGCTGGCATAGTTCTCTTGCATGTCATCTCAATAGGGACCCTGTCATTATTGGGGAAGATGGGATCCCGGCTCCCTCCGCCCATCTCTCCGCATATGTGGCTCCCCCTATCCTTTTTTGGCATTACACTAGCGACCGATGCGGCTTTGCTGCCAGTTTCCACGTCTATTGTGTTACCACTACTTGTCATGTCCTTACTTTCCAGCTTTGGGTTCTGTTTGGGCACCCCATGGCTGTGATCTTGTATTGTCAGCCCGCTTTGCCTCTATAGCCCCAATTTTTCCCATGTTCTTTCCATCTAGGTATCAGCTAGCTCCCCATATATCCTCCCTCCTTTGAACTAATTGGAAACATCCACTTGTTTCATTGCATTGAGCGCATCAGGCCCCAGTGATCTGTATTGCTTCCCGCCCTCAGTACACTATTTATCCTCAGGGCGGCTTGTGAGCTCAGTTTTTTAGTGCTGCGCGCGCTGTGTGCTGCGCGCGCACTCACCTACCCTCGAGCATTGTGGTAATTGTAGGCTAGTGCGCATGTGCTATTGCGCATGCGCCGGAGGCTCGTCTGCCCGCCGCCTGATCACGGACAACCATGATCAGGTGTGGAGGGCCTATATAGCCTGCTTGTCCACACCATTTAGGGAATGGACACAGGAGCGCCAGCACATCCGGACCTTTGCTGCATTAGGTTTGTTAACCTCTTTTTTCTTCTACTACAATTCGGGAACTTTGAAATTCAGTTCTGACTAGGTAAATATACCTTTTTCCATAGCTGCGGGCATAAACCAATCTTTGGATGGGTCTTGTCTCCAATAAGCCTAATAACATTCTAAAACCCTCTGTGGGTTTGCTGCCTGGTTAAAGCAACGTATATGCAATTTTCTGGTAAGTCCCTAGCCCCTGTACTTAGTACCAGCATTATGGTCCTTCTGGATCTCTCTGAACTTTTTAACCCCCTTATTTTTCTCTCATAGAGGTCTATACCTTCTTTCATTCAGACCCCATTGTGGTCCTCATACCTGGCGCTCCTTATTTGCATTATTTATTTTATATTGGTAAGTCATTTATACCTTAGGCTGTGTTAGCCCTGTATGGCAATCAATCTAGTTTGAAGCCATTCTAAATTTGTATGTACTTTACCTACTGCTTTCTACCAGGTTCCCTATATGCTCTCGGCAGTCCCTCGCGCTTAAGCATATGCACATGACTATATTTGCGATTTAGATCTGGCACTGGCTATAGCTCTGTGGTACGTATCGCTTTTTGTCTCTGCCAGAAATGGGGGGAGAAACTTGTGTGGAATTCATGGGGGCGTATATAGCCTATAATGACATGCAATATGAATACTGTTTGGCCATGATAATGATCTCACTGTCTATATATAATACATTTCGTTTTTTTTGTATTTTATTAGATTTATCTATGTTGGTACAGACTGATTTAGTGACCCTGAAAAAGCCATTGTTTGGCGAAACATGTCGGTCATCCTCACATAACAACTTCACTGTACCTCTGATCTATACAGTAGTATAGACCTTTTTAACAATTTCCAAGAAAATATTGTATGTGCATGGTTCTTCAATCGTTCTTGAGGCCTCCTTTCCCCACTATCAAGTGGGCCTCAGTCCGATTGACGGACAAATTTTAAATGTATGTGGCTTTTTTGTATGTCTAAATAATTATTTGTTAAATAAATATTGTCGTATTTTTTACAAAAAATCACGAGTGTCTCTCTTCCTACTAAGTACCGCTATAATCCCCTGTCTCTATCCCCACCTACTCATATACCATTTAAATCGGGATGAGGTACATTTATGATTGAGTATCCCAGGCCTCCCTTTCCATATATACTATGCTGTTTCTCTTCTGTTCACAGTTGTTTCTTTTTCATAGTAGGGCCCAATGCACACTCGCCATATAGCCCGGTGCATGGGACTATACAGTGCTTTACCACCAGATTAAAGTAGGATTTTTTTTTTTTTTGTCATATTTTTTTAACTTAATTCCTTTTCTAAGTTTCCTTTACATTTCCTACATATAGTTGATGCAGTAACATGCATGAATCATTTTTCCTCACATCTACTGTAGGTATTTGACTCTTTTGTTGTGTAAAATATTCTCAAAGATTTATGTAGTTGCAAATTATTGTATTACTGCAGCCTTGTATAGTTGACATTGGTATTATTACTGTAAATCCAGTTACCCTTTCCATTGTAATTTGTTGGTTTTAAATGGCACTTAAGAATACATTGTCAGCATTACATAGGACCATGTTTTATTGGTTTCCATAGAAACTAGGAAAAATGATGTCTTAAATCTATATTGACATCTGAAAGTAATTGCACAGAGATTAGTTGGGATATGATGCTCACACTTTAAAAAACGAGTATTACAATAGGGTAAAGAGACAATAATGCAACAGAAAGTGAAAATACTTCACAATACCTGGTTTGTTGAGTTCAGCAGAGTCCAGTCAATGGGCATAAGATGAATCAGTGTCTCTTATAGATCTTGGCTGATGGGATGTCACGGTGTTAATGACCATGAAGCTGTCCTCCCTCAAATACAGTTTTATACAAATATTACTATCTTAGAATACCTACCAGTTGCATTCTGATTTCTTTTATATTATTGTCCAGCATGAAATTACAGTTTGAACGAATATAAATATGATGGGTATCCGATGCCAATTTCACGTAGGTATTGTAATGGTGGTATTAAGTATAAAGTGCGCTGTCAAAATTAAGTGTATAAGTTCATAGACCGATATACAAATACCAAATTTTTGTAAAAAATTGATACAAAATAATAAAATATTAATACAGTGCACCAAAACAAAAACCCATAAGTGATGACAAAAACATAAAGTCCATATAAAACTGAATGTGTTTCACAAATAAGAAATGCAGGGAATGCTTCACATCTGGTGTGCAGAAAGTGCAGAGAAAATGTTGCAGAAAATTTTTCAGGTGTACCCAGAATATACGGTATGTGTCTCCACTCACCAAATCACAATGACACCCAGCTTTGCAGTCTGGAAGTCAAAATAGGCTTATAGCGATATCCAGAGGATGTTGCAGGATGGCAGGTTCACTGATGAGATGATAAACGATCCTTTAACGTTAATACTCAGCCATACAAAAACAGGTAACCAAAAAGGAAGAAAAAAAGGGGGGACCAATAGTGAAGTATGTTCAGACTGAAAATGTATTGCACATAAAAGGTTATACTTACAAAAGTAAGTTAAAATCAGGCATTGAAATGATCAGAGGATGCAGCAAAAACCATTCATTAGCATTCCCACGAGACAGGAAATGACGTCAGTACCGGAAATAGTTATGATCAGTCGCTGGGATTTACATTAGACACAGGCTTGCTTAAAAAATAAGTAAAAGTAAAAAAAAAAAGCTCATTAAAGTGCATTAACTTTTTAAACAGATAAAAGCTTAATAAAAAGTTGCACCTGCAAAAAATTAGATAAAATAGCACAATAGTGTGAGCATGACCGCCTGCAGTACGGTCTGTGCTCTACAACCCTACACTGCTAGCTCCTTGTCTTAATGGAATGGACCTAATCTGCTCCCAGTAC
The DNA here is from genome assembly GCA_028564925.1 of Lithobates sylvaticus. Taxonomy (NCBI): domain Eukaryota; kingdom Metazoa; phylum Chordata; class Amphibia; order Anura; family Ranidae; genus Lithobates; species Lithobates sylvaticus. Next base: position 200,726,419 of record CM053031.1, read on the forward strand.
CTCCCTGGATAGTGGTGTTTGGGCTTAAAGTACTGCTAACTAATTGATGCAATTAAATACACTATATTACCAAAAGTATTGGGACATCTGCCTTTACACGCACATGAACTTTAATGGCATCCTAGTCTTGGTCCATAGGGTTCAATATTGAGTTGGCCCACCCTTTGCAGCTATAACAGCTTCAACTCTTCAGGGAAGACTGTCCACAAGGTTTAGGAGTGTGTTTATGGGAATGTTTGACCCTTCTTCCAGAAGGGCATTTGTGAGGTCAGGCACTGATGGGAACGAGAAGGCCTGGCTCACAGTCTCCACTCTAATTCATCCCACAAGGTGTTCTATCGGGTTGAGGTCAGGACTCTGCAGGCCAGTCATGTTCCTCCACCCCAAACTCGCTCATCCACATCTTTATGGACCTTGCTTCGTGCACTGATGCACAGTCTTGTTGGAACAGGAAGGGGCCATCCCCAAACTGTTCCCACGCTATAATTCCCCCTCCACCAAATGATTTGGACCAGTTACAATATGTCGACCTTTGCTTTTGTCTTGTTGCAGGTCTGTGTTAGCTGTTTTATTAGAGTTAGTCAAAATTGGGATACTACTGAACATAATTGCTTGTGCCGTCTGGATAGCTATACACTGCCAGTGGCATTTCCTGAAATTATTTTTTAATTAAAGTTAGAAATGGGTAAAGAGGGTTTATAGATTTTATTACATTTAAAGATCAATAAAGGTCATGCTGTAAACATTTTAATATTTACATATTCTTGACAACGCAGAAAATAAGCTTTAACAAATGCTCAATTACCTCTGTAGCAGTAGATACTGTGGAGTAATTTTTTAGTTTTATTTTCACTTTGTAGCGGAGTTCCTTATCTCAAGTTTGCAGCCTGCAAACACAGAACAGGTGCAAAAGAAGAGAGAAAATAGCAGAATGCTGTGATCCCATGTGAACAACTACACTGCTTTGATTTTGAACTTGGAAGATAAATTACTCCACAGTTTTTGTAACTGTAGAGATCTGCTGCTACTTGGTTTAGTATTGCTGCATTTTGTGTCAGCTTCACTGCTTCCCATATCAGCTGATCTCATTGGACAGAAATAATGGAGTTTTTACAGCATTGAATTGGTCCAGCTATACATATACCATATCTGTCTCTGGATCTCTCTAGAATCTGCAAATCACAAATCAAGTAGGCACCACTACTAGAGAGATCACCAGCAGCTTCCAGGTCCCATGCTAAATGACAACACTGCTACATTGTGAACACCAGAGGTAGCCCTCCCAGCACGGGGGTCATTTAGAGATCTCTTTTAAAAGCAAAGTGTTCTCATAATGACAAGATGGAGAGGTGCGGCTGTGACATCCTGTGTTCACAATGTAGTAGGGAAGCTGCTCAGGGCAGGCAGGTATGGTATATGGAAATAACATGCTGTGCTAAATAAATATATATACAGTGTGACATATATATATATGTCAAAAAAATCATGTGAAAATTTGTAATCATCAAAATCCTATACATACCATTAACCGTGTTCAGAAAGTCTGGGGGGCGGGGCACACTAAAACTAAAGCATAGATGTCAACTGTCCAGGGCAGCAAGCAGGACGACCACTGGAGGAGAGACACCAATTCTAGGACCTGCTGGGGTGGCTTAATAGTCAGGCTGGCAGGCACTGAATACTATATGCTTCCCATTCAGATCCTTGCCAGAATTTCACCCGCAACTGCAAAACTAGCATCTGATGCTTTGCGTATGGAGGTCTGTCACTAGTGCTTTGCAGAAGGTCCTGTAAATCAGTAATCAGTACTTCAAAGAAGTCAGGAATAACAGGACTTGTTTATATTTTATCCTGATTATTGTGTCTTAACATTTAGTGTAGCACTACACTACACAATTCTGTCCTCGGTATACTCCTAGGCCCTGTTTTTTCTAAAATATAGCAAAACAAAAACTGAAAATGTGCAACACTACAAACCATGTGCTGTGAAGCAACACCTACTTTTGGAAACAAACCTAAGCAGGCATTACACCATATTACGGTACTTCTCTTCATGTAGAATATTGCCATCGCACACAGTCCTGGAAATGGCTTAAAGTAGGTGGGTGCTGTAGCAATTACCTACTGGAAACCAGTTTGGACACAAGTCAGAACATAGATCGCTAACACACGATAGATCTTCAAAATAAAGTTTTGTAAAACGTTCAAAATAATGTTTGTTAAAGCGATCACTTTACAGCAGCAAAGGTGCAACATTTTGAGGCCAGACACTGCTGGTCTGCTCTTGCCCCACAAGGTGTTTATTACATTTTTTTTCAAATGTTGCCTCTTTTGCTAAAAAGGGGGGTGGGGGGGGGGTGACAGGTGATGTATGTAAGCTTTCTGTATTTGCCACATTGTGGTATAGACTCATTACTGGGAAAAATAACTCTTCTTTCCTGTATTGTCATTTAGGAGTCTGGCTAGCACTGTTCAAGTAACATATTCATTATGACGGAGGACCGAAGCTTGCTTTAAATGTTAGATGCTGGGTATTTAACCCAGGAAACAGAGCACATTGAAATATGAAAATGCAGACATTTTCCCAGCTTCTGTAATGAGATTTTTTTAAAGTTACAATTTCACCTTTTTCATGTATTACAGGAAGCAGATCTTTAGTTCCTTCCTCACATTTAATTCTAAGCTTTTCCTTGCTTTGTTCTGCTCAAGGACTGAACATTCAGCCCACAACACAGAGTGCAGCACCTGACTTTGCAAAACAGAAAAAAAAATTACTAATTATTTTCTGATTTTCCCAGTTGAAATAGGTAGTATACGTTTTTCCAGGAAAATTGTATTATATTTTTCAAGTGCTGTTTCCAGGCTGCAGTTTTTTTTGTTGCTTTAATCTTAGTGGAGTAGTTGGAAAGATCCTAGAAAAATGTGGCAGCTGTTTACATTCAATATTTCTCCAGTGCTAATGAGGCCATGTATAAGTTAACACAGGGGTGCCCAACCAGTGGCCCGGGGGCCACATGTGGCCCGCAGAGCCCTCTGATGTGGCCCACGACCTCCTGCTCTGGGATAGAATAGAAAGAAGACTGTTATTAAAGGTCAGTTTATTACAAAAATCACAGTGTATATATGGGCATATCTTTTCTGTAGTGGTTACTGGGCTGCTTTCAAACTGATCCGCAGGTGCAGAGCAGTTTACCTGCAGGTTACCTGCACTGAGCCATAGACTTCGATTATTACCTGCTAGTTTGGTGAGCTTCCAACCAATTGGACCGTCCATTCACCTCTGAGTAGTGGCAGACATAAACCGACGTGTGTTCTACCTCCAATACGATCCGCTAAAAAGTATCATGGGCTGCGTCCGTGTCCGCTCTGCAAATGCAGAGTGGACACAGACATGCCATCCACCCACTCCACTCATTGTGGCCCGCGACCGGTTACCAAGTTGCTTAAGTGGCCCTCGCTCTTCAAAAGGTTGGGCACCCCTGGGTTAACAAGTGAGCGGATAATCATGCATTTGTGAGACATTTACAGTAACCTGGCCTTACTTTCCAGACTAATTCAAAATAATACCCAGATTAAACCCCTTGTTTAGGATACATACTTTTTCTGTTTACTTGGATTTAGTTGGATTAGTCACCCCAATATACCATCAAATACCATTATTAAAAGCCAGAGCCTGCAAGCCCCCAGTTTAGGTTTCTCACTGAACTGAGGCTTTAACTTATTGCCTTTTAACCACTTAGAGACCGGAATGTTATACCCCTTTCCCTGTTAAATTTGAATGGGCTGTGAATGCACCTCAACATAGGAAAAAATAGTTGTCTTTAGTTTTGAAAATGCAACAAAACACACATACCATGTATATCTGTACATTGTTGTGTTTTATAATCCATCATATTTTCATTGGGGTCCAAATAACAATGAATGGAAACACATATTCTATGCACACCAAATCTGTTCATCATTTCATGAGTTTATATGCATGTATGGTCTAAATAAGCCCTTACACAGTGTGTTACTATGTATGTGTTGATTTGAACACAGGCCTTCATGTTGTATTCATTTTAAAGGCTAAGTATAGTGAGGGGCAAAGCCTAGGGCAGACAAAATCTGCCGCTCTGTGCATGGCAACCGATCAACTTCTAGCTTTTATTTTCAAAACTTAACTTAAAGGGTTACTCCACTTTCGTGGGGGGGAAATATAGCATATAAAGAAAAAATAATGTAGCTTATACAATTGTGACAAGTCATATTGTGATTGAATGTTATTAAAAATTACCTTTCCTTTTCAATCTGCAGCGCTGTAATTTTCTGAGAACGCAATGTGTACTGACCACCCCCCAGAAACATATTTTCTTGCTTGTGTGATTGGCTCACCAATTTTCCCAGAAGTCTGACTGACCTAAGATACAAGTCAGATTTCAGGCATCCCCTGCAAAAAAATTTCATTTTTGGTTAGATACTTCCAATTGGAAATCACATCTAAAGGAATGCAGACCCTTCAAACTTTCCTCAGAGCCCTGCAGGTGCACAGCTGATTGATATATATATGAAACCACTCCCATTAGACTCACTTTCCCACATGGATACAGACAAACACACAGGGATTTCTTCAGAATAACAAAGGGTAGGAATCTGCAACAAAGTTTGTCCGTTTTTTTAGGCGGATCCAAACAGGCCATCCATTGACTCCTATGGGCAGGCGGATGTCAGCAGGGATGTGTCTGTTGACACCCGTCTGCCATCCGATCTGCTCAAGACAGACGTACGGCGATACGTCTGCCATCCATCTTGGCGAATCGGATGAGATCTGATAAAAATGGATATGCTGTTCGTTTTCGTCTAATCTCCTCATTGAGATCAGCGGGGCTCTACAGGTCCCTCCCCGCTCAGTGAGCAGAGACGGACCTGTAATCCGCTGGGTCAGCGGAGATAAGTGGAGCGGTCTCCCGCTCAGCTGGTGGACTCCACTGGGCGGATTCGTCCCGTGTGTGCAAGGTGCCTACCACTCCAACTTCAATTCTAACAAAAACATAAAAATAAACCTACATTTCATAAAACAACTCCAGTGTCTGGTTTAATTTAACAAAATGTGTTATAAAACACCTTTACATAATATGTCAGTGTTTGCTTTTGTGCTGAATTGTACCAAAGAAATATGTTACACTATACAACACTCTGTAATTGTACCCTGGTGCATAAATAAAAAAAATGAACGAGAGTAGTTATACAGACATCATTTATTCTTATTGTATATTTTTGCTTTCACTTTTTTTTTTTTTTTATTAGTAACTTAACCGCTTGCCGTCCGCCCACTGTCAAATGACAGATGGACAGTGCCGCTCTCGTTCTGGGAGGACATCCTATTGCAGCACCGTGATTGTGGCCACGCCGTGTTGCAGTGGCTCTTTAACCATGTGATTGGCTGTGTCCAATCACAGCCGGTCACATGTAAATACGAAAGTGCAGTGAATCGGCTCTCCTCGCCTTGCCTTTCAGCAGTATCTCCTCGCAGAGGAGACCTGGGCAGGTAATCAGGGCACTGATCATCAGTGCCCTGATTACAGGAAAGCCCCAGCAGTGCCACCAATCAGTGCCCATAAGTGATTCCAGTCAGTGCCTGCTAATCAGTGCCTATCAGCGCCGCTGCCTATCCGTGCCGTGTATCAGTGCCCAGAAGTGCTGCCCATCAGTGTTCACCCTTGCTGCCTATCAGTGCTTACCAGTGCCACCTATCAGTGCGGCATATTAGTGCCTCCTCATCAGTGCCCATCAGTGCAGCGTCATCAGCGCACATCAGTGAAAGAGAAAAAAATACTTATTTACAAACTTTTTTTTTTTTTTCGATAAATAGCCCAGCAGTGATTAAATACCACCAAAAGAAAGCTCTATTTGTGTGAAGAAAAAGATAAAAAACTATTATTTGGGTACAGTTGCATGACCACACAATTGTCATTCAAAGTGTGACAGCGCTGAAAGCTAAAAAATGTCCTGGGCAGGAACGGAGTGAAAGTGCCCAGTATTGAGGTGGTTAATCTGTCTTTGTGCTATATTCCAGTACATTTACATTCAAACAGGGAGAGGAAGGGATGGCATTGTAAGAGAGTCAGGCTTCACTTCCTGGGATAGTTCTGACTGTATTGACCATGGTAATTCTGTGTATACAGTCATAGTTTTGACCATGCTGTGTTGGTTAAACTGTTGTAGAGAAATCTAAGTGGCCATGATCTCATTCTATGGATTAGTAAACTAGCTGAACTTGTTTTTTTTGTCGGAAAAGCCAGTTCACATATTTACCTGTTTGTCTGCATTAGTTTGCATACTGTCTGGAAGTTGGCATTGCATTAAGCATCATCCTTTTTGGATAACTTCATTATCTTCTCTTAAATATACAGGCAACCTATCCTATGCAAACATGGCCCTGCTGTAATCAAAACCAGCTGCCTTGTAGTGTTGCCAAGAACTGTCTTCCGGATTAATTCATTGACTGTTCCCAGACATCTTGGCTCAAAGTTTCAGGATGATGTTTACTTAAGATTGCCTATAGCCCTGTCACCCCAAAAACTCACCATTACTGAGGAAGTTGCACAAGTTCAATAATGATGACTCCATCTTTGTGAAATGGCCATATTTTCACAGGTGTGGCTGCTTCCATAGGTAGAAGGCCCCAAAATGATAACCTAACTTTGCTCATTTTACATGACTGAGAGTCATGATTGTTTCTACTGGTTTGTTTTATGTTTATACAACTCTTGCTTAAAGTGTTAGTTCACATTTTCATTTTTCTGAAAAAGTGAACTAACACCCTAGAGTCCCCCCCAAGTACCTGCTGCTCTTACCTCTGTGGGTGATGAGCTGGGAGTGCCCCCATGCAGGTTGTATAGTGGTCCAGGAATTTGACTGCTCTGGGGATGATTCTTTGTGCCGGTGTTGAACAATCGGAACCACTGTGATCCATCCAGGAAGCCCTGTAGAAAGAAGGGGAAGAAGAGCTGGGATTTCATTTTTAATTTTTTAATTTTTTTTTTTTAAATTTCTGAAAAGATAAACTTACAAGTTAAAGAAAATGTGCTGAAACACTTAATTATAGGTGAATCTGCACTTAAAGCTTTCACTCAGTCCCCTACGAAGTCCACCTAATGCAACTTCCTGTGATGGTCTGGTAACAATGCTACACTGCTCCAGAGTTCAGAGCAGTGATCAAACTCTCATTTAGGCTATGCCTGCTTGTACTACAGTGGGATGAAAAAATGATTTATTATTATTATTTATTTGACACCGTCTCTTTAAATTTTTTATTTTTTTTTATCAACTCTATTGCTATTCCTGGGGATGAACAACATCCTTTGTGATAGTATGAGCAGTGAGAGGCACTGGGGTCACTTCTGGTTTCTTAGACCATAGAGATAATCGGGGACATTCTGGTCCTCAGTCATCTTTATGGTCAACTGGCGGAACCGCCAGCTTTAGTCCTGGGTTCTCTGGTGGAATGGGAGAGTTCAGTAAGATGGCGGGAGAGGGTGGCCCCCTTCCACCCCAAGTAAAAGGCTAATTAGTCGCTAGGAGTGCTTTTAATGCAAAAGCCTGTCGCTGGCTGAAAAAAAAAAGATACCGGCATGATGCCTGTAGCTGCAGATACTGGGATGAAGCCTGTAGCTGCAGGCTTCTTCCCAGTATAACAACTTTAACCTGGTGACTTATGGGTACATCGCGGCGGCTGAAGCGAATAATCTTTGGTCGCCTTCGGGCCTTTTTGAATCTAGCCTCACTAAATAAGTCCACTCCTTGTGGACCTGTTGGCTTAGTGGCTAGCACTACTGCCTTGCAGCACTATAGTCCTTGGTTTGAATCTCAGTCTGGATACTATCTGCATAGAGTTTGCATAGGTTTTCTCTGGCTACTCAGGTTTTAGCCTACACTGACATGCTGATAGGTTAACTGGCCGCCGTCCAATCTGGCCCTGGTATACACGTAAGTGTATCTATGTGAGATGGGGCCCTTCAATTGTAAGTGTGTGTGTGTGTATGTGTGTGTGTATGTGTGTATATATATGTATGTATGTATGTATGTATATATATATATATATATATATATATATATATATATATATATTCCTCTCTGTATTGTAATTGTACGGTCTGCCCTAACATTGTAAAGCGCTGCTCAAACTGTTAGCGCTATATAAATCCTGTATAATGATTATATATATAAAACACAGTGTGGGGCTCCGGAATATCGATTCTGAGCTGAGAAAGCAGTTTTTTCAGTTTTCTCCTTGTTTTGGGATTTCGAGATTGGGTTCTGGAGTTTGGAGACTTGAAAGAGCTTTGGGTGGGAAGAAGCCTCTAGCCTACTGTTCGGGTCTTAATGAGGACTGGCAGGCTGTGTATGCAGGTGCGCACAGCCTTTATAGTCAGCTTTAAAGTGGTTGTAAACCCTTTACTACCACTGTTAAGGCTTAATTGTAGGTACCTTGAATATCTCCTAAACTTGCACCGTTTAGGAGATATTCACTATATCCGACATCATTGGCACTTGCGCACTGAAGAAACGGCTCGCTCGTGATGTTTCTTCAGTAGCTGTAGATATAATGTGGTACTAAAGTGCTAATATGAATATTTAAATATTTGAAATACTGTGATATATGTACAAGGTACCTAAATCATAAAGCTGCCTGCAACCAATCAGGTGGTGTTCTGGCACCACAAATAGGTATTACCGTATATACTCGAGTATAAGCCGAGCTTTTCAGCACATTTTTTTGTGCTGAAAGTGCCCCCCTCAGCTTATACTTGAGTCAAGCACTTTTCTGCAGCAGAGAGTGACATTTTCCGACCTGACTTTGGAGCCTCGTATCTCAGGGCCACTTGGTGCTAGGAACCCTAAATTTGGTGTGCAAACCTAGTGGAACTAGCACTACAACATATCCAAATTTGGTTCCTAGCACTAAGTGGCCCCGAGATACAGGGCCCCAAATTCGGTCAACTGTGTCCATCTGCAGCAATGTTATTTCGGGACCCTTTGGGTCCAGAGACCCCAAATTATAATTATAATTATATCATTAATTAATCATACTCGAGTCAATAAGTTTTCTCGGTTGTTTGTGGTAAAATTAAGTGCTTCGGCTTATATTCGGGTCGGCTTATACTCGAGTATATACGGTATATAACAATGGTGAGTAAAAGTGCGCTAAAATGAACCTTCTACTAAAACACAATTACTTAAACACTTCAAAAATAATAACTACCGTGGTAATAATTATGAGTAATCAAACGTAAAGTGCTCAATGCAATATTAGTAAATTATTTAGAGTGCTTAGTGCAATATTGAAAAGTGCTATAATCTCGCTACAATAATGTTGGGATACACCTGGATGTGGGGATTGGACTAGCCTCAAACTACACAAAATACACAGGAAATGGTCAAAAAAAACTGTATACAGACCAGCGTGGTACTAGTAATAAATAATAAACTTTAAAGTGCTGCGTGCATTAATGCGATTACCCAAGAGTAAATTCAGAGTGAATTAAGGTGCTACAAAGAATTTTAAATTGCTGGTAACCAATTACTCTATATATACTAGATAATAACATTTAACCCACACAAGTTAAATCACAAATGTCCATGGAGTAACCTAGTTCTCAGTCCATAAATAATGATTTATATCTGATTTCTAACCCTCTGTATCAGAGATGCCAACATTGGCAGGCACATTCTTACATATGGTCTGGCCCATCCCCGCTCCTACACCCATACTGGGAAGCTGTGATTGAGATGATTAACCACTTCAGCCCAGGAAGGATTTACCCCCTTTCTGATTCCTGACCAAGCCCTTTTTTGCGATACTGCACTGTGTCGCTTTAACTGACAAATACGTAGTCGTGCGACATTGTACCCAAACAATTATTTTTTCCCACAAATAGAGCTTTCTTTTGGTGGTATTTGATCACATCTGCGTTTTTTATTTTTTGCGCTATAAACAAAAATAATGCAACAATTAAAAAAAAAAAAAAAAAAAAAAGCATTATTTTTTACTTTTTTTATAATAAATATCCCCAACAAAAATATACAAATTTCTTCCACAGTTCAGGCCAATATGTATTCTTCTACATATTTTTGGTTAAAAAAAAAAAATTGCAATAAGTGTATATTAATTGGTTTGCGCAAAAGTTATCACGTCTACAAAATAGGGGATAGATTTATGGTATTTTTATTAATTCTTTTTTTTTTAATTAGTAATGAAGATCTGCGGTTTTTATTGTGACTGCGACCTTGCGGTGGACAGATCTCACACTTTTGACACTATTTTGGGACCATTGGCATCTATAAAAATGCACTGATTACTGTGTAAATGTCACTGGCAGGGAAGGGGTTAAACACTAGGGGGCGATCAAGGGGTTAACTGTGTTCCCTCAGCATGTTCTAACTGTAGGGGGGGTGGGCTCGCTAGAAAATGACAGAGATCACTGCTCCCGATCACTGGGAGCAGTAGTGTCCTGTCATGTTTCTAGGTAGAACAGGGAAATGCCTTGTTTACATAGGCATCTTGCCGCTCTGCCTCTCTGTGCCACGATCGCGGGCCACCAGCGGACATTGAGTCTGCAGGCATGCTCCCACGGTGCGCGTGTGCTTCGGCGGCGTATGCCATATACCACTAGCCGCAGATGATGCAGCAAAGTATGGGTACGTTGTTTTGCACACCCGTGCCACTTTGCCAACGTACATCGGCGTGAGCCGGTCGGCAAGTGGTTAATGATGTGTGTGACTTGCACTTAGGGTTGGTGGTCGGGGTGTGTTCGCTAATATTTGCTTTGTTTATTTCCTGGTGGTGGAGTGCAATCGCGGTCATGTGGTGAGCTCCAACCTCCAGTTTTGCTTACTTCCTGGTGGTGGAGAACATTTGTGGTCACGCAATGCGTTCCAACTACCTGGTGTGTTTACTTCCTGGGGGTGGAGCGCAAACGAGGTCACGTGATGCGCTACATCCTTAGGCTTTGAGTCAGTGTGTCATCGGCAGATTTCATTTCCTGTTGATGCCTCATTGGTAAAGAATACATATAGGCGTGCTTATGCCCCATAGCCACACCTCTGACTATGTCCAATGGGATGAAACTTGTTAGGCTGGCGGTGACAAAAGCGCGCTGAAAGCTACGGACGTTTTACTGCAGATGTTCATCTTGTTATTTTATGTAAGTGATCGTAATAAATGTATTTGTACTACTGTATGGGCTTTACTATGATTGCTTTATCATTTCTTTGGCGATGTCATCTTTGTGAATCGGAGAACACGTTTATACACCTGGCATTGAATCTTGGCAGCCTGACGGTTGTTGATGCAGGTCTTTTCCACTGGATTTGTTTTATTGTATTTCTATATTTGATTTATATCTGCTGGTTTTTATTGTGATTTGAAATATCAAAATGGATGTTTTCGATTTTAAAAATGCACGAGTTCTAGATCTGAAAGATGCATTCAGTAAGGTAGAAATTCAACAAAATCTTGATATTGGAGGATTGTTCATGCGGTTAAAGAACCTCATGATCTCAGAAATCCATGGCAATTGGGATGTGGCACTTCTAGAAAAATATTTAGATGATAACATGGTCCCTAGGAGTTTGAGATTTGAGATCACTCCTCAGGATCACTCCTCAAGCTGGTTTAAATATTTCAACCATGTTGGTCTAGATATTTTGAGTTTCCTAATAGCCATAAAAAGACAGAAACTAAATAAATCGATGAGGACATCTCTGATGTTAGGATGACAATTTGTCATCCTATAAAGAACTTGATGAATATAAAAATAAGCCTGATAATCTTAAAAAGAAAAGGAGGACCTTGAACAAAAAAAGAAAAAATACACTAGATATTTAGAAGATTATAAAGCTCCCAACGTTTTTAAATGGCAGGTTAAGAGGGCTGAACTAGCTACTGGAGGGGCTAGTCAAGCTCCTGCGCCAGCTAATACTTTGGGGCCCACTATTCCAAGGCCACCACCTAGGAATAGGGGGCACAACTCTAATGCAACACCAGCTGGGGGGGGGGTGGAAGAAATTTGGCCCAAAAAAAAACGTTTTATTCCAATCGCCCTTAAACCTAAGTCTGGCCCCCCTAATCAAAATGGTAGAGATGTTCAGATGTAGAATAATCGTTACCAACAATCGTATCCAGATGATATATCTGTATACAATCATTATGAGCCTCTTGTTAGAGATTATGATGATTATTCAGAGGATCATGGCAATAGATATATTGTGCAGCATCCCTCCTATCATAATCCTAGGACTTTGCATTCGAGAAAGAGACAACCTGGGTGGCATAGTCCAGCATATTATCCACCGAGGAGACCCCAATAACCTAATGAAGGTCCTCCTTCTGCTACTGATTTTCCACAAGGTCCACAAAAAAACAAAAGAGGTGGACAACCAAAAGAGGGTACCAGCGGGGGGGGGGAGGAACCGACTGAAAAAGGAGGCGAGTTTAAAGGATACTGGAATTTTTAATCTTAGTAATAGCAAACTTACGGACAGTGAAAAATTTGTACTTAATCACGGTCTTAAGTTTGCTCCTGATAAGCCTTTGAGTAAATTTGGGGCCTTTATGGATGTACAAAAATATGTGCGTAAGATGAACATTAAAAGACATTTCTTGTCCCAGCACGCTAGGTCGATGAATGGTACTGTAAGTGAGGTGAGACATTCAGGTTTATCAAATGCCTCTTTGTTCAACCCACCTGGTAATGTCCCTCCATCCATCTTGGTCTTTAAAGATCTGGTGTTGAAAGACAATCGACAAATTGAGGCTTAAGAAGAATGCGAATAATTGTAGATTTAGGGATGGACTGAAATTCTTACAAGATAGGAAGGATTTGATTGTCCACCCTGCGTATAAAGGCGGGTGGCATCGTTGTGCTAGACAAAATTGCTTATGTGGGTGAGATGAACGGAATTCTTTCTGACACAGACACCTATATACATCTTCACAATGGTCCCACCAATAAATACAAAAAAGAATTGACTAAATTATTGATGTTGGCTCGTCTAGAAACCTATTGATTAAAAAAGAGAAATTATTTTTAATACCTATTATACCCATAATAATATGTCACCCAGGATTCCAGTGATTTATTATCTTCCAAAGGTTCAAAAAGACCCGATTAATCCTTCAGGGAGACCTATTATCAGTGGTCTGGACTCTGTTATTTCCCGTATTGGGAAATACATTGATGGCTTTTTACAGCCACTAGTTTCCCAGACCCCTTCCTTTTTAACGGATCCATCTCATGTTGTTCAATTAATGGGAGCCATTGAGTGGAAGGAGGGGGCTACATCATGGTAACAGCTGATGTGGCTTCTCTCTACACCGTTATATCCCATTCGGATGGTTTTGAGGAAGTTTAATTGTTCTTGAAAAAAGACACTAGTCTTCTCTCCATCCAAAGGGAATTTGTGTTGATCCTACTCGTTTGCCATGTCTCATTTATTTCTGGTTTGGCGGCTCCTTCTATCTTCAGAATAGAGGGGTCACCATGGGTGCCAAGTTTGCCCTGAGCATGGCAAACCTGTTGTCAGGTCACCTGAGACCAGGTAACAGGTGCACTCAGTAGGAATCGGAAGTGCACCGCTAGGTAGTGGACCTTAGGACTGACTGCTGCGGATTGTACCCAGGGAGATTCAGGACACAGGTCTACTGGATCACTAACACAGATCCCAGTGGGAGCTAGAGCATAGATTCCCAGGGCGCGGAGTCTAAGAGCCAGCAGGCGTTCGCCAGAGCCTCTAGTGGTGAGGATGGACTTTGCTGCAGTCTGGCTCCAGGTTGCGGCCCCCAGGGTCTCACAGCTCACGCGCACAGTAGACTACAGGAGAAGGAAGCAGCAGGCTGGAGCGACAAGGGTAGTAAGGGGATAAGGCAGAGGTCAGGGTAACTAGCAGACAGGAACAACAGAGTACACGCCAAAGGTTCAGGGTCACTCCCGCGCATGCGCACGGGAGCCGCCACTCGCGGCATATTGCTGTTAACAGCGGCGCGCTCAGTGCACCTGCGCGCCGATGTCTACGGGTGGTGCTGTCTTTTGGTAAATATCTCCTAAACCGTGTAGGTTAAGGAGATATTTATTGGACCTACAGGTAAGCCTTAATCTAGGCTTACCTGTAGGCCAAAGTGGTTTGTAAGGGTTTACAACCACTTTAACAGATGAATCATTGTAAAAATCCATAGGATCTCTCTTTTGTCTTGGTATTACTGATATGCTGGACGCTCTATATCTTTTGATGTTGCAATGTCACTGCTGACACCTTGTAAAACACTATTACTTACATTGTACGCTGGCTTTGTTTATTATTTTATTACGTTGATAAACTTTATGCTTGTTAAAGAATATATACAGTCTCATCCCAGATGGTGCTTCCCCTGGTATTGTTGTACAGAGCCAGGGGAAGTGAGGTCTTTTCGAACCGACGCCGAGGAGAGAAGCCTGAGTTGGCAATTCTTTGCCAGTGTGCCCCCCTGCACCCCCTGTCACACACCTGAAGGTAACAGCCTTTAGCCCAGGCTCTATGTTTAAAAAGTGTCACTAGCCTGTAATTAGTGTACTTCAAGATCTGTAATTTAAAGGTAGGTCTCAATTCCATTGTTAGCGGGATCAGCCCAGATACCTGCTAGCACCTGCGTTTTCCCCCTCCGCCCAGCCCACCCAAGTTCGATCGATGGAGTCAGGCCTGATCCCTGCGATCGCTTACAGTTTTTTGGTAAAAGTGTTGAACAGGCCTAATTGGTAGTAACTCCTTCTTTTTGCAGTAGGAGGCAGAGACGTACTAGAGCCGCCTGGTTGTACACCCTGGACGTAGTCAAACCAGCACTTTACACACAAGTAGTGTCCCGCTAATCTGCAGAATTTGCTTTGTAAATAGACTGATTTTACGTCACTTGATTTTTTTTCGCTGTTTTTCACCGAAGATCTCTATAGGACCAAACCAATTTGTACGCTGGTCGCTGCTAATCCCCAGTTGTCCACCCTTTTAAGCACTCACTCTGTGACATGGGGGAGAGAGCCTGCTTGAAGTGTAATAACTTGCTCGCTATGAAGTGGAGGGATAATAAGAATGTTTTCGTTCTTACCTCCCTGATACCTAGTTGCCCGTAAGGCTAGACGCTGGTACAAAAAAGTGTCTATTTACCTTTTCCAATTGGCTTTGCTGAACGCTCATGTGCTATACGGAGCTTCAGGACGTACTGGATCCTTCCTTAAATTCCAGGAAGAGATCATCGGAGCCCTTCCAGTACCCCTACCCAACAAGCCCCCCAAAGAAAATGTCGTGTCTGCAGAAAGCGCGGATTTAGGCGTAAAGATTTTTTTTGTTTTCCGATTTGCTCCTAATGCCGCCTACATACGGTTGAAATTCCGACGGAGGCTTGCCCGTGGAAAATTCCGACCGTGTGTACGCGACATAACTTTTTTGCGGGAGGATGCCCCCATGCTTCGGCATATATATATATTTTAGGCACAGGTTGCATTAAAAAAAAATTTATTTTTTACTATGTTTTTTTTGGTATTTGCTTTGCAGGTATGGTAAATCTTACTGTTATACTGTAATGTTACTTTGTTTATTGTTAACCATAATTTGCTTAGCAGGTACGCCATTCAGCTGCAGCGCGGATTTATTTATCTTGGCAGCAACAGCGCTTGCTCCCACGATACATAAATCCGTGACTCCAGCGCTGTTGGAGGTGATTTCACCACCACAGTTAAAAACAAAATGGTGCATGTATGCCCATCATTAGAAGTGGGTGGATGAAGGGAGGTTCTAATGGTGGGCATACCCACCGATCAATCTTTTTTTTTCGTTCAGCCCACAGGCTGCATGAAAAAAAAGATTACAATATATGCCAAACAAGGGCCAGCAACGTACTGGTATGTTGCTGGACTTTGAGTGGTTATACCAGAATGATGCCGGCAGGATTAGGCATTATCTTGGTATCATTCTTTTCAGCCAGCGGTCGGCTTTCATGTAAAAGCAATCCTAGTGGCTAATTAGTCTCTAGACTGCTTTTACAAGCAGTGGGAGGGAATGCCCCCCCCCCTCCCACCGTCTTCCATGGTTTTCTCTGGCTCTCCTGTCCCAACAGGGAACCTGAGAATGCAGCCGGTGGTTCCGCCAGCTGACCATAGAGCTGATCAGAGACCAGAATGGCTCCAATCATCTCTATGGCCTAAGAAACCGGAAGCTACGAGCATTTCATGACTTATATTTCGCCGGATATAATCAGCGCCATTGGGAAATTGGGAAAGTATTTTATCACACCGATCTTGGTGTGGTCAGATGCTTTGAGGGCAGACGACAGATCTAGGGTCTAATGGACCCCAATTTTTTCAAAAAAGAGTACCTGTCACTACCTATTGCTATCATAGGGGATATTTACATTCCCTGAGATAGCAATAAAAATGATAAAAAATATATATAAATGAAAGGAACAGTTGAAAAATAAAATAAAAAAGCAAAATCAATAATAATAAAAAAAAAAAAAAAAAAAAAAGCACCCCTGTCCCCCCCCTGCTCTCGCGCAAAGGCGAACGCAAGCGTCGGTCTGGCGTCATATGTAAACAGCAATTGCACCATGCATGTGAGGTATCACTGCGAAGGTCAGATCGAGGGCAGTAATTTTAGACCTCCTCCGTAAATCTAAAGTGGTAACCTGTAAAGGCGTTTAAATGCTTTTAAAAATGTATGTAGTTTGTCACCGCTGCACGTTTCTGCGCAATTTTAAAGCATGTCGTGTTTGGTATCTATGTACTCGGCCTAAGATCTAATTTTTTATTTCATCAAATATTTGGGCAAGATAGTGTGTTTTAGTGCATTAAAATTTAAAAAAGTGTGTTTTTTTTCCCAAAAAAATGCGTTTGAAAAATCGCTGCGCAAATACTGAGTGAAAATAAAAAAATGAAACACCCACCATTTTAATCTGTAGGGCCTTTGCTTTTAAAAAAATATATATTGTTTGGGGGTTCAACGTAATTTTCTTGCAAAAAAAAATTATTTTCTCATGTAAACAAAAAGTGTCAGAAAGGGCTTTGTCTTCAAGTGGTTAGAAGAGTGGGTAATGTGTGACATAAGCGTCTAAATGTTGTGCATAAAATTAATTTGGGGGGGTTTTGTGCCATCTTGGATTTTATGGCCTTCAAAACTGTGATAGGTAGACACCCCAAGCTTTTTGCTGAGAGGCATGTCGAGTCCATGGAATATTTTATATTTTGACACAAGTTGCGGGAAAAATAATAATTATTATTATTTTATTTTTTTTTTGCACAAAGTTGTCACTAAATGATATATTGCTCAAACATGTCATGGGCATATGTGGAATTACACCCCAAAAATACATTCTGCTGCTTCTCCTGAAAACCCAAACCAATAAATATACGCTTGACATTTTTTTTACAAAATACATGTGGCTGAATACATTTTGTTATATAGTTAAACCAGTGCAGTGCGAAATTGTAAAAAGTCCTCTGGTCTTTAGGCTGCATAATGGTCCGGTCTGAAAGTGGTTAAAGAATATATACGGTCTCATGGAGTGGGGTATTGTTGTAGGAGGTATGCCTAGGGCAATTCTTTGCCAGTGTCCAGTCACCTGAAGGTAACAGCCTTTAGCCCAGGCTCTATGAACATCTAGCCTGTGATGTACTTCAAGATCTGTAATTTAAAGGTAGGTCTCAATTCCATTTGGAGGTAAAAGTGTTAATTGGTTGTATTTAGTAATTTTGCAGCTCCTTGTGTTTACACACTAATCTGCTTTGTAAATAGACTGGTGTTGTCCTTTTTAAGCACTCACTCTGTGACATCCTGATACCAGTAAAGACCTGCTTAGGTAATTTAAAACCCTGTTGGATGTATTATAAGATGAATTACAAACCCGGACACCAAAATTGTTTAGAAAACGAATTGCTTCATCTTTGAACTATTTTCCTAACAGATTAATGAAAAGAATTTCATTCTGTCTTCATTATTTGCAACATGATGACCTGTAGAGCTGTAATACAAAACTTTAATCACAATACTGCCAGTAAGGAGAAAACTGATCCTTACTTCCTAAAAGGGCCATTCCTGGCCTGTTTATCACTGAAAAAAATATGAAAATATTTTTTTAGGTCTTATGAAACCCTTACTAAAAAGTATTATATGTACGCCATGCATATAACATTTGCTGCACATTCAGCCATAATGCATAAGTGGAAGTCCAATGAGGTTCCCAGCATTAGGGAAATTGTCAGACAGGTTAATACAATAGCTGAATACGAAAAAATTCTAGCATACAAAGATGGGGAATTGACCAGATACAAGCTTAATTGGTCTCTCTGGAAAACATAATCTGTCCAGCTATGGACAAAGTTCATATATCACTGGAGTCATAGAAATACTTCAATGCTTTTGCTTATCTTTGTTCTTTCTTTCTTTTTCTTTGTTTCTGTTACACATATGTTCTCATTGCTAATTGAAGAATGCCTACTTACAGGTTACAATGCTCTGGCTTAACGCACAATAGAGTATAGATAAAAGATACGATTGTTTTTCACTCATACCTATGACAAAGACTTTCTGTTATACCTACAGTATTTACACATTGTAAATGACAGATTTACCTGGCAGTGTTTGCTATAAAATCCAATAAAAAACATTTGTTAAAAAGTATTATATTTACAAATGAACATGATTAGTGAGTTGGAGATTTAATAGGAAATAAAATAATAAAAAAATGTAGCATACTTGGTAAATTTGGCATCCAGAGTAAAACATTTTTAACAGTCTCCTGCTCTATGCAACAAAATCATTCTTAGTTAAAAGTAAAACTAAGGCTATTTTCACACAGATCAGTAGCAAAAACGTGGTAAAACCACAAATGTGTTTTACTGTGTTTACGGTGTGTTTTTCACAGGACATGTGACTCAAAAATCGCATAATAAAAAACACTACACAGGGGTATTTTTTTATGAGTCTTTTCCGCATTTTTAATGCATTTCATTGGGGATGTGTATTTTTGGTGCAGTTTTTTATCTGAGCAAATATACGGCCATGAAGCAGGATTTATTACACCACAGAGGAACCATGATGGACCGGTGTGAAAACATACATAGAATTTTTAAAGGGATGCATTTTTCTTCAGCTTTTCTTGCGCTTTTTTTTATTTGCAAAAACGCTTCAAATAATGCTCAGTTTGAAAGCAGCCTAATAATGACAGTCAGGGACTGGTGCAGTGTTTCCATACTGAGGGGGGAGGTGCACCTTATAACCTGGGTCATGAACATGGGGGAAAAATTAGGTTCAAGCCACCCCCGAGGCCTATAAGCAGTTAAATTAAGCTACCCGGCCCCACCCAGACCTCATTCGGGGAGGTCAACTGCATCTCTTTGTGATGAACAAAATGTACAGTAGAAGTTCCTTTTAGCCTTGTCGGAGAATCATTTTGTAAATTGTTTGTACAGGAATGTCTGTTAAAAGTATTATAACTAAGTATAAAAAACAATATACTAATATAAAAACTATACGTGTTTTTTTTTAAGAAGTGATATTTGTTTTTTGTTTTTCTTTGAGATTTGTTTTATACTGTGCTGGCTTTTCTATGTGGCCAACTATTGACCTACTTCATGTGTTTTTTTTTTTTTAGAAATCTCTTTATTAATTTTCCAATAGAAAAACATATTACGACATGTACTTAAAATTTTGAACTTTCCCACTCTCGCAGGAGCTTTCACATAACTTTTTATATTACATAACTCTTAATAGTAATTACAACAAATAAAAAATTAAGACCACTTTCACACTGAGTCGCTTTTCAGGTGCTTTAACGCTAAAAAAAGCACCTGAAAATCTCACTAAAACCTATTTCCATTAAAATCAATGAATGCTTTTATACTGGGGCAGTGGGCTGGCAGGCCAGTGAAAAAACACCCCTCTCCATTGAAATGAATAGAAAGCTCTTCAAAAGCGCGTGAAAACCTCTTCAAAAGTGTTCAGTGTTTTACTGGCAGTTTAGAAGCGCCTCAGTGTGAAAGGGGCCTAATTCTTCCCCCTAAACCTTTGTGTCGATGGTTTGGTTTATTGTTCCCCTTCACTTTCCTATCCAACATCTCATTACTTTCTTTCTTATTATTCTAGCTGTTCACTCTTTGGGTTTTCCAGAAGCCGTTGTAGGTTCTACTATCCAGCTTGCTCAAACTCTCTCCAATTTTTCTTCAAATCCGCTAATACAATATGTTTCGCTATACAGTGGCAAGTTGTCATTTACTAAATATTTAAAAAAAACTAATGAGGGAGCTTCTGTTTTTTTCCAATTCAGTACTATTGCCTTTCTCGCATAGAAAAGCAACAGACTTACTTGTGTTATCTTTGGCCTAGTGGTGATATTATTTCTTACCAGACCCAAAAGACAAATCCCTGCATCCTATTCTAAAACAACTGATGTAACTGTATCACTATAGCGGGGCAAGACCTGAATATATGGATAAAATCTCCTGGAGTATACCCACATCTCCAACAATTCTGAGGGTTCAATGGGTACATTTTATATAATCTGTAAGGTGTAGTATATTCTATGTGTTATCTTAAATTTGTATGAGCTTGTCTCAAAGTGAGACCAATATCTGGAAAGGGAATTCCCATATGTCCTCCCAATTCTCCTCATCTAATTTTGGGACATCTCTCATCCAATGTGCTTGTAACTTACTTATATCTAATAATGCAGTTTATATTTATCTGGGTATAACCATTCACCTGCCGTTACCAGCTGTGCTGCTAAATAATATTTATTATATAAGTCTGGGAAGGCCAGCCCCCCCCCCCCCCCCCCCCCTGTGCCAAAGGACACATAAGTGTAGTTAATTAAATTCTGGGTAATTTATTAAGTTTAATTGTAGAAAAAATTATTTTGGTAACCATTGTGGTGAATTTCTAAACAAATATAAAAATTTAGGAAGAATTTTCATCTTTATTAAATGTATGCGTCCTAGCAGTGAAAGGGGCAGGGTCTCCCACACCTTCAGTTTTCTCTTAAATTCCTGTACTGCTGGATTTAGATTTAACATAAAGTCCCCAGCCTGTCGTGAAATTATTATACCAAGGTATTTAAATTCTGTTACCCATTGTAATGGTAAATCTGAAAAAGCCGTACCCTGCGCTCCTTGATCAATCGCAAACAGTAGGGATTTACCCCAATTTACCTTGCCCTGTAAATTGTAAATATGTATTTAGCAAAGCTCCTTGTAATGATAGACCCACCTAACCAAGGAATAGAAGCATATCATCTACATATAGAGCTACCCTATCCTTCAGCCCCCCAATTTGTAATCCCTTAATATCAGGGGAAGTCTGGAGAGCCTCTGCCACCGGCTCTGTTGCTATAGCAAATAGGACCGGAGAGAGAGGGCAGCCCTGTCTCGTTCTTCTATATAACTGAAAATAAAACAGCCTTCCTCCCAGCTTAACCGCTGACATAGGTTTATTATATACTGTTTGTATCCAATTAAAAAACTCTAAAGGAAATCCCATCCTTCTAAGTATTTCCCATAGAAAGGGCTATTCGATAGTATCGAAGGCTTTCTCCATATCCAAAGAGGCCACCGTTCTGGATCCCTCATTAGCATGATGAGCTTGTATATTAGTAAGTACCCTACGTAGATTAATATCTGTCGTCTTCTGAGGCATAAATCCGGTCAGATCTGAATCTATAATGGATTTTAACAAAGGTTGTATTCTCGATGTTAATATTTTTGTCATTATTTTAATGTCTATATTCAATAATGCTATTGGCCTGTATGAAGCGCATATTTTTGGATCCTTAATTTTTAAGGCTATGTTTGCCTCTCTCCTTGAGTCTGTAAGAGTCCCATTCGATAACCCATTTGTGAATATTTCCACAAATTTTGGGACTAAAAAGTCCCTGTATTTTATATAGAGTTTAACAGGGATTCATCAGTTCCTGGGGCTTTTCCCCTCGGGAAAGTATGTATAGTCTTCAAAATCTCTTCACTTGTGATCGGGCTAACCAATGTCTCTCTCCCTATCCGACAGCCACCCGATGGCTATCCGGTCCAAAAGTTCCGACCTCTCCCCTGGGCATAGGTCGAAGGGGAGGAAAGAGGTATATAAGGAACCATAATACCTCTTGAAAGTCTAGAAATATCCTCAGGATTGACTACCGTTTCTCCTCCTCATTTCCGGTATAAGTGTAGCCTGATATTCCAGTTCCAATCTTGCCAAGAATCTCCCGCTTTTATCCCCTTTTTATTTTGTCTATTTTTATATAGTTCTAACCTAGTTATTGCCAACATATGCAGGTGTAGATCCCTTTGCGCAGCCATCATTGTATCAAAATTAGTTATACTAGGGTCCAGGCTATATTTTCCCTTCTGTAATTCTATCTGCATTTGTAATATCTGTATTTTAATCTTCTGTTTCTTATTAACTGCCGCAATGTTGGAGATATATTGCCCTCGCACACATGCTTTAAAAGCATCCCAAACCATATCTAACGACGATGACCCAGCATTGTTTTCCCAATATTCCACTAACATTAATGACATTTTTTTCTGCTATCTCTGGGTACGACACCCACTGAGGAGTCAATCACCACAGTGATGCATTTTTTAAAGCTGGGGTACGTATTGAAAAAAACAAAGGAGAGTGGTCTAAAAGGGCACTTGGTAAATATATCGCTTCCACAATATCTGCCGCCAATGCTGGATCTGCAAAAGCTAAATCTATTCGGGATGACGTTTTATGGGAGGTGGAAAAACAGGAATATACTCCTTTTTTTTTTTTTTTTTATGGGTTTCTTCATCTCCAAATTGCTATTACACTTGTAGCCTGTGCCCAATTGTATAAATCAGTTGAATACAGCTTGGGAGGCTTCTGTCTGTCTAAATCTGGGGATAGAATGGAGCTAAAGTCTCCAATGAATAGTAATTTTGCTGGAAAATGTTGGATACTTTTCTCTAGTATTACATTTAGTATTTCAGTGGAAAAAGGGAACACCCTAGCGTATATACTAAGATGACATATTTTCCCTGTATATCCATATATACATTCTCTATTAAGCCAGAAAAATATTTATTTACTAACACTGACACCCCTCTCGCATAGGAGGAGTAGGTAGCATGATAGGCTTTTTGAATCCATGTTTTTTTTTTTTCAGTCATTCGTTTCCTTTACACTAAATGTGTCTTCTAAAGTAAAATTTGCTGTGGATTATACTTTTTTACATATTGAAAAATTATTGCTTGTTTTAATTTAGAATTTAACCTGCGAACATTTCATGATATTATATAGTAACAACTATTTTCACCTGACATCATACATAAGTAGTAAAACAGACAAACCGCTCCACACTGACCTGAGCCATGTGGCTCTTAAAAAGAACATCACTGGGGTAACAACACCACACCATCTCTGAACCCTTAGACACCAAACCTCTACACCTCCCTCCCCTCCCCCCTCACCCTGTCCTTCTCCACTCCCTACTCTGTAACCCCACCCATCCATGGATGTGAGAAAAAAGGACCTCTTCCTTACCCTTAACCTCAATGACTATAGCTTCTATTCTATACCCAGTTCGTATGTGCAAAAAAAAAGAAAAACCTTTCACCCAAACTTGTGCGTCGGTCTCTCTAACAAACAATTTACCTAAGAGAATCATTTAAGTAAAAATTATGCCTTCATACTGTACATCTTATATTACATTATAGTCATAACCCCGTTTCCCTATACCCATTTTCAGAAAGAGAAGAGGGGAATGGGTAAAAAAGAAAAAAAGGAAAGGGAAAAAAAGAAAAAACTCTTCCCTGAAAAAAGAAGACCTCCTTCCCTCACCCTTACAAAGGTGACAAGAGCGGCACAGGCCTTAATCCCCCCCCCCCCCTTCTCTCACCCCTTCTCTCACCCTTTCTCTCACCCCTTCTCTTCCTTCTCTCCCCTCCCTCCCCTCCATTATTACCCACCATTATTATTTCCTTTACTCCCATTATCTTTGTGATTAACAATTTCAATTGTTTAACTATTACCTAAATATATCTCGGTATAATATTAATACACGTGTTACCATAAATATTAGTGCTTTGTGATAGTGTGTGTATATATATATATATATTATATATATATATATATATATATATATATATATATATATATATATATATATATATATATATATAATGCTACGTTTTCCTCCCCAACCCACCAAAAGAAGTAAAAGGATAAAAATACATATATATATATATATACACACACACAAACACACACACACACACACACACACACACACACACACACACACACACACACACACACAAAGAAAAATGGGACAGGGGCAGGTAGGGGGGAAATGTGGTTATTAATTAACTCAAGCAATTAAAAAAAAAAAAAAAAAAAAGGGAGAGTCCAAAAAAAGTTTATCTAGTGTCCAACCATTCTGCTGCAGCAGCTGGTGTCTCAATAAATGGGTATGAGTTCCATCAACAACGGTAATTCACTAGGGTATAAGAATTTTGGTCCATTTTATTGTAGTCTTTTCCGCACTTCCATATAGGCTCTTCTTTGTTGATGTACCTCAGGAGGGTAATTAGGGGAAAAAGTAGTTTAGCATTTTCATATTGCAGATCTGGCCTTGTCCTGGCTGTTGTCAATATACGGTCTTGATCTCTATAGTTCAACAAACGTAAACAAAATGGGCGAGGGGGAGCCCCCAGCTTTGGTGAACTAAAAGAGATTCTTTGTGCTCTTTCAACCATGAATGTTGCAGACATATCTTTAAGACCCAGTACATTTATCAATAATTGCTGTGAAAATTCAACTGGTTTAAGTCCCTCCACTCGCTCTAGTAGGCCTATGATCCGGATATTATTCCTCCTCAAATGGCTTTCTGTATCAATCACTCTGTCCTGTAAAGCACTGATTTGTTTTCTCAAGATATGCAATTCTCTATTATCTGTTCTCAGATTATATTCTTCCTTTGAAACACAGACTTCCATCTCTGAAATCTTTTGCTTGACTTTATCAGACTCATGCCTCATTATATTGATATCCACATCCAGTGCATCAATTTTATTGTACGAGTCTCACGGCATGCTTTAATAGCTGCCATAATGTCTTTGCCAGAGGGGGCCAGCTCCACCTGCTTATCTACTGCTGTCTTCCAGCTTGGGGGTATTTTACCATTGACCTTCCTGCTGTCTTAGCTGCCATTGGTGGGAAAGGAACAGGGAGTAACAGTCTGGGCTTTGACAATACGTGGCTTACCTGGGGGCATCCAGACCCGCTGTTAGGGAAGCCTAAAATTTTTAGACAGTCCCCAGCTGTACAGCATGTTCCACACTTCCTCTCCACCTCTCTTCCTCCCCCTGCAGCCTTCCACGCTCCCCCATCCTCCGAAGCAGCCTGCAGCATCCTCCACGATCTCCTCAACTCGCCACATCCACACGCAGGCTCCTCCACTCCTCCGCTTCACACAGATACGCTCCCACTATCTGGCTGGAAAGATAGAAAGGGGGGGAGGGGCGTCTACCACCCGCCCGCCATACAATCCTCGCTGATCTCTCCCCTCCAAACTACCACAGGGAGGGAGTCAGCTGGAACTGCCGTCTTTCGCTGGAACTATCGTAAGATCAGAGCCCAGCGCCACTACGTCCGCACGCACTCACATCCTTGATTCAATCTCAACCTACTTCCATGTGTTATCATGGACTCTCAAATTTGGGTGTGCTGATTCTTTTTTTTTTCTTGTGTAATTTCTAGTGTTATTGCTACATTTTGTAGGGGGGCAGCTATTGCTTGTGTGTCCCTTCTTTTATGCCATACTGCAAGTTCCCTATTTCGCATCACCTCATTCTAAATGCAATTCTGTATTCTACACTGTCTCATTCTATGCTGTTTGTTCCATATTCCACACTGCCTCATTCCATATGCATACCTCCCAACTTTATGAGATGGGAATGTGGACACACGCAAGGTTTGTAGGCAAAGGACACAGCCCTACCATGTAAAGAACAAATATGCAGAAAATGATTGTGTGAACCCCCAAGTCCTTTTACCACTAATTCTCCTTCATTATGGCTGGTGTAAACAACAAATGTAAGAATTCAAAGGATGGGTGAGGGGTTTACCGCAGTATAATAGTTTAGGAGTTAATGTATTTACAAAGTCTTTACCTCTAAATTAAGAAAAGGGACAATGAGGTGGAAAGTAGGGCAGAGGGATTTCATATGAAAAGCAAGACAGTTCCTCAAAATGAGGGACAGTTGGAAGCTATTGCTGTACCTTGCTTTGTATTCCCTATCCTACACTACCTTCTTCCATATGCCATGCTGTAGGTTTCCTGTTCTGCACATGTTTATTCTATAATTACTGTGATGTAATTCATATTTTACACTGTATCATTCTGTGTGCTGTGCTGCCTATGCTTGAGAGGGGGATTGGGCCGACTCCAGGCCCACCTGCCCCTCAGCTATCAATTGAATGCATGTGCTCCCACTGTGGAGACGCACATAAATTCAGAAGCGTTTAGGACTGCAAGCATACACAGGGTGCCGTGAAGAGGCATTGCAGCTTACGCATGCGTTTGCAAATGCGTGCTAACTAAACCCCTGTTTTTAACGCAGACTGTTGGACAGGTTAATTTGGTTAGTCAGCAGACTAGTTGGTGAGTTGAGCTATGGAATGTCCTGTTTTTGTCTTTTATGCTGGAGAGGAAGAGAGAGCTGGGAGGAGGAACTGGCTGTGCACCCTTTTTCTTTCTGGCCAATGCACCCATGCCAATGCTGTTCCCCCCAGCCATGTGTAGAGGTAAGGCTGCAATAGGAAGAGCAGCAGAAGCACAGGCCCACTGTTCTGCTCACCATCTCCAGCATTGCTATATCTTTCTTGAGCTGGGCTGGCAGTGATTTTATGCAAGCAGTACCTGTCACTGCTGCAGCTGGCTGAGATAAGCCTTGTGCTGTCTGTCTCAAAGGTTACTAGGAGGTATGTGTACAATTCCCTGCCCTTACTGTGTCCTTCCCCAGGCACTATACCAGCAACAACCCCCTTTCCCCATCTGAATTCTTTTTGCAAGTTACTTTATAATTTAAACTCCTAAATACTTGTGTCTATCAAACCATGGCAATGTATGCCATATTTGGCTGGAAACGTTTGCTTCCATTTCAGCTCTGCACACTGTGTGTGCCACTTTTAGCCCCTCCCCATCCCATAACTTTGTTCACCCCAATCTCAGGCTCACCAACTTTGGAAAGTTTCTAGGTATGGTCATTAAAAGTGCTCCTGTGCCTCGCTTTGCTTATGGCCAGTCTGGTACTAATCCTAGTCAGTGCAGGGTGACCAGTAGAGGCAGGAAGGAAGGCCCTACTACTGTACAGCTCACTTCTGTTACCTGTGAACTCTCATTTGCAGATCCAGAGGTACCTAGTGGAATCCCACCTGCATAAGGCAATCGTGCATTTTTGGTGGGAAAGGGTTGCAGTTTGCCACTGGATATCCTTGTCCTGTCACTGATGGTTAGTGTAAAAGTGCCCCCTTATATTGGTAGTCAGTGAGAGAGCTGCCCTCTTATATTAGTAGACAGTAATTGCAATTCCACAGTAGTCAGTAAGAGAGATGTCTTCTTCACTGGTGCTTAAAGGGAGAGATGCCCACCATTGGTGGTTAGTATAATGCTCCTCTTACATTGATAGGCAGTGAGAAATGCCAATTTACACAGATAATCATTAGGGGAGCTACCCCTTTACATTGGTGATTACAGGAGATATTCTTCTCTTACATTGTGGTCTGTGTAGTGCTGTCTTACATTAGTGGTCTGTGTGAGATAACCTCTTACATTGATTGTAACACCAAAGTCCACTATCCAAAAGATGTTGGTATATTAGAGGAGCTCATTGATTTAACTATTAAATGAAAAAGTGTACTATAGTGTAAGCTCTATATGTCAAAATAATAGTTTTTTTTTTAGATGATTGATTTATTATCACACTTTTGAAGTCATTTATGTACATATCCAAAGTAATTTTAAAGGGTTCACATACATTTAAAGCAGAACTATACTCACCTTAAATCCACTGATTTGCCGTCCCCAGAACTCATCACCAGCCGCTGGCATCTTCAGGCAGCTGGCTTCTGGGTCTCGATTACCAGCCGCTGTCAATGGCCGTGCCGAGGTGACATCACTCCCACGTATGCGGGAGTTCTGTAAGATTTGGCATTGCTGCACAGGGGCAGGTAAGTAGCTTTAATGCAGAAGAGTCAAAGCATATCTCTTCTGCATTAGAAATCCTGCCTGTCTGCCCATTTTTTCTTTGGAGCCTAAAGTTCCACTTAAAGTGGTTGTAAATACATTACAACCACTTTAACCTACAGGTAAGCCTAGATTAAGGCTTACCTGTAGGTGCAAGAAATATCTCCCAAACCTAAAAGGTTTAGGAGATATTTGCAGAAATAGCGGCACTGATGTGCACACTCAATGCGCAGGCGCACTGAGTGTGCCGTTTCTAACGGCGATCATGCGGCACCAGCGCGGGAGTGACGTCACCGCGGCTCCGGACAGTCACAGCGCCGTAGCCGCGATACCCTGATGTCACTCCGGGATAGATGGCGGCGTCGGAGGAGGGGAACGAGGACCGCTTCGGGGGCTTCGATCTCAGGTAAGTAATTCATAATGAGCTAGTATGCTAGGCATACTAGCTCATTATGCCTTTGTCTTGCAGGTGTTATTTTTTTATTTTTTATTTATAAGGCTTTACTTCCTCTTTAAGTGTAATGGTTTCTCAGCACTATGTGAGTTCCTAACTCCACCCACATGCTATGGCCATTACAGTAAAGGTGTGGCCTTTTTTAATTGTTTATCATCACATTTTGGGAATTCTCATAGGAAGATTGAATCTGTTGAGAATAGGCCAATGGACCAGGAAGATGATAAATGCAAATCTACATGTGTAACATAAAAGTACTCAATTCCAGCTATGTTGGCACCACTTTACATTAGCTTTTTGTCATTTTTTTTTTTTTTTTTTTTTTTTGTGGCCCACGTTCAGCTTTTAGGGACCATGCCTAATAAACACCTCTCGCAACTGAGCAGGTCTAAGCCAGGGGAAAAAAAGCTGGGATGCAAGGCTGCAGCGAGTGCTTTCTTGCTTGAAAGCCAGCTATGTGCCATCAAGCATGACAAGGGGATAGAGTGCACATAAGAATATATTTTGTGACATGTGTTGGTACCAGGGATTACCATTTTCCCATTGTAAAAAATTTTCTTTTTATTTGTCTGCTAACGTTGGCATCCTATTTGAAAAACAGCACCTTACTTTTTTCCTTTTAAACCTAACAAATATATTTCAGGAACTTTTTTCTTTTTAAAAGCAGCAGAAATATATTGATTTTTGTATTTATTTCTACTTGCAGAACAGTATGTTCAGTGAACTGTGTGATTTTAGCACAGTCTATTATGAAATTATAGGAGTTTTTGCCCTCGGTAGAAAAGTGTAGTTATGGTAACCTTCATATTATGTTAGAAGGACTGTGTGGGAGCTTGCAGAAAAAGCATTGGCTGGGATCCGCTTAATGGCACAAAGCACTGTGCATTCTTTTCAATAGTGACATTCAATTAGAGGAATACATTTTATTGTTTCTGTGTATTGCTTTAGTTGATAACTCTTGCATTGCAGAGGCGAGTACAGTAATTAAAGTGATACATTTTATTTTCGTTTATTAAGTCAAATTTCCAAATGGTTTCTGTTTCTTTTGTTAATTGACTGTGTTTTATGTGTATGGCAATTAAAACTGGAATAGGGGCTATACATAATGCTTAAATTCCTTTTTAAATATATAAGTACTAAAATGTGTTCAAATTACTATATATAATTAAAATAAAAATCACACTTTCTGTTAGACTATACATAGACATTGTGATCCTTTCATTTGAGATCCAGTGTTTTAATTTGTCTAAACTAAGTGGAGTGTTTAGGTTCATGTACAAAGACATTGCATTCAGAAACAAAGTTTAAAGTGGTTGTAAAGGCAGAAGGTTTTTTATCTTAATGCATTCTATGCATTAAGATAAAAAGCCTTCTGTGTGCAGCTCCCCCCTCAGCCCCTCTAAACTTTACTGAGGTCCCTCTCTGTCCAGCGATGTCCACAAGTGTCTCAGCCATCCGAGATTCTTCCTCCTCATTGGCTGAGACACTGCAGCGGCGCCATAGGCTGCTGATGCTGTCAATCAAGGTCAGCTAGCCAATCAAGGGTGAGAGGAGGCAGGGCTGGGTCAGGGCTCCGTGTCTGAATGGACACGGGGCTGTGAATCGGGTTCCCCCATACCAGGCTGCTTGCTGTGGGGGCACTCAACAGGAGGGACCAGAGAAGAGGAGGATTGGGGCTGCTCTGTGCAAATCCACTGCAACAGAGCAGGTAAGTATAACATGTCGTTTAATTTTATTTCTATAAAAATAACAGACTTTACAATCACTTTAATATCTGGCTAGCACACCTTCATCTTTAGTTTGATGTAAAGTCTATTGTAGCATATAGTGCAAATCACAACACATATTTGTTACTTTACACTTTACATAAGCACATTACTTATTGCACACATAACGCAAGCATTCTGCAATGCGTTGCCAACAGGTATTGCTGTTTTTTTTTACTTCTTAAGCCCCATACACACGGTCGGATTTTTTCATGGATTCTGTCCGATCGGACAATGTTGTTGAAAAATCAGACCGTGTGTATGCACCATCGGACAGTGTACGTCGGATTATCCGACGGACAAAGTCTTATCTCCTGCTGGAAAGATTTGCCGACAACCCGGTCCGATCACACCAAATCCGATCGTGTGTACGGTTGTCCGACCGGACAAAGTGCTACGCATGCTCAGATCACATTACAAGACCAAAGCTATTGGCTACTAGCCTCTACTTAGTCCCGTCGTAGGCAACAAACGTCACCACGTTCAGAATGATCGGATTTTCCGACAACTTTGTCCGACCGTGTGTACGCAAAACCAACATCAGACAAAGTATGACGGACATGGTCCGACGGACCTGGTCCTCGGATAATCCGCGCGTGTGTATGGGGCTTTAGAGGTATTGCTATGTATGGCAGATGTGATGCATTACAGCACATGTAATGTGCTGCACTAGGTAAAAATGTCCAATTTCTTTTTTTTTTCTGTGCAACATTTTCTAAATACTGTTGTACTAATAATACAAAAAGCTGCAATAGTCACAGTGCTAAAGCCACTTCCAAAAATACATACACAAAGCATATTCACAGATTTGGGGAGCTTGGGATATTTTAGTTATGTAAAGTAGTGCAGTGGTGTTGAACGCAAGCAATAGAACATGATGCCAACTTAAAGTAGCCCAACGCTGCTGGTGTGAAGCCCTTATATTTTTTTTTACTAATCCATTCATTGGTTGCTACGGCACCCCAACGAGAAATGTTGTGTTCAGTATGATTTTTTTTGGGTTGTTTTGACTTGCTTTTCTTTGTTTTGTTTTTTTTGTGTGCATAGTGCATGAGTTGCTTTTGAGTTACTTTGAGCTGGAGGTATCCATGCTTGCAGATCAGTGCCAGTATCTTGTTGCTGCTAAACTGTGAGGATTAAAAGTGTCTGCTTCCAGCACGGGGCAAAATTAGTGTAAAGAACAAGGGCTAAGTTTAGTAAAAATGTAGGTTAATGTTGGTTTTGAAGATGGAGGGGGGGGGGGGGGGGGGGGGGGTGTTCGTTTAAGTTTTAGGGTTGAGTTGAATCTGGGAGTATGTAGATATGAGGATTATCATTGCCGACTGTGTTTAAAGCTGTTTGTTTCCAGTGCTGTCATCCTGATATTTTCTCTTTCTTTTGAACTGGAGTAAGCATGCAGCCATAGAAGTAGGAAAAGTCCGTACTGCATACTCCTTTCCGTAGTCAAACCAAAATCAGGATGTCAGCCAAGAAGCCAATATCTTTATAAGTCATGGCATCAGCAGTAGCTTTCTATCCTCAAAGTTTCCCTATAAAGCTAGAATTCAGTTTTAGGGGGAAGGGTTAGGTGTTGTGTTGAGGGGGGTTCATAAGGTTAAAGTACTATTTTTAGGGTGCAAGTTTAAAGTGCTGGATATTTGCTGGATAAAACAAAAACTGTGTCTGTCTTTCATTTCAAATTTCATTTGTATTTCAGGCTGCAAATCAACAAAATGTGATTATTTTAAAGGGGATGATTATTTTCTTTACCCACTGTATCTGCAGTGTGAATTTTAGGCACTGCTGCCTCTGACTGCTAGTCTCAGGAGATTTTAAATTATGTATACAGCGGGTAAAATAAGTCTTGAACATGTCACCAGTTTTCTTTGTAAATATATTACTAAAGGTGCTATTTTTATGAAATTTTCACCACATGTCAGTAACAACCCATGCAATCCATACATACAAAGAAACCAAAAACAAATAAGTTCAGAAATTAAGTTATGTGTAATAAAATGCAATGACACAGGGAAAAAGTATTGTATCTGTACAGCATGTCAAATAGAGATGTTACATTGAAGTGGCCAACATGTTTGCGATCAGATTTTGAGTTAGTTACGATGCAACAAGCCCTGAAGAAGCAGTTCTTCAGGGCTTGTTGCATCGTAACTAACTCAAAATCTGTATTTGGACAGAGTATAAACACACATATAAATAACTTTATACATATATATAGCTCCCTATCCCTTGAGAGTGGAGATATGGAGAGAAAAAAAAGGGGGGGGGGGGTAATTGTACCTTTAAGCCATCCAGGATATATGCGGATTAGGGGGGGAGACCAAAAATAACCCATATCACAGGAAAAGACTGCACAGCATAGAGAACACCATCAATCACAGGTATTATATGCTCCTTGCTTAAGAATGAAAAATAGACATGTGTATATCTGTTTATACACTATACGTTACTTAAATGCATAAAGGAGAAAAGTCCAATACAACTAAAAAGGTCAGAAAACAACCAAAATTGAGATATTTGCACAAAGGCTATAAAGTTACTACTAACCCTATGATAAAAAATAGGGAGGGCTCCATTAAGGGATTGGTTCACTCCCTCCGTATACATAGTAGGTCCACCATCATCAAATGGCACTCATATCCTAAAAGGTGTATACATATATGTATAAAAAATAGGTAATATCCACCCACTAACTGGAGAGACATTTAACTGAAAGAAAAAAAGCACAGAGTGCAAACTCCTAATATAGACTTACCCCCAAAAAATACTATAAGTATATATATCATATGAGATCCCCCACATGAAGGTGTAGAAAGATGAGTGTTGTCTTAATGCGGGAACCACCTAATGTGGAACAAGTCTGGGTCTCCCAAAGATCCCACACACCAGCATACATTTCCCCAGAGCAGACCATCCCCTCTAAATAAGGCCATCCAGACAAGGGGAAGGTCCGCGGGTCACCGGTGGGTTCTCTTTCCATTGGTCGGAACAATCACAGGGCTAAAAAACCCTGCCAAACAACCAGCACCATATGGTCCATCCATAAGGATAGTCCGCCATCAAACAAACAACCGTGCTCAGATGGGAGGACTCACAGAGCGTCCTGTCAATGTCCATCACGCTGGTATGATCACGCCGGTATGATGTTTTTGGAGTGATATGCAGTGCCAATTGACCTCCAAACATGGCGTGTAATACGACATCCAAACAGTTAAATTTTGGTCTCATCTGACCAGACTATATTCTCCCAGTGTTTCACAGGCTTGTCTAAATGTTGTGCATCAAGCTTTAAATGAGCTTCAACATGCTTTTTCTTGAACAATGGAGTCTTGCGGGGTGAGCTTGAATACAGGCCATGGCGGTTGAGTGCATTACTTATTGTTTTCTTTGAAACAATTCTACCTGCTGATTCCAGGTCTTTCTGAAGCTCTCCACTAGTGGTCCTTGGCTCTTGGACAACTCTTCTGATAATTTTTTTCACTCCTCTGTCAGAAATCTTGCAAGGAGCACCTGGTCATGGCCTGTTTATGGTGAGAGGATGTTTTTTATTGTGATCACATTTATTGTATATTGGTTTTTATTAACCACTTCAGCCCCGGACCAATTGGCAGCCAAAGGACCAGGCCCCTTTTTGCGATTCGGCACTGCGTCGATTTAACTAACAATTGCGCAGTCGTGCAACGTGGCTCCCAAACAAAATTGGCGTCCTTTTTTTTCCCACAAATAGAGCTTTCTTTTGGTGGTATTTGATCGCCCCTGCGGTTTTTATTTTTTGCGCTATAAACAAAAATAGAGCGACAATTTTGAAAAAAATGCAATATTTTTTACTTTTTGCTATAATAAATATCCCCCAAAAAATATATAAAAAAAATTTTTTTTTCCTCAGTTTAGGCCGATACGTATTCTTCTAAATATTTTTGGTAAAAAAAATCGCAATTAGCGATTATTGATTTGTTTGCGCAAAAGTTATAGCGTTTACAAAATAGGGGATAGTTTTATAGCATTTTTATTAATATTTTTTTTTTTTACTAGTAATGGCGGCGATCAGCGATTTTTATTGTGACTGCGACATTATGGCGGACACATCGGACATTTTGACACATTTTAGGGACCATTGTCATTTATACAGCAATCAATGCTATTTAAATGCATTGATTCCTGTATAAATGACAGTTGTAGTGAAAGAGTTAACCACTAGGGGGAGGTGTTATGGGCTGTGACGTGTGTGTTTTTTTACATCAGGGGGCGGGCTGACGTCTGACGTCATTGATCGGCTTTCCCGATGACCGGGAACAGCCAATCAATGACAGACAGAGTAGGAAGCGCGGGGAGAGGTTTGTTTACACATACCTCTCCCCGTTCTTCAGCTCCGTGACCCGATCGCGGGACACCAGCGGCGATCGGGTCCGCTGGTCCCGCGGCCGGGGTCACGGGGCTCCCGGCCGGGTCGCGAGCGCGACCCACGGGCAGGCATTTAAAGGGCCACGTATATATACGTGATTTTGCCTGCCGTGCCATTCTGCTCACGTATATCTGCGTGAGGCGGTCGGGAAGCGGTTAAAATAAAAACCTATCGTTTCTTTACCTGCGCTATTGGAAGTGCTGTCCTTTTTCTGTATACGCCCCATTCTTCTGCTTGATTTCTCCACCCCGGCTTCCCTGGTCTGTGTGCTGTTGTCATCAACGGGAGTTTGTTTGCGAGTCCCTTGGCTTCTGAAGACTGCTGATGATTCCTTGGAATACTTTGGTCGAATCGCTGATCGCAGCGCCCATGCTTGTCTGACCTGGTACCGCTGGCATTTTGGTCCCCGGGATCTGGTAAGAGTAACCATTTCTATCACTTTTGGATATTACCCATCTATGGATGCCATATTGTTCCAGCTGTCATCATAGTTCCAGTTTGGGAAGAATCCCCATTTGGCCGGATAGACCTCTTTGGAACTTTCTCACAGTTCTCACATTTATTTTGTTGGGACTCACTCCATTAATATTTTCATGTCTATTTAATTTTATTAATTTTCAGCGCTACATTTCCACCTATCACTCTACACACAACTTATTTTCTTATTGTACATCATGGGACACAGAGTCTTAGTAGTTACTATGTGGGTTATAGGCCACCTTTAGGTGATGGACACTGGCACGCCCTAAGACAAAAAGTCCACTCCCTATATAACCCCTCCAACTACTGGGAGTACCTCCAGTTTTTTTGCCAGTGTCTAAGGTGTTGGTCACGAGTAAAGATGTGCTGAGCTCCACTGGAGCAATCCTGCTGGGGCTAGCCATGCAGCCAGATCCATTCAAAGTGTCTTTTAGGCCAAATTGAATGGTACCCGGTCCTCGTGTCCAAAGAAACAAGATTTTATCTGTAAACGTTTCTCTTTTTAGAGATCTGGCCCCCGGGATCCAGTACTTTTGGTAGTAAGAGTGGGACTAGGCGTTTATAGGTCCCTGTCCATTACCCAGGACCCTCAAACTGAGGAACAGGGGGCGAGAGATGACGCTTTTCTCTTAGGCGACCAGGAAGAGGCTGATGACTCCTCTTCTGAAGAGTCTAATACGGATGGATCGGGTTCACAAGAAAGGTTGTTGGTACAATCTCTCACTGAATTGGTCCGCTCCACATTTTTGTAGCGGAGTCAGTCGATGAGCCCACTTCTTGTTTGGGTTCGCTAAAGCCTCCCCAAACTATTCATGCTTTTCCTATCCATTCATTACTGAAAAAGCTTATGTATTCTGAGTGGGAGCACCCAGATAAACAGTTTTTTCCTCCAAAAAAGTTTTCAACACTTTATCCTATGGAGGAAGAGTTTAATAATAAATGGGGGATTCCAGCAATTGACGCTGCTATATCCTCTGTGAACAAAAACGTGACTTGTCCTGTAGACAATGCTCAAATGCTGAAGGATCCAACAGATAAGAAGTTGGAATTCCTATTTAAAAACAATATTTCTCTGGCAGGTTCAGTAGTTCAGCCTGCGCTGGCAGCGATCGGGGTATGTCAGTCCTTAAAAAAACAGTTTAAAGAGGTGCTCAAGATTATTCCTGATCAGCAGTCCCAAGATTTGGCTGGGATATCAGAGGCATTATGTTTTACAGTAGACGCTATGAAAGATTCTATTCTCCATGCCTCGCGGCTTATGCATAGGCTGGTACATGTGTGTAGAGTTCTATGGTTGAAAAATTGGTCAGCCGATGGGCCTTGCAAAAAGCTCTTGGCTAGTCTTCCATTTCATGGTGGACGGTTGTTTGGAGACGATCTGGATAAATACATCCAAAGAATTTCTAATGGAAAAGTTCCCTTTTACCAATTAAGAAGAAGTTTAAGCGTTTTTCTTTTAAACAAGCTTCTTCTCCAGTGCCAGGAGCATCTGCCTCCAGGCAGTCACGACGGCCTCCACTGTCAAATTCAAGAGGTAAACCTCAGGGTCAAAAGAGGCCCTGGGGGAGGAAAAACATTAAACAAAATACTAAAACCTCCTTATGAAGGGGCGCCCCCACTTGCTCGAGTGGGGGGAAGACTTCTGCAGTTCTCAAGGGTCTGGCAGGAACAGTATCGAGACAGATGGGTGGTTTCCTCGATATCTCTAGGATACAAACTAGAGTTCAGAGAGTTCCCGTCTCCTCGTTTTCTCAGATCAAACGTTCCCAGTGATCCAGAAAAGAATAGGTCTCTCTTTCAGGCTTTGGATCATCTCTTGTCTCAAAAAGTGATATCGGTGGTCCCCATGGAAGAGCAAGGGTTAGGGTTTTATTCAAACCTTTTTACAGTACCAAAACCAAATGGGAATGTCAGACCAATTTTAAATCTCAAAGATCTAAACTGTTTTTTGAATATCCGCTCTTTTCGCATGGAGTCAATCCGATCAGTGGTCTCCATTCTACAAGGTGGAGGAGAACTGCTAGCGTCAATCGACATTAAGGATGCTTATCTACATGTACCTATTTTCCCCGCTCACCAGAAATATCTACGCTTCGAGACATACAATCTTCATTTTCAGTTTGTAGCTCTGCCTTTCAGTCTAGATACTGCACCTCGAGTGTTTACGAGGTTCTGGCTCCCACTTTAGCCAGATTAAGGGCTCAGGGTATAACGACTCTGGCTTATTTAGACGATCTACTCTTGATAGATCAGTCAGCAGCCCGCTTAAACCAGAGATGGGTCACGACATTCAGCTCCCTGGAATACCTAGGTTGGATTCTCAACCTAGAGAAATCCTCCTCAAAACCATCAAGGACTCTTGGCATGCCCTGGAACCTCCTCACTAGTAATTAGGGAGGCGAGTTTCGACAGCGCCATACAGAACTCCACCTCAGGTCAAAGAGAGCAGGGGGACAAGGTGGTCCCTTAGGGATGCTACAGACCATGGGGTCAAGGTACCAACTAAAGAGGGGGGAGGGATTCATGGATGGGAGGGGGGAGGAAGGGTTTTTTTGGTGGGGTGGGTGAGGGGGGTAGGATCTGTTTGTCCTTGTTTTTCTCAACAAGTAAGAAATTCAACTAAGCCAAATGATGACAGACAGTTTAGCAAAAAACATTAATTTCACCTTGGAAGATAGGAAAGTTGACCCAGTTGGTCGCTTTCTGTTCCTGAAGAGAACTCTTCAAGGTAAAAGGTACACTTTAGCAAATGTATATTGCCCTAACAAACGCCCAAAAAAATATCTAAATGCGATTCTTAATACCCCAATAGACTTTAAACCGGGTCATTTAATCTTAGCAGGAGACTATAACTTTTTCATAGATCAAGACTTGGCTAGTACGTCTCGTGCACCGAACCGAGAAAATAAACAACTAAAACTGATAAAAAAAAAAAAACTGCACAGTCAGTTAGTTGACGTATGGAGAACACTATACCCAAGGAAAAATTATTATACATTTTACTCAACGGTGCACGATTCGTACTCCAGATTAGATTATATCTTACTAGACCACGATATGCTGGAGCAAGTTACGGAGGCGGCGATCGAAAAATAATCTCCGCCTCTGACCATGCTCCGGCGACAGTAAAGATAAGACTCAAAGAAGCGGGACAGAAAAAAGGCTCCTGAAGATTGAATGAAGACCTAATAGACGATGAAGAAATAGGAAATATAATACAGACTGAGATTGAACCATAAATGA
Source organism: Lithobates sylvaticus (assembly GCA_028564925.1). Classification (NCBI taxonomy): domain Eukaryota; kingdom Metazoa; phylum Chordata; class Amphibia; order Anura; family Ranidae; genus Lithobates; species Lithobates sylvaticus. The sequence goes on from CM053031.1 coordinate 200,765,022, forward strand.
TACACCAGATGTTTCAAGGGCAACACTCTGGGAGGCACACAAGGCCTATATTAGGAGAAAATGTATTTCCATAGGTGCAGGGAGAAAGAAGGAAAGAGAGAAAAAAAAAATGTAATAAAGGAACTGCAGGGGTTGGAATTAAAACACAAAATACAACTCGATAGAGAAACGCAACAGAAGATTATTATAAAAAGGGGTCAATTAAATGACATTATGGAACAAGAAACTAGAAAAGTATTTAACCACTTCCCGACCGCAGGCCGTCATATGACGGCCTCCGGTTTGCGGGGGTATATCTGAATGATGCCTGTAGCTACAGACATCATTCAGATATTGCCGGTTTCAGCCGGCGATTCCCTGCACCATAAGAACGATCATAGCGGCTGTTCCGCCGCTTGATCGTTCTTATGGGCGGCGGGAGGGGACGCCTCCCGCCGCCCTCCGGTGCTTCTACCGACTCACCGCTTCCATCGGTGAGTCGGACACAGGAACCGCCAGCACCGGATGATCACTATAGAGATTTCCGGCGGACCAGATGGTCGCCGGAGTCTCTATGATTGTTCGGAGGCCGGGCGCGATGTGATGACGTCACGCCCGGCCTCTGCATTCGAATAACGGCGCCGCCTCCGCTGGGAGGCGGTGATCGTTTTTTTTTTTTTTTTTTTTTTTTTAATTTTAGGCTTTCCAGCCTAGAGGTGCGATGTGGGGTCTTATTGACCCCATATCTCACTGTTAATAGGTCCGATCAGGTAATATTCCTATTAAAAGGGATGTTTACATTCCTTGTAATAGGAATAAAAGTAATCAATTTTTTTTTTTTTTTTTTAAACTGTCAAATTTAAAAAATAAAAGTCAAATTAACAATAATAAAAAATTATAAGCCCCGCCCACATATGAAAACGGTGTTCAAACCACACATGTGAGGTATCGCCGCGAACGTTAGAGCGAGAGCAATAATTCTAGCCCTAGACCTCCTCTGTAACTCAAAACATGTAACCAGTAAAAAATGTTAAAGCGTCGCCTATGGGGATTTTTAAATACCAAAGTTTGGCGCCATTCCACGAGCGCGTGCAATTTTGAAGCGTGACATGTTGGGTATCTATTTACTCGGCGTATCTTCATCTTTCACATTATGCAAAAAAAATTGGGCTAACTTTACTGTTTTGTTTTTTTTTAAGCATGAAATAGTTTTTTTCCTGAAAAAAACGTGTTCGAAAAATTGCTTGCGCAAATACCGTGCAAGATAAAAAGTTGCAACGAGCGTCATTGTATTCTCTAGGGTCTTTGCTAAAAAAACATATATAATGTTTGGGGGTTCTATGTAATTTTCAAGCAAAAAAATTATGAATTTTACATGTAGGAGAGAAATGTCAGAATTGGCCTGGTTGCGAAGTGGTTAAAAACGTGGCAAAAGAAAGATACATGTGGGGCAATAAGCCTGGGAAACACCTAGCAAAAATATCTAAAGCAAAAAATGTTTTAAATTATATTGAAAAAATAAAACATACTATAGTGCTCTATATGCAATAAGAACCAGAGACACACGACAAGAGAAAGTGTAGAAAAAGGAAAATAAAGAAATACTTAGCAGAAGTCAACCTACCAAAAATAACAACAGAAAGCTCTGAATTATTGGATGATCCCATTACCCAGGGTCCATAAGGCTCTAAAAGAAACACCAGGGGGGGAAATGTCCAGGTCCAGATGGGTTCCCAATTAAATATTATAAAAGATTTAAGGAACAGTTAGTCCCAGAATTATGTAAATACTTAAATAGAATAGGGGAAAACGATGAAATAAGAAAGGGATCTCTCCTTGCAAATATATCAGTTATACCAAAAGTAGTGAAGGATAGAAATATCTGTTCTAGTTATCGCCCCATTGCATTATTAAATGGCGATACAAAATTATATGCTAAAGTGCTGGCGTCAAGACTAAGAAACTTTATGCCAGACCTAATAAATATTGACCAAACAGGTTTTGTACCAGGCAGGGAGGGGAGAGATAATAGTATAAGAACTTTATTATTAATGAATAAAGAAACAGAACGAAGGTCCCCAATGATCTTAATATCGATCGATGCCGAAAAGGCATTTGATCGAGTTGACTGGATATTTATGTTGGAAGCACTCCGGAGCATAGGGCTGGGACCAAGAATAATGAGATGGATTAGCAACTTATATAAACAGCCCACAGCCAGAGTTGGGGTTAATGGGAGTATGTCGTCTGCCTTTGAAATGTTTAACGGTACAAGGCAAGGATGCCCGCTCTCACCGCTTTTGTATGTAATCGCATTAGAACCATTCTTAACGAAAATACGGAACAACTTAGATATAGGCGGAGTAAAAATTGGGGAGGAAGAGCATAAGCTTGCGGAATATCCAGACGACATACTCCTGATAATGCCATCTATAATTGCCTCCTACCTTTGATACCATCAAGAACTGTACCCATATACCACAGCTCGGTGAGAACGATTGGGACACTTTATGTCCCTCCTCTCCCTTATATTCTTGTATATAATTTTACTATTATATTTATTTGGCTACTTTATTTCATTATAGATACCCCTAAACTCTGCATCTGCTCCTGATGAGTGGTATTTTAACCACGAAACGCGTAGAGCTTTCCTATGATGCGTCTTCACAGTACTAATGTTTAATACCTGTACTATATCATATTTTATTATAATGAACCAATCCACCACTGCTTTTTATACCCATATGTTACTATTGCCACAATCTTGGTTTACATACTTAAGGTCCAGTATCATATTCACTATATTGAACTAACGATGTATTACCATGCATTGCTTAGATGTTATTAATTGATATACATGAGCTTATTACATCTTTATACTGTCTATGCTGAATTAATCATGTATTACTACGAAATGTTTAGCTCTATCAATTGAGATTCATCAGTATGATATCATTGTATTTTTACTATTTATTACCCCATATATGTATGTATGACCTTGTAAATAATAAACAATGTGGACACTGATTTGGCTCATTTAATTCAGTGATATGCTTCATATAAAGTCCTATTATTTAGTCTTTCTTTCTCAATATATCGGGGATGGAGGTGTATGCATTGTTCATACTGCCTCATATAAAGTCCCACCTTTAGCTTCAGTTTTCTATTTCTATACTCCTATATATGACCAAACTAAGGCTGTCGCTACCTAGTCTAATAAAAGAAATTAAACAATATGCTGAGCTCTCAAATTTTAAGATTAACCCCATAAAAATGGTAATATTGAACATTGGCCTAGATAAAAAAGAAGTAAGGGCTCTTTCACACGGGGCGGATCAGTGCTGATCCGCCCCGTGGATAGCCGCTTTCTCAGCGGGGATCGCCGGATCGATCTCCGCTGAGCAGAAGATGACAGGTCCGTCTCTGCACTCCGTGCAGGGACGGACCTGTCAGAGCGCCACTCTCCCCTATGGGAGATCGGGTGACGACGGACCGTAGAGTCCGTCGTCATCCGCTCTGCAGACGGATGAAAAAATGGGGTTTTCCTCCGTCTGCAGAAACGGAGCAGAGCGGGCACGGACGAGAGCGGGTGTCAGCGGATGCTCATCCGCTGACACCCGCTATCCCATAGGGATACCTGTATGTCCGGATGGATGAAAAACGGACATACGGTCCGTCCGTGTGAAAGAGCCCTTAGTCTATTACAACAAGAATTCCCCTTCACTTGGGAAAGAAAAGAAATAACATATCTAGGAGTTAAATTAACCCCCACCATAGACAAGTTACACCAAGCCAATTATATTCCATTACTCAATGAAATTAAAGCAGATATAAAAAAAAATAGAGAAGAGACCAATTTCATGGTTAGGCAGAATAAATATATTAAAAATGGTGATGTTACCGAAGATAACATATACATTTCAGATGCTTCCGATAGAAATACCATCAAGTTTCTTTAAAGTAATAAAAACAATAATCCTGAAATATGTATGGCAGAATAAAAAAGCCAGGGTAAATAATAACTTGCTATCCAGGAAAAAAAAAAAGAGGGATGGCATGCCCAGATGTAAAAAGGTATTATAAGGCAATTATTTTAACAAGATTGGTTGAGTGGGCATGCGTAAATACAAATAAGAGATGGGTAAAGATGCAAGCTACACTATACGCGACACAACTCCAAAACATAATATGGATTCTATCGAAATTTAGAACACATAGTATAAATATGACGAGTTAACTAAAATTGTACTAAAAACATGGGATACATTGTACCGAAAAGAAAAATGGAAATCTAATTCCCCTTTAATCTCATTATCAGGCACTAATTTTTTTATCCCAGGGAATGGGACACGGATGGGAAAACAAATGGGGTGTGCACAATTAAAAGATACACAATTCACGGGAAAATTATGACAAGGCAGGATTTAATTAGGATCCACGGGTGGCATTATTTAAATGATTGGGAATATTTACAAATAAAGCACTATGTGAGCACAATTCCCCAACCAGAGTTGAGGAAGGATTAACCCCAATTGAAAAGCTTTGTAATAAAAAAACTCCAGTAAAACATGGAATATCCAAAATATATGTAATTCTAACAGACTTAGAAAGTCATGGGATCTTACCTTTCATAAAAAAATGGGAACACGATATGGGTACAAAACTGGATGAAACACAAATGATAGGTGCAGTACACAACTACGCAACTGACATAACCTCGATAGAGGCAAATTACAAGTGCATGGTGCGTTGGCACTTGACCCCAGCTAGAATTAATACATTTCACCCAAACAATCCCCCCCAGTGTTGGAGGAATTGTAATCAAATAGGAACAATGCATATATGGTGGGATTGCCCGCGGATAAGAGAATACTGGCATGAAATACTAGCATACATAGAGAAGATAACAGGGGAAAAGATTCCGCAACACCCCTGGACTTGCTTGTTTTATGGGACAACTAAAACCTCGATATAATATAGGAAAACTTTGGTTCCGTTTCTTCCTTAATGCCGCAAAGGGGCTTATCCCTAAAAAATGGCTGTGCACTAAGAAACCAGCCATAAAAGAGTGGTTGTCCAGATATAGAGCTATCTGGACAAAATGTATTTAAAATGTCTGAAATATACGCGCAGGGAATGCTTGACACAGGCTAAATTAGAAAGGTAACAAGGAAAACAGATCCGGGGGGAGGTAATGGGGATTCTCTGACAGGAGATAGATAGAAATTAAAGAAGCTGATAAGTATTTTACATATCTCTGTCATGTATATGTATAACATTTTTCAATAAAAGATTAAATTATAAAAAAAACATCAAGGAGATTGCAGTACTTGGGCCTGATCATAGATACAGCTCAGAAGAGGGTATTCTTGCCCCAGGCAAAGATCAGTTCCATAAGGGAACTGATTCAGGTGGTCAAAGCAAAGAAGAAACCTTCTATTCGACTTTGCTTGAGATTGTTGGGAAAGATGGTGGCTTCATTCGAGGCCGTTCCTTATGCGCAGTTTCTTTCAAGACTGCTGCAAAACAGTATCCTGTCAACTAGGAACAAGAAGGTCCAAGCTCTAGACTACCCGATGCGTTTATCCCCCAAAGTGCGCCAAAGCCTCAGTTGGTTGGAAGAATCTTCAGAAAGGAAAGTCCTTCCTACATGTTACCTGAAGGTGGTGACAACAGATGCCAGCCTTCTGGGCTGGGGAGCAGTCCTGGAAGAAGCATCTGTCCAAGGGAAATGGTCCAAAACAGAAATTACCTTGCTCATCAATACTCTAGAGATTCGGGCAACATGCCTGGCCCTGAAGGCCTGGATGCTCAGATTACGGAATTGTCCTGTCAGGAGCCAACCCTACAATGCCACAACAGTGGCCTATATCAATCACCAAGGGGGCACGAGAAGTCGTGAGGCTCAGAGAGAGGGGAATCATATCCTAGCCTGGGCAGAAGACAACATTCCTTGCTTATCGGCAGTCTTCATTCCAGGGATAGTGAATTGGCAGACTACTTGAGTCGCCAACAGTTGTTCCTGGGAGAATGGTCTCTTCACCACGACATCTTTCTGTCAATATGTCAAAGATTGGGAATTCCGGACGTGGATCTGTTTGCGTCCAGGTTCAACAGAAAGATCTGCAACCTTGGGTCGAGGACAAAGGATCCGCTGGCATGCGGACAAGATGCCTTGGTTTTTCTGTGGGATCAGTTTTCACTGATCTATGCGTTCCCTCCTGTTCTGAAGCCTTCTTCACAGGATAAAGCAGGAAGGGAAGGAGGTGATTCTTGTGGCTCAGGCTATCTTGGTATGCAGAGATTGTAAAGATGGCGGTAGGGGACCCATGGATCCTACCACCGCGGCTAGACCTTCTCTCGCAAGGTCCGGTATTCCACCCTACCTTACAAATGCTAAATTTTTTTTTTTTTTTTTTTTTTGTTTACAAACTTTTTTATTGGGTGCTAAAAATGGTACAAATGCTAAATTTAACGGTTTGGCTATTGAGACCCACATTCTGAAAGACCGTGGACTGTCAGGTTCAGTAGTTTCTACTTTGGTTAATACTAGCCAGCCTCCAGAGTCATATATTATAGAGTCTGGAAGGCATAAGCCTCCTGGTGTGAATCCAGGGGTTGGCACCCCAGGAAATATGTCATAGGTAGGATCCTTGAATTTCTACAGATGGGATTAGAAATGAAGCTGGTCTTGAGTACTATTAAAGGCCAGGTGTCGGCCTTTTCAGTGTTTTTTTAACGACCACTTGCTTCACACTCTTTGGGTCATAGCTTTATTCAGGGGGTAACGCGGATTAATCCTCTGGTTAGGTCACCCCTGAACCCTTGGGACTTGAATTTAGTCCTGTCTGCATTACATAAACAGCCTTTCGAGCCGATACGAGATAGTCCCTTGGTCCTTTTGACAGGGAAATTCGTTTTTTTTGGGTTGCCATATCTTCTGCAAGAAGAATATCGCAGTTGGCTGCTCTTTCTTGTAAATAGCCATATTTGATTATTCATAAGGTTTAGGTTGTATTGCATTCTCATCCTAATTTCCTACTGAAGGTATTGTCAGGTTTTCATTTAAACCAGGATATTGTTCTACCTTCATTTTTTCCAGAACCTCGTTCTGCCTTCATTTTTTCCAGAACCTCGTTCTGCGGAAGAAAGGTCACATCATTCTCTTGATGTGGTGAGAGCAGTCAAGGTCTATTTGAAGGTGACCACTCGGATCTGTAAAACAGATGTTTTGTTTGTGTTGCCAGGTCCTAAGAGAGGACAGGCAGTGTCGAAAACTACTATTTTTAAATGGATTAGTCAAGTAATTGTTCAAGCTTATGGTTTAAAGAGGAAAATTCCACCTTTTCATATTAAAGCGCACTCCACCAGGTCTGTTAGTGCTTCCTCGGCAGTGCATCATCAAGCCTCCATGGCTCAAATCTGCAAAGCTGCAACCTGGTCTTCAGTCCATACATTTACCAGGTTCTATCAAATAGATGTAAAGGGTCATGATGCTATCGCCTATGGGCACAGTGTACTGCAGGCTGCAGTATAAGTCCTCTAGTCTCTTAGTGCCCTATTTTTGTTGTGTCTCCCTCCCTTCAGTTGGCATTGCTATGGGACATCCCACATAGTAATTACTATGGATGTGTGTCCTGTGATGTACGATAAGAAAATAGGATTTTTAAAACAGCTTACCTGTAAAATCCTTTTCTTTGAAGTACATCACGGGACACAAAGGTCCCTTCCTTCTTTTTGGTATACACGTGTATTGCTTTGCTACAAAACTGAGGTACTCCCAGTAGTGGGAGGGGTTATATAGGGAGTGGACTTTTTGTCTTCAGGTGATGGACACTGGCACGCCCTAAGGTGGCCTATAACCCACATAGCAACTACTATGGCTCTGTGTCCCGTGATGTACTTCAAAGAAAAGGATTTTACAGGTAAGCTGTTTTAAAAATCCTATTTCTTTTCTTATTTGTTTTGGTTTCTTTGTATGTATGGATTGCATGGTTTGTTACTGACGTGGTGAAAATTTCATGTCAATAGAAAATATATTTACCTAGAAAAATGGTGATGTTTTCAATACTTATTTTACCTGCTGTTTATAGAGCATATGCTTTTTCTACTGAGCACAATTAATACTTTTGTGTATGAACAAGCACCAGAGTAATCTTCTAGTCAATATAATTTAAAATGATGTGTATAGACTGTCTGCTCTTTTTCCCTGTTGCCAATGCTTTTTTACTTCATTGTGTTGTGTCTCAAATAAATGGAACTTTATCACTTTCTTTAAAAAAGAAATGTGTCCTATTTTTGTTAGGAAAGAAAATACTTCAGAGCCAGGAGCTCACCAACTGTTATATCTCTACTGGTGAGCAGCATATGCCAGTATATCCTGAGTGCTGGCCAGCTGCTCAGAAGCACAGATGACCAGGCTTTAGAGTATAAAATATTTAAAGGATGAGAAAGCTCTAAGTTAGGCTTTAGGGAAGGGGAAGCAAGCTTCTCTGGTAAAAAAAAAGTTATTCTAAGATGCATCACCTTATGTATTGATATCTAGTTATCAGCTTGTTCGAATATAGGCTGCTTAAAGTGGTTGTAAACGCTTAAAAAAAAAAAAAAAAAAAAAAACCTGCAAGACAAAGGCATAATGAGCTAGTTTGCATAGCATACTAGCTCATTATAAATTACTTACCTGAGATCGAAGCCCCCTCAGCGTTCCTCGTTCACCGCTCCGGCGGCCGACATATCTCCGGGGGGTTACTTCCGGGTATCGTGGCTCTGGTGCTGTGATTGGCCAGAGCTGCGATGACGTCACTCCCGCGCATGCGCCCAGGAGCCGCCGGTAACGGCACAGCACAACTGTAGCAACGGCATGTACGTGCCATTGCTTCAGTTTGCTTAAGTGCGCATGTGCCGATGACGTTGGCACATGAAAATACAGGGATATGTCCTAAACTGTGCAGGTTTAAGAGATATCCAGTGTACCTATAGGTAAGCCTAATTATAGGCTTGCCTGTAGTATAAAGTGGTTGTAAAGGGTTTACAACCACTTTAAAGTGACCTGTAAGTTAAATGTCTACTTAAGCTTACTTAAAGTTTACCTAAATCAAATGGCAAAAATGAAAGAATTTTTTTTTACATTTTAAAATGTTCTGCTCTCTAAGAGACGAGGTACATGGGAACCGACCCCCTTGTCTCAGGAAAGTGTCAACTCTTAGCTACAATTAGGCCCCTTTTGCACGGCGACTCCGCTAAGCAGAACCTGCTTGCTCCGCAGGGATCTCTCCACTGATCCCCACTGAGCAGGCGGATGACAGGTCCGTGTCCGCTCTATGTTCTCCTCTAGGGGGCAGTTGGATGGAACAGACTGTCTGTTTCCATCTGATGCCATCCCATCCGATCTGCCAGACGGATGGGGAATAGGACCACCATCAATCTGTTTTTATCGGATCGTAATGCAAAGGGTGTCAGCGGACATGGAAGAGACTGGAGGGCCCGATCAGGTCTGCCTGAAAAACTGACAGGCAGACCTGATAGGACTGCCTGTGCGAAAGTTACCTCTTTCCTCTTCTTCAGTGGGCAGTCGGCTTTCAGATAAAAGTGGTCTCTGTGGCAGATTCACCGCAAGATCACTTTTATTGTGGCGGGAGGGGCTCCCGCCACGCTCCGCAGCAGTCAGTAGTGGTGGAGGCGATCGGATCCTTCTCGCTCTGTGGTATGGAGCTGGGAAGATGGCCCCCGCTCGGCTCCATACCATTGCAGAGCGGAAGCGTCACTTCTGACCATAGCTCTTACCCACTTTAAGACCGGGCCTATTTTTTAGATGTGGTGTTTACAAGTTAAAAGCATTTTTTTGCTAGAAAATTACTTAGAACCCCCAAACATTATACGTTTTTTTTTCTAACATCCTAGAGAATAAAATAGCGGTCGTTGCAATACTTTCTGTCACACTGTATTTGTGTAGCGGTCTTACAGGCGCACTATTTTAAAAAAAAAATACACTTTTTTGAATGATAAAATAAGACAACAGTAAAGTTAGCCCAATTTTTTTTATATTGTGAAAGATAATGTTACGCCGAGTAAATTGATACCCAACATGTCACGCTTCAAAATTGCGCCCGCTCCTGGAATGGCGACAAATTTTTACCTTTAAAAATCTCCATAGGCGACATTTAAAAAATTCTACCGGTTGCATGTTTTGCGTTACAGAGGAGCAGGAGCATTGTTTTCATATGCGGGCGCTACTCACTTATGCGTTCGCTTCTGCACGCAAGCTCGGCGGGACGGGTCGCGTTTAAAAAAAAAAAAAAATTTCTTATTTATTTTACCTTTTACTTTTTATTTTTACACTGTTTTAAAAAAAAAAAAAAAAAAATGTGTCACTTTTTTATTCCTATTACAAGGAATGTAAACATCCCTTGTAATAGAAAAAAAGCATGACAGGACCTATTAAACATGAGATTTGAGGTCAAAAAGACCTCAGATCTCATATTTACTCTAAAATGCAATAATAAATAAATAAATAAATTTGTCATTTAACCACTTCAGCCCCGGACCAATTTGCAGCCAAAGGACCAGGCCCCTATTTGCGATTCGGCACTGCGTCGCTTTAACTGACAATTGCGCGGTCATGCGACGTGGCTCCCAAACAAAATTGGCGTCCTTTTTTTCCCACAAATAGAGCTTTCTTTTGGTGGTATTTGATCGCCCCTGCGGTTTTTATTTTTTGCGCTATAAACAAAAATAGAGCGACAATTTTGAAAAAAAATGCAATATTTTTAACTTTTTGCTATAATAACTATCCCCAAAAAAAATTTTTTTCCTCAGTTTAGGCCGATACGTATTCTTCTACATATTTTTGGTAAAAAAAAATCGCAATTAGCGATTATTGATTAGTTTGCGCAAAAGTTATAGCGTTTACAAAATAGGGGATAGTTTTATAGTATTTTTATTAATATTTTTTTTTTTACTAGTAATGGTGGCGATCAGCGATTTTTATTGTGACTGCGACATTATGGCGGACACATGGGACATTTTTGACACATTTTTGGGACATTTGTCATTTATACAGAAATCAGTGCTATTTAAATAGCACTGATTCCTATGTAAATGACAGTTGTAGTGAAGGGGTTAACCACTAGAGGGCGGGGAGGAGTCCGTGTGACGTGTTGTGTTTTTTTTTACAGTAGGGGGCGTGGCTGTACGCCTGACGTCATTGATTGGCGTTCCCGATGACAGGGAACAGCCGATCACTGACAGTCAGTGTAGGAAGCGCGGGGAGAGGTTTGTTTACACAAACCTCTCCCCGTTCTTCAGCTCCGTAACCCGATCGCGGGATACCAGCAGCGATCGGGTCCGCTGGTCCCGCGGCCGCGGTCACGGAGCTCCCGACCGGGTCGCGAGCGCGCCGCTGGCGGCGCGTGCGCGCCCCACGGGCAGGCAAATTAAAGGGGACGTACCGTACGTGCTTTTGCCTGCCCGTGCCATTCTGTAAACGTATATCTACATGAGGCGGTCGGGAAGTGGTTAAAAAAATTAAATGGCACTTTTAAGAGCTATGGGTGGAAGTGACGTTATGACGTCGCTTCCGCCCTGCAGTGTCATGGAGATGGGTGGGGGCCATCTTCCCCTCTCTCGTCTCCATGTCAGCCCAGGGGACAGACGCGTTCGCCTCCGCCGCTGCCGACGGCTCCGGTAAGCAGCGTTGGGCACCGGATCGCGGCGGGAGGGGGGCCCTCTCCCGCCATAGATAAAAGTGATCTTGCGGCAAATCGCCGCAGAGACCACTTTTATCTTGTACTGGACAGCCGGCCCAACACCGGGGTTAACAACGATATCCGTCCCCAAAGTAGGGACGTACAACAGCGTGCGGCGGTCCGGAAGTTGTTAAAAGGGACATTTTATATATTTTTTTTCAATCAACATTTTTTTTTTTAATTGTATTTTTTGGTAAATATGAGATTTGAGGTCTTTTTGACCCCAGAGCTCATATTTAAGAGGTCGTGTCATGCTTTTTTTCTATTACATTACATTCATTATTACATTATTACATTCCTTGTAATAGGAATAAAATTGACACCGTTTTTTTTTTTTTTTTTTCTAGAACAGTGTAACAAAAATAAAAAAGTTAAATAAATAAGAATTTTTTCTTTTTAACACGCCCGTCCCGCCGAGCTCATGTGCAGAAGCGAACGCACATGTGAGCAGCGCCCGCATATGAAAACTGTGTTCAAACCACACATGTGATGTATCACCACGATCGTTAGAGTGAGAGCAATAATTCCAGACCTCCTCTGTAACTCAAAACATGCAACCTGTAGAATTTTTTGCCTATGGATATTTTTAAGGGTAAAGGTTTGTCGCCATTCCACGAGCGGGTGCAATTTTGAAGCGTGACATGTTGGGTATCAATTTACTCGGCGTAATATTATCTTTCACAATATAAAAAAAAAATTGGACTAACTTTACTGTTGACGTACTTTTTTATTTAACCACTTCCCATCCGGAGGCCGTCATATGATGGCCTCCACTTTGCGGGGGTATATCTGAATGATGCCTGTAGCTACAGACATCATTCAGATATTGCCGTTTTCAGATGGCGATTCCCTGCACCATAAGAACGTTTATAGTGGCTGTTCCGCCGCTTGATCATTCTTATGGGCGGCGGGAGGGGACCCTCCCGCCGCCCTCCGGTGCTTCTACCGACTCACCGCTTCCATCGGTGAGTCGGACACAGGATCCGCCGCCCCCCGGATGATGACCATAGAGATTTCCGGCAAGCGAGATGGTCGCCGGAGTCTCTATGATCGTTCGGAGGCCGGGCGCGATGTTATGACGTCACGCCCGGCCTCTGCATTCAAATAATGGCGCCGCCTACGCTGGGAAGCGGTGCTCGTTTTTTTTTTTTTTTTTTTTTTAATTTTAGGCTTTCCAGCCTAGAGGTGAGATGTGGGGTCTTATTGACCCCATATCTCAGTGTAAATAGGTCCGATCATGTAATATTCCTATTACAAGGGATGTTTACATTCCTTGTAAGGCCCCTTTCAGACGGGGCGGACTCCGCTTGCACGGAGCCCGCCTCTGTCCGTCGGCTCAGCGGGGAGGGGCTTGCGAGCGCCGCTGATCTCTATGGAGAGATCTGTGTCCGTTTTCACCCGATCCGATCCGCCAGCGACGGATCTGGACGTGTGGCCATACGTCTGCTTTTGGTGGATCGGACTGGATCGGATGTCAGCGGACATGTCTCCGCTGAAATCCGACACTCCATAGAGTAACATGGAGCGCCCGTTCAGATCAAAACTGACAGGCGGATAAAAGTAATCAATTTTTTTTTTTATTTTGTAAACTGTCAAACTCAAAAAATAAAAGTCAATTTAACAATAAAAATTTTTTTTTTTTTTAAAGCGCCCCTGTCCCCGTGAGCTCGTAGGCAGAAGTGAACGCATACGTAAGCCCCGCCCACATATGAAAACGGTGTTCAAACCACACATGTGAGGTATCCCTGCAAACGTTAGAGCGAGAGCAATAATTCTATCCCTAGACCTCCTCTGTAACTCAAAACATGTAACCAGTAAAAAATGTTAAATCGTCGCCTATGGGGATTTTTAAATACCAAAGTTTGGCGCCATTCCACGAGCGCGTGCAATTTTGAAGCGTGACATGTTGGGTATCTATTTACTCGGCGTATCTTCATCTTTCACATTATGCAAAAAAAATTGGGCTAACTTTACTGTTTTGTTTTTTTTTTTTTAAGCATGAAATTTTTTTTTTCTGAAAAAAAAACGTGTTCGAAAAATTGCTGCGCAAATACCGTGCGAGATAAAAAGCGACAACGAGCGTCATTGACTTCTCTAGGGTCTTTGCTAAAAAAACATATATAATGTTTGGGGGTTCTATGTAATTTTCGAGCAAAAAAATTATGAATTTTACATGTAGGAGAGAAATGTCAGAATTGGCCTGGATGCGAAGTGGTTAAAAAAGTATTGCAACAACCGCCATTTTATTCACTTGGGTGTTATATGTAAATGTTTGGGGTTCCAAGTAATTTTATAGAAAAAAAAAATGATTTTAACTTGTAAACATGGGAAACAGTACTACAAGTACTTTGTTTAAAAATCTGTAATGATAGATCATCTTTACATTTATTGCAGCTTACCAGTTTTTTTTTTTTTTTTTTAGATGTGCTAACTGTATTAGTGTTCTTTTTTTCAAATTTTATATATATTATTAAACCCAAAAATAAACATTTATTATATTGCAGCTTGCCAATTCTTAGGTGTGGTGGCTGTAATAATTTCCTCTTTTGTGCTTTTTTTCCTTTATGTTCAACTGTACGTTTGTTATTTTTCAACTTCTTTTAACAGATCAAGTTGTCCAGCAACAGTGGCAGTTAGAGTGTGGGGGGGGGGGGCAAACCATATAATACTCTCAGGGGTGCTTACAATGATCAGCTTTTATTTAAAACCTTCCAAAGAACAAATAAAACTTGGCTGTAACTGCTTCAAAGGTGTTAGTTGAAGATAAGCTTTAATTTGTTAGCCAAGTCCATCTAAATCTACTAGAATATTTAATACTTCAGTAGATTGACAATGCTGGTTTCTAAAAGTGTGTCTTTTGCTCCTCCATCCAGAGTGCAGATACCCTAAGACAGGAAGTGTGTTACAAGTGTGTTTGAAATAGGAATAGACCCTAGAAGTAGCGTGTTTCCATCTCCACGTTCCAGTGAGGCCACTCGCCAGGGCCCAGGTAGAGAGATCGCCACTAAAATTGTTTAAGGGGCGTGGCCCAACCTACTCAGGCGACAGGGTTGAAGTTAACCACTTCAGCACCGGGCGATTTTTACCCCCTTCCTTACCAGAGCACTTTTTGCGATTCGGCACTGCGTATCTATAACTAACAATTGCGTGGTCGTGCGACGTTACACCCAAACAAAATTGATGCCCTTTTTTTCCCACAAATAGAGCTGTCTTTTGGTGGTATTTGATCACCTCTGCGGTTTTTATTTTTTGCGCTATAAACAAAAGAAGAGCGACAATTTTGAAAAAAAAAACACAATATTTTAAAATTTTTGCTATAATAAATATCCCATTTTTTTTTTTTAAAAAAAAACATTTTTTTTTACTCAGTTTAGGTCGATACGTATTCTTCTACATATTTTTGGTAAAAAAAAATCGAAATAAGCGTGTATAGATCGGTTTGCGCTAAAGTTATAGCGTCTACAAAATAGGGGATAGATTTATTGCATTTTTTTTTTTTTTTTTACTAGTAATGCGGCGATCTGCGATTTTTTTTTTTTCGGGACTGCGACATTGCGGCGGACACTTCGGACACTTTTGACACATTTTTGGGACATTCACATTTACACCGCGATCGTTGCTATAAAATTGCAGTGATTACTGTGTAAATGTGACTGGCAGGGAAGGGGTTAACACTAGGGGGCGCTGCAGGGGTTAATGTGTTCCCTAAGGTAGTGATTCTAACTGTGGGGGGAGGGGACTCACAAGGGGAGGAGACAGATCAGTGTTCCTCCGTACTGGGAACACATGATCGGTCTCCTCGCCACTGACAGGACGCACACCGGGTCCCGAGCGACGCCGCGGGCGTGCGCGCGCCCCCTAGGCGGCCGGGAATGGTAGGACGTCATATGACGCCCACCCAGGATGGGAGATCCACCTTGTGGGCGTCATATGACTATGGGCGGGTAGGGAAGTGGTTAAGTCGCATACAAGTAGTAATTTAACAGGGCAATGGGGGGTAATCCTCTCCATACATGAGGTATGCTGAAGTCTCGTACACATGGGCTGAATGTCCGCTGACATCGGCCGGTTCAATAAGACCCGCATGTATGGCACCCTGGAAGCCGGCTGTTTGGCCGGCTTCTGTCGGACAAGCATGCTGGAAAACCAACAGCCGACCGGCTCCCGATCAGTACTTTCAGCCAGTGGCTGAGAGCGCTAATCAGAGTGTTCTGGTGGGGGGGGGGGGGGGGCGTCTCCCTGTCAGAACACAACAGCCCAGCAGGGGAGATCACTGTACTAGCATCAGATCATTAGTACAGCGGCTCCGACCGGGGCTGACTGTTTTTTTTTTTTTTCAAACCCAGCGCTAATAGTGTGTTGAGAAAGGAAGAGAAATATAAAGAGCCGTTATCACATACTTATGGTGCCACAATGTCAATATCACAAACTATGGTATATGTCTGAAAATTGATCAATCCTGATGTACTGACAGCCTCAAAATGATGCATTTAATTTTTTGAGGCCTGAAAATGCCAGGACAGTACAAATGCCCCCAAATTACCCCTTTTTGGAAAGTAGACAGTCCAAGGTATACAATAAGAGGCATGGAAAGTTTTTTTTAAGTTTTAATTATTTTTTTTGTCACAATTGTTTGAAATAATTTTTTACATACTGTCACCAGTGAAGTGTTATCATAAAACTAGTGTGGTGGTGATCAAGAACACTGACTGGTGTTAGTATGTAAGAATTTTTTTTATAAAATATAATAATTTTTTTTTTTTTGTAACACACTGTGACCAGAGCCAGTACAGTGTTACCAAGTGATTAGAATTTAGTTTTGTTTTTTTACACATTATGATTGCATATACCAATGAATTTCATTGATATAATCAACAATTTTTACTATATAAAATTAGTTCAGTCAGTTTCTTTTGTTGTGATTAGCTGTGATTGGTCAAAGCTAATCACATGGTACAGATGGGATGTGATTGGCCTGTCTGTACCAGGTGTTAACTGTGACCAATCACAGCTAGTAACACAATTGTTTACAATGGATGGCATAAAAGGAAGCCATCCATTGTTTTGTTTTTTTTCAGTTGAATCAAAGCAATAACTTTATTTTTTTTGTTCTAAAACGATGAATGCACAAATTAAATGAATTAATGATATTCAAATATCAAGACTCAGGTTTTTCTGGAAGTAGCAGTAACTAAAAATAAAAACAAAAGCACCCAAAAGCTAAAATATATATATATATATATATATATATATATATATATATATATATATATATATATATATTTATTATACACACACACTATATTACCAAAAGTATTGGGACACCTGCCTTTACTTGCACATGAACTTTTTTTTTTTAAATCAGAAAAGAAGTTTATTATAAAAACTGAACATACAGACCTATCCAAAATTCACCAGTGGTATACATTACAAAGATTGTCATGCCTGTCAAAAAAGGTTAAGCATATCCGAAAGTAAGAGTCGTGCATTGTCATGTCTACCTGGGATAAGTACGTATACATTGCAATCGTATGAAGTACCGTAGACACTGGTAATACTTTGTAAGGTTATTCTTAATAGATCCTGAACAGCCTTATAGGAGAATTCTACTTTTTGTGTCCTGTTTTATACATAGGCAACGTGGTGTCCTAGACCTTGTACATAGCTTTCAAACTAGGAGAAATAGAAACTAAATAAAAAAAAAAAAAAGAGGTAAAACAAAGAAAAGAAATAAAAAAATAAAAATTCAAATGGGAGGAGTCCAACCCTCTCCTTATGCCTTTTGATTGCGTATACATTCACCATGGTTCTTCATATAGTGTCATGTGGTTCTTGTATGAACTGTCAAATCAGATGCTGCCAACTCTATACCATATTACATTTGTAGTAACCTGTGCTAGCCCCGGAACGTCCAGCCAGTTTTGCCACAGAGCATAGAATTTTTTGGGCGCATTCCTATGCTGGTAGGTAAGTTTCTCCCTTATTAGCATGCTATTTACCATATCCACCCATCCTTTTCCTGTGGGGACTCTCGGGTTATCCAGAATCGTGCAATCGCCTAGCGTGCTAGGTACAATAGGCGCAATACTGCCGTGTGTCCACTGGGAGAGAGAGAGAGGGTATCTCCAGCGCCCAGAGGAGACAAACGACAGGGTCGTGTAGAATCGGGAGCTGAAAAACCTGAGATATAGTTGTCAGAACGTATTGCCAGTATCTGAACAATTTCGGGCATTTCCACATCATATGCAACAGATCCCCCTCATCTCTATTGCATTTTGGACACAATGGGGAGTCTCTGAGTCCCCATTTATGCAACTTGACAGGAGTCCTATAAAATCTATGTAATAAGAACAGGTGAGATAATCTGTGTGAAGCGGAGACTGATACCAGTGGAGCTGATGTCAAGCACAGCTCCCACTGTTCACCGTCTATGGGACCCAAATCCTTCTCCCATCCACGTCTGCAGGGCAGCCTGGATGCATCATGAGATAAGTTAAGAAGCCTCACATATACTCTAGAGATCATGCCCTTCCTGTCGCCCGCTAGCAACACATCATTCATCAGGGGATGCGTCACCAGCGCGAGAGAGGACAGCCTGAGCTCGCTTTGCACTGCGTGCCTCAATTGTAGGTATTGAAAGAAATGTGTTCTGGGTATCGCAAATTCCTCCTCTAAATCTGTGAAGGACTTAAACACCGAGCCTCTGAACAGTTGTGTAATGTAGTGCACACCTAGTTCCTCCCACTGATGGAAATTTGTAAGTTTGGCTATTTCCTTATAGTATGTATTCCTCCAAATGGGAGTAAATTTACACACTCCTCATATATTCATGAGAGATCTGATGTACTTCCATAGTGTGTTGAGAAGTATTATCGTGGGAAGAGATTGTTGGACATGTGTGAGACCTGCATCTAGATGAGATAGTTCCGTAAATGTGGAGTCTTGAGGGACCAACAGAGACCTAATAGGATCTTCATTATCCAGTTCTCCCCAGCTACCCAAGTGTTGGGTTTGTGAGGCGACAAGTAGTATCTGGCGTGAGGGACTGCCAACCCGCCTTGGTCTTTTGCTAGTTGCAGTGAGTTTAAGCTGATCCTTGCGGCTTTGTTACCCCATATCAGAGCTCTAAATTGTGCATCTATCTGGGAGAACCATTTATGCGGGATCCACATGGGTGTGTTATGAAACACATATAGGAGTTGGGGGGCCCATACCATTTTAATTAAGTTTGCCCTTCCAGTAACGGATATAGGTAGCTTCACCCACACAGCACATTTTTGTCTAAATTTATGAAGCAGGGGTGTGAGATTTAGTGTCAGGTATTGATTGGGGTCAGTTGTAACTTGTATACCAAGGTAACGAAATTCGTTCACCATAAGTATGTCCCTGGCACACTCTGGTAGGGGTTTTGGCAGTGGATCCAGGGGTAAAATCACTGATTTATTCCAGTTGATAGTAAATTCCGACAGCTCTCCGAAATCAGCGACCAATTGCATCGCACTCCTCAGAGTCCCCCAGATATATCAGTGTGTCATCCGCGTATAGAGAAATAATATCCTGCCTAAGTCCCCTACAGAATCCAGTTATGTTTTGTGAGGCTCGAACATGAATGGCCAAGGGTTCAAGCGCTAAGGCAAACAACAGGGGTGATAAGGGACACCCCTGTCGAGTGCCCCTGAAAAGCGTGAAAGGTTCTGACACGTCACCATTAATACGCATTCTTGCCGTGGGGGTGTTGTAAAGTAATTGAACCCATTTTAAGAAGGAAGGGCCCACCCCGAATCTTGTCAGCGTTTCCCACAGCTATGGCCATTCAACGCTGTAAAAAGGCTTTGGCAGCGTCTAATGACAGGATGGCCCTATTACCCGGATTGTCCACTGGGATTTGTAGATTAAGAAACAGTCTACGTAGGTTTTGGGCAGTTGATCTGGTTGGGATGAACCCAGACTGGTCCCTGTGTATCACTGATTGGATGCCCTTGGCCAGTCTGTTGGCCAACACTCTAGCAGTTTAACATCAAAAGTAAGCAATGATATAGGTCGGTAAGAATCCGGTGTCATAGCATCCTTGCCCGGCTTCAGTAGGACCACTATCAAAGCTTCCCTCATAGAAAGGGGGAGTCTACCGGTCTCGAATGCTCTGTTATATACCTTTAAAAGAACTGGTATCAATTGTGAGGTATAGCGTTTATATACTTCTGAAGGTAAACCGTCAGCTCCTGGAGCCTTCCCATTTTGTGTGTGTGCTAGGGCTTATAGTAGTTCCTCTTCTGACAGTGGAGCGTTCAACTGAGTGGTGTCTGCTTTTGATAGCTTGGGTATGGGGTGTCTGTCTAAAAACGTATGGATTTCTGCTATAGACGGGTGTACTTTTAGATGTATAGACATTCTGAAAAAAATCCCATCCATTGTTTACAATTGTTATTTGATCTGCTCTGATCTGGTCACAGCGATCACATGACACTGACAGCCGGCTGTTGCAGTGATCAGTCAGTGCTCCCAGAACAACAGTGCTCCTGCCTGGCAGTCATTTTACTATAGGCTGGGTGGGAAGGTGTTAATAACCAAATTTTCTTATTAAAGGATAAGTGCAACAGATTGTTTACATCCCTTACCACAAGTCCTTTGTCTCCTGGTCACGTCTGGAGACAAAAATAGATGCAAACACCCCGAAGACCATGGCCATTGGATTGAGGTAAGTATGCATCCCTGTAGGGGGGCAAGGAACTGTTAGGTAAGTGCAAAGGGGAAAACGCATATGTACACTTTCTCCCCTTAAAATATTTTTCTGTAAATGGGAATTAAAAGTGTAATTCAAGTTATTAATAATAAAATGAAGTGACATTCAGCAAACATTCAGGGCTGGTTTACATACACAGTGCGTTCCTGTGCGATTCACATGTCATCCGGGTGCAGTGTGATTTTAGTCTATTCATTTGAATGGGCTGAAATCGCATGCTATTGCACCAAAAGTAGTGCATACATTACTTTAAAAAAGGCACAACAGCCCGAATCCTCCTTTTCTCGGGTCCCTGGTTGGTGCTACTGGCCCCTCCCTTCTGTTGAGTGTCCCCACATCAAGCAACTTGCTATAGTGGCCGCCGAGCTGCAGCTCCATGTTTCCAATCAGACACGGAGCCGCGTTTTAGCCCCACCCCCCTCTCTCACCTTTGGGTAACTGGGTTTGATTGACAGCAGCGGGAACCAATGGCGCCGCTGTTGTGTCTCAGCCAGCCAGGATTGGGGGGGTCCCGGACAGCCGAGGCACTCGTGGAAATCACTGGATAGAGATGGGGCTCAGGTAAGTATGATGGGGGCTGCTGCACACAGAATGCTTTTTATCTATCATAATGCATAGAATGCATTAAGATAAAAAAAACTTCTGACTTTACAATCACTTTAATACTGACACTTGCTGCAGATAGCAGGTGCAGTGTGTTTTGAACACAGAACAAGGGTTTCTCACACTGTGTTCTGGTGTGAACTGACCCTCACTGCAGGTGTATGCTCCTGATGCATGTGTTTTAAATTTAAATTTGGTGATTGTCACATTCATTGTTTTTAAATATGCCACAAGGGTTTCACATCTGTAATATTTGCAGCACACAGGCTGGCATATGTATCTTTAAATGTTTTGCTGCATATCTTAGTTGATTTACACTTCTATGCATTATAAAGGTTGTGGTTATTACTGCAAAAAAGTCAATCGAATATCATGGAGCTTAAAGCCGAGTTCCACACAAAAGTGGTACCTCTGCTAACTCCTCTCCCCCTCCAATGTCACATTTAGCACCTTTCATGGGGGAGGGGGGAACAGGTACCTGTCCCCACTTTAGGGAGATGGTGCCGTTCCTCAGAAGTTTGGGCCACCTCCTCCTTCCGCCGCTGGGCCAATTAGAAACCCGAAAGACTTCACTTCCGGTGTAACCTTACTACAAATGGCGATAGCAGCACCCGAGGGCCAATCTGAAAATCGGCTGGGGTGCCAACCTCACGGAAACCCTGGACAGGTAAGTGTCCCAATATTAAAAGTCAGCAGCTACTTATTTGTATTTTTTTGTTTTTTTTGCGGGGGCCCGGAAGTCCTCTTTAAGCATCAAAGTAAATAAGTATTATATCTGGATTTATGTATCTGGTCAGTATGCTTATTTATAGATAGTTATTTTGTTGATATGGAAACCGTTACCTCAGTCGACAAGTTATTTTATAGTGAAAATAAAGGAGTCTGCGTACTCCTGTTTGTCTGGAAAGTTTGTTTACTTTTTTTTTTTGAAAACCCAATAAAAAATATTTAAAAAAATAAAAAAATAAAAATAAGTATTATATCAAATTTAAACAGACAAAGGTGACTGGCAAAAAGTAAAATAGTTTTTCAACCTGTTGTAATAATCCAAATAAGTATTTTCTTTATGATAGCTTATGTTGGAAACGTCTTCAAATTGCTTAAAGTAATTATAAAAGAATAAGTGTCAAAATCATGAGCCCTCCTTCTATCTATGCTCACACCAGTAGTGAGGAAAAGTTCAGGTTTAGAACTGTTTGCGTTGATACATCATTAAAGCCTTAGTCCATGTTAATTTCCTTGCGTGAGGAATAATGTTTTATGATGGATATTTGGGCTCTTGGGATTATATGGAATGGAGCCCAATTAGCTGTAGATCATAGATATTGTCATGTATTAGATTAAAGCCATTTAGGCATGTAAATTAGATAGTTAAAAACCACTTACCATCATTATTTGGCTAATTGGCACAAGGCATGATAAATGGATTGAACATTTTGACTTCTGCAAATCACCTTGCATGCCCTGCTTAGAAAAATATACAAAGTTAACTTTTTAAGAATAGTTTTATGTTTTGATCATTAAGGGACTCATTACACACACTGCACTGACTTAGATAGGTATAAAAAAATATATCTATTTGACAAAGAATCTCATAATTCACTAAATTAAATATTCATATATTCAGATGATGGTGATTAGTAGGATTCCCATTATTAGCAGTTTATACATTTGGAGAACTACACAAGGAAATATTTATAGCTTTCTGGTTGACAGAGTGCTAGATTTCCTAGCATCCCCTGCTTCCACTCCATTGCATCGCCAACCTGAGATTCTTCACGTTTTGCAGACTCCCTATTCCACTTACACCCCCTTCCTGCCCAGGCCATTTTTCAGCTTTCAGCGCGGTCACACTTTGAATGACAATTGCGCAGTCATGCTACACTGTAACCATGTGAAATTGTTATAATTTTCTTCACACAAATAGAGCTTTCTTTTGGTGGTATTTAATCACTCCTGGGTTTTTTATTTTCTCCAAAAAAAAAAAAAAGGCCAAACATTTTGAAAAAAAAAAAAAGTTTTTCTTAGTTTCTGTCAGTAAATTTTGTAAATAAGCACCTAAAACGTAGCACAGTTTTGTCACGATTGTCAAAATATTTTTCGTGTGGCAAATTGCATCATGTGACGTTTGTCGCCTAAAAAGGAGCTTCTTTTGGGCAACAAGCTTCACGCGATTTGCTGTGATTGCCGCACTATATATGGCGGCAAACCCACATCACCTTTTAGGTGCCATTGAAAATATTGGCACCTGAACCTGCATTTTGCTATTGTAGTGCGTTTTGAGATCGTGGGCAGAACCGCAGCTGTTCTGCCATGATCCCAAAGCACCCAGGTGTGAATAGAGCCTTACATGCACTTGAAGTTAAAAACAGGCAATGTAAAAAAATAAAATAAAAAAACAGGCAATGTGCTTGATACTGAGCACCGCTCACCACTGTTGTTTCACATAAACTAGAAGGCAATAACAGTAGGCAGTCATGATTGCATAACCTGTTAAAAAAGAGTGAAGAATCAGGAATCGCGTATATGCACTGTCATGGTTAGATCAAAATTGCAGGGAGTTCTTCTGAGTCATGAATTGAAAGATAGATGTCTCCACCTGCTTTTCCCATGGGATATACACTGGGGTTAATTTACTAAAAATTAAGAATGCAAAATCTGGTGCAGCTCTGCATATAAACCAATCGACTTCCATTTTTTTGTCAAAGCTTAACCGCTTCCCGACCGCCCACTGCATATATACGTCAGCAGAATGGCACGGGCAGGCAAAATCACGTACCTGTACGTGATCCTTTAAATGCCTGCCCGTGGGTCGCGTGCGCGCCACCAGCGGCGCGCTCGCGACCCGGGTCGGGAGCTCCGTGACCATGGCCGCGGGACCAGCGGACCCGATCGCCACTGGTGTCCCGCAATCGGGTCACGGAGCTGAAGAACGGGGAGAAGTATGTGTAAACAAACCTCTCCCCGCGCTTCCTACGCTGCCTGTCATTGATTGGCTGTTCCCGGTCATCGGGAAAGCCGATCAATGACATCAGATGTCAGCCCCGCCCCCTAATATAAAAAACACAACACACGTCACAGCCCATAACCCCTCCCCTCCCCCTAGTGGTTAACTCTTTCACTACAACTGTCATTTATACAGGAATCAATGCATTTAAATAGCATTGATTTCTGTATAAATGACAATGGTCCCAAAAATGTGTCAAAAATGTCCGATGTGTCCGCCATAATGTCGCAGTCACAATAAAAATCGCTTATCGCCACCATTACTAGTAAAAAAAAAATATTAATAAAAATGCTATAAAACTATCCCCTATTTTGTAAACGCTATAACTTTTGCGCAAACCAATCAATAATCGCTAATTGCGATTTTTTTTTTACCAAAAATATGTAGAAGAATACGTATCGGCCTAAACTGAGGAAAAAAAATAAAATTTTAATATATTTTTTGGGGATATTTATTATAGCAAAAAGCAAAAAATATTGCATTGTTTTCAAAATTGTCGCTCTATTTTTGTTTATAGCGCAAAAAATAAAAACCACAGGGGCGATCAAATGCCACCAAAAGAAAGCTCTATTTGTGGGGAAAAAAGGCGCCAATTTTGTTTGGGAGCCACGTCGCACGACCACGCAATTGTCAGTTAAAGCGACGCAGTGCCGAATCGCAAAAAGGGGCCTGGTCCTTTTGGCTGCCAATTGGTCCGGGGCTGAAGTGGTTAAAGGAGTTGTAAAGTCAGAGTTTTTTTTTATCTTATTGCATTCTATGCATTAAGATAAAAAGCCTTTTTTGTGCCTCAGCCCCCTAATACTCACAGGAACCCCATCTCTGTCCAGCGATGTCCACGAGTGTCTTGGCCGTCCGAGACTCTCCCTCCTGATTAGCTGCGACACAGCAGTGGCACCATTGGCTCCCGCTGCTGTCAATCAAAGTCAATCAATCAGGAGAGAGGGGTGGTGTCGGGCCACAGCTCCATGTCTGAATGGACACAGGGAGCTGTGACTCGGCTCGGTGCTCCCATAGCAAGGTGCTTGCTGTGGGGACACTCAACAAGTGGCAAACCTTTGCTGCTCTTCAAATGACATACAAGTTTGTATTCTGTGGTAAAGTTGCTTTATTTTCAAACAAACTGTAATAATCCTAAATGCTGAAATTTGCATTTTGTATAGCAGATTCTGTTCACTATAGTACTATAATACTGCTCTAATTTCACATGCTTAGCTACTCCAAGTGTCATTTTCCTTTGAGAGTCTTTTTGGATAGTATGGAACAAAAGGTATTGCATTATGATCAATCCTGCTCTCAGTGGGAATACTTCTGTAGTATATTAAAATAAGCAGATCTTGAAAAAGCTCTGCAAGGAAAATCCAGCAGATTAGGTCGGAATAAATTGTCTGTATTCATATCACCAGAGGTTAATTGTACGATGTCAGTGAGAGAACTACTACAACAAATGTTTCTTTTAATGTTTATGTAGTCTTCACAGTCACAGAACATTCTTTAATTTTACTAAATTGTTCTTATGAATTAAAAAAGATCTATATATTTGAAATGATAACAATTACATTTATTTGTGTTTGCCATTTACTTGTCCAAACGCAATATTCCCCACACACATGTTCCAGAAAAGGGCTGTAGTGATGCTGGGTGCTGCAATGACCACTGGCCGGAAACCGTAGACAACCAGAATATAGAAATGTCATCAGCACACCAAGGATTCCTCAAAATGGTCCAAATCTTTATTCACACAGTAAACATACAGCAACATTTCGGAGCCATGCATGGCCCCTTCGTCGGGCAAGTGTCACTTGATGAAGAGGCCCTGCGTGACTTCCGAAACATTGCCGTATGTGTACCATGTGAATAAAGCTTTGGACCCTTTTGCGGAACATACAAATGTTATAAATTGAGTTGCAGTTCACTGATTATAATAAGTATGTGATCCCCAAGCAAAACATGACTTAGTACTTGGTGGAGAAACCCTTGTTGGCAAGCACAGAGGTAAGACGTTTCTTGTAGTTGATTACCAGGTTTGCACACATCTCAGGAGGGATTTTGGTCCGCTCTCCAGAGTTACAGATCTTCTCTAAATCCTTACGGTTTCTTGGCTGTCACTTGACAACTCAAAGTTTCATCTCCCGTCATACATTTTCTATAGGATCAAGGTCTGGAGACTGGCTAGGCCACTCCATGATCTTAATGTGATTCTTCTTGAGCCACTTCTTTGTTGCCTTGGTGGTATGGTTTGGGTCATTGGCATGCTGGAAGATTCATTCACGACCCATCTTTGCTCCAACAGTTGTCTCCTTCTCACCAAACTTCTTGCGGATGGTCTTGTAGCCCATTCCAGCCTTGTGCAGGCCTACAATCTTGTCCCCGATGTTCCTTGACAGCTCTTTGGTCTTGCCTATGATCATTTGGTTTGAATGAAAGAAAGATTCTGTGGACAGTTGTCTTTCTTACACATAACGAGTTGTCATTAGAAGCACCTCCTTAAATTGATAGGACTAATCTGTGTACCACATGAGCACATACTGTAGCCAGTCTGTGGGAGCCAGAATTATTGTTGGTTGTTAGGCGATCAAATACTTATTTAACTCACTGAACTGCAACTCAATTTATAACATTTGTATCATGTTTTTTTTCTCGATTTTTGGTTGATATTCTGTCACTATCATTTAAAATACACCTATGAAAAAAAATGATAGACCCTTCATTTCTTTGTAAGTGGGCAAACTTACAAAATCTGCAGGGGATCTAATAATTATTTTCCCTACTGTAGTTACATTTGTCAAAGCTGGATCATTCTAGTAATGTGTAACATACCGAGGCATGGAATTATTCTTGAAGAGGTTTAATGTGTTTTATTAGCAATTAGAAAATTTTATTAAAAGTTTGGTATCTAACTGATCAGTAACATCTTATGCCCCATACACACAGTCGGATTTTCCGACGGAAAATGTCCTATCGGACAATGTTGTTGGAAATTTCCGACCGTGTGTAGGCTCCATCTGACTTTTTCCGTCGGATTTTCCGACGGACAAAGTTTTATCTCCTGCTCTCAAATTTTCCGACAACAAAGTCCTATCGGACTTTTTCCGATCGTGTGTAGCGAATTCCGACGGACAAAGTGCCACGCATGCTCAGATCACATTACAAGACCAAAGCTATTGGCTACTAGCCTCTACGTAGTCCCGTCGTAGGCAACAAACGTCACCACGTTCAGAATGATCGGATTTTCCGACAACTTTGTCCGATCGTGTGTATGCAACACCAGTGTCGGACAAAATCTGTCGGAAAAAATCCGATGGATTTTGTGGTCGGATTTTCCGACCGTGTGTACGTGTGTGTAGACGTTAGTGCAACCACTTTGTATGAATCTTTCATCAAAGATGTCTACAAATTTGGTGAGTGCTTTTTAGATCTCTAAAAACCTTATTTATTATTTGGTTTGTTTAGAATTTTATTAAATTTTTTATATATTGATGTGAAAGAACTATGCATTGTGATGCTATATGATATTGTACTCCAACGTATGTGCTGATATTAGCTTATGATGTGCGTATTTTGATACGTATTTTCTTTTTCACTTTACTACTTTGTAACTTTGTACTTTTTCATGCTACTAATAACGAGTTTGTATTTAAAAACCTTATTTATAAAATGTACAGTATAAGTAAAAATTTCTGTTTCAGCACTTGCATTAGGCAGCCTATTAATTTTTGGCTGGCAACACACAAGAAACAGACCAAAAAACATTTTTTCCTTATAATAGCACACCACAACGTACACTATAGTGTGTTACTGCTGGTGCGCTGCAGCTGCAGTGTGCTATACTGTTAGCATGCAGCACATCACAAAAGTGTGTTTTGGGTCTAAGAGTTTTTTATATGAGTATTATATTTGTCTTTCAACACAAGGGAATATATCATAGCAAAATCATTTGTGTATAGGTTTTACCAATTTATAAAATACATTTTGCATAGCTATGGAAAGGTTAGGAACCTTTTGTCATTTTCTTTCACATTGGGGAGATTTACCTTCACTTTTTTTTCAGTGATGTAACAGAAAATCTCTCCAAAGGCAGGGGTACAGCATATTGGATTTCTCTTTCGTTCATCAATGTATACAGTGCCTCCTTAATCTTGACCATTGGGTTATATCGCCTCTGCAGGAGTAGGATTAGGCAGAACAAAAAAACACCTGGCTACGCCCATGGGCTGTCCTCAGTCAGTATATAACCCCCTCCCTGCTCTAGGTATTCAGTTTATTTCTGTCTAGTCAGGAGTAAGGACCTAGCTCATTGCTGGGATCTTTTGGTCCTAGCAAATTTTACTTTTTGTCTTTTTTTTCCATGCATTTTCTCCTGGGAGATCTGTAATCAACTGCCAGGCTGGGTGACGGGCTGGATAATCTAGATCCAGTGGTCTCCCCAGTCCAGCCAGCGAGCGTGTGCAGACCGCAGCTAGGCGCTGGGTCGGCAACGACATAGTCTCGACGGACGAAGGCTGGCCCGCAAGTTAAGCGTCTCGCAGGGTCGCATACGAACGGGCTCTGGTCCGAGTCGCATCGCTCCCTTGGCCGACAGCCCCCCACTTCGGTGGCGAGTTCTATCTGGAGGGTCACCTGCACCATGGATCGGTAAGTACAGTTCCCCCTTTCCCCATTTGTACAGTTTGGAGTGGACGTGGGTACTCTCCAGGGAGGGTCGGACCTGCCTGCAGGATCCCTCCTCCCATCCTGGTTAAACTAAACTAAAAGCCCCCTGGTTAAACTGGGCTTCCCCCTCCCCCACGGATTGGTGGAAGTCCCAGGGAAGGCAGCAGAGACCCCTGGGAGTCTCCCCTGCCATTTCCCTTCTGGGTGGTGTGTGTCCTGCCCTGGCAGTATGGGGGGGTTCCAGTGCAGAGGGTGCAGCTGAGAACCTTACTTGCATGCCCTGCTGTGTGTGTGCAGTGTGAGGTAGTGTGCAGTTTGGGGGTCCCAGTGCAGAGGGCACAGCAGTGTCCCCTTAAATGTTCACCCTGCCTGGTGTTACAGTACCTTTTTGGAAGGGGGTCCCCACATCACTTTTTATTATCAGATATAGCAGGAGATCTGTTTCTAATGTCTATGGTTATCTTTACTAATTACATTCTTATGCTTCTGTGATTCCAGAGAATTGTGGAGTTATTTCCCTTACTTTTGAGTCCTTTTGTTATTTTTTTAGCTTTTGTGATTATTTTTAATTTTTTTTTATGCATGTACTTTTTAAGAATTGAATTTTGTAGCTGTACTTGGTCAGACAGCTGATTCCAAAGTGTTTAGAAAGTACCTGAGGTTTAAGGGGAGAAAATCGTAAAAAAAAATCCGCACAAGGCACAATCGTTCGATTTTCCTACAGTGTGCACGCATTTTCAATATTCAATTCAGACTTTGCAAGCTAAAGTTTCTAAAGGGACGAACTCCAAAATGTTTCTGTAATGCGAACAAACGATTTTCATTTCATTTGTACAATTTTCGTACAAGAAAAATCAGAAACGAAAGGCTGCGCATGATCAGAAACACTAGACAACAAAAAAAAAGCCTTTGTCGTACTAGAATTTTCGTACATTATTTCTTTCCTTGCTCTGACTTGCTGTGAAACAACAACAAGGACAAGGAAAACTGGACAATCGTTCGTCCGGTTTTCTCATAGCGTGTACTCCCCTTTAGGAATTGGTTCTACTTCCTAATATGTAAAAAGTGCATATGTAAATCTGATTACATGCCCTATGTACTCTTAAAAAAAAAAAGTGTGTTAGGCTTCAGAAATAATATTTCAATTGGGAACATTAATTGTGTACTTCCTAACCTTTTGCACCACTGAATTATGTAAACAGCTTAATGTGTGTGTGCACAGACCCCTTTTTTCAGAAAATGCTTCTCTGCATGTTTTCTTTTATGAATACAGTTTGAGTGTTTTGATGAAAATTTCAAAGAATTCTCAACTGAAATTTTCAAAATTTTGAAAGAATATATTTTTTAAAATTAACTCTGATTTTCTTTTTAGCAATGCAGCTCATATAGCCATATAAGGCTCATTGTACACTGATGCAGCCATATAGCTTAACCAGGCCATTTTTTGCGGTACGGCACTGCGTTACTTTAACTGACAATTGCGCGGTTGTGGGACACTGTACCCAAATAAAATGTATGTCCTTTTCCCACAAATAGAGCTTTCTTTTGGTGGTATTTGATCACCTCTGCGGTTTTTATTTTTTGCCCTATAAACAAAAAAAGACCATCAATTAAAAAAAAAAAAAAAAATAGTTTTTACTTTCATACCCAATAAAAAAATGAAAAAAAAAAAATGTCTTCATCGTTTAAGGCCAATATGTGTATTCTGCTACATATTTTTAGTAAAAAAAAAAAAAATCCAAAATTCAAGGTGGGCCACACCCCCTTCTGTGTCCCCACTCACCGGATTGAATGGACCCTTAGCTTTTCAGTCTAGGAGTTGGACAGGCTTAAAAAGTTGGCCAGGGATGGCAGATTCACTTCAGGATGCAAAGAAGATCTCCCATATCATATCAGTCATGTACTGATATCAGTCAAATAATATCAGTCAAAGTACTGTTTGGCAATTGTTTTATTGCGCAGATTAAAAATGCGTACTTACAAAAAGGTAGGTAAAATCAAGCATGTAATGGCAAGAGATTATAATAGGAAATGCTGTTGGTGGCGTGCGTTCCACGACAACCAGAAATGACATAGTTTGGACTCGAAACTGGATATTGCGTCAATGCGTTTCCCCCTTCCACAGGGCGTCATCAAGGAACCTTGAAGCCCTGTTGGAGGGTGAAACGCGTTGATGCAATTTCCGGTTTCGAGTTTTGATACTGAGCTAGTATACGATGCATATTAGCTCATTATGCCTTTGTCTTACAGGTTTTTTGGGGGGGGGGGGAAGAAAAGTTTTACATTAAGATGACCTAATGACTCCCTGCTTCTAATTGGATTCAAATTTTGTTCACAGAATATCCACATTTAGTCTTATCTACGTCGCTCTAACTACCTGAAGTGTAGCTCTTCTAGTTATTGTATAATTCTGGTTATTTTACTACATCAATTATGTGACTTCTTAATTGCATTTCTACAGTACTGTTAATGTAAAAAAACTGGTATGTTTCACCTGGTTACATTTTGCTATTCCATAAAACATTCTTACGTTGAGAAATTTTTTAACCCAAAAATGTTTCATATTGTCTTTCACTTTTAATAATATACACAATTATTGAATATTGTGACAGGTTGTCTCAGATGATGATGCATGGACAATTTTCTGAGGATATGATTTTGTGCTCTCGATTGTATGGTCAGCAGTATGCTTGGGTTTTTATGTTATGATCCCTCTTTCTTTCCCTTGTCATTTGACACAAATTTCTGACTACATATTGATAGGATCTTACAAGACAAAGAAGTCAGTGCACAGTGTAATAAGGAGCAAATATGAAATGCTTTATTCACTCAAAATGGTTGCCTTTTAGCCTAATTATATTATTTTTGCATCTACTCTCTATAAACATGTATAAACTAATATTCAGTAATAAGGAATGCGTAAAAGGAAGATTCTTTCAATGTTCTTTAAAACTTTCATGTGAAAGAATTTCTTGATTGTCATTAGCTTTTTATTGAATTTATTTTTACGTTTGATTTTGTTTCCACAGTCTTGTGTTTGAAAAAGTGAAGTAAGATCATTCTTTTCCTTCGTCATCTTGCACCACAATGGACCATCAAATGACTCAAGATGAGGAAGCGGGGTCTTCTCTCCACCTGGTTCCCAGTCCTCAAAGTGAAGCAGTTGCGCATGATTTTCAGGAGCTGTCATTGCAATCAGTCCAGCAATTGCCCCCTCTTAAAGAACGTAAAAACGGTAAGGATTTTGGCTACCAAACTATTTCCTAGTGTCTTAAAACCTTACATTTTGTAGAGCTACTTTACAAAGGTCACAGTATTGCAATGTTTTTGTTACCTTTTGAATCAATTTTTCTGCATTTTATATTCTTTTAGACATGTTGCTGAAGTATAAGTACAGTAAATATTATACCTTGATTACGTGAAGTGTTATAGAGATTTTAATATTCAAGTTTTATTCCACTTATCGATTCTGCAGAACCTGCTTTTAGTTGTTTAACTTTACTTACTTTAAATCTATGCTGACTGAATTTTAATACCATGGAACATTTTAGAAGTCTGTTTAGCACCTGTTTGCTTGTTTTCACTTGACACATGCACACTGAAGCTCATAAATAGACATTTTTGGGAGTTTGGGCATTTTTTTTCAACAGCCCATGAACTCCCCTCTATGTTATCCTATGTGTCCATGCACATATGGATATTTTTGGATGTTTATCAGCAGGGGCGTTTATGGGCTGTTGTCTGAACGCCCTAAAATTGCGTTCAAGAGCAGTCCTAAAAACGCCAGATGCTGGTAAAAGCTGTTAAACCCGGTTTAACGCTGTAAACAGAGCGTTAAGCCTCGTCAGGCGTTTCTCTGCCTCTATTCAAAATCAATGGTTCCCTATAGAGTCCATTGATTTGAATAGAAGTCTCACCATAAGTCGGATCATGAGGATCCTACTTGCGGTGCGACTTGTGTGCTGAGGATGTCTGGTATGGATTTTAAGGGGACCCCCACGCCCAAACAAATGGCTTGGGGTCCCCCCAAAATCTATACCAAACCCTTATATGGCAGCCCCCCCCCCTCTAGACCATACCAGACAACATGCCCTCAACATGCAGGGGGGCCTGCGCCCTCCCCACCCCAAAGCACCTTGTCCCTATGTTGATGAGGACAAGGGCCTCTTCCCGACAGCCCTGGCCGGTGGTTGTCAGGGTCTGTGGGCAGGGGCTTATTTGAATCTGGAAGCCGCCTTTAAGAAGGGGGCCCCCAGATCTCCACCCCCTAACCTATGTGAATGAGTAGGGGTACCCCTACCCATTCACCTAAAAAAGGTGTCAAACACTGTACACAGGTTTTTAAAGTATTTTATTAAGGCATCTCCAGCGTTTTTTCCCGATTTTCCTTTTCCCCTCTCCGGCTCTTCTCCCTCCTCTGGCGATTCCTTTTGCCTCAGCTGGTCCTTCTCCATTTCCGGTTCTTCTCCTCTCTGCGCTGTCTTCTCCCTCTTCTGCTGGGTCTTCTCTCTCTCCGCTGTCTTCTTGCTCTTTTGCTGTGTTATCGCCGCTGTCTTCTCCCTGTGTTCTTCTTCCGATGTTGATTCAACGTGATCTCCCGATGTAATGCTGGGTCCGCCGTGTGCAAAATGCGTGGGTTTCCTTCGGGTACTCCAGTTTCCTCCCACACTCCAAAGACATCCAGGTAGGTTAATTGGCTTCTGTCCAAAATTGGCCCTAGCATATGAATGTGAGTTGGGACCTTGGATTGTGGGCTGCTTGAGGGTAGGGACCGATGTGAGTGTGCGATGTATGTGTGGAGCGCTGTGTAAATTGATGGCCCTATATGGGTACCTTAAATAATAATATAATAGATGAGCATCTTAATGAGACACAATGTACAGGGATACGGACGTTTGCGCTGCATTGGGGTGTCGTTAACTTTGTATTGACACCCGCAGCAGATCGCAAACACAATGTAGTGTGGGGAAACGCGCAGGGATCGCTGTGTTTCCCATAAAGCATGAGTGTGACCCTAGGCTAAAAATCAGCCACAGTCTGAGTAGCAAAGCCTTTGTCCTGGGTAGTCTGAATTCCTTGCAGGGAACTGACACACCCCCTACTAAGTTGCAGCTATGATCTCAACAAACACTATCTGCATTAGGAGCATATGTCAGCGCGCTTGCATTATGCAATCTCCTGCTCATAACCGTGTACAGCCCCATCTTCTTATTTATCTCAATGGGTGGCTGAATGCGGCAGTAGCTGGTCCTGGGAAAGTGGTTTTGCAGGCTTCCCACTCTGTATGGCACCTGTACAGTCATGTGCATGAAGCCTAAGCTCTTGTCTGAACAATCACATCGATATGACTGCAGTGCAGCCATTCACATAAAGCCCCATACACACGCGCGGACAATCCGTGGACCAGGTCCGTCGGACCATGTCCGTCATACTTTGTCTGATGTTGGTTTTGCGTACACACGATCGGACAAAGTTGTCGGAAAATCCGATCATTCTGAACGTGGTGACGTTTGTTGCCTACGACGGGACTACGTAGAGGCTAGTAGCCAATAGCTTTGGTCTTGTAATGTGATCTGAGCATGCGTAGCACTTTGTCCGGTCGGACAACCGTACACACGATCGGATTTGGTGTGATCGGACCGGGTTGACGGGAAATCTTTCCAGCAGGAGATAAGACTTTGTCCGACGGACAAACCGACGAACACTGTCCGATGGTGCATACACACGGTCTGATTTTTCAACAACCTTGTCCGATCGGACCAAATTGATGAAAAAGTCCGACCGTGTGTATGGGGCTTTAGAGTGGAACAACACAGTTTGTGTTTCTAAGACCTTTTTAGTGGCACATGTCAAACAGAACCAAAGAAAATTCCCAGTTCAACTTGCCAACCAGCCTGCAACCAACCGAATTATCCTGTCTAACAGTATGCGTTAAAAACAGGGGTTTAGTTTGCACACATTTGCAAATACATGTGTAAGCTGCAGAGCCACTTCACATACCCCAGTATTATCTGCAGTCCTAACTTTATACATTTTTGAGAGCCTCCATAGTAGAAGCACATGCATAATAATGGATAGATAGAGGGCAGGTAAGCCTGGAGGGAGCCCACCCCTTCTTAAAGGCACATGGGCTCTCACCTGCCATTTATCCATTATGCAAGTAATTCTACTATGGAGGCTCTCAAAAATGAGCTAATTTGTATGGCTCAAATCACACCAAACTGTTGCAGGACCCTTCTTTGTCCACACCAGAATTAGACCAGTGTTTACACCCATGCGATCTGATTCTGCAAATCCCATTGCGTTTTGCAAACTGATTTCAGCGCGTCGTTAACTTAACATATACTCCGCAAACCATTCACATGCCAAATTTGCACCGCATCTAGTGTGAACCCAGGCTCAAGATTTTCAAAGCGTCACCTATGGAGATTTTAGGTACCGTAGTTTGTTGCTGTTCCACGGACGCACGCAATTTTAAAGCATTACATGTTGGGTATCTATTTACTCAGTGTAACATCTTGTATATTTTACCCAAAAATGTAATGTTCTATTGTGTTTGCTTGTACTTAAATTCATTAAAGAATATTTTTTTCCTAAAAATTTGCATTTTATTAACTACTGTGCAAATATCGTGCAACATAAAAAAAATTACAGCACCCACCATTTCAACCTCCAGGGCCTCTGCTTAAAAATATATATATATAATTCTGGGGGGAGTTCTAAATAATTTCTTGCAAACAAATGCACATTTTAACATGTATGAGGGAAATGTCAGAATTGGCATGGAGTGGAGGTGGTTAAAAGCACTAACCAGACAGCTGTTCAGCTTTAACACTGGCTGTTGTAATTTGTTTGATAGGTTTAATTCATATGTACTGACTGGCAGCTCTGTAGACCTCCAGCCATGCAGTTTTGTTCCCCCTTAGATCATGCTTTGTTCTGTAAGTTTCACAACATTGTAGCAACCTGTATCCTGTCATTGTGCTCTTGCGTGGGATGTGTATGGAAGAACAGCTGGGATAGAACACAGCAAAGAACCAATTACAAGGATGATAAACACTAAAACTTTAATGTAATCTCACATTGATAGCATCCTAATACTTTGGGTTTCTTCATGTCAAAGGCCGCATTTGTTGAGTTGGCAGGAAGTTTTCTATGATCAAGGCCACAAGCAAGGTTTATTTCTCACATTTTTGTTTGGCATCCATGATAAATTACAGGCCATGATGTCATGCTGATTTGTTGGTTCAGTCAGGGATGATTTCAGGGATTTGTTTGGTTTAAATGTTGATCACAATGCAGGCGAGTATT
Source organism: Lithobates sylvaticus (assembly GCA_028564925.1). Taxonomy (NCBI): domain Eukaryota; kingdom Metazoa; phylum Chordata; class Amphibia; order Anura; family Ranidae; genus Lithobates; species Lithobates sylvaticus. The sequence continues at coordinate 200,801,056 of CM053031.1, forward strand.
GCATGTGTGCACATTGTTTACCATCTGTAAAGAAGACTTGACTTGAAATTTTGGCTCATGTCTGTTTGATAAATCAAAAGATGAGGACTGCACTCCTTACAGTGTTAAACATTAGTAACAGTTGGATGCTCATAGTGACAGCGCTGTAAACCACAGTAGAACGATGAGATGTCACCAGCACTCAGTTTCAAACATATACACTTATTTATTAGCGCCATGTCACATCAGTAAAACAGACCAACATTTCGGGGCCATGCAGGATCCCTTCCTGAAGATGACAGTTACAACTCGCAATACAATAAACCTGTAAATGAAAAGTGAAAATACAGAACTAGATACCCACCCCTGTGACATCATAATGACTTAAAGTGATTGTAAAGTCTTGTTTTTTTTCTCTCTAAAAATAACAAACATGTCTATAGTTACCTGCTCTGTGCAGTGGTTTTGAGCAGGGCAGCCCAGATCCTCCTCTTCTCTGGTCCCTCTTCGGCTCTCCTGACCCCTCCCTCTTGTTCAGTGCCCCCACAGCAAGCAGCTTGCTATGGGGGCATCCGAGCTGAGTCACAGCTTCCTGTGTCCATTTAGACACAGAGCCCCGGTTCAGCCCTGCCCCCTATTTCTCCTGATTGGCTAACTGACTTTGACAGCAGCGGAAGCCAAAGGCGCCACTGCTGTGTCTCAGCCAATCAGGAGGAGAGTCCCAGATGGCTGAGGCACTTGTGGACATCGCTCAAGAGAGATGTGGCTCAGGTAAGTATTAGGGGTTGCTGACGGGGGCTGCTGCACACAGAAGTGTTTTTTCATCTTAATGCATAGGATACATTAGGATAAAAAACCTTCTGAATTTACAACCACTTTAAGACCCCTTTCTCACCACACCGCCCATATTTTTAGCAGTGTTTTACCGTCTGATTTGCGGCGCATTTCGGCCGCTAGCGGGCGCCTTTACCCCCGTATTTCGGCCCCTAGCGGCCGAGAAAGGGTTAAAACGCAATAGCGGCGTTTTGCCGGCGGTATTACAGCGCTGCCCCATTGATTTCAATGGGGAGCAGCGGTGGAGTTCACCGCTCCTTCACCGCTACAAAGAAGCTGCTGGCAGGACTTTTTGTGACGCCCTGCCAGCGCACCGCTGCAGTGTGAAAGCCCTCGGGCTTTCACACTGCAGACAATGGAGCAGCAGTTTGAGGGCGGATTGCAGGCGCTATTTCTAACGCTATAGCGCCTGCAAAACGCCCTCGGTGTGAAAGGGGTCTAAAAGCAATATTAAACCCAAAATTAAAAAATTGTATATATTTTTTATATTCTTTATTTTCAAATTTTCTCAAATGTTCCAAACATTTTATCTTTTACACTCATAACTAACACATTTGTATACATTTGTTTTCTATTAAACCCTACCCCACCCTCTAAAAAAAATAAAAATAAAAAGGCCTACCCCTCTTGCTCACTCTTTCCCGTTTCCAACAGTACTCCCTTCCATCATCTTCAAGTATCTCTCAGTTTTCCTGAACTCCACCCATTGTCGTCATGTCCTTTGATGTTTCCCCTCTAGGTCCTCTGTCTTATGGATCGACTCTTCTATAGTTCTTATCCTCTCTACCTTCTCGATCCACTCTTTCATAGTGGGTGTCTCCTGAGATTTCCATAAACAAGGTATTAGAGCCTTCGCTGAATTTAGTAAGTAAGGGATTAAGCTGCGTCCGTATTGTCTCCCCCCCTTCTCTGTGTCGTGAAAAAGGCACACCCATGGTTGTTTTTTAATCCTTTCTCCTGTTATGTTAAAAATTACTTGTCTCCGCTGTAGGCCTTTGCTCTTTGTGGGGTTACATACCACCTTGCTAAGAGCTTATAGGACATTTCCACTGTTTGCGTGTCTTTTGCTACAGAGTAGACAAACCTTATTATCTTGTTCCTCTGTTCGTCACTACTTAAGGGGCCTAACTCTCTTTCCCGTTTTTCTAGGTAGGATGGGTATTCGTGCTCCGCCTCCCGTAACAGTATTTTGTATGTCTTTGATATCCTTTTCTCTAGACTATGGGGGGACCCCAGTAATTTCTCTAAGGGTCTTAAATCTCTCTTGCCTCTTAAAGGCTTTGGTAGTGTCTGTGCAAAGTGTTGTAAAAAATTGTATATATTGCAGCTTACCAATCATTAGATGTGGTGGCTGCATCAGTTTTCTTTTTTTAGGCTTTTTTCCCTCTGTTTTCATCTGGCAATTTGGCCGGTAACACAACTACTGTACTAGAGTGCCCCTGCTCTGGATGACGTAGCACAGGAGGCACATTTGGACAGTAGCATTATTAAGCTGGGGGGAAAGGAGTGTTGGATTTACTAGTAGATTTAAACACACTAGCAATTTGAAGCCAAACTTCAGCTAATACTTTATAAGCAAAGAAGAAAAAAAAAGAGACCACGTTTATAATCAAAACACCATCAAGAGACAGAGCAGCTTAGCATATGTTCCAATAAACAACAAACAAAGCTTTTTAAAAGACCAAACTACATTTTTAAAAAATAGCTAGTTACAGATGAATCTAATGACAAAAGTGAAATAAAAATACAGTGAGACAATTGTGTGTTAAATATAACATACTGTATGCAATCTATGCAGTGATATAATTCCCAAACGAGGCTCTAGTACCACAATATGACAATACATAATATTAGTCAGCAATAGTATAAAAAAGTGTATCATAAACTGTCTTTAGTATAATGCACATGCATATACAGTACTCCAATATCAATCAAGTTTCAAACGACGTGATAGCAAAACACATAAGTGTGGCGATTTCAGAAAACAAAAAAAATAGTTTTATCGGAAAATGTATGTGTTTTGCTATAACATCGGGACTTGATATATATTTTACTATTGTATACGCACATGTGTTACACTAAACACACCGTTATCTGCCTGCATTGCATAAAAAGCATAGAGACTTAATGATGATAACCTCGTTGGGTCTAAAATAAGGTATGTCATGAAAATGGAAAGTTTTTATTTATAAATGTCGGTTAACAAAGGGAAGAGAGAGGACCCAGGAAGGCAAAATTATAAAACAGATTAAACTGCAGCTATAATATCACTTTGAATGGAAGGGACAGTTGTACTTTGAAAAGCGCATCGTGAATTCTTACATTTCACTCTTCCCTCTGCAGCTGTTTTCAAAATATAGGGGCATATTGGTGTTGACACAGTGATACCTCTTGGAATCTTTAATATGGAACTGTACTCTGCCTTTTCTATAATAAAGAAACCCAATCACCAAATCATGTACAAGCTTTAACATAGTAAAGTAACTTCAAAATTTAGAATTTTTTTAATTTACAGCGTTTGTTATAATGATACGTAGTAATCCTGCCATGAAGGTAGGTCCTTGTTCAGATTTTTTTCTGCTATAAGGTGACAATACTTCATTTATACTAGTTACTCTACTGCATTGTCTTCCTGTCACATCCGATTTAGGTAGTAACTACAAGCGGCCATGTTAAATGTTAATGGTGCAGGCATATTCTGCTTTTGTCACCATTAGAAAGCGAGTCCAGAACAATGAAAAGTAGGTGCCACTGAACTGCACGCATGTAGACAGGAAGTAACCAGCAGCACTAAGATGCAAAGATAGATGAAAAAAATGAAAACCATACATCTTTATCGTACAGTACAGGACACAGGAAGTAATTCATAGACCATGGATTTAATTCTGTTAACTTCAGGTGATTGGACACTAGCAAAAGCTTCACAAGGTCATCTGCTAGTGTTCCCATATAGCCCCACCTCCATGAGGCTCTAGTTTTTTGTTGGCATCCTTGGATGATGAACACATTCTCCTTTTGAAGAAGTTTTTTCTACTATATTTTCATCAGATTTAACTACCTCCCTCAACCGACACATCTATCAAGGTCTGACTGCTTATTGCCTTTATGGCATATTAGCAGTTTCTGGATTGGAGACCCACAAACACATCTAGGGAACCATACCCATACCTTTCAGTTACAGGGATAAACTGTAAAATTTGCTTTGGTCAGTGGATCCTGCAGCACCCATTTTGCCGCAACAAGTGTAGTTAGATGTAGGGTACTATGCAGGTCCAGGGCCATGATCCATCTCTATGACTCCCAGACCCTGAAGACCCTCCCCCGAGTGTATAACACATTATGATGGGTCAACCCTGGATGCTATACTGGACAAGAAATGTGGACAAGGTAAGAAAGGGTTTCACTATACTCTTGGCATTTCTGGCTTACACATCTTGATAGCTCTGTAGTTTACACTACATCTTTATTTTTGGAGTACATACTATGAGCTTTGCACATACACGTTTCATAGGGCACTCTTAAGCAGGGTATACATGCTGAGTTTTCAAAAGACCTTGCGGATACCCACGTCAACATTTATAAAATTGATACAGGGATCTCTCTCGCTGTGTCCTTGTACCCCCTACCCTGTCAGAATACACTGATCAGCGCTTGCAGCGATTGGCAAGCACTGATTGAATGCTGGTTTTCCAGTTTGACCATTCGACAGAAGCCATTTGTTAGACCAGATTCTGTCTAACAGACAGTGGTACACACCTACCGTAAGTTGGCCAGTTCCTGTGGAACCAGGCGACTTTTGGTACATGTATACCCAACATTAGTGGTTTTCCATAACTCTATCAAATCGGCCTTATGGGTAACGTATTTAAATTTGTTTTAACTTTCCAACAAAAAGTCCCTTTTCAGCTAATGACATAGTGCTTCTAGAAGCTCATGCACACTGCAGCTGAAAAAAAAGGTGCGTTTTTATTTCGGTCTATAAATGCTTGAAGAAGCTTTTTCTTTTTGTGCTCTCTCTTGTGTTTTTAATGAGCTCCTTTGAGCATAAGTATTTTTCCCTCCTCTAGATAGTATTTTTTGAACCACTGTATAAACAGGAAAAAAGCTGGAACAAACATTTTCGCATGTTTTTGAGCTCTTTTGAGCTCTTTGGGGCACTAGCTCCTCTCAAAAATGCAAGTTTGTGTTTTTTTTTTCTGCCCGAGGAGCATATGTCTGAAAACGCCTGAAAAAAACCTAGTGTGCATGGACACATTGGCTAACATGGAGGGGAGTTTCTAGGAAGAAAAAATTAAGAGCTTGAAAGCCTTTAGGAGCCGCTTTGAGCTCCTTTGCGCTGCAGTGTGCATGAGCCCTAAGACTCATCGTTGTGCACTTGTGGCCACCATTTTCTACCGACAGTGCAAGCTAATTGTTTGCCAAATCACCTGTTACCCATCCCTAAAAGGAAACCACCATTGAAACTTCATACTGTGCATGCTGAACATCCTTAAAGCAGTAGTAAACCACCGAAAACCCCCCCCCCCCCCCAAAAAACAAAACAAAAAAACCCTGCAAGACAATAGCATAATGTGCAAGTATGCATCGCATAATATGGAATACTTACCTTACAACGAAGCTCTGGCAGCGCACCTGGTCACCGCTGGGAGGGGGGCTGACATGTTCCCTTGGCTTTTTTTTCGGGTTCGCACTGTGAGTGGTCGGAGTCGCAATGACGCCACTCCCATGCATGTTTGCGGGAGTCCTCCATTCCGGCATGAGCCGCCGGACCTTCAACACGCATGCGCAGCTGATGTCAGCATTTGCATGAAGGGTGAATATCTCTTAAACCGTTAAGGTTTAGAAGATATTCATTTTACCTACAGTTAAGCCTATTTATAGGCTTTCCTGTAGGTAAAAATGAGCAAGCGGGCAATACAACCGCTTTAATACACATCCATTCTGTGAGTGTCTTGTAGAGAAATACTCTCACTTAGCAATGGAGGATTACAGGCACTTGGGAGCTGGAACACACAAGACGCAGTAGTGAGTCCGCTACAATTCCCAGAAGAAACTTAAAGTTTCTCTCAAGCTACTACTTGTTCTCTTGATCTCGATCGAGGTCTAACACGACATCACCCCAGCTCCCTTACAGGCGTGTTGCAAGTAACCTGTTTGAATAAGGCTGAATTCATAGCCACCATGTCTGATCTATTCTAGAGGCTATCACCATCTCTTGAATCAAAGTGCACCTGTTGCTACACAAACCAAAGGGGGTGCAGATTTTCCCGCAGAGGTGCCTCAAGATTTTTCCTCCAATATCTAAAGAAGTTACCCTCTTAAATATCGAGGCAGTGCATGCTAGTCTCTGTGCTTAGCACTGCACAGCCCTCATATAATTTACATTTCCTAAGAAGAGAACCTTCTATAATAAGCCCTCTCATTCTGGATTAGGCACGTTGGGCTAGGCAAAAATTTCCTTCTGTAAGCCCACAGAAACTTCAAAAAGCCTTCCTCACGCCAATAGGTCACCCCTCCTTATGAAGGTGATGGTGTAGTCTATGGATATGTAACTTAAAAAGTCAAAACATCTTCTCTTTACCTTTTCCAGGAGGTGTACAATGATTCTTAATTGCTGTCTTCTCCTTAGCTCCCTAGTTGTTCTCCGTTCTACTCACTTGGAAAAGAACAAGATTCCTTAACCCCATTGCCACTTATCGTTACAATGGGTATTTGTCTCCTTTTCGAACTTGCAACCCCTATATAGGAACTCCTTTCTTTAAAGGCTTACATACTGCTTTTTTCAAGACATATTGGTATGATTATTTTAGTAGTCGGGGCTTCCACGAGGCGCCCCCGACACTAGCATTTTTCTAATCCAGGAGTCTCCAAACTTTCTAAACAAAGTGCCAGCTTACAGTCCTTCACACTTTAAGGGGGCTGGATTGTGGCCAGTGGGGGAAGAAAATGTCCTGGATTTAGTGGGAATAAACAATGCTTCAGGCTTGGTGGTCAGTGGGAGTAAATAAAATACATAGTACCTGTGGTCAGTAGGAGGTTGAATAGTGTCCCATCATTGGTATAGTGGGAAGAATAGTGCCCTTTCATTGGTATTGGTGTGAAGAATAGTGCCCCATTGTTGACATCAGTGAAAGGACTAGTACCTCATTATTTGCATCATTGGGATAAATAGTGCCCCATTGGTGTCAAAAATAGTGCCCCACCTTTGGTGTCAGGAGTTATGCCCCATTGTTGGTGTCCATGAGTGGAATAGTGCCCCAAGGGCGAGATAAAGGCAAAGCATTGCATGCAGCCCACCAACCACAGTTTGGAAACCACTGGTCTAATCTATAGTTAGACTTATAAAGACTTCTGTACATCTGTGACTATATCTCTGAAGCCAGAGACATTCTTCCTCTCCACTCCAGATTTAGTAGGGAATTTCCCTCCTATCCACTTTTCCCTGTAAACCTTTTCTTACAGACATGACTTACTCCTTGGAATACTTCCATTTGCTGTGTCTGTGAGGTGCTAGTTTGTTCTTAATCCCTGGAATAACCAGTGGGATCACTCAGAGTTTGTGGCTATAGGCCTCCAAACACTTGAATTCTGTGACCCAGAAACCTGGCAGCTGCTCTTTTTCATACATCCCAAAGGCTGTGCTTACATGCTGTGGAAAGTGTTTTTTTGTCTTCTTGATATATTACAGTCCAAGTACTAACGTCTCTTCAGACACCCTCTTCAGCATGACACTCTTGTCTGATTCATCCAAAAAAAAATGTTTTTCTTTCTTCTAGGCGTGATGCATTGCATTTTAGGAGATGTGTTTTTTTTTTTTCTTACTCTTATGCTTAATTTCTTTGGAGGGACCATCTCTAATCCCCTCTACTCCAGGAGGTTGTTTACACAAGCTGGAACCTGACTACCCTGTTCTGCCAATTACTGTTTTCAGGATAAGGTGTTTAATCTGTCTCCCCCATCCATGTCCTGACCTCGATATGGCATAAACTAGTGCAAAATTCAATCACAGGTCATTTAAATCCCCCTGTTCCTGTGTTCCCCTTCCTTTTGAACCTATGCACCAGAGCAGCTTTTGGCACTTGCCTACTAAATACAACCATCCTCATTAGCGTGTATCGATCTCGGTTTTATCAGAGGTTTTGGAGGCCAGAGGACCCCGAATCTCATCATAAAGAGGACCTGTCACACACAGCCCATGCTATCACAAGGGATGTTGTTCATCCCTTGTGATAACAAGGGATGTTGTTCATCCCTTGTGATAGCAATAAAGTTGATAAAAAAAGAATTAAAGGGACAGTGTAAAAAAAGTAAGATAATAGGAAAAAAAAAAAAAAAAGAACCCATTCAGTTTAAAAAAGAAAAGAGAGGTAAAACATTTGTGTATAGATAGAGAAATCATTAGAAATACCTTATTTTGCACTTGTGTGTGCTGATTTCATTGCAATCTTTTAGCCTCATCACATGTGGGCTCAGTAAGTGCCTGCTGGCATGTTTAGCAAGTGGATGGGGAAGGGTGATGTGGACCATTGACAGGTGACTAAAACACATAACCACTGCCTCCTTTTGGTGCCTTTTTGGGTAAATGACATAAAGACAAGTGCAGCACCTGTTAGGGAACAGAAGAGTTTTAAATCAATGGATGCAGATATAAAATTGAGGCTTGTCACGTCTGAAGTGCAAAGTTGCAATTGAATGATGAAGGCCAAAGGATGATATTTTTTTATGAGCTGTGCAAGATGGAAAGCAATTCTGTGAGAACCTCGAAAAATAATCCAGGATTCTTATGTGAAGGTTTTAATACTTGGAGAGCAGGTAGGACGGAAAAATGTTTTCAGTACTGATCTCAGCCAAATGGAATTTTATGTAATTTATGTTTTTGTGAATGACCAAAGAAGTAGGCTAGGAACAGTTTCTCAATGGCTGTTCTAGACTGATGCAAAATGATTTTATTAACCTCATACATTTTGCACATTTTTCTTCTGACAATGTGTCGTAGTAAGCTTGTTAAGGAAATATTTTTTTAAAAGGCCACAAATTTCCCAAACAAGGATATCATTTTTTATTTATTTTTTGTTAAAAGTTACTTTAGTGGAATTTTTGCTGTGCATCAAGGAGCGAACCTTGCTGCAGATCTTTCTATGTAGAGACCCAAATCATGCCAATCAGCATCTTAAAGAGAAACTTCCGTTTTTTTTTTCTTTTTTTGAGTCAACTGCTACAAATGCTGTAGCTACTGACCTTTATAAAATGAGTACTTGCAATTGCCTGGTGTCCAGCGCTGCCTTCTTGCTGCCAGTTCTTCCTACTGCTGCGGGTCCTTGGGACCACCATCTTGGATATTGGAGCTGGCTGTGACTTCCTTAGGAATTACAGCCGGCTCCCCATTATGCATGTACAAACAGATGTGTCCCAAGAGGCTGGAGGAGGGGAGGTGGTAAGGCAAGAAACGTCATCCTTGCCTAGGTGAGGATTGTAGAAGTGAGAGTAAGTACTAATAAAAATTGGTATTCGCTCCCCCACTTCCCCCCAAGGAAAACTGTGACCCTGTTACACTTTTGGGGGAAGTTCTGTTTTAAAATAGTAAGCTTCCCAAGTCCATCGTAAGTTTTGTCAAAAACAAAAGCCCTTATTTAATTTCTACAGAAATCAGGACCGGCTTGCTAAAACAGTGATGGAATATATGTGGACAGTAACCTGTACAAGTTTGACATCATCACAGAACAGGACCATTCCAATCTCTTTATTATCCCCCCTGATAATGCTGGATAATGTGAACGCATCTCAATGTTCGCTTGTTTTGAAAAATCTCTGCTATGACCATAATAATCTTTATGCCTCAAGCACACTGACATTATGAATATTGCAGGTAACCATAGAAACATGACATACACAGTAACTTCCTATTCAGCTCACTGAATCTCACACTTCTGTTTCTGACTGTTGTGATAGCCATCCTGGCTGTTTATGACCAGTCCACTAAATAGTTACTCAGGTGTGAGTTTTTTTTTTTTTTTTTTTTTTTTTTACCAAACATGCTTCATAAACTTATGGCATAGCATAACTGAATGTAAAATATGCCAATGTTCTCCCTATTACAAAACATCAATGGAATTTACTAAATTTGGAGCAGGCAGAATCAAGAGCAGCTGTGCATGGCAAGAAATCAGTTACCAGCTATCATTTTCAAAGCTTAAGGCCCCTTTTACATGGGGCAGATTTGATGGACTCTGCTTGCTCGACTGGGATCGCTCCGCTGAGCAGGCGGATGACAGGTCCGACTCCGCTCACTGTGCTGAGACGGACCTGTCAGAGTTCCGGTTCACCTCTATGGGGAGATCCCATCCGATCCACCAGACGGATGCAAAATAGGACCACCATCCTTCTGGATTTGACAGGCAGGATCGGATAGCAGCGGTTGTCAGCGGACATGTCACCGCTGACATCTGCTGTCCCATAGGGGGGAATGGTGCGTCCGATCAGGTCCGCCTGAAAAGCGTACAGGCGGACGTGATCGGACAGCCCGTGTGAAACACGCTGAAGTTGGAAGTCGATTGGTTGCTGTGCACAAGCTGCTCCAGTTTCTGTCTGCCCATGGATTAGTAAATTCCTAATTTGTAATAAAAACTATGCATTTGCCTAATACAGATTATCACTGATGGATCACAATAGCAAAAAGGATTACAAAATAAGAGAACTGGACCAAAAATAAAAAAGTCGATTTGCTGTGTTTTCGGGTACATTTAGAAACTTTATTTGGGCCTTAGCAGCACCCTGAAAAATATATCTTTTGTCTGGAAATCCTGAAAAAATATTCGTATACTTCCTGGTATGTGAGTGTCCATAACTGTTTATCTGCAGTATGAGATCTAAGGCACTGCTGCTTCTGACCGCTAGTCTCATGGTATTTGGAGTTACATTTGATGTCCCCACTGTGTTGCTCACTGTTGTTCTTGATGGAGCATTTGACATAAGTAAGCAAAACCCCTGTTTCTACTATGATGGCTATCTCCATACAGTTACAGTGCAAGGACAAGGATTTGTAAAGCTGATCATATAACAGATTGAAATTCATTCAGTTCAGAAGGTACTGTCTAAATTTTGACCAGTGTGTAGCTTTCCCCGTTTGACAGAAGTCAATCAGTAGATCAACTTTTGTCAAATGGGAAAGTGTATTATGACTGCGCCGGGTCCAGCTGTGGGGGGTTCTTTTATTCATCCACCTCACTTTTATGGATGGAGAATCCTATTTACATTCCAGCAACCGGCTGAACAGAAAACAACTACTCGTCTATGGCCAGTTTAAGTCAGTTAGGGAACGATCAGCTGAAGCAAGAGAACAGGCAGTGCTAGTGACTAGTCTTTTGCCCCTGTGCCTGCCTTTTTGGGCAAATATTTTCAGGTCCTCTTTAACAACTTCACAATAAGGGCCAGTTCACCCCACATGTAGTCCAGTGTGTTTTTTTTTTCTGCATCAAAAAACGCATTGAGAGTAGGTTACATGGATTTCAATGGCGAAATTCATACCATCGCAGTGCGTTCCAGTACAGTCAACAAAAGTAGAACATGCTGCATTTTTTTTTCAAGGAACTTCACAGGGACGTGACAAAACGCATTAAAAAGGCACCAGAATTCACCTAAATGCATCAAAAATGCACCAAAGCACATTACAGCAAAACAAATAAATAAATAAAACCTAGGAAACTTTGCAAAATAAAAAAGGGGGGGGGACTCACTGGAACGCATTGGAAACACATGAAAAACACACCAGAACACATCAATGCACATGCAGAAACGCATTGAACACATCCGGACAGGGTTTCTGTGGTGTGAACTGGCCCGTACATAATGAAAAACAGCTTTTATTTGCATCAGTTTTAAAAATTTAAGAAGTGAGCAACCTACTGGTGTTAAATATTTGGACCACATATAATGCTTATTGAGAACCCCATCTTATTTGGATCCCAGAACAGTGACAAACAATCAGTGTTCCAGAAGAATTGGGTATCCATACTTTAGGGTACCCAAACATTTTGCTACCTACACACTTTTAACAGATTTGAGTGTATAACAAATGTTGCTTTTGGGAACTACCACCGTGGTACATTTGCCCATTCTGTATTCAGTTAGTGTGAGTGAGTGGTAGCTGTTGTGAAATGACATTGATCCAGGAGCGGGGCTTTAATGTCATGATACATTCGCAAAAATTATACTTTATACAATGTAATTCATTTCTTTCACAAAATAAATGGGCTTCATTTACTACTATATTTTCTTGCTTTTGTCTACCAGTCAGATTTTTCATGCTGCATTTGGAAAAAGAAAGGAAGGATTTGGATGCTCGACCATAAGAACAGAAATTTCTTACTCTGATTGTTTATGGTTTGCTGTTAAGCGCCAACTACACTAAATAAATCGACATATTTACTGGCACGTGAATGCTGTCGTTGTGTTACTAATAAATGAGAAAGTATTCTAGAGATTCCTGTTAACCAGTCCCAACAAATAGACTAAATTAAGAAATACAAATCAAATATAGTTAAGTGTCGAAATGTGGAAAATTACACAACAAAAGACTGTGGTGTTTTCTTAATAAATGAAATATTTAATCTGCTTACAGCAAATGAAAGTTAGAGATGAGCGCTAAAGGAGATCTGGATTTTACCAATTTGCCACAGCTTTAAATTAGCAAATATTTATCATCTGCTCCATTTTTTAGAGACAAGTACATCATTCTGACATTTGCCAGGTTTTCCCACAGTCACTTGAATGTATTCAAGCCTCCAGTGCCTGCCTTGCCTGTTCATCCAGCAAGGAAAAGTGATGTGCATAGTCACAGCCCCCGCATTGAATGTAATGCAGTGTATTAGTAGTCAGTACTAGGATACATGCAGAAGCTGCTTGTGCAAATTACATAGAGGCCTAGCTTTGTATGCGGAAAGAAATGGTTTTAGCAAGTCTTGTTTTTTCTAATATAGATTCATATGGACACCTTTTTATATGTGCGTTCATGGCAAAAAGATCAATAGCACCTCTATCAGCCGTCCCCACATGCCAGGGTGCTAGGGGTAACCTTAGACTCTGAACTGTCCTTTCAGGCCCACATACAGTCTCTCTCCAAATTATGCTGCCTTAGCCTCCGCAACATTTCTAGAATATTCCCCTTTTTAAGTAATGAAACCACCAAGCTTCTAATTCACTCCCTGGTTATCTCTCGCCTCGACTACTGCAACTCCCTCTCATTGGATTACCTTTACATAGACTATTCCCCCTTCAGTCCATAATGAATGCTGCAGCAAGACTCATCCACCTTACCAACCATTCAGTGTCCTCCACCCCTCTCTGCCAATCCCTCCACTGGCTTCCACTCACCCAACGACAACGACCAAGTACTAACAATAATTTACAAAGCCATCCATAACTCTGCCCCCAGCTACATCGCTAACCTAGTCCCAAAATACCAACCATGCCGCTCTCTTCGGTCCTCCAAGACCTTCTGCTCTCTAGCTCCCTTGTCACCTCCTCCCATGCTCGCCTCCAGGATTTCTCCAGAGCTTCTCCCATCCTTTGGGACTCCCTACCCCAATCTGTCCGACTGTCCCCTAATCTATGCATCTTTAGACATTCCCTGAAAACCCATCTCTTTAAAGAAGCCTATCCTGATTCCAACTAACACTGTTTTACTTCCTCCATCAGCTCACCCCCCACAGCTATTACCTTTTGTATCAATTGACCCTTCCTTTTTAGATTGTAAGCTCTAATGAGCAGTGCCCTCTGATTACTCTTGTACCAAATTGTAATGTAACTGTAATGTCTGCCTTTATTTTGTTAAGCGCGGCGCAAACTGTTGGCGCTAAATAAAACCTGTATAATAATAATATTTAAGGGATGTCCATTGGGGGAACTTTTTCCTCTTGATTTTCCAGAAAAAGCACATCATAATAAAACCAGTGAATGCCATAAATTGCACATGCAGGGCAAGGCAATACATTCACTTTTAATGCAGCCTTCTCCATCAGCACATACTTACATTCTCTCCCTTACCGCTGCATTCAGCTGCCAAGTGCAAGGAAAGGGAGTCCCGTGTTGGCGCTTACACAGAGCTGTCTTTTTATCCCCATGCAACAATCACTTTGATTAAGGCGTTCTCCTTGAAGATGTCAGCTCTGACTAAACATGTAGGGCGGTGCTACGTACTGACGCCATCTCGCTACCACGCCCCATGTAACTTTGATACATGGGCATTTGTCCTTTTAGATTTTTTAAACCTGCCGGCTTTTTTTAAATGTACTGTGCGGTGGATGCAAGTCCCCCTTTTGTAAATTTTTCTATTTTCGTGCAATAAACCCCTCTTGTATGGTATCGCACCATTTGGACTTTTTTTTCTGCTTCCCTTATAACTGCTGCCTGTCTGGGCTTATGAGTGGCAACCCTTACCTGGAGCCTGTCCTGGATCATTGCTGAGACGTGAGGCTACGAATATCCGGAGATCCATCCCGCCCATGCAGAGGGCTATATCTGCTTGCGATCCCGACCTCGCTATTTAGGGGGTCCACCATCTTCGGTAAGGGCATCCATGTGTCAAATGTGATCCATCACTATCTGGAGAATCCTTTTCACATCCCTCTTCCTCCTCCCTTTGGTTAAGGTATTTTAATTCTGGACATTTACCTCCCTCATTGGATTTGTTTTTTTCTTATACTACTGTCACAATATTTTTTGAATACTTTTTGAAGTGTTTGCTCTTCATAGCGATTTAATTTAAACTTTTTTGTGTCCAGAATAGGTCGTTTTTCATGATTTTTTTTTATCACTTTTTTGTCATTCTGTAATTTGAATGTTCATATTTACAAGCGCAACTTATTTGTTTCTATGATTACCATACACCATTTGGATATTTGATGTTTTTGTTGCATATATATCTTATTTTTGCTTGAACGCGGATTGTTTTTTGTACACTTTAAACAATCCCTTTGAACCAATGATGTCTTCTGAGAGGAAGGGTTGTAAATCACATGCTCCTCCATACATGGAAGTTTTTTTTTTTTATGAATTACTCCTGGTTGCTTGAATGATTAGTGGGGGAGTGAAGGAAGTGGTGAGTATGTGCTGCTTAAGAGGGGGCTATTATAGTGACCTTGTTACCTTGGCATGTGTGGTTTGCAGGTTTGCAATAAATTTAACTGCAGGGTCAAGCACAACATTTGTTTATCTCTGGTCAGCCCATCTATGCATTGGCATGGCTGATGAGCCAAGTTTCTTTGTTTTTAGCTGCAGCTGTAAATAAAATATTTACTGAAGAATATTATGCCACTCAGCCTGGCTTTACATCTGCCATATCTTTTCATGTGTCAAAAAAACCTGCGTATTTGTAAGCTCCAGCAAAGGCATATGCAGCCAGCATTTGACTACATTTGCAATTCATTTTTTCAATATTGCATTGTTGCCAGCTGGATATATATAGACTACACTCCTTCAGTGAGCGGACCCGCAGTATCCTCACATCTAATGCAGGGCTATGGGCTCTGCTTTGGACTTGGTGATATCAGAGGGCCTGCACATGCTGACGTATAAGAGAGAAGAGGCTGCATTAACAGCTCTTACAGCTTGGAGGGAGCCTGCAGGAGAGGAGGATCAGCTATTGCTACAATTTCTGTTTGTCAAACTGCATTTAGGTGGACTAGAGCAGTGGTTCTCAACCTCAGGCCTCAAGTACCCCTAACAGGCCATGTTTGCAGGTTTTACTTTATCTTGCACATGTGCTTTAAATCACAGTCAGTGGCTTGGTGTTTTGGACAGCTATTTTATCTAAAAGAAATTCCCAAAACATGGTCTGTTGTGGGAAAGTGAGGACTGAAGTTGAGAACCACGGGACTAGAGTGATGAACAATCAATAGGATCTTGTTTTGCAGTGTCCAGTCACCTGAAGGTAGCGGCCTTTATTTAAGGGTCTATAAATATTCAGCCTGTCCTGTCCTGTACTTCAATCTATGGACTTTAAAAGAGAAGTATGGGTTTTCTTTTTATTTAAGAATCATACTTACCGAGGTAGATGCAACATTGATCCTGGAGGGAGTGGTAGCGGCCGGCTAAGGCTCTCAGTGGCCCGCTGAGAGGCTGGGCCGGATGCTGGTCCATCAGGCATGTGGGTGAATCCTGGCCTTATGGTTGCGATCCTTCCTGAGTCTGGACCAGCTCTGTGAGGTCAACCAACAGCGGGCTTCAGCAGGAGAAGTACAGCCAAACAAGCTTAGGCGGTACTTCTCCTATAAAGATAAGTCAAAACAGTTTTTAGCATATTGCTAGTTGCCTTATTAACCTGTTATGGACTGCCCCACACAGATATACTGTGGCAGGGCGGCCCTCCTTTGCAAAATCACGTTCCTGAACGTGATTTTGTGCACTGGGTCTGGGGTGCGCGATGTCCGCCGGGACACACCGATCGTTCTCAGGAGAGGCAGAATAGCGGTCTGCCTATGAAACAAGTACAGTAACAGTGCATTATGCAGTGCCGTATCACAAAAAATGGCCTGGTCATGAATAGGGGTAAACCTTCCAGGGCTGAAGTGGTTAAATAAGGAGTATGGGATTTAAAAATAACAAATATTTATACTCGACTAGGTGCCAAGAACTGAGTGATCAAAGACTGCTGATCACTCAGTTCTCGGTCTTCAGTGAGCAGAGGACCGTGACTGTCAGTCACCAGCTCTCTGCTATGTCCCTCCAGCAATCACTGGAGATCCAGGCTGTGGAGGGGAAAGGAGCGTCTGACTCAGAGAGGCTGATCCAGCTAACAGTCAGACAACTGGGTTGGTTCTGACATTAAAAGTTGAGATCCCTCCAGAGCCTGGACCAGCTGAGTGACGACTGTGGACTTTAGCCCGCTGTCGGCTGAATGCTGGTCACAGGTTTGCAGAGCTAAGTGCACTCTTGTCACCCACAGGAGAAGTAGGGCCAAAAGAGCTTTGGCCCTTTAGTTAACCCCTAGCCATAGTAGTGTCCTTACCCCTAACCCTGTGTACAGTTGAAGTTAGCGAATTTCACACAGGTACTCTTTAATTTAGTTACCCTTTCCATTTTACTTACAGCCAAATTGTCCTGTTATATCAGTACCCATCCATTATGACTGAGTATCATCTGGCATTGCTGAGAACAGAATGCTTGAAGTCAGGATTTATTGAAATTAAACAGCATTTTGCAGTGAAAAAAAAAAGATGCCTTATGACTCAGACGCACATGTTTTTGTTGTTATCTAGGATTAGCTTATTAACTTGGAAACTGCTCTTAAAGCTGAACTGCAGGCAAACATCTAAATACACAGATATAATGTAAATTAGGAAGCCCTTTACATGCCAAAATATTTGCATTTATGTCTTCTCAGTGCAATAATACATAGCTGCATTTATTGGTGGCTTTTATTTGTCTGTCTGTGTTCAGTCTTTTGGCTGGCTTCACCTGCACATTGCAGGAAAACAACACCTGGGGCACCTTTGGGCACACCAAGGAGCGTAATAATAAACCAAAAGGGTTAAAGGGGCATGGTTGAAGAAAACCTGGGCCTACTTGCTGTATTGCATGTACATCACACATACACTACATACAGTCCCTGTACTCATAAAATATGCTTTAATTGCTGTGCCACAAGTGAGAGTTTACCAGACATGTATACACCTAAGCACCTTTTGAAAACAAAAAACGCTTCCATTACATGTGTTTTTCTGCGCATACAATACCAGAAGTAAAAGAATTTAAGGGAAAAAAAAAATAACACTATGTCTGAGTCTACCTTAAACAATAACTTCTTCTAAAATAGTCAGGGACTGCTTAGCAACCAGCAGCTGTTGAGATAATGAACACTTTGGTGTAAAGTAATTTGTAAGGGTTTTTTATTTATTTTTTTAAATAACAAACATATCATACTTACTCCACTCCACTGTGCAGCTGGTTTTGCACAGAGTGGCCCCGATCCTCGTCTTCTGGTGTCCCCCGGCGGCTCTTGCGGCTCCTCCCCACATCAGATAACCCCCTAGGAGAAGCGCTCTCCCGAGGGGGTCACCTTGCGGGTGTGCTCCTGAGTCCAGCATTTGGCGGCAATAGCCGCCGAATGTATAACTCGGCCCTGTCGCTTGCGTCATTGGATTTGATTGACAGGGAGCCAGGGGTAATGCAGAGTTCAGGAGTACATAAATGCACAGGGTGCAGGGTGAGATACTTTGCTGCATTTTTCATGCATAGGGGAGTAAAAAGTGGGGATCTGGCGCTTCAAATGGTATATGTCTCTTAAATAAGCAAGTGCTGAGTAAGGGTGAAAAAAAAGTCTACTAGTCCAAGCAGACAAGTAAAAAGCGCTAAAAGGGAACAATCCTAAAAGTGTGTCCAGGGACCAATGGTTAGCGAGGAGTCCTCTGCCGTCCCTGGACAGAGAGGTACCCCATCTGGCTCACATCTTCCCCAGCTCCTTGGAGCATTTGTGGAGCCTGCAGGACGGCGGGGATCGCTAGGACTGATCAGTACAATGATGGGCATGACTTTCTCTTGCTGTCTGTAAGTTTTTTTAAAGTTGTGCAATAAATTATGACGTAATACAACACTTAGTTGGTGCCTCCCCCTCTGTGTTTTATTCATGCATAGGGGAGCCTATTGCAACAAATAGACTGCCCTATGCGTGTGGCACAAAAGTGAGCAAAAACATGCAAATGTGCAGCACAGTTTTGTGCAGGTTAACAGAATGCTAATTTGAATGCAGGCTAAAGAAGAAATTGTACAATCAGTTGCAATGTGTGTGGCCAGAGTAACATAACATATTACAATATTGTTTATTGAAGCAGTATTAAACCACAGTTGACGGGGACCCCCCCCCCCCCAAGGGAATGTCATAATGTGCTAGTGAGGGACGTTAGAACTAAGCTGTCAGGTACCTTTTCCAAGGCCAAGATGCTGAGAGAGGCTCCCCTTGCAGCTAAGCACAGTAAACCCCTGAAGGTGGTACAGGAGGTATAGGGCTCAAAGAAGCATGGGTTGCCAGCAGGTTGAGAAGGCTTGGTGCATTGCTGTGGCGTTCATTCTGAATGGCACCCCAACACACCTGAGTGTATATTAACACATTGCTGTGTTGTGGTGCACTGCATTGCTGAACCTTTTTTGGTGCGTTGGGCAGTCTATTGGAATGATTGTGGCTGCATTCTGTGCACAGATGTAAATGAGCCCTCAATGTTTAGATAATACTAAGCTGTGCTTATGTCCGAGGGGCAGCTGATCCATCGCAAATCTGGCAGTAATATTTTGCGGAGAAGAAACGTACTTTACATGTTCATAAACACGTCTGTTTTTTTCATGCCTTTTTACGTAATATGGTTTACAGATCTGCTTACAGCTCTTGCATCTGGTAACATAATTAGCCAAACAAGCTTAGACCCACGCAAAACGAAATGTTGCATTGGATAAAATGATGCTGTTTACAAGTGATCTTAACTATTCTAATGCTAATCTAACGAGGGATCTGGGGTACTGAATTTCCCATGATGTATGGCTTGTGGCTGGTACTGCCAGTTCCCACAGCCTTCGCATTCTCTTTGCATCAGTCAGTGTCGAAAAGAAACAATTTTGAAACTGGAAAGCATGTGAAAATCCATTAAAGCCAAAATTCTGTTCTCTCAAGGGACTATGACCTCTACAGTGGCCCATAGGCTGATGTTTTCATGAGCTATTTGGAGGAATTGTGAGAGCAACGTAAAATGAGTGCTCTCTGTTATCACAGAGTGAAATCGTTTTGTTTTTTTGTTTTTCTGTGAAAAGTGATTGCAGTAGCTTATTATACCCTGTAAGATCCCCGTCTTCAGCAAGATTAAAGTGACAATAAACCCCAAAAAATATAATATAATATATATATATATATACATATATATTGCAGCTTACCATTCATTAGATGTGGAAGCGCCATTTGTTTTTTTTTATTTTGTTTCTAATTGCACTAGCAGACTTCACTTAAAGCGGTAGTAAAGTCTTTTTTTTTTACTTTGACCTACAGGTAAGCCTATAATAAGGCTTACCTGTAGGTAAAAAGAATATCTCCTAAACCTGTACGGTTTAGGAGATATTCCCCTTGCATGCAGCTGCTGACTTCATCGGTGCATGCGCTCTGAATTTCCCGGCTGAAAGGTCCAGCAGACGCCAGACCTTGCCAAAAAGAAGTCTCCGTTACGAATGCGCGGGAGTGACGACATTGCGGCTCCGGCCACTCACAGCGCCGGAGCCACGATACCGGGAAGACATGCCGAGGGGAAATGTCAGCTCCCTCAGCGCGGACCGAGATCACCTGCCAACGCCTCGTTCTAAGGTAAGTATTTCATAATGAGCTAGTATGCGGCGCAGAGCCCCCCTACCCCAAAGCACCCCCCCCCCCCAATGTTGAGGGCAAACTTTGGGGGGGCACACCGTTAAAAAAAATATATATATATTATTTTGGCATGGGGTTCCCCCCTCAAGATTAATACCAGAGATCACCTGCCGACGCCTCGTTCTAAGGTAAGTATTTCATAATGAGCTAGTATGCGGCGCAGAGCCCCCCTACCCCAAAGCACCCCCCCCAATGTTGAGGGCAAACTTTGGGGGGGGCACACCGTTAAAAAAATATATATATATTATTTTGGCATGGGGTTCCCCCCTCAAGATTAATACCAGACTCAAAGGGCCTAGTATGTTCAGATGAAAGCTGGATCCCATCCATTGAAGTCGCATGGAAGTCGGACATGAAGTCATAAGGCAAAGTCGGATCGGAAGTCGTCCGACTTCCATGTCGGAGCAGTGTGAATCCGACCTTAAAGCGGGACTGTACTGAAATTTTTGTTTAAAGGCCAGCAGCTACAAATACTGCAGCTGCTGACTTTTAAAAAATGGACACTTACCTGTTCCAGGGTCCAGCGGTGTCGGCAGCAGAGGCCGATCGATCGCTCTGCCCTTTGCTGTAGCCGGCGCCATTTTCGGTGAGGGAATCAGAAAGTGGCTTCACTTCCCGATTCCCTACTGCGCATGCGCAAGTCGCGCGGCGCAATGAGAATCTTCAGCGCTGTCTGCCGGGACACGTGTGTGTCCCGGCAGATAGCGCGCCGGGACAGGAAGCTGCGTAAACTCCCGTGGGAGTTTATGCCCGGAAGTGGGTGCAGATACCTGTCTTAGACAGGTATCTGCACCCCCCTGAAAGGTGCCAAATGTGACACCGGAGGGGGGGAGGGTTCCGAAAAGCGGGAGTTCCACTTTAGGGTGGAATCCTGCTTTAATGTACATTTGTAACCAGCTGAAACACCTATGAACCTTTCTGTGGAACACTGCCTTAGGGCTCTTTCAGAGAGGTGGCAATGCTTACCGTCCTCTGAAAAGCAAACCGCAGTGGATTGCGTCTTAGGGTTTTTAGAGGAGGTAAAGCAGCAGGTGGCAGGCATTCAGAAGGCACTACTCCTGTTTCCCCGACACCTGTTATCTGTTTTTTTTTTTCTTTTTTATACTCCTCCCCCCCCCCAATGGAAATTTTACTTGCAGGACTGCGCCACAACTGCAAGCCAAGCATTTTTGGCTTGCAGTTGCTGTGCAGCTCAATTGAGGTCAACCGGCAAAATTGACAGGTGGTACCATTTGTCAAACTCTGTAGTTAAAATTGCCTTGGCATGTGTACAGCCCTGTCAGGCTGTAATGTTAGGATTTAGGGTGCAGTAAAAACTGCAACTCAGTTGCCTATTTTTACCACCAGTATGAAAGATCCCTTATAGAATAGGTTTCTGAATGGAGTAGTTGAAACACCTGATTTTTATAAATAGTGGTCTTATCAAAACCAGGTTTTTACACATGGATTAGAATACAGAAGCTCAATTTCCATTCACAATGGAAAACATCTTTCATATACCCAAATTATGTATGAAATGCTTAATAAAGATAATTAATTAGATAATAAATTAGTTATTGCATTTAAAGTGATTGTAAAGTCTTTTTTTTTTTTAATAAAAATAACAAGTATAACAATGTTATACTTACCTGCTCTGTTGCAGTAGATTTGCACAGAGCAGCCAGGATCCTCCTCTTCTCGGGTCCCTCTTCTGTGCTCCTGGCCCCTCCCTCCTGTTGAGTGCCCCCACTGCAAGCAGCTTGCTATGTGGGCACCTGAGCCAAGTCATAACTCCCTCTGTCCATTCAGACATGGACCTGCTGTTTGGCCCACCCCCTTTCTCTCCTGATTGGCTAACTGACTTTGACAGCAGCGGGAGCCAGTGGTGCCGCTGCTGTGTCTCAGCCAATCAGAAGGGAGACACACTCGTGGGAAGCTGAGACACTCGTGGACATAGATGGGGTCTTAGACTTTACAACCCTTTTAAAAAATAACTAAAGGCAATTGTTTTTTATTTTAGTTTTTTTACTTTTGGATAGAGTGGAGAGGAATTAAAACACCTGACAGATTTGTATTGCTGTCTATGCCCCCATTAAGGAGATAGACCCTCTCTATTTGTCATGTTTACCAAAATTACCAAAAGTGAAAGTAAAAGAAAATACCACATTTTGAGTTTTCCCCAGTACAGTACAGTACTTACGCACGCCGACCTACGAACCACTCCTACTTACGAACTGGGTGCTGCGGGGACCCTCTGCCGCTCTGCGTGGACTATCGGGCGTTCTGCGCATGCACGGCCAGATGGAGCCTCGGAAAATGTCGGAAATGTCCGTAATTTGCCACGCATGCGCAGAACGGCATTCGACGGAACATCGGAAATGTCCGTAATTGTCGCTCTGCGCATGCGCGTCCGACTTACAAACATTTCCGAATTACAAACAGGAGAAAAGTCCCTAACGGGTTCGTAACCCGGGGACCCCCTGTATCTTACAATAAAGACACTGGAAATCTGAATTAAGAAAAAACATACATGGACTTTCTCGGTACCCAGTAGACACATACAACAATTTATTCTAAAAGAAAAAAATTTGTACACAAATCAAAAAAATCACAAATACATTATTAAAAGATCAGCCTCTACAATCATGGAGTGTGTTTCCATTGGCAACTATACAGGTATAGATCTAATACCCCAATCATGGGGTGGAGTACAATACAAGGGAACACAAACTCCAACTATATTATGATGCTCTACATGTTTTGCGGTGAGCCGCTTCTTCAGGAGGCAGAGATGGTGGCATAGTTTTAAAAGTGTATCTAAACAGACATAAAACCTTAATAATAGCAAAATCCACATACACGAAACATCAGTAAATTAGTATAAACTAGGCTGAGCCATAAGGCTTACCCACTGCTATGGCAGAAAGCCACACAGAAATCAAAAGCGGGACTCGGGCAAGATCCCTCCCCGGCGCAGACGTGAGAGCAGGCCAAATAGAAAATCAAAGTCTGTATAAAAAATGTATTCAGAATCTTAAAACTTTATTAAAATAGGTCGAATCCACAGAGTAGGAAAACCATGCATATAGGATATAGTACTAACCATAAAACCAAGGCTTGTGCAATCCTGCTGAATCTCAATCTTTTTCCAGTGGGATTGAACAAGCCTTGATTTACTGGTTACTGTTTTATCCTGTACTGAAGTAGGAACATATAAAATAGTGCTAATTCTAATCTTGGAAATTATCTGTATTAAGATGTGGTGGTGTAAGGGGGGGCATTAAAAAAAAAAACCCCTTTCTTTTGGTAGGTTTATTTGATTTTGGTCTGGAATGAATATGTTGTATGTTGTACATATGTTGTATGTAGAATGTGTTGTAATTATGGACCTGTACACCAGCTAATCTTCTATAACCCTTTTCCACCCACCTCGGTGTCCATGAACGCCGAAGGATGGGAAAGATTGGTCGCACATGATCAGCTGATTGCTAGCTAACAATCAGTTGTGGGGTCCAAGAGCTGTTTTTCACAGCTTGGTCTCTATGCTGGGAGTGGGCAGTAGGCATGGTATAGCACAGAAAATGTGGCCGCCCAGCGATGCATGCATGTGTTAGGCAGTCGTAAAAGGGGTTAACCTTTTCTTTTTATTTTACCAAGTATAGACACCGCTGCACATCATGTTGGTTCCAGTTAAACTGAATTATAGTAAAGAAACGGCTTTGTTTTTTGTATAATACTGTGCCTTTGTAAAACAGTACAGTTATATGGGGTAAATTTTTACAGCCATTGTTTACATGTAGAATATTTGTTTAGAAAAAATGCCAGTGTATTTTCAGGCTTTGTGTGTCCCAGGCACATAGTGTCAATTTAGTGGCCATTTCAATCACTGAATTAATATTTAGGCCTCATGCACACTGGATGTTTTTTAGCTGCTCTGAGGGGCGTTCTGTGTTTTTTTCCCCTGTCTCTAAATGCCCCTGCATGTTAGCCTATGTGTCAATGCACACATAGGCCTTTAGAGGCAGGAAAAAAAAACACACTGCCAGTGTGTCCAGGAACAGCAAGGTTTTTGCAGAAAAAAACGAAAGCTGCATGTTTAGTACTTGAGCAATAATTTTAGTGTGCTTAGGAGTCTAGGTTCTCCTTGGAAACCAGTAGTTACTATGTTAAAGTATAACTAAAGGCAATTGTTTCTTAGTTTTGGATAGAGTGGAGAGTGCTTAGAAGACATTTTATCTTTTTATTTATTACCTCTGCCCCCATTAAGGAGATTTGCCCCCTCTGTTTGTCCTATTTACCATTATCATTGAAAGTGAAAGTAAAAGAAAATCAAACATTTTGGATTGTCTCCAGAAAAGTAATAACTCGTTCTGATGACCTGGGGATTCCAAAGGATTCCCTTAATTTGCAGGGATTTCCTCTAACTTCTTGTTTTGGCAAGGGGATAAAAAATGAAGGTAAATCTCAATCACAGATGACAAAAAAACTAAAACCTAACAGTTGTTAGATCCTCCCTTACTCTTTCCAAATTCAAATAAAAGGCAAAAGAGATGGCACACATGGTGCGCAACATGGGAATGTTATAGCAGAAGCCTCTGCATCCCCCAATCCACAGGCACCTCTGTATTCCCCCCCTATGCACAGCCACCTCTGTATTCCCCCCTATGCACAGCCACCTCTGTATCCCCCCCCCCCACGTCCACAGCCACCTCTGTATCCCCCCCTGTCCACAGCCACCTCTGTACCCCCCCATCCACAGCCACCTCTGTATCCCCCCCCTATGCACAGCCACCTCTGTATCCCCCCCTATGCACAGCCACCTCTGTATCCCCCCCCGTCCACAGCCACCTCTGTATCCCCCCCTGTCCACAGCCACCTCTGTATCCCCCCCTGTCCACAGCCACCTCTGTACCCCCCCCCATCCACAGCCACCTCTGTACCCCCCCCCTGTCCACAGCCACCTCTGTATCCCCCCCCTGTCCACAGCCACCTCTGTATCCCCCCCCTGTCCACAGCCACCTCCGTATCCCCCCCCTGTCCACAGCCACCTCTGTACCCTCCCCCCCATCCACAGCCACCTCTGTACCCTTCCCCCCCATCCACAGCCACCTCTGTATCCCCCCATCCACTGCCAAATGTGAATAATGTGATATGTGAAATAAAGTGCTAAAAAGTTCCAAAGAATCTCAATAGAAATCTGACATAAAGTCCCATCAAACACTCTGTGTTGTCCAAGACACTCCTGTGATCAAAACACCCGTGGCTCAATGTGTCCTCTCACTGACATTCATATGTGCATCCTCCTC
This sequence comes from Lithobates sylvaticus, assembly GCA_028564925.1. NCBI lineage: Eukaryota > Metazoa > Chordata > Amphibia > Anura > Ranidae > Lithobates > Lithobates sylvaticus. The sequence goes on from CM053031.1 coordinate 200,826,547, forward strand.
ACCAGAGTGAATTGCTCCCCTATTACAGGCAGTCAAAAACAGCATGTGTGAATGTATTCTCTAGGGAGAAGAACCACCCGGAGCCGATGTCGCTGGCATTGCTCCTAAAATCCTGCTGGATACTCATACTGGCTCAAATAGAGGTAAAGGAAAAGCCTCCCATAGTGTAGTATGTCAAAAAACATTTATTAAAACACACTAGACAGCGAGTGGTATTAAAAACATAGACAACCAGGGGACGCCGTATTGCGCTCCACCTGCGTTTCAAGAAAGCCGAAGTGACGTGTTACACTTGGTAAAACCCAATGCGTCTTTTAATGACGATCACGTCATTAAAAGCTTTTTTGAGCTCTCATTTTTTCTGCCTGGAAACTCCCCTCCATGTTAGACAATGTGTCCATGCACACTATGGCTTTTCAGTTAACAGGCTCTTACAGGCAGAACCCCCCCCACAAAAACTCACATTTTTGAGAGGAGCTTTCAAGCAAAAAAGATGCATAAGTGCCCAGAAACGCTCGAAAGAACAGGAAAAAACATGGACAAACTCAAAGAAGCTCGAACACACAAAAAATAATAGGAAAAATTTGTGAGAAAAAAAAAACGCATATGCTCATGCACACTGGGGCTCAAAGAAGCGGCTCCTACAGGCTTTTGAGCTTTTTAGAGCTCTCATTTTTTCTGCCTGGAAACTCCTCTCCATGTTAGCCAATGTGTCCATGCACACTGTGGCTTTTTCAGGAGTTTACAGACATATGCTCTTACAGGCAGAAAAAAAACCCCATCAAACTCGTGTTTTTGAGAAGCGTTTTTGAGCAGAAAAGATGAGCAAAAGCATGAGAAAGCATGAAAAAAAAAATGCTTATGCTCAAAGAAGCTGCATAAAAACGTGCAAAAGAGGCCAAAAAAAGTACAAGCTTCTTCAAGCTGAAATAAAAGCTCAATGTAAAATCAGCTTTTTTTTTGAGCTGCAGTGTGCATGAGCCCTTTTAAGCATTGTTACACCAGGATAGGAAGTCTGTTCCTGGCAGCGACAGTAGGGGAATTTTGTTCTTAGGTTTAGATATGCATTTAATATGCTTTCTTCCTCTTGTAATTGGTGACTTTTATTGTGGAAAACGTTAGTGACACATGTCAAGCACTAGAGGGAGTATGATGAGCTTATAAATACCCGGATAGCAGTGTCTGTTTTGATGATACTAAGTGCTCATTTTGGAGACAGAGACTCCCTGATTAAATGCTGAAGAATAGTCTGCTGGTGAGGGTATACTGAACTGTTTCCATCTATGTAGGTAGTACACGGATTCCACAAAGACCCACCCATTGAACATTATACAGAGACAGGATCAATATGGTACTTAAACATGGCAAAGGCTTTGATGATGGTAAATGACTGTTGAGGGTTAAACTGTTTCCTGGAATTAATTAAGTTAAGTTCAAGTTCTGTATTTTTTTTTTCATTGCACTAGCCATAGGAAATCCTTATTTTTTTTTTTTTTTTACTAGCAAGCAGAAACACTGGATGTTCATGATTCAGCAAAAGCCACAGTGAATCCCAAACCACATAGTAGCAGGAAAAGTACACTTTGTCCATCCTGATATTTTCCATACTATTAAATTGTGCTTCAGTTGCTAAAACCAAGTAAAAGTTTTTTTGTTTTTCTTAATATTGAAAAATGTAAATAAAGTGTTATAGAATCAATGAGGAAGTTCCCAAATAGTAAAGCATCTTGACAAAGTTAAGGAAGTCTGATTCTTGTTAAAAAAAAAGGCAATTGTGTACAGCCAGGTGTGCAGCCATATAATAGAATGCAGTACATCCTCCTTCCTTACGTTTCCTCTTCTCCAGATAGCTTCTGAATTCTGTACAGAAGGCATGTCAAAATCAAATAAAACAGTAGACCAGCTTAATGGAATTGGTCCTAAACGCTGACGTTTGGGTATGGTAGTTTTATATAGTTACATTGGTCCTGCTTGGATCCCTGTGGGATCCCCATTGAAGCTGGAAATCAATGTAGTAGGCACTGCTACTAGAGAAATTTCAGCTACCTTCCAGATCCTGTCTAGAGCACCTGCCATGCTACTTGGTGAACAAAGGGTGTCGCCTGTTTGCCCCTGGTGCCATTCACAGAACACTTTGCATTTTCACAATGAACGCATTGTTCTTTGATTAGACGAGGTGGAGATTGTGACATCACCACCCTGCCTCGTCACCATGTCTAATACTTTACATTTATTGAAAAAAATTTAAAGTGTTCCCTGAATAGCTCCCATGCTGAGGGAGCAACCTCCTCTGTTTGCAATGCAACAGGGCAGCCACTCGGCACAGGACCTGGAAGCTAGTGGAGATCACTGGAGTTGTGGTGTCTACTACAGAGATTTTAAGCTTGCATGGGGGTCCCACAGTTATGGCACACATTCTGTATACATACATTAGTCCAAGCATTTCCTGAAGTATTCAGCTACAAAATTATATAACATGGCCTTGGGGCTTTATCCCACTAGTGATCCTAGGGTCAGGAAGGAATAAAACTGCAGAGAGAATACTTACCTATTGCTGGCTGGATGAGTGGGGCATTGTTCCCTCGCTGATAGAAGCACTACAGAATGTAAGATTCCTTTAAAACAGTGATGTGTTGCTCTTCCATGGAGTGAGGGGGATGAGGCATGGGAACAGGTGAGTATTTCTTCTTTTTGTCTCCACTTCTACAGAGGAATTTACAGTGGAACCTTGGATTACAAGCATAATCCGTTCCAGGAGAATGATTGTAATCCAAAGCACTCGCATATCAAAGCGAGTTTCCCCATAGAAGTCAATGGAAACAAATATAATTTGTTCCGCATTCACCTCTATAGCATGCAATACCGCATGTGGCTGGAGGTGTGTAGGGGGGGGGGGGGGGTGCCGGAGAGCCTCGGAAATACTCGGGGACAGCTCGGCTGAACTCGGAAACCCTCATAAATACTCGGGAACGGAGTATTTCTGAGTGATTCCAAGTATTTCCGAACCTCTGGCCGAATGCGGTACTGCACACCCCATTAGCTTGAATTCTGCTCGTTTTGCGAGACAACACTCGCAAACCGAGTCAAAATTTATAAAAAAAAGTTGCTTGTCTTTCAAAACGCTTGTTAACCACGTTACTCGTTAACCAAGGTTCCACTGTACTAGTATTGGGCACAGGTTATGGTAGATCACTTTTGTAGATAAGATGCCCTTGTGAGTTTTAAAAAAAAAACATAGGAATGTAATTTTCAAGCATCCAGCATGGTGGAGGGGGATGGAATAAGGAAATGCAATGGATTGACAAAACTCATGCCCTTTTATACATTTAGCATAAAATGAATAGTGAGCCTATTGTACTACTACCAGTAATTAAGAAAAACATCAGAATTGTAGTTCTGGCTAACTCAGTGTTTTAGTTATTCTTTCATAATAAATTCCCTTTAGTGGTCTCACTTTAAAACAAACTCTAAGCAATAATAGAATTTACCTTGTGTAAATGTCCCGCTGCTGTTGAAGTTCATGTACAGACCATTATAGAAGTTTACATTTTCATGTGTTATCTTTTATATTGGGGGCTGTTGATTTTGGTTAAAGGCTTTTTTATTCAGCTGTAACTATGTTAGTCCTTATGATTAAAAATTGGTACAATGTATTTATTTTTGGGTGAAAAATTATTTTTTTTTTTAAATAAACAGTGTAACTAAAAAAGGGAATACAGTAAAACCCTGCTCTATCGCGGTTCAGTTTTTGCAGTCCCGGTATATCGCGCTATTATAATTAGGACCCGTTATTCCGATATCGCGGTAATATTTCGCCACTTCGCGGTTATGTAGCGGTGAATCAGAGCGAGACAGCGGTGGAACTCATGCCTCGCTTGTGGACCGCACAGAGCGTGTTGACGTTAGCGGGGGCGGTAACTGTGCTTGTACTGTACTTGTGCCAACCACAAGCAAGGATACAGTAGCTGCAAACATGGCACCCAAACGCTGATCATCTAAGGCTACGGCTTCTGGTGAGCCACAAAAGAAGAGGAAGTTCCTTACAATAGAAGGTGGAGAAGGTGAAACTTCTTGACATGCTAAAGGAAGGACAGAGTTATGCTGCTGTAGCCCGCCATTATGGTATGAATGAGTCAACGATTCGCTACATCAAGAAGGATGAGAAGAATATCAGGGGCAACTGCTGCACTGTCCATCAACCAAGCTGCAAAAAGAGTTGTTTCTTCCCGCAATAAAAACATTGTTAGGATGGAAACTGCGTTGGCCATTTGGATCCAAGATTGCAGAAAAAAAAGCATCACATTGGATGGTAACACCATCAGGACCCAGGCAAAGAAGCTGTACGACACTTTTGCCAATTAAGGAGGCTCTGAAGGAGGCTCTGCTGCAGCTGAACAGTCAGACAGCGACAATCCTCATCAGCCTTCTAGTACATCAGGAGGTTTTTCTGCCAGCAAGGGATGGTTTGACCGCTTCCAGAAACGCTATCAGTTGAAGAGCGTTTCATTGCAAGGTGAAGCTGCATCTGCCGACAAAGAAGCTGCTGCAAGGTACACCAATGAGACCTTCAAGAGTATCATTGAGGAGGGTGGGTACCAACCAGTGCAAGTTTTTAATATGGATGAGACTGGCTTGTTCTGGAAAAGGACCTACATCATGAAGGAGGAAGCCCGAGCACCTGGATTCAAGGCTTATAAGGACAGAGTAACCTTGGTTATGTGTGGAAATGCTGCTGGGTTTATGATCAAGCCAGCCCTGATCTACAAGGCCAAGAACCCCAGAGCACTGAAGAATAAAAACAAGAACCAGCTACCAGTCCATTGGATGCATAACAGTAAGGCTTGGATGACTAAAGTCCTCACAACTGAGTGGTTCCATAATTGTTTCATCCCAGCCGTCAAGGTCTACCTTGCCCAACTTGGCATTGCTTTTAAGGTGCTTCTGCTGATGGATAATGCAGGAGGCCACGCCATGGATCTATCATACGAAGGAGTGCAAGTTGAGTTCCTTCCACCCAACACCATGTCTTTAATTCAGCCCATGGACCAGGGGGTGATACGAGCATTCAAGGCGCTGTACACTCGCAACTCCTTGAATCATCTTGTCGAATCCATGAACAATGATGAAAATTTCAAATTGAAGGACTACTGGCGTAATTACACCATTGCAACCTGTCTGGAGAACATACAAAAGGCCCTCAAGGAGATGAAGAAGGAGACTGTGCATGCCTGTTGGAAGAAGCTTTGGCCAGACATTATTCACAATTATGAAGGGTTCTCTCCTGACGAAGTTCATCATTCAGCTGTGGACAAGGCAATTAGGCTGGCCAAGTTGCTAGGAGGTGAAGGTTTTCAGGATATGACCCAGGAAGACGTCAATGACCTAATTAAAACCCATTCAGCTCCACTAACCGATGAGGATCTGACAGAACTCACCAAGCGAGTGAGGAGGAAGTGGAGGAACAGGAGGAGGAGGAAGAAGATGAAGGCTTGTCAATTGAGCGCCTTGGTAGGGTCGTGCGTATGGCCAATGACCTGAAACAGATGTTATCTGAGTGGGATCCTGACATGGTTCGTTCACTGCAGTTCCAAAACAGCATTGATGGAGCCATCCAGGCGTACAAGAACCTCCTCGCCCAAAAGAAGAACCACACCCAGCAACTGTCTATAACAATGTTCTTCCCAAAACAGAAGAAGGCCGCATCCACTCCAAGTACCTCCACGGCCACCTCTGATGTAGAATTGGAGGTTCTGGAGCAGCAAGAAGACAACCCACCTACACCTTAAGACGCTCCTGCTGAACCTGCACCTTAAGAACAGTAGCTGCTCTTATTTGCTTATTTGCTGCTTATACTGTAGTCATCTTCTTTTCTGCTGAGTACTGTACATACAATACTGTACTCTATTTTTTACTGTACTGTTAACACAATATTTTTGTGTGATCTCTCTATCTTTTATGTGTTTATATTGCTTAACAGTGTGTTTAAAGACCTTTAAATGCTATTAAAAAGTTAACAAAACATGCCTAGGGTGTATTTAAATGGGGTCTTTCTATTTTGCGTTTTTTCACTTTTCGCGGGTGGGTCCGGAACGTAACCCCCGCGATGGAGGGGGGTTCACTGTAAACATTGAAGGAGAGGAATACATTAACGACTTCAATACAGGGCACTTTCACCCTCTTCCTAGGCCAATTTTCAGCTTTCAGCACTGTCGCACTTTGAATGACTATTTTGCGGTCATGCAACTCTGTACCCAAACAACATTTTTAGCATTTTTTTGAGACAGATAAAGCTTTTATTTGGTGGTATTTAATCACCAATGGGTTTTTATTTTTCGCTAGAAAAATGAAAAAAGCCCAAAAATGTTTGATTAAAAAATAAAAATTTGTAGTTTCTGTTATAACGTTTTGTAAATAAGTAATTTTTCTCTTTTACTGATGTGCGCTCATGAGGCTGCACTGATGGGCACTGATAGGCTGCATTAGTGAGGCAGCACTGATGAGGTGGCACTGATATGCAGTACTAATCAGCACTGAAATGCAGTACTGATTGGCATCACTGCTGTTACTGTTGGGGCTGCACCAATGATCAGTGCCCTGATTATCTGTGCAGATCTCCCCTGTGAGGAAGTGACGCTGATCGGCTCTCCTCTCCTTACATGCTGTCAGTGTGAGGAGAGCCAATAACTGGCATTTCCTTATTTACATGTAATCAGCTGGGATTGGACACAGCTGATCACATGGGTAAAGAGCCTCATCATCAGCTCTGTACTGAGATCGGTGATGCGCCGCGTTTCAGAATGAGAAAGCCACCTTGAGCCCATCATGGTTAATAAGGGGTAGTTAGGGATAAGAAGGGCATATGTAACCCAGTCATAAATGTTTACTCTTTGTCCGAGTGCACATTATATAAAAGAATGGTGTAATCATCCTGCCCTGCTGAATGCAGCTCCAGTCTCCCCCAAAGTCTGCTGGGAGACCAACAGTTTCTGAGGTATTGATATCCTTGTTCCCCCACAGCTCTCACTGGTTCCTACTGCTGACCTTCACGTCATTACAGGAGAAAGCAGTGATGAGGAGGTCAGTAGGATGAACCATTGAAAGCCACAGGGGTGCTTAGAGATCGACACACCAGACAGGCTGCCTCTCAGCGTTCTTTGTAAGACCATTTCTCAGGATCAGAGCTGCGTTCAACAACTTGGGATGATAAAAAAGGTAAGTATAACCCATGACAGGTTACTGCACTTTAGGTATAAATTACTTTTATTGAAAAGAATAGTTGAATAGTTCTTTTTTTACAGGTAAACATTGTTGCTGAAACACCTTCTCTCTGTTTATTTCTAATCCGTTATCTTGCTGTAGTTATATGCCGACTCTGGTTACCAGAGGAAACATGTTTTTTTTTCCTTTTGATGGTTAGAGGTCAGTTGTATTGCATTTGTATTCATTGACAAAATACAAGGTGTTCAGTTGAAAGCAGCCAAGTGAGAGACCCCCTGTGCTCAGTATGCAATGGGGCACCCATGGCACAAGAACTGACAAGGTCACACCAACCACCATGGTGATGATCAGATTCCACATCAGCACAGGCTGGATCAAGGTAACCATGCAATCAAGTTTATAACTGGAGTTCAGCTTTAGAGACAGAAAGTAAATAACTTGTTAGTAAGAACAAGATGCCAAGGCATGAATATTCATGGGTTCAGCAGTAGTGCTTGATAGAAATGTGTAGTCTCATTATTCCCCAAACTCTTATGTACAAACAGCCTGTTCCCAGGAATGTAAAAAGAAAAAAAAAAAAACCTTCTTTCTTGTTTGATTAAAGTTCACTATTGCACGCTGAGACGTATTGCACTTTTATTTTGTAACCTGGTTCAGTTTAGTGTTCAAAGTAAAAATTGTGGTTACATGAGTCTTTAATGCTAATGTATCCTTTCAAGTCAAAGAAGGAACTGATTTGGAAATTGTTTGCAGGGATCCTAACCCTCCTGTTTTTGGTGTGCAGTACTAACTGGTTGCAGATTTCCATCCAGGCAATTAGAACCTACCATTTAGTTCAATGGACGGGGTTATAGCACCCTGTCCTGTTTTGCAGGAGAGTCTATCTCAATAATTAACCACTTTACGACCAGCACACGACGATGTACGTCCCTTTTTTGAAGAGGGATATCTCGGTAACGTCACCAGCTGCTGCCACAACCGAGATATCCATCTCTTCAGGCGCCGGTGTTCTATCACCAAGTGTCCGGCTGTCACTAGGTGTCCGAAGTCTCCTGCGCATGCGCAGCGCATGCGCAGTCCGGATCCAGAAGATTTTCGGAAATTGTCGGAAGATGAGCGGCGCCTGCGCCGTGAGTCGAGGAGAAGCCCCCACCATCCAAGCGGACATAGGGTTAGTCAAATTGAGACGGCCCCTCGCGGGCTCGCTTCGCTCGCCACGCATCGGGCACGGCCTCGCTGCGCTCGGCACTTTTATATTCTAACTCTATGTCCACTGGGATGGTGGGGCTTGAAAGTGGACTCACGGCGCAGGCGCCGTTCATCCTCGGCAATTTTCGGAATATGGGCGTTCTGTGTACTGCGCATGCGCAGTACACCTCGGACACTTGGTGATGGGGGACGGATAATGATACAACACCGGTCGTGTTCACGATAATGGTGGTCTCCACGGTGGATTTGCCGCAAAATCACCGTTATCGGCGGCGGGAGAGGTGCCCCACTCTCCTGCGTTTCTTTACCATAGCAGGGCTGAAGCGACGTCAAAATGTCACTTCCACCCATACCTCTTAAAGGAACATTTTTCTGTTGTCATTTTTTCAAATGACAATTTTTTTTTTTTTGCATTTAAGTCCAAATATGAGATCTGAGGACTTTTTGACCCCAGATCTCATATTAAAGAGGTCCTGTCATGCCTTTTTTCTATTACAAGGGATGTTTACATTCCTTGTAATAGGAATAAAAGTCACCCAAATTTATTTATTTTTAAAAACGGTGAAAAAATAAATAAAATCAAGTAAAATAAATAAGACAAAAAAATTTTTTTTAAAGCACCCCGTCCCGACGCTCGCGTGCAGAAGCGAACGCATACGGGAGTAGCGCCCGCATATGAAAACGGTGGTCAAACCACACATGTGAGGTATCGTCGCGATCGGCAGAGTGAGAGGAATAATTGTAGCCATAGATCTCCTCTGTAACGCAGAACATGCAACCTGTAGAATTTTTAAAATGTTGCCTATGGAGGTTTTTGAGGGTAAACGGTTGACGCCATTCCACGTGCGGGCGCAATTTTAAAGCGTGACATGTTGGGTATCAATTTACTCGGTGTAACATTATATTTCAGCGCTTGTAAGACCGCTACGCAAATACGGTGTGAAAAAAAGTATTGCAACGACCACCATTTTATTCTCCAGGGTGTTAGAAAAAAAAACAATATATAATGTTTGGAGGTTCTAAGTAATTTTCTAGCAAAAAAAACTGTTTTAAACATGTAAACACCAAAATCTCAAAACGAGGCTGGTCTTAAAGTGGTTAAATTGAGCAGTCAGCTGGTGTCATGACTGACTAACATGGAAATTAGCTAAAAGATATGCTTTAAAATAATTACTGGTATTCATTAAAGCCGCAACCTGCATAGATGTGAATCAGGCCTAAAAGTCTGTTTTGTGTTGATGAATTGTTTTTCTTTTTTTGAGGACCCAATGCTCAGTATTTTTCATCGCTTTAGTCATGTGCTCTGTCCTGCATTTTGCCATTCATGTAGCATCAGATGGAGCCTTTCAAAAATGCAGGACATCAAAAACAATGTGAAAACGTCTTCTGGTGTCAGGGCCGGTGCTAGACTATTTTGCGCCCTAGGCAAGACCAGCTACTTACACCCCCCCCCCAAAAAAAAACTATACACATTGCCCCCCTTCTTGCACATAATGCCCCCCTTTAACCCTACACCCCCTCCCTGTATACACTTCCCCCTTTAACCCTATACCCCCTTCCTTTATACACTTCTCCCCTTTAACCCTACACCCCCTTCCTGCACACACTGCCCTGTATAGACTATACCCCCCTGTGACATGTGTTGCCTCCTCATTAAACTGACCTGGGCTGCCTTGCAAGACACAGCGAGCAGCACATTGTTGGAGTACCTGGTCTGTCAGTCCCCGCTCAGTCCCGCCACCCGGGTCAGTGCTCACACGGTTCCACAGCAGAGTTCATCCACCTGCTCTCACAGCCTCCGGTTCTCACACTGCAGGTCGGTGATGGGAGAGGGGCCAGCTGCCTCTCCACCCTGCATCTAAACTCCTTCATCTCGGCTTGCAGCCCATGCATGGTCTCCTGTATCGGACATTCCCTATCCTCCTCCAGTACACTCCTGACTGGCCACACCGATGTCTCCACCCCAAGCTTCATGCTGGCTGGCGATGACAGGCATGGATCTGGGTTTTGGGCTGACTTCAGCTGCAGTGAGTGGCGATCCCCATCATCCAGTGAATGACCTTGTCCGGTGCTGGGATCTCAGCTCACTTCCACTGTGTGCAGGTGCAGCAGTGTGTGAGAGGGATGGCTGGCGGCTCTAGAGTTGACATCCCCCGGGAAAGAGGAGGTGACAGGAGAGGAATGTGGCACTAGCCATGGCTGCGCCCTAGGTGGCAGTGTGCCCTAGGCGGCAGTGTGCCCTAGGAGGCTGCCTAGTTCGCCTAGTGGTAGAACCGGCCCTGTCTGGTGTGAAACAAGGTCCACGTTATGCATTTTTTGCTGTTGATTATGTACCCTTCAACCTTATGTGCTGTCCAAAAAGCACGAAGGTTGTGGTCCATTGTGCAATTTGAAATGAATGCAACACAAGGCGGGCCATGCATTAATGTGCTTTACTGCAACATGATGTGTGAATGGGCCCTAATAGTTTGGAAAAAAAAATGTTTCCAGTATGCATAGACAAAGTTATTGCCATGTACAAAACATAAAGTATTCTTAAACCCAGGACCCTGTATTCACTATATCTGGTCTCCCACAAAACACAGAACATGGAAATGCAATTATTTTAGTAAATATAAACTGCTAAATACCTTTTCTCATCAGCAGTATATGTCAGTCTTATCACTTCTATCAGTGTCTGGTTAAAGCTTTTATGAGGAGTTTTCCTTCTACTCTGACTGTCCTATGAGGCTGCAGGACCCCTGACCCTCTGTCTCGACAGTGCTGATTGGCCCTGTGCCGATCACATGCACCATCCCAAGAAAATAAATAAAAATTCTCTAGCAATACACACCAAACTTAGCATGTACATAGTACCCCCAAGACTCTGTACTATCAGCAGATGCATTGTGGGAAAAGGGGAGGATAAAAGAAGACAGGATCAAACAGCCTTTTTACACAATGTGGAGGATTAACCCCTTAGGCTCCATAGTGAGTATAATCAGCATGCTTTACCGCATTCACAGACTGATTATACTGTTGTGGGTTTAGTAACACTTTAAAAGGGTTGCAAACCCTTGTGTTTTTTCACCTTAATGCATTCTATGCTTTTTAAGGTAAAAAAAAAACACCTGGCAGTCACCGGCCCCACAGCCCCCTCCCCCCGTTTTACTTACCTGAGCCCCTTCATCTCTTTAGCGGGGACGCGCTGTCCCTCTCTCCACAGGGTCCCGGCTCTTGATTGGAAAGATTGGCTTCCGCTGCTGTCAATCAAATCCAATGACGCGGGCGGGACCGAGTGATTCGTGTCTGTGGATGCAAATACTGGACTCGGGAGCGCGCCCGCAAGGTAAGCCCCTCGGGAAAGCGCTTCTCCTAGGGGGTTATCTGGCGCGGGGAGGAGCCGCGAGAGCCACTGGGGGACCCCAGAAGAGGATTTACGGGCCACTCTGTGCAAAACGAGCTGCACAGTGGAGGGAAGTATGACATGTTTGTTATTTAAAACGATCCTTTACAATCACTTTAACCTTCTTAAAGTTTGAATAACATTCATTATATCATCTCAACACTTCAGCTTATTTGGCATGCTTAAATATGAAAAATAGAAATTGTAATTGTTACATTTTTATTTTGAACTATGGCTCTGTTCTCTTCAATAAATTAAAGACAAGCAGTGACAGGTATTTCCAAGTCACATTTTTCTTTAATAATATCCAAGGGAAGAATGTTCAAATTCTTTTAACTTGTGCAAGTATGTTGCAATGGCTGTTATTTTATGAGTGTTTCTTTTCAGTGACAGGGACAACAAATTCCAGATGTTTAGGCAGAGTATATTACCTTCTCCGTAGGAGAACAGAAGATAGTTGGGTGTATAGTCAACATTTCATTTGGCTCTTTGTATTAAAGGCAAATACAGTACTATGGCTGTAGCATGTGAGCATAAGATATAGACAAGAGATCTTTCTGTTTTGACATAATTTGAGATCACATATGAGTGCTAATTGAATGTGTAGGCTTTTAATTTTTTTTTTAGATATATAACCAGGAGAGATCGCATATAACCAGGAGAAAAAGGGGATCACTTTTCTTACTTTAGCAGGCAATCGCTGACATGGAACAAACGTGTGTAGCAATTGCCAGGGCATTCAAGGTGGAACTCTAACATTTAATATAGTTCCCTATAGCACTTTGTTGAAATGATTTCAGCCATAATCTTATCCATATTTTAGGATTGTAACCTGTATGCAAAATATGAGAGCTGCTGATTCACTAAGGTTCGGTTTCCACTAGTGCGATTTGTCATGCGACTTGGGACTGCAAAGTCGCATGACAAGTCGTACCCCATGATTTCCAATGAGTACTGTTCATATCTGTGCGACTTCAAGATAGTTACTGCACTACTTTGGTCCCACTTTGATGCAACTTGAGGTCCATAGACCTCAAGAATACACAGGCATTGCTTCAAGTCACCTCAAAATCGCTGCAAAATGATATGACTTTTATGTCGCAATAGTAAAAAATAGTAAACACCTAGCCTTAAGGGTTAAAAAAGTTTTTTGAGTGAAACCCAATTCACCAAATGTTTAGCATGTTTACATGTAGATGTCCTATATCTAGATGTTATAAATGTCATGAGCACATTTTTTGTGCATGCAAAATGGATGTGGAAAAAAAAGTTCACTGATCCAGTTAATCAGTTTCAAGTTTTTAAAGAAAAAGTCTTGGCAGAAGATGAAAAAGCTTGTTAAACCTCCCATGGGGCCCATGGGCTTCAGCTCAGGTAAAAGAGCTGCGTGTGCAGCAAGGTTTTGGGAAGCGTTGAACAGCTTTTCTGAACCCTTTAAAAAAGTGCCATTCAGCTCCAGTTTGGGAAAGTTAAGCATAGATCTTAATTTGTGTGCTGACTGCCACTTTAATGCTACATTTGCACGGGCAACTAGCCCCAGTGCAGATGACAGCGGTAGAAATCTGTTCATTCTTGCAACTGTTTTTGTGACCTGTGAGCAGCTAGCTGCAGCCACCAAGCTTTCCATGGCTTTCTACAGGGACCTGTGGTAATCACTGCTGGGGACACACAAAGTGAGTGTGTGTGACTATATTGTTTTTCATATCCCTGTACACAATGTTAGCTAAGAAACGCATCTAGAAGGTTTTTTGAACTTATCTATAACTCTCCGCTGACACCACCAATTGTGGAAAGAATTTCCACATCCTTACCGCCCTAACAGTAAAAAACCTCTTCCACAGTTTAGGATTGAACTGCTTCTCATCCAGCTTCATTGTGTGGCTGTGTGTATTTTTTTTAGAAATCTAAGACTAAAAAGTTTCTTCCCAATGCTGGAGTCACCATTCAAGGATCAGTATATTGCGATCGCATCACCTTTTTAAGCGTTTATTCTCCAGGGAAGTTTAATATTTGTAGTCGTTTCTCATAACTAAGGTCCTCCAGCCCACTTATCAACTTTGTTGCCCTTCAACCTTTTATGTTAAAGATGGGAGACCCCAAATGTGGACATCCTGGCATAGATTCAACAACAATCTACCTCTGTATGTGGCCAAGACCAGGGACCCTTTAGCGCTGGCGTCATATGCCTTGATAATCCCCTGGTCTCAGATCAGGCTAATCTATGCCTCCCCCAGTGTGAATTATACCTCACCTGCGCCACAAGATAGAGCAGTAGAAGAAGCCAGTGATTCTCGTTGCACCAAACTGGCCAGAAGAACCTGGAACACAGACATACTCAAACTACCAGGAGATTACCCCTGGCCTCTTCCCGGCAGGCCAGAACTGCTGTCCCAGGGCCCTCTGTTCCATCCTGCTTCTCGGGCTTTAACAGCATGACTGTTAAAGCCTAAGTCTTATAAGCGGTTGTTCAGTCTGGGCAAAAAATTATTAAACATGATTAAAGTTATTAAAATTATTAAAGTCAGCAGCTACATACTGTAGCTGCTGACTTTTCATTTACTTTAATTTTTATTAGAAACAATAAGACGCACAGGCTACCATAGGTATGATAACAGGTACAGGTTCAAAGGGAGTTTCCCTCCGCAAACACTGAACATTAAACAATGATGTAATGGCAAAGAAAATATCCAAGCAAAATGAAATTGTAATGTGGAAAAATTATCAGAGCCATGCTTGAGATCGCAATACGCTTTGTGTCCTAAAAGAAGGCCCTTCATCTGGGAACCACAGAACTGAAGACGATATCATCGTCCATGGGACCAATAGGGGTACCGCACTTGCCTGTGGGCAAAGGGCCAATTCCAAAGCAGAAATAAGAAAATTCACTGTCAAAGTTGAGAATCCGTGTCTTCCACACTTTTGTATTCGTCTGTTTCGTGGCCAAAAATATATGGGTCACAAGAGCACGTTCACGTTTACGTTTGGTAGCGCCTTCTTTTGGTTTGTGTAGAAGCGCCTCCCAAGGGTCTTTTCATAAATTTATGTGTAGTACTGAATTGTCCATGTTGTAGACCCTTATGCACAATCGTTTGGCCTTTGGGCATGTCCATATATATGCTTCATGGCACCTAGGTACGAGCATCGCCTAAAACATGTGGGAGGATAGGTAGGGAGACATTTAGCAATTCCAGCCGGAGTAAAGTACCACGGGACAGTACTTTGAAAGAGTTTTTTAGACTAATGACTTTACAGGAAGAGTGGAATAGTGCCTCTCAGATTTTATTCCAGGTCTCAGGGGTTTGCGTGGAGCTAAAGTCTCTTTCCCAGTTGGTGCAGTAAGATGGAGTATGCAAATTAAAATTACTTAGGGTGGAGGAGTATACAGTGCCTTGCAAAAGTATTCACCCCCCTTGGCTTTTTACCTATTTTGTTACATTACAACCTTTAGTTCAATATTTTTTTAACCTGAATTATATGTGATGGATCAGAACACAATAGTCTAAGTTGGTGAAGTAAAATTAGAAAAATATATACATAAAACAATTTTTCAGAAATAAAAAACGGATAAATGGCATGTGCGTATATATTCACCCTCTTTGTAATGAAGCCCATAAAAAGCTCTTCTGCAACCAATTACCTTCAGAAGTCACATAAGTAGTGAAATGATATCTGCTTGTGTGCAATCTAAGTGTCACATGATCTGTCATTACATATACACACCGTTTTTTTAAAAGGCCCCAGAGGCTGCAACACCTAAGCAAGAGGCACCACTAACCAAACACGGCCATGAAGACCAAGGAACTCTCCAAACAAGTAAGGGACAATGTTGTTGAGAAGTACAAGTCAGGGTTAGGTTATAAAACAAATATCCAAATCTTTGATGATCCCTAGGAGCACAATCAAATCTATCATAACCAAATGGAAAGAACATGGCACAACAGCAAACCTGCCAAGAGACGGCCGCACACCAAAACTCATGGACTGGGCAAGGCGGCATTAATCAGAGAGGCAGCACAGAGACCTAAGGTAACCCTGGAGGAGCTGCATAGTTCCACAGCAGAGACTGGAGTATCTGTACATAGGATGACAATAAGCCGTATGCTCCATAGAGTTGGGCTTTATGGCAGAATGGCCAGAAGAAAGCCATTACTTTCAGCAAAAAACAAAATTGCACGTTTTGAGTTTGCGAAAAGGCATGTGGGAGACTCCCAAAATGTATGGAGGAATGTGCTCTGGTCTGATGAGACAAATGAGTCATCAAAGTAAAGCTATGTCTGGCGGAAACCCAACACACCACATCACCCAAAGAACACCATCCCCACAGTGAAACATGGCGGTGGCAGCATTATGCTGTGGGGATGTTTTTGAGCAGTTGGGACTGGGAAACTGGTCAGAGTTGAGGGAAAGATGGATGGCGCTAAATACAGGGATATTCCTGAGCAAAACCTGTACCACTCTGTGTGTGATTTGAGGCTAGGATGGAGGGTCACCTTCCAGCAGGACAATGACCCCAAACACACTGCTAAAGCAACACTTGAGTGGTTTAAGGGGAAATATGTAAATGTGTTGGAATGGCCTAGTCAAAGCCCAGACCTCAATCCAATAGAAAATCTGTGGTCAGACTTACAGATTGCTGTTCACAAGCGCAAACCATCCAACTTGAAGGAGCTGGAGCAGTTTTGCAGGGAGGAATGGCCAAAAGTTTTAGTGGTAAGATGTGGCAAGCTCATAGAGACTTAACCAAATCGATTTGGAGCTGTGATAGCTGCAAAAGGTGGCTCTACAAAGTATTGACTTTAACCACTTCAATACCGGCCGCCGTCATATGACGTCCACAAGGTGGATCTCCCATCCTGGGTGGACGTCATATGAAGTCCTCCTATTCCCGGCATTCTAGGGGGCGCGTGCGTGCCACCCACGGCACGCGCGCACCCGTGGCGTCGCTCGGGACCCGGTGCGCATGCCTGGCGGCCGTGATGTCTACCAGGCACCCGCGATTGCCACACAGCTCCACGTCCTGTCACTGGAGAGGAGACCGATGGTGTGTTCCCACTACAGAGGAACACCGATCGGTCTCCTCCCCTTGTGAGTCCCCTCCCCCTACAGTTAGAATCACTTGCAGGAAACATAATTAACCCCTGCAGCGCCCCCTAGTGTTAACCCCTTCCCTACCAGTCACATTTACACAGTAATCAGTGCAATTTTATAGCAACGATCGCTGTGTAAATTTGAATGGTCCCAAAAATGTGTCAAAAGTGTCCGAAGTGTCGGCCGCAAAGTCGGTCACGAAAAAAATCGCAGATCGCCGCCATTACTAGTAAAAAAAAAAATGCAACAAATCTATCTCCTATTTTGTAAACGCTATAACTTTTGCGCAAACCAATCAATAAACGCTTATTGCGATTTTTTTTACCAAAAATATGTAGAAGAATACGTATCGGCCTAAACTGAGTAAAAATTTTTTTTATTTTTTTCAAAAAAATTGGATATTTATTATAGCAAGAAGTAAAAAATATTGTGTTTTTTTCAAAATTGTCTCTCTTCTTTTGTTTATGGCGCAAAAAATAAAAAACCGCAGAGGTGATCAAATACCACCAAAAGAAAGCTCTATTTGTGGGGAAAAAAGGACGTCAAATTTGTTTGGGTGCAACGTCGCATGACCGAGCAATTGTCAGCAGTGCCGAATCGCAAAAAGTGCTCTGGTAAGGAAGGGGGTAAAATCGCCCGGGGCGGAAGCGGTTAAGGGAGTGAATAGTTATGCACATTGACTTTTTCTGTTATTTTGTCCTATTTGTTGTTTGCTTCACAATAAAAAAAAAAAAAAAAAAAAGGATACTTACTGTACCTGTCCAGGGATCCAGCACCATCCTCACCCAGGCTGGTTCTTCACTGACCTTTGGGTTCCCAGCACCGGCATCCTAACTGGGCAGCTGACTATGCTGCTTTCGGCTTCACAGCCAGCTGCCCACTGCACTTTGTGGTCCTGCGGTCTTCTGAAACCTGTGACGTACGTGTCCCAGAAGACTGCAGGGAGGGGGGAAGGAGAACATCCACTCAAATTGCCTAGAAGATCTGAGCAGAAGTGGAAAGAGAGGAGGACTTAAAGCGGAACTTCCGCTTTTGGGTGGAGTTCCACTTCAGGAGACAGATGGGTCACTGAGTCTGTAATTTTTACTGTGATAAAAACAGGGAAGGCCACTTAGGCTGCTTTCACACTGGGGCGGTTTGCAGGCGCTATTGCGCTAAAAATAGTGCCTGCAAACCGACCCGAAACAGCTGTTGCTGTGTCTCCAGTGTGAAAGCCCGAGGGCTTTCACACTGGAGCGGTGCGCTAGCAGGACGGTAAGGCTGCTTTCACACTGGGGCGGTGCGGGGCGGCGACGGTAAAGCAGCGCTATATTTAGCGCTTCTTTACCATCGTTTTACCCGCGGTATGCGGCCGCTAGCGGGGTGGTTTTAACCCCCGCTAGCGGCCGAAAAAGGGTTAAAAAGCTCCACAAAGCGCCGCTGTCTCCCGCGGTCTCCCATTGATTTCAATGGGTAGGAGCGGTATAGGAGCGGTGAACACACCGCTCCTTCACCGCTCCAAAGATGCAGCTAGCAGGACTTTTTTTACCGTCCTGCTAGCGCACCGCTCCAGTGTGAAAGCCCTCGGGCTTTCACACTGGAGACACAGCAACAGCTGTTTCGGGTCGGTTTGCAGTCGCTATTTTTAGCGCAATAGCGCCTGCAAACCGCCCCAGTGTGAAAGCAGCCTAAAAAATGTCCTGCTAGCTGCATCTTTGGAGCGGTGAAGGAGCGGTGTGTTCACCGCTCCTATACCGCTCCTTCCCATTGAAATCAATGGGAGACCGCGGGGATACCGCCCGCAAAGCGCCGCTGCAGCGGCGCTTTGTGGAGGTTTTTAACCCTTTTTCGGCCGCTAGCGGGGGTTAAAACCACCCCGCTAGCGGCCGCATACCGCGGGTAAAACGATGGTAAAGCAGCGCTAAATATAGCGCTACTTTACCGTCGCCACCCCGCACCGCCCCAGTGTTAAAGCTGCCTTACAGAAAGATCTACTATCATACAGTGCCTTGAAAAAGTATTCATATCCCTTGAAATTTTCCACATTTTGTCATTGTACAACCAAAAACCTAAATGTTTTTTATTGGAATTTTATGTAATATATCAACACAAAGTGGCACGTAATTGTGAAGTGGAAGGAAAATGATAAATGGTTTTCAAAATTTGTTACAAATATGTGAAAAGTGTGGTGTGCATTTGTATTCAGCCCCCCTGAGTCAATACTTTGCAGAACCACCTTTCGCTGCAATTACAGCTGGAAGTCTTTTTTGGGGATGTCTCCACCAGCTTTGCACATCTAGAGAGTGACATTTTTGCCCATTCTTGTTTGCAAAATAGCTCAAGCTCTGTCAGATTGAATGGAGAGCATCTGTGAACAGCAATTTTCAAGTCTTGCCACAGATTCTCATTGGTTTTATGTCTGGACTTTGACTGGGCCATTCTAACACATGAATATGCTTTGATCTAAACCATTCCATTGTAGCTCTGGCTGTATGTTTAGGGTTGTTGTCCTGCTGGAATGTGAACCCCCCCCCAGGTCTCAAGTCTTTTGCAAACTCTTAACAGGTTTTCTTCTAGGATTGCCCTATATTTGGTTCCATCCATTTTCCCATCAACTCTGACCAGCTTCGATGTTCTTGCTGAAGAAAAGCTTCCCACGACATGATTCTGCCACCACCATGTTTCACGTGGGGATTTTGTGTTCTGGGTGATGTGCAGTGTTTTCTGCCACACATAGCGTTTTGCTTTTAGGCCAAAAAGTTCTATTTTGGTCTCATTTGACCAGAGCACCTTCTTCCACATGTTTGCTGTGTTCCCCACATGGCTTCTCGCAAACTGCAAACGGGACTTCTTATGGCTTTCTTTCAACAATGGCTTTCTTCTTGACACTCTTCCATAAAGGCTAGAACGACTAATAGTTGTCCTGTGTACAGATTCTCCCACCTGAGCTGTGGATCTCTGCAGCTCCTCCAGAGTTACCATGGCTGCTTCTCTGATTAATGCTCTCTTTGCCCGGCCTGTCAGTTTAGATGGACGGCCATGTCTATGTAGGTTTGCAGTTGTGCCATACTCTTCATTTTTGGGTGATGGATTGAACAGTGCTCCGTGAGATGTTGAAAGCTTTGGATTTTTTTTATAACCTAACCCTGCTTTAAACTTCTCCACAACTTTATCCCTGACCTGTCTGGTGCGCTCCTTGGCCTTTATGACGCTGTTTGTTCACTAAGGTTCTCTAACAAACCTCTGAGGGCTTCACAGAACAGTTGTATTTATACTGAGATTAAATTACACACAAGTGACATTTACGAATTAGGTGACTTCTGAAGGCAATTGGTTACACTAGATCTTAGTTAGGGGTATAAGAGTAAAGGGGGCTGAAAACAAATGCGCACCACACTTTTCACATATTTATTTGTAAAAAAATGTTAATCATTTATCATTTTCCTTCCACTTCACAATTATGTGCCACTTTGTGTTGGTCTATCACATAAAATCCCAATAAAATACATTTACGTTTTTGGTTGTTAAAATTTCAAGGGGTATGAATACTTTTTTCAAGGCACTGGAAATCCTTCTTTGCCTAGTGTGAACACAGGTACTGCAATCCCAGAGATTACTCTGTGCATTGCATACTGGCTTTCCTACATTCAGATTATGACCAGAATTTGGCCTTAAGGTTTTGGCCTTGTCCATTCTTTTTCAAAAGCCTCTGGCTTCGCTCATGTCAAAACCTTTAATTAAGGTTTATCTCGCATCAAGCCCCCAGTGCAGCACTTCGTGCTTTATTGAAATCTCCACTTGCTTTTCTCTGCCCTGCAGAAACTACTCCTTCAACCTATAAGGAATATCCCCTTAGACCCCTTTCACACCGAGGGCATTTTGCAGGCGCTATAGCGTTTGAAATAGTGCCTGCAATCCGCCCTCAAACTGCTGCTCCATTGTCTGCAGTGTGAAAGCCAGAGGGCTTTCACACTGGAGCGGTGCGCTGGCAGGACGTCAGGAAAAGTCCTGCCAGCAGCTTCTTTGGATCGGTGAAGGAGCAGCATGTTTACCGCTCCTCCACCGCTGCTCTCCATTGAAATCAATGGGGCAGCGCTGTAATACCGCCGACAAAACGCCGATATTGCGGGTGGTTTTAACCCTTTCTCGGCCGCTAGCAGGGGGTAAAAATGGCCTGCTAGTGGCCGAAATGTGCCGCAAATCCGACGGTAAAACGCCGCCATTTTTCCCGCCAATGCTATAGGCTGCTTGGTGTGAAAGCCGTCTTAGGTTACCCCTCCTGCAAAGTAGCCTTTTTGATAACTATCATGTAGTCAGACATCTCTGTTGGCAAGTCTGTCTTGTAAGGGAACCATTCCTCATTTTTCAAAATGACGAGGTAGTCTTACTCCCAGGACCATCTTTTTCTCCTGGAGTGGTATCAGTCTTCCATCTCTATGAAGTAATTGTCCTTCAAGTCTTATGTCTGGTTCCAAAGCACCAAGTCAGAGCCATTGGTGTCTACCTCAAAGTAATTTTTTAAAATGTCTTAATATTATATTTTGATTTATATTATTTTGATTAATTTGATAGATAATGCTGGATAACCCTGCTTACCATGTCTTCTAAGAACTGTCTTACTGCATCAAAAGTCAGCAATCCCCCTCCAGTAGCACTCTTCCCCCTGTTATAACTTTTGCTTTTTATTTGGTATTAAAAAGTGTGTGCTCAGAGACTACTTTGTGTTGGGAAAGGAACACACTACTTAATATTAATGTGCTTGAACATTTCCTGGAATGAGGCATGAATACATGTGTAAAGTCAAGCAATTTTTTTTATTTTAACACCTGTCACCATAAGGCCCAGGTTAAAGTTCTCTGTAGGCTATCATAAATACATTGTATGAATCTGGAAGACATCACAGATCCACTGAGTTTGCTGTCACTATACACAGATGCACAGTATTAAGCCATACCTAATCTATGTTTTCTGTATGTTTAGCCTAATTGAGTAATGATGTGTATTCATTGTTACTGGTAAGCAACTTGGCATCACATTTCAATGCCATTGGCACATAGTTACGTAAACAGCCAAAGCTTAAAAAAAAAAAAGAAAGGACTCAAGATTCATTTTATATGAGATCATCTGAAATTAATTTTCGGATCAACCTTTTTTTTTTGTTTGTGTTCTACATACTAAAGTCCTATTGGCTGGGAAAATTATCTAGTCGTGACTCCATCTGGGAACATGAAAAAGTCATGTTATCCGAAAGGATTCCCATCATTTAGTGGCTTGCTTCTGTTAAGTCCCAAATGCTGATTGTTCCCAGACACTTTTCATGTGAAGGCCTGTGGAGGAGGAAACATCTGCTGTTTTTGGATGATTCAGCATATGAAATAAGGCAACAAAACCGTATACTAAACTAAATACAAGAACTTTAAACAAGTGGGCTAGTTTCTTGAAAATTAGGTTGTCCCATCTCCATGGACCCTTTTGCCATTGTTAGTAACAACATACAGTACTATTCATCTATCATAGAGAAATGATTCTAAATCATCAGCAATTAACCATTTTTAAAAAATTACTTCTTTAATCTTTGGGGAACCTTTTGTTTCATAAATATTCCTTAAAATAATGCTGTTCCATTTGTAAATTTATCTGATTTTATTGTTTTGCAGTGCTCAAGCACACAGCAGATAATTATTATGTATTACAAACCTATCTGGAACAACCAATACATGTTGCTGTCATTGTGCAAATGTTGGGTAACAACGTTTCTGCTGCCGCCTCAATGTCGTTTTTGTGTCAGAAATGTTTTGTTACCTTCTTGAGGTTGAAAGGACTGTCATTGCATTTTTTTATGTTGAAATGTATAACATTTTATTTCAGGTTCAGTAGAAAGCTGGAGTAATATATATTTCAAATATTAGCTCTCAAGTGGTGTTGATTTGTGTGTGAAGCACGGGTGATCCAGAAACTTGTGTCTGAAGAACTTTTGTCATGCTAACAGACATAAATCTGGTTATGCTGCTTGCATATACTGTATGGTTGTTGTCACTTGTCACAATCTCTGTATAGCGATTGAAGGGAGTGTATGTAACTATCTGTATGTAAACTGTACATCTACGGTTGAGATTCAGTAGGTAGGTTACATTATTATTTATTGTCCTTTTGGAAGGTGTTTACACAGAGAGGGGCTTTACTTTTTTATTTTTGTCATCTGTGTCCTATTAATAAGATCTTCCTGCCCCATTGCCAAATCAGGAAGGCTGCTTTCACACTGGGGCGGTGCGGGGCGGCGACGGTAAAGCAGCGCTATATTTAGCGCTGCTTTACCATCGTTTTACCCGCGGTATGCGGCCGCTAGCGGGGTGGTTTTAACCCCCGCTAGCGGCCGCAAAAGGGTTAAAAACCTCCGCAAAGCGCCGCTGCAGCGGCGGTTTGCGGGCGGTATCCCCGCGGTTTCCCATTGATTTCAATGGGAAGGAGCGGTATAGGAGCGGTAAATACACCGCTCCTTCACCGCTCCAAAGATGCTGCTAGCAGGACTTTTTTTTACTGTCCTGCTAGCGCACCGCTTCAGTGTGAAAGCCCGCCGGCTTTCACACTGGAGTGAATGGGGCCGGTTTTTTCAGGCGGTGTACAGGCGCTATTTTTAGCGCTGTACCGCCTGAAAACCGCCCCAGTGTGAAAGCACTCGAAGTGAGAAGAAACAAAATGAGGGAATCTCGCCAGGATCAAGAGAACTAGTGTCCTTAGTGAAATGATGTCCACCTGTGTGCAGTGAAGTTTTCTCCTCTGCTTCTATTGTGGTGACCTACCCCAAATTTTTGGGATTTAATTTCACTTTCATTTTCAGTATGGGGGCACAGACAGAAATAAAAACCTGCCAGGTGTTCTATACCCTCTCTTCTCTATCTAAAATGGAAAAAAAAGGTTTGTCTTTAGGTATATTTTAAGTGTGGTCAGTACCCTAAGGAGCTGTAGTACTGCAATGCAGGTGCATTCATTTGCCTGCGCTGGAATAACCAAGTAAAAATACCTTACTAGCACCTTCCAACTGGTAGAGGGTGCTACATTTATATGCAATTTAAAATATTTTATAGCCCATTCAAGCTATATGCATTGGGCCGCACTAGACAGCCTTGCCCAACATAGTCCCAGTACATAGACAAGGCGCCTTCCCTTATGTCCTAGGACACAAGTAGAACATGCAGTCGTTTTCTTTTAGTTCTGTGTGCCTCACTGCATCGCAAAATGCTCAGTCAAAAAGGTAAAAGATATCTGAATGAACACCCCATTGTATGTGAAAATTAATCAAATAGAGAATTAGAAAGTATAGCCAGGATCTGGAAGTGTCCAAAACTGTTCTGTTACTGGTCAGAGATCCTCAACTTAAGGCTGGAAATGGAACCTAGACTGGTCAGAGATCCTCAACTTAAGGCTGGAAATGGACCCTAGACTATGTATCTGTCACGTACCTGGTGGAGATCGAGCTGTAGAGGGGGCTTCTCTTGCACCGCCCGTCCAACACCCGTGGTAGTGATGACAGGGAGTGGAGGACACAGAGTGGCAAAAGGGCCGATGTGGCGGATGACTCTGGCTGTACTGGCAATGAGGCACAGGAACATCAGGCAGAAAAGGACACAAGCCTGGGTCACAAGTAGGCAGGCAGAGGTCAAGAGGTGGTTCAGGCAAGCCGGGTCAGGATACAGGAAACTGGTTCAGATCGGGTAAGCAAGCACTAGCTGAAAAGACCACTTAGCAAGTTGTGCATGTCACTGGCAGGTTTAAATAGGCGGATTGGCGCCAATGTGCGCGTGTGCACACGCACACTAGTGCGCACCCACGCGCATGCGCCAGTACATGTCCTTTCTTGAGCATCTCCTGGAGGGGAGAAGAAAATAGGGTGATAAAGGAGATAATAGTAAACTGTGAGAAAATTTCTTTCTTTTATTGATTATTGGATCTATATTTATAAGAATGCATTTTGTATAATAATGAAAACATTTAATAAAAATTATATAAATAAAAAAAATTAAAAAAGAAAGCATAGCCAGATGCCTTATACACTGCACTGCAGGGATTTGAAAGGATAGAAGCTATCATGGCTGCACACATTACAGGTGACAAGAATCTACAATCTCTCTTAGCTGCTGGTAGTATCCGCTCCACAGAAGATGCAATGACATTCCACTTAATACATAAACTGCATTTTGTAACATTCATGATGGCCATGTGAAATGTTTTGTCTGTATCCAGTCAGGGAAAGAAGATCATCTGTCACTATGAAGTTCTTCCAGTCTTCAGGAAGGTCAGCCAGGCCACTGCTCTGTGTGCTTTGAGCAACCAGGAGAGGAAGGTTTCTGCTAAGAGAAGTGAACAACTACTAATTCATGCATTTAGTTTACCTTTGCAAGTTTACAGTCTTCCCCGTGAACGAGTAGATTTAGACATCAACCAAAGTGAGAACTGGCACATATTCCTAACACTTTTCACAGACCTTAGTGATGTATCAAACGAAATATCCTAACACACACACAGACCAAGCTGTGCAATCAGTGTGTACTTAAGGCTACATTCACACCTGTGATTGTATTTGCGTGATTAGCCGCAATTATAATGAATTTTTACCAGTAGCTAGACGCACAGCAGCTGAGAATTGTTGCAATGCGATTAGCTAGGTTTAGGATAGATAGGATTGTGCTGCATCCAGGCATGAATTTTTGGGCATGAGCAGTCAAAATTGCAGCTAATCACACCATGCGATTACATACTCAATTTTTTTTTAATAAATCTGTAAATAACTGCCCAGCAAAGGGCTGGATTTGTGGGAAAAAGAAACAGGAAGCGTGCCTGTGGCCATTTTGGAGGATCCCTGGAGCTGCACACCCATTTAATGGGTCAGTATGGCTGTTTATAGCCCTTGTGCAGTACAGGCCAGAGATACTGTAAGTGAATGACCTGACTACTCAGAAAAGGGCAGAGAAGGTGATAGAGTTGCCACCTCATCCCTTTAAACCCGAACAGATATTGATTACACAGGTTCTGTGGCTGATTAAGGTGGTAATTAAACTCACTTGGTGCCTTATCTGCACTAAATTAGTTTTAGAACCTGTGTAATTCATATGCTTTCGGGTTTAAAGGAATGAGGTGGCAACCCTAGAAGGTGATCCAGATCCTAACCTTCAATCAGGCCCTCCCTTTCATGGAGGTGGTTAATGTGATCATGTGACTGAAAAAAGGAAGGAAAAAAATTAAAATCTAATCGCATGTAATCTGGCAACACAGACACTGCAGTTCCTGTCACCAACCTCCACACATGATTAAAAAGAAAAATGGTGTTTTTGTTACATAGTTACATAGTTAGTAAGGTTGAATAAAGACACCAGTCCATCCAGTCCAACCTGAATGAGTGAGGGTGTGTCTACAATTGTCCCTATCCCTGTGTCTCATTAAGATCCTCCTCTATTATATATATTATTTATTTAAGGTACTCATATAGCACTGTCAATTTACGCAGCGCTCCACACATACATCGCACACTCACATTGGTCCCTACCCTCAAGGAGCCCACAATCCAAGGTCCCCAACTCACAATATACTAGGGCCAATTTTTAGACAGAAGCCAATTAACCTCCCAGCATGTCTTTGGAGTGCGGGAGGAAACCCACGCAGGCACAGGGAGAACATGCAAACTCCAGGCAGGTAGTGTTGTGGTTGGGATTTGAACCAGCGAACCTTTTTACTGCTAGGCGAGAGTGCTACCCACTACACCACAATGCAGACCTGCTCTACTGTCTACATTGCAAGAATTGTGGGAATGTTTATATCTAACAGCTGAAAACTGGGGCTAAATCACACTCCAAGTTTGTCATGAACTGCAGGCCGCAGGATGACAGGCTTACTGCATTCAATCCAGAGCTGTTGCAGGGGATTGCTGAAACTTTACCTTGATCTCTGTGCAGACTGCTGAGAGGATGATGCAGTCAGATGAGCAGGAGGATGAAAACACAAAGAAAACTTGTACATCTGTTGCTATGGTTGCGAGGATGAGACATTTTTATTGCCTGACAATGCTAAAAACAAAAAAAAAATAGATGGCTGCAGATAGAAATGAAAAGGTCATTTTTAACAATATTAAATTACAAAACAGCTGGTTTGTGTAGCGGTTTATATAATATAATAATTGTTTTAACAAAAGTGCAATTTCCTTTGTAATACAAACATTATAGATGCACTGTTTACCATACTTGCATGTACTCATTGAAAGCGTTAGTCCATTATAAGTTGCTGATGTTAATAACTTGAGGCCAAGCATGTCTTGTGTCACCCGCTCTCCTTGCTTGAGTCATATGATGACGCTGATATGTTGTCATCATAACCACAATCACATTCCTCATTTGTCTACAAGTTTACACTAGACAGTTTTAGCAATTACTGTTTGCATGTGTTACAATATGGGCTCATGCACAATTTTCTGTTCTGTGTGTTGCAGTGCGTGATAAAAAGCATTGCATTAAGAAAGCCTGTTGATTTTGATCGGCTGTGAATGCCCTGTGCAGACCAAAAACAACCACACATTCAGCATTATTTCCAATGCAGCACACCACATGCATTACATAACTGTACATTGTGCTGCGCAGTGTATGTGCATTGGAGCTACGCCATAGTGTGATTAGTGCCATTCAAAATGAATGGCAGCACAAAGCACTTACATGTGTAATGTAAGTTGTAGTAAGGCACTACCATACCATAATACGCTGAATTACAAAGGTGCAGTTGGGCCCTTAGGCACTTTTACTTAGAAAAAAAGAAAAAAACTTTTTTGCTGTAAAAAAACGAAATCTCCTTTATTTATAAATCTTTTTACATACTAACATTTTAAAACAAAGCTTTCTAAAAATGTTAGTATGTAAAAAAAAAAAAAAGGAGATTTCGTTTTTTTACACAAAAAAGTTTTATTTATTTATTCTGTTGCTCAGAATAAAAAAAAAGAAAATCCTCAGAATCCCAGAGCAATGTAAAAGTTACCGTATATACTCGAGTATAGGCCGACCCGAATATAAGCCGAGGCACCTAATTTTACCACAAAAAAATTAAAAAAACGTATTGACTCGAGTATAAGCCTAGAGTGAGAAATGCGCAGCTACTGTAAGTGGAAAAGAGGGTCAACAATGCCCATTTGCAGCCTCACTGTGCCCATTTACAGCCATAGGTCCCCCAAACTTCAAACTTGGTAGTTAAGGGTTCCTAAATGCCCCCAATCTGCAGCCAAAATTCTCTGGACCCACAGGGTCCTGAAATAACATTTGATTTAGGCCTCATTCAAACAGACACTGAGACCTGTAGTTCATGAATGGGCCATGTATTTATGTAGCTTGAGCCATCAGGTGCTGTGTGCAGGTAGTCCATTCAAGTCTATGGGGACACATCAGCTTCATGGACACAGCTTGACAGGCATGTGGGTGCAGGTGAGTGGCCCTGAACGTACACTGTCTATATTCTGTTCCGCTCACCCACACCCACACCCACACACACACCCACACCCACACACACACACACACACACGCTGCTTCCCTATAGACTGACCTGGTGGCTCAAGCTTCATAAATGCACATAGCCCAATCATGTATTGTCAGTGAGGCCTCATCAGTTGCATCAGTCTTTTATTTTTAATACGAGCTACAGAAAAATCGATTTTTGCCACTGAATAATTAAGAAATGTGCTGAGTTAGTTCTCTTGCATCATTGGTGTATTGCAGTCATTTGTTAGGCTGCAGTACTTTTACTAATATGGAATAGAAAATGATTCATTGATCAGTCATTTCCAGTATACGTGTCTACCAGAAACATTTAGCATTTTGTACTTTTTTACATGCATTATAAAAATATCTAGGGTCATATTCCTGAATATGCAATAACCTTGGTTCCTCTAAACACCATAATTAAATACTTAAAAAGTATATGCTCTACATGAAAGTGTCACTTTATTGATGTAAACTTATTATAGAAGTTTATTCATTGACAATTGATATAATAGTTTTTTTTTTTTAGTGTGGGTGTGGATTAGAAAAGCTTTATGTCAGACAAAGAGCTGTTCAGTTACCTGATTCATATTCTCTCTTGAAGTGGGGTATACAAAAGATCTTGTGGACGGTTTCAATCCACATTTACTTAAAGCGGAGTTCCACCCAAAAATTGAACCTCCGCTGAACAGTGTCACATTTGGCAGCTGTCCGAGGGACAGATCGGCTTCAGGTGAGAACATTGCGGGCGCCCTGGACAGATAAGTGTCCATATTTTAAAAGTCAGCACCTGCAGTATTTATAGCTGCTGACTTTAAAAAAAAATAATAATTAGGCGGAACTTCGCTTTAACAACACAGAAAGATCAATCAGCCTTTTCATAGTTGTGTAGTAACTCATACTATGGGATCTGTAATGGGTCTCTGGCATATGAACATCATACACATCATCATACTCTTAAAACATTTACTCTAAGTGTCCACGCACACTAGGCAGCTAAAAATATGCCAGAACCTCTGGCAGAAAAAGCAGCATAAAAAAAGCTCATAGTGGCTGGTATTGCACAAAAGTTTGTGGGCATAAATTGGTAGCCATTATATTGTGAATTGCTTTGTGCAATACCCTGGAGAAAATGTGGAACAAAAAGTAAAAAAATGGGAATGTCCACAACAATTACTCTGAGAACGTTAAGTTAAAGTTTAATCATAAAAAACATTCTCTCTAGCTTTAATGAGCTGACTCATGAAGGATGTCCCACGTCAAGCAGGCAGCTGGATCCTGATGGATGACATTTTCCCTGCAGGGATGCCCTGTCCTCTTCCGGTTGCTGAACCTCTTGGGTAATAGCTTGGAAAAGGACCCACCCCTTCTTCCCCATTTAATGAGAAATGCTCTTACATTGCTTTCACTGCCTGAGACACAATCTGTGAATGGAGTCTGATGAGTCAAAGGATTCTCACCCCTTTTCAGATTGTGTTACAGGTAGTGAAAGTAATTAAAGAAGAAGGGGGAGTGGGTCCTGGTCAAACATTTGGTCAAACATTTTCATCACAGCTTCACAGAAAACCTAAAGCTATTAACCCCCATGTGCACCAAAAGTTCAAACACAGTGAATGTGTTTTTGGGGCTCAGTACTCTTCTTTAAGGCTAAAAAGCAGATCATGCAGGTGCCTGGATTGAAAAAAGAAAGTGCTTAGCCCCCAAAAGGTGTTGAATGTTGCAAAATATAAACTCTAAAAGGACCGCAGAAGCTAGTGTGGCGCTCCCAACCTTTCAACATTTTTGTAAATTCTTCTGAGGGTCCAGCGGGAGGACACCACGGTTGGCTGGTGAGTGGCCTCTAGGATTGCACATCACCCATCTTGTAATAACCTATCACCATAGGGTTCAGCGTTCCTACAGCACAAAAACATTGGAACTCCAGGGACAGGAAGAGAATGGGACATCCCTGCAGTGAAGACTTCTACAGGATCCAGCTGTGTCTTCACAAGGTGGGATATAGCTTTGTTACAGGTTACAAGTTAGCTCACGAAGGGCTCGTTCTTACCATCTACAAAGACGTTTTTTTGCATGCGTTCTGCCATTGCACACACAAAAAAAGAAAAACAATTGTGCTGGTCACACCACAACACTTGTATCACGTGCAGATTTTTTTTCTGTGCAGGAATCTGCAACGTGTATAAAACTCACTGAAACGTGCAAGAAAACTGATGTAAACTTCTGACTGGATGTTTCGCGAACGCGATCCGTGAACGTGCCCAAATGTTTGCGAACCGCAGGTTCACGGCGAGCCATTCATTTTAATGGCAGGCGAATATTAAAAACCTCCAGGTCATATTTGCAGCCACAAAATATTTACTAGCTGTGCACACATAGTCCCACAACATGGACACTCACATACCAGAAGTATTAAGTGAATCTGGGATCTACAAAGACGAGCATTCTTTTTTTATCTGTGAAATTTTGTCAATTCAGGACTCAGGAGCGCATGAAGACCATGGAGGAGAGGCAAGGTCAGGCCAGGCTATGAAGGGGGTGCAGGAGATGATCAGTGCCACAGTCAGGGCAGCGCAGTCCTGTGCCAGTGTCCCAGTGTGCCAACCTGTGCTTGAGCCCCTGACCCCTTCCTCTGCCCGGCCCTTACCCCCACCTATGCAGGGCTCCACTGCGGTGGTCCAGAGGTGCCAGTCCAGTGCTGATCCTCAGCCATGGTGCTGGCACTGCCTGCTGATTGGCTTCTCCGCAGCTATCTCCCTCACTGACACCAGCACTAAGACACTGACACCAGCATCGAGATAGAGCACTGACATCAGCATCGAGATAGAGAGCACTGACATCAGCATCAAGATAGAGAGCACTGACACCAGCACGAGATAGAGAGCACTGACACCAGCACCGTGATAGAGAGCACTGACACCACTAATTGCATGTGTCACTCTTTGTAGTATCGCTGCAGAACCGCTCAGCAGTCACAATGCTGCACAGTAGAAATGCACTATACTATGCTTTCTATATTTGAAAGTATTTTATACGTGTATTACACCCCTATATACTGCACACCAAATAGTACACCTATACCAGTCCTTAAAAGGACTTTTGTAGACCTATATTCGTTAGCGATTTGTGTCGCTACAGTGTGTCCCTGCGACACACAGCAACCTCTCCCTACACTGACAAAAGAGCTGCAGAACCGCTCAGCAGTCACAATGTTGCACAGTAGAAATGCACTATAATATGCTTTCTATATTTGAAAATATAAGTGAATTACACCCCTATATACTGTACCCCTATATATATATATATATATATATATATATATATATATATATATATATATATATATACCCCTATATACCAGTCCTTAAAAGGACTTTTGTGGACCTAATAGTAGCTAGTGAGTACAGACTGTCCCTGCTCCAAACAGCATCCTATTCCTACACTGACAAAAGACAGCTGCAGACAGTGCAGAATCGCTCAACACTGCAGTGAACTATAATATGCTTTCTATATTTGAAAGTATATTATAAGTGTATTACACCCCTATATACTGTACACCTATACCAGTCCTTAAAAGGACTTTTGTGGACCTAATAGTAGCTAGTGAGTACAGACTGTCCCTGCTCCAAACAGCAAACTCTCTCCCTACACCTCTCTCTCTCACCTATACACCTATACCAGTCCTTAAAAAGACTTTTGTGGACCTAATAGTGAGTACGGACTGTCCCTGCTCCACACATCATCCTATCCCTACACTGACAAAAGACAGAATGTAAAATGGCAGCCAGATCAGGTCTATTTATAAATTTATAAGGTAGGGGGTCCTACATGTCCATGTGCTGAAATGTCTCATTTGGCTGTCCTGTACCCCATGATGGATGTGTCATGGGTCAAAGTTCTTCACAATGTAAAAGAATATCAACAGCGCCATAAGTCCGCCGGTTTGGCGAATCGCTAACGAGCAAAGTTTGCCACGAACCGCAAGGCCATATCTAAATCTGTGTCTCTGCAAGTGAAATCTGTGTGTCAGTTTCCATCAGTTTTTCTGTCTGTATAGTGTGAATAAGGCCTAAAGCTATAAAAAAAAAAAAAAAATTATGGCTAAAGTTTTTAGCTTTAAACATTTAAAATGTCACCTTTAGGCTGGGTTCACACCTCCAATGGATGCGGCTCGCAGCAGGGGTCCAGTGCGGCTTGCAGCAGGGATCTGGTGTGTCCCTGTTCTCCGTTTCAGGGACAAATCAGGGCCAAATGTTTGCCTGAATTCAGAACAGAAATGGAGGCAAAGACATACAGCGTTCCTGTGCAAGCCACTCCACAGCTGCAACGGAGATATGTGAATCGGATCCATAGAGAGCCAGTCACAATATCTGGTTATGCAAATTGGATGCGGGGAATATCCGCATCCAATTCGCATAGCTGTGAACCCAGCCTAAATGACAGGAAGGGAGATTTGTGTACTTTTCGGGCACCTATCTGTTAACAGCAGCCACAGCAACATTTCTTGTACTTTTTTCTCAGTCAAATCTGACCATTTACATGATATTCTTTACTCAGTCTGACTGCTATTGGCTAGATGTGGAGACCTGTGGGAACTAACAGACATCCCTGGTCCACAAATATTTGGTACAAAGATAGACCGAACAGTTTCAAAAACATTGCTTGCTTGTCCTTTGCCTCAGATACATCAGAAATATCTGGCCCTACTTCCTCCAGACTGCTTTATCTACATAAATATGTCTGAGCCGACATGTTTATATAGCAACTAATTGGTAGACATTTCTCTAGGCAGATAAATCCACAATTAAACTGCTTATATGTGATGGCAAAGGATATGTATGACTCTGTTAGACACCCTGCCTTGCATCATGGCCAGGTCGGTATCTTTAGTTTTGTCCACTGCAGTAAGAAATATAGCTTGATCACAAACTTGCTGAGTTGATATTGAAGGTGATGAGGTACACTGATGTTGTCATCACTATGCTCTCCCCTTTTGAAAGTGTTTTCATTCATAGACTGACCCACTCTGAAATGCGATCAAGCCGTGATTGGCTCACAGCATTACCTTCCCTGTCCCAGTACAAGTGCTGCAGTACACAGGATTACGGTAGACTATGGTGCTTACACACTTGAAAAAGTATTGGTAACTACAAGCTTATTAGTACACGTCTCTTTTCCTCTTCCATATGGTATACTGTGTGATCTGGTTTTGGAGTTCCCTAAACCCCTTTCACACTGAGGTGCTTTTCACGCGCTTTCACGCTATAGAAAAGCTCCTGAAAAGCTCACGATAACCTATTTCCATTAAAATCAATGAATGCTTTCACACTGGGGTAGTACACTTGCAGGGCAATGAAAAAACGCCCCTCTCCATGGAAATGAATGTAAAGCTCTTCAAAAGCACTCAAATGTTTTATTGGCAGTTTAGAAGTGCCTCAGTGTGAAAAGGGACTAAGGCCCCTTTCACTGAGGAGCTTCTACTAAACCACCAGTAAGGCCCCTTTCACACTGGGGCGGTGCGGGCGTCGGCGGTAAAACAACGCTATATTTAGCGCTGCTTTACCATAATTTTTGCGGTTTTAACCCCCGCTAGCGGCCGAAAAAAGGGTTAAAACCGCCCGCAAAGCACTGCTGCATTGATTTCAATGGGTAGGAGCGGTATAGGAGCAGTGAATACACCGCTCCTTCACCGCTCCAAAGATGCTGCTAGCAGGATTTTTTTTTACCGTCCTGCTAGCGCACCGCTCCAGTGTGAAACCCCCCCCGGCTTTCACACTGGAGTGAAAGGACCCGCATTTTCAGGCGCTATTTTTAGCGCTGTAGCGCCTGAAAAACGATTCAGTGTGAAAGGGGCCTAAAACACTGAGTGCTTTTGAAGAGCTTTTCAGGCACTTTTGAAGAGCTTTCCATTCATTTCAATGGAGAGGACCGCCCCTGCCAGCGCACTGCTTTTCAGGCGTTTTTTTAGCGTGACAACACCTGAAAAGCGCCTCAATGTGAAAGGGCTCTTAAGAATAACTGCTGGATGGAGTTGCATCATTGGAGTCCACCAAGTAGGCTGAACATCTGAGGCGGTTCATACCCAAAGTGAGGGGTGATTGCTCACTGATGCACATATAGACCTTGGAAGGTCCTAATATCTGGTAAGAAGATATATTTGCCCTATCTATCCTGTGGGGAACACTCAGTGTTTGCACCAATTGAAATTGGAAGGACACTTTCTTTGTTTTCACCTTGTGCATTATAATTGGTCTTTGGACTTTTGTATCTTATATACGTTTACACATCTATTTTAAAGATGGACTTTTGTTTGCCTAATCACAAATAAGGCGTTATATCACACATATACATGACAGCGCAACACGTTAATATATGTTATTGGTACACTTGACTACCAATTTTTCAATTTTAACAGCAAAAGATCAACTAAGCATGAAAAGTTGTTGCTGTACTAGACTTTGAAACCACAGTGTTAGCGCTGTTTATCATTGTAATCAGCTGACCGCTATTTTCACAACTATTCCGCATGAAACTTTGCTTAACAAAGCATTTCATTATGAGCATTGAAACTGTCCTGCAGTTTTATCACAAAACCTTTTTCAGTAACTTCTCATTTTGGTTCAATAGCTTGAAATTGGTTGGGCTTTAGTCTTAAATTTAATCTTAAATTCCCCCACCCTTCTGAGTGTTACCTACCAGGTGAAATATCTTCAGCCCAAATCCAGCAATCTTCACTGTGCTGTCCCTCATGGAGCCTCACGGCTGCTGCAAAGGCCACTTGAAGTGGTAAGCAGAACAAAGCAAAAACATAAACTTATTTTATTGGGATTTTATGTGATAGACCAACAAAAAGTGGCACATAATTGTGGCATGTATTTGTATTCAGGCCCCGAGTCAATACTTTGTAGAACCACCTTTTACTGCAATTACAGCTGCAAGTATTTTTGGGGATGTCTCTACCAGCTTTGCACATCTAGAGAGTGATATTTTTGCTCATTCCTTTATTCAAAATAGCTCAAGCTCTGCCAGATAGGATTTAGGTCTGGACTTTGACTGGGTCATTCTAACACATGAATATGCTTTGATCTAAACTATTCCATTGTAGCTCTGGCTGTATGTTTAGGGTCGTTGTCTTGCTGGAAGGTGAACCTCCGCCCCAGTCTCAAGTCTTTTGCAGACTCTAACAGGTTTTCTTCTAAGATTGCCCTGTATTTGTTTCCACCCATATTCCCATCAACTCTGACCAGCTTCCCTGTCCCTGCTGAAGAAAAGCATCCCCACAACATGATGCTGCCACCACCATGTTTCACGGTGGGGATGGTGTGTTCAGGGTGATGTACAGTGTTAGTTTTTTGCCACACATAGCGTTTTGCTTTTAGGCCAAAAAGGTTAATTTTGGTCTCATCTGACCAGAGCACCTTCTTCCACATGTTTGCTGTGTCCCCCACATGGCTTCTCGCAAACTGCAAAGGGGATTTCCTATGACTTTTTTTTAACAATGGCTTTCTTCTTGCCACTCATCCATAAAGGCCAGATTTGTGGAGTGCACGACTAATAGTTGTCCTGTTGACAGATTCTGCCACCTAAGCTGTGAATCTCTGCAGCTCCCCCAGAGTTACCATGGACCTCTTGGTTGCTTCTCTGATTAATGCTCTCCTTGCCTGGCTGTCAGTTTATGTGGACGCCCATGTCTTGGTAGGTTTGCAGTTGTGCCATACTCTTTCCATTTTTGGATGATGGATTGAATAGTGCTCCGTGCGATGATCAAAGCTTGGGATATTTTTTAAAAACCTAACACTGCATTAAACTTCTCTACAACTTTATCCCTGACCTGTCTGGTGTGTTCTTTGGCCTTCGTGATGCTGTTTGTTCACTAAGCTTCTCTAACAAACCTCTGAGGGCTTCACAAAACAGCTGTATTTATACTGAGATTAAATTACACTCAGATGGACTCCATTTACCAATTAGGTGACTTCTGGAGGCAATTGGTTCCACTAGATTTTAGTTAGGGATATCAAAGTAAAGAGGACTGAATACAAATACACACCACACTTTTCACATATTTGTAAAATATTTTGAAAACCATTTATAATTTATAGACATTTATGTTTTTGGCTGTAACATGACAAAATGTAGAACATTTCAAGGGGTATGAATACTTTTTTAAGGCACTGTAGATCAATCCCTCTGCTGTGGTGGCAGGTCAGCTATATAATCTTTGCTATGGGAGCCCTTGTGTGGGCTCGCTACTGAGCCTCACTGTCTGCATCTATGGACAGACCATGAGATTGGACCCCACCCCCTGCTCCCTCCTCACTGGCTGTGATTGATAGCAGCAGGAGCCAATGTCTCCCATTGCTATGTCTGAGCAAATGAGTAGGGAGAGAGCCTTGGCTCTCATTCACATTGCTGGATCGAGATCAGGTTTGAGTAAGTGTAAGGGGGGCAGGGGGTGGAACTGCATACAGAATGTGTTTTACCTTAATGATCAGTATAAAGCCACCCCCTTGCCCAGCCCTTCTGCTTTCACAGATTGCGGCATCAACAGCCAGCTGATCCTCCCCTCCTCTTAGTACTTGCTCACCAGCAAGTCCATTAATTTGCCCAGGAATAAAACAGCAATCACAGTTGACCTGTGCTTTCCAAGCCAGATAATTCATTAAAGGCACATGTTTTTTTTTGTTTTGTTTTTTAACAAAACATGGATTTATGATAGGCTTACATTTATCTACTGGATAATGTTTTTTTAGATTACTGACTTTCACAACTACTTTAACGTGTTACTAAACCCAGGGCCATGCATTCGCAATATCTGATCTCCCACAGCACACAGAACATTTAAATGCTTCTATCAGTGTCTAGTTAGAGCTTGTAGGAGGAGTTTTCATTCTGCACTGACTGTCCTATAAGGCTGCAGGACCCCTGGACCTCTGTTTGGCAGTGCTGATTGGCCCTGTGCTGATCACATGCACTCTCCCAAGAAAAAGAAAAAACTCTAGCAATACACACCAAACTGAGCATGTGCAGCTTGTCCCACAGCCTCTGTCTTGTCAGGAGATAGATTGGGGACAGTGTAAGAAGAGGAGGATCAGAGAAGACAGGATCAAACAGTCTTTTTACACAGTGCAGAAGATTAACCCCTTAGGTTCCACAGTGAGTATAACAAGCATGCTTTACTGCATATACAGACTGATTTTACTGTTGTGGGTTTAATAACACTTTAAACCAGGGGTCTTCAAACTATGGCCCTCCAGTTGTTCAGGAACTACAATTCCCATCATGCCTAGTCATGTCTGTGAATGTCAGAGTTATACAATGCCTCATGGGATGTGTAGTTCCGCAACAGCTGGAGGGCCGTAGTTTGAGGATCCCTGCTTTAAACCCTCAGCATTTTTAGGTTTAACACAATAAAATAAACATTCCCCAATAAAGTTTGTTAAATTCATACCTATTACTGATCACTTGCAGTTTAGAACTACCAGTGCTCCTGTTTGCTCAGTGCTGCTTTTCTGAATGTCTAGCTTTCACAGGAAAGGGCTAACAGTGGACAGTGCAGTCACCTGCTAGTCTGGTAGTTTGGAGAAGCGAGGAGCGTGGGGGGGGGGGGGTGCCTTGCCATCCTAAGCTATGGAGCGTTGTCTTTCTATTCTATTTGTTTTCTTTCTTCTAGATCAACTGTGGGTATAGGATTGTATATATGGAGATTTTCTATTTGCGAGTGTTTTTTCTTCTGTTTTTTTTTTTTTCTATGTTGGTGGACTGGATGGACTTGTATCTTTTTTTCCAACCAGATTTACTCTGTAACTTGCTGCACGCATGAGACTCTAGTCTCTGCATGAAAGGGTGGCTCCATAGGTTTCTGCAAGAGAAAAAGAAAAGCCTGGGGCAGCAGTAATGGCAGCAGCTTAAACTGGAACATTAGCAAGGATGGAAAGATAAAGACGCTGCATTCTTAAAAACTATTTCCTTAAAAATCAATGAATGCTTTTACACTGGGGCAGTGCGCTGACAGGGCATTGAAAAAACGCCCTTCTCTATTGAAATTAATGGAAAGCTCTTCAAAAGCGCTCAAAATTTTTACTGGCAGTTTAGAAGTGCCTCAGTGTGAAAAGGGACTAAGGCTCCTTTCACTGAGGAGCTTCTAAACCGCCAGTAAGGCCCCTTTCACACTGGGGTGGTGCGGGCGTCGGCGGTAAAGCAGCGCTATATTTAGCGCTGCTTTACCGTCAATTTAGCAGCGGTATTCGGCCGCTAGAGGTGCGGTTTTAACCCCCGCTAGTGGCCGGAAAAGGGTTAAAACCACCCGCAAAGCGCTGCTGGAACGGCGCTTTGCTGACGGTATAGCCACGCTGCCCCATTGATTTCAATGGGTAGGAGCGGTATAGGAGCGGTGAATACACCGCTCCTTCACCGCTCCAAAGATGCTGCTAGCAGGATTTTTTTTACCGTCCTGCTAGCGGACCGCTCCAGTGTAAAACCCCCCGGTTTTCACACTGGAGTGAAAGGACCCGCTTTTTTCAGGCGCTATACTGACGCTATTTTTAGCGATGTAGCGCCTGAAAAACGCTTCAGTGTGAAAGGGGCCTAAAACACTGAGTGCTTTTGAAGAGCTTTCCATTCATTTCAATGGAGAGGACCGCCCTGCCAGCGCACTGCCCCAGTGTGAAAGCATTCATTGATTTTAATGGAAATAGGTTTTCGCAAGCTTTTCAGGTGTTTTTTTAGCGTGACAGCACCTGAAAAGCACCACAATGTGAAAGGGGTCTAAAGGATAACTGCTGGACGGAGTTGCATCAGTAGAGTCCACCAATTAGGCTGAACAGTGTTTGTATATACAGGTCCTTCTTAAAAAATTAGCATATTGTGATAAAGTTCATTATTTTCTGTAATGTACTGATAAACATTAGACTTTCATATATTTTAGATTCATTACACACAACTGAAGTAGTTCAAGCCTTTTCTTGTTTTAATATTGATGATTTTGGCATACAGCTCATGAAAACCAAAAATTCCTATCTCAAAAAATTAGCATATTTCATCCGACCAACAAAAGAAAAGTGTTTTTAATACAAAAAAAAGTCAACCTTCAAATAATTATGTTCAGTTATGCACTCAATACTTGGTCGGGAATCCTTTTGCAGAAATGACTGCTTCAATGCGGCGTGGCATGGAGGCACTCAGCCTGTGGCACTGCTGAGGTGTTATGGAGGCCCAGGATGCTTCGATAGCGGCCTTAAGCTCATCCAGAGTGTTGGGTCTTGCGTCTCTCAACTTTCTCTTCCCAATATCCCACAGATTCTCTATGGGGTTCAGGTCAGGAGAGTTGGCAGGCCAATTGAGCACAGTAATACCATGGTCAGTAAACCATTTACCAGTGGTTTTGGCACTGTGAGCAGGTGCCAGGTCGTGCTGAAAAATGAAATCTTCATCTCCATAAAGCTTTTCAGCAGATGGAAGCATGAAGTGCTCCAAAATCTCCTGATAGCTAGCTGCATTGACCCTGCCCTTGATAAAACACAGTGGACCAACACCAGCAGCTGACATGGCACCCCAGACCATCACTGACTGTGGGTACTTGACACTGGACTTCAGGCATTTTGGCATTTCCCTCTCCCCAGTCTTCCTCCAGACTCTGGCACCTTGATTTCCGAATGACATGCAAAATTTGCTTTCATCCGAAAAAAGTACTTTGGACCACTGAGCAACAGTCCAGTGCTGCTTCTCTGTAGCCCAGGTCAGGCGCTTCTGCCGCTGTTTCTGGTTCAAAAGTGGCTTGACCTGGGGAATGCGGCACCTGTAGCCCATTTCCTGCACACTCCTGTTCACGGTGGCTCTGGATGTTTCTACTCCAGACTCAGTCCACTGCTTCCGCAGGTCCTCCAAGGTCTGGAATCGGTCCTTCTCCACAATCTTCCTCAGGGTCCGGTCACCTCTTCTCGTTGTGCAGCGTTTTCTGCCACACTTTTTCCTTCCCACAGACTTCCCACTGAGGTGCCTTGATACAGCACTCTGGGAACAGCCTATTCGTTCAGAAATTTCTTTCTGTGTCTTACCCTCTTGCTTGAGGGTGTCAATGATGGCCTTCTGGACAGCAGTCAGGTCGGCAGTCTTACCCATGATTGCGGTTTTGAGTAATGAACCAGGCTGGGAGTTTTTTAAAGCCTCAGGAATCTTTTGCAGGTGTTTAGAGTTAATTAGTTGATTCAGATGATTAGGTTAATAGCTCGTTTAGAGAAACTTTTCATGATATGCTAATTTTTTGAGATAGGAATTTTGTGTTTTCATGAGCTGTATGCCAAAATCATCAATATTAAAACAAGAAAAGGCTTGAACTACTTCAGTTGTGTGTAATGAATCTAAAATATATGAAAGTCTAATATTTATCAGTACATTACAGAAAATAATGAACTTTATCACAATATGCAAATTTTTCGAGAAGGACCTGTATGTATACATGAAAGGGTGGCTCCATAGGTTTCTGCAAGAGAAAAAGAAAAGCCTGGGGCAGCAGTAATGGCAGCAGCTTAAACTGGAACATTGGCAAGGATGGAAAGATAAAGACGCTGCATACTTGGTGATTAAACTGCTGAAAGTGGTTAAAAATTAGGATTTAGCCCTGGTTCACATTGATGCTACTTCACTTGAAGTAGAACAACTTCAAAGTAGCATTCAAAGTTAAGGACACTTTTTAGCTTTGCGACCGGTGGGATAACTTGGGTTTCTTCTATTGTTTTCAGCTACGAAAGCCCAAAGCTAAGCACTGCCGAGCACCAAAGTATTTTGTATGTACAGCTGTCTTAACTTTGTTTTCAAGAGTAAAATGCGAAAAGGTATCTAATTCTTCTTCTTTGGAAACTAGTTTAGTTTTCTGTTTGTTTTTATTAAATTGATAATCTCCAGAATACAGTTATTTTTGTTACCATTTGTAAGATTTTGAAGATATTAACTGGCAATGTAGCCCGTGTTAAATGCAGTTTAAGTTCGTTGACAATCTTGTTTTATTGACCAGGTCACATTTTTCTTTGTCCCAGGGGCTGTTTCTGTTTGTATTGAATCAATTTTTGACACCCAGCCATGGCCCTGTGCTGCTTGTGTATGTACTCTCACATTAAAAAGCTGAGAGTTGAAGGGTAGGATTGTGAAATGAAAGATCTCATTCTCTGCTTTTCCCGTTCCAAACTACTTTCCTGAGGCACAGATTTATCCTAAAGTGGGCAGGGTTCTTTTGTTTCCCCTCCCTTCCAGAGTGAGGGCTGTTTTGTCTTGGGAGTAACCTCTGATACATTAGTCTTGGAAGTGCAAAGTGAAGGAAGCTTTCAACAAAGTGCACTTATCCTTTTAGCCGCCACTGTGCTAATCAATCCCTTCCCCACCATGCAGATGCATAGACCTACCTTAACACTGTCCGTAGCCCTTTTGGTTTGTTTAAATTTCTACGCTGATTTGGCTGCATCTGTTTCATGTACTCCAAAGTGGTGTATAGTTGTCAGCATCAAAGTGAAGTTGGTTGC
Organism: Lithobates sylvaticus; assembly: GCA_028564925.1. Taxonomy (NCBI): domain Eukaryota; kingdom Metazoa; phylum Chordata; class Amphibia; order Anura; family Ranidae; genus Lithobates; species Lithobates sylvaticus. Next base: position 200,868,441 of record CM053031.1, read on the forward strand.
ATACATCTATTATTGGTTACATACAAAAAGATGCAAATAACTGATTAGAGCTTACTCATAGCGCCTGCCGGTTGGCTTCCCATAGGCTTCTACTAGGCTGTCTCCTGAGGTGGGAGATGCTCAGATATGTGCAGACACCTTCTAGTAGCAGCAGAAGTGACTTAATAATTAAAGTGGAACTTCACCCAAAAAGGGCGTTTTTCCACCTCCGATCCATCACTGCACACCTGGCTGTGAAGCCGCAAGCTGTCACAGCCGGGTGCCCACACTTGCAATGTCAGCGCCGCGGACAGGGGGGAGAGAGAGAGAACAGAGGCTTCGGGCATCCGCGGGACAGGTAAGTGTGTGTTTATTAAAAGTCAGTAGCTACACTTTTTGTAGCTGCTGACTTTTAACCACTTGACATCCGGCCGTAGCCGGAGCGCGCAGCAGGGAAATTCTGTGTTGGCCATGTCCCTCGGACACAGCCAATCACAGATCGCTGTAAACGGCCAATCACAGCGGCCGTTTACAGCGTGATTGGCGTGTCCAATGGGAGATGATCTCATATGTAAACATATGAGATCATCTCTCAACGCCGCTCTCCCTCCTCACACAGACACAGCGTGTAAGGAGGGAGAGATAATTGGCTGCAGCGGCCGTAAGTGAAAAAAGAAATAATGAAATAAATGTGCCATCTGTCCCCAGTGCCATCTGTCAGTGCCACCTGTCATCAGTGCCATATCAGTGTCACGTGTCATCAGTGCCACATATTAGTGCCATCTGTCATCAGTGTCACATATTAGTGCTATCTGTCATCAGTGCCACCTGTCAGTGTCACCTGTCATCAGTGTCACATGTCATCAGTGCCACGTATTAGTGCCGTCTGTCATCAGTGCCACGTATTAGTGCCATCTCTCATCAGTGCCACGTGATATCAGTGCCACGTATAAGTGCCATCTGTCATCAGTGCCACATATTAGTGCCATCTGTCATCAGTGTCACGTGTCATCAGTGCCCCGTATTAGTGCCATCTGTCATCAGTGCCACATCAGTGTCACGTGTCATCAGTGCCACGTACCAGTGCCATCTGTCATCAGTGCCACGTCAGTGTCACGTGTCATTGTCCTGGTGCTCCAGGGCCTTCAAAAGTGTAATAGGTAGTCAACACGTTAGATGTGTAATTTATGCTCCTAAAACATGTGACGGCACTCCCTGCATGTTGGGCCTCTCTAAGTGGCCAGGCTGGGAAAAAGTCCCACATATGTGGTATCGTAATACTTAGGAGGAGTAGCAGAATTTATTTTGGGATGTCATCTGTGGTATACACATGCCATGTGAGAGAAATAACCTATTACAATGACAATTTTGTGGAAAAATAAAATAAAAAATAAAATAATAATTCATTTTGCAAAGAATTGTGGGAAAAAATGACAACATCAAAAACCTCACCATGCCTCTTACTAAATACCTTGGAATGTCTACTTTCAAAAAAGGGGTAATTTGGGGGGTATTTGTACTTTCCTGGCTTGTTCGGGTCACAAGAAATGAGATAGGCCACCAGTACATCAGGTGTGATCAATTTTGTATGATTCGCACCACAGTTTGAGTCTGTAACTTTCACAAAGACCAAATAATATCCACTAATTTTGGGTTATTTTTACCAAATATATGTAGCAGTATAAATTGTGGCCAAAATTTATGAAGAAAAATTAATAATTTCCTAAATTTTATCACAGAAACCAAGAAAAATTCGTTTTTTTCCAGAATTTTCGGTCTTTTTTCATTTATAGCGCAAAAAATAAAATACCCAGAGGTGATCAAATACCACCAAAAGAAAGCTCTATTTGTGGGGAAAAAAGGACAAAAATTCATTTGGATACAGTGTTGCATGACTGAGTAATTGTCATTCAAAGTGTGAGAGCACCAAAAGCTGAAAATTGGTCTATATAGGAGGGGGGTTTAAGTGCCCGGTAAGCAAGTGGTTAATAAACATGGGTCCAGCTGGAACTCCGCTTTAAGATTACAGTGGTGTTTAGGAAACAATAGCAACTGGAGTTTAGCAATCATTGTCATAACAAGTAGGAATGGTATGGCATTAGGCATGACCATAGATGCAAAGTTTGGGTTTTTAGAAACATGATTGGAGAAAGTTATTTAATTTCATTGATTTCCTGAATACCTTCCAATAACTGCAAAAAACACAATGGGGTTGGATACTAAAATTGGAGAGTGAAAAATCTGGTGCAGCTCTGCTTATAAACCAATCAGCTTCCAGGTTTTTTTTTTTTTTTTTTTGTCAAAGCCTAACTGAACAAGTTGAAGTTAGAAGCCTATTGGCTACCATGCACATCTGCACCAGATTTTTCACTCTTCAGTTTTAGTAAATTAACCCCAATACTGTACTTCCTGTGTGCTCAGTACACCTTTATCCTTATTGTTGTCATTGCCTTAATAAGTGAAGCAGGAAATGTAAATAAACTGTTTCTTTTTATGTAATTTTATGCTGATGTAGACCTGTAAACGTCTAAAAAAGAAGATGATGGCTTTTGGCGGTTGCAGTGTTCACCAAATTTATGTATATATTGTATTTATATACTGTAACTGGGTGTCCCAAAAGTCACCATTCATAGGTAAATTGTAAATGTACCTATATTTACAAAATAGTCATTACAAAATTTTATAAAATATTTGCAAAATATTTTCCACTTGTTGGCCACCTCTTTCCACACACACACACATGAGATTATATATATATGGAGTTTGTTCATTTGTGTATGTATGGAGACTTTTGGGACACCTTGTGTATATGTGTGTGTGTGTGTGTGTGTGTGTGTGTGTGTGTGTGTGTGTGTGTGTGTGTGTGTATATATATATATATATATATATATATATATATATATATACACACACACACACAGAATGTAGATCTTACTGTGGTTGCATGTTTTATTTTCAAAGGGATGATTTGCTTGCAAAAGATATGTGCAATAAGACATGGTGCCAGACATGCCGAGGGATACATTTTGAGTTTGCATATGTTATGTTAAGAATATAAACTTATTAGTGAATGATATTACAAATAACTCATAGTAATTTAGGGATCTTTTCTCCAGATCAGTTGTAAACTAAATGTAAACACTGTCCTAATAAAGGGTTAAAGGAGTAGAAGAAGGTCTTCTTTATTGTACCTTAATGATAGGAATCTCACCTTGCCCCAAGCATTTCTTGTTAGGTCTAATTCACACAGACATCCATGTCTCTACACCTATGCAAAGGGTTGCCTTTGCCCGCATGGGATGAGGAGATGTCCTGTGCATCCGTGTGCAGGCAGTTCCATTCAAGTCTATTGAGACGTAGCGACTGCACAGACAGAAAATAAAACAATAACTCCTGAAAAGAATGGACCAAAATGTACTTTTGTTGTGCAGTACAGCAAGACAGCTGTAATGGTAAAGTATTGTATATGCTGATTCCTTTTTCAGCAGTTGTGGAACTATAGAGCCCAGCAAGCCTGATGGAAATAGTTTGTACTTTGAGTTGAGTAAAAATCTGAAAGCCACGCTTTACTTTTACCTTTTGTGTTGCTGATTTTTTTTGTTCCCCTTAGTTATTGCTTCTTTACTGACAAGTCAAATCGAATTTGACATTTGATCTAGTCTTTGTTCTGTCTGTACAGCGTGTCCCTCCCACAGTGTTGCCTTGTTGGTGCAGGGTAGTTCCTGCTGACAGCTCAGATAAGGCAGCATGCTTTGCATACCATGAGGCTGCAGGGACATGCATAAAGCCTGTGTTTTGTTTAGAATTCTCACAGATCCCCTGCGTTGATAGTGTAGAAATACCTGAGATGATGTAGGAAACCGCCTTTGAAATGGAAACAGCAAAGGCTGTCTAGGGCTCATCAGTGGCCTACAAAGCCATAAAACATAGCAGTGGGGTCTTCTTACACAAAGCAACATTGTAATGTCTAATTTCTGCTGCTGGTTTACTTCTTAGCTTACATCTTGGATAATGAAAATAAAGCATGGTGAGTAAAAATATTGAAAACGCATAACTTGTCAAGCAGTCATCTCCCAATGTTAGGCTATAGTAATGTTTAGTAAGCAGGGAGAGATTCTAACAGTAGATGGCCATAGACGGTTCAAATCTTGGCTGGTTCAGCAGGCTTAGATTTGATCTGTGGGTGGGCAGGCTGAATGTACCAAGTTGATCGATCAACTTGAATACAACCAGCCTGCTGGATTCACTTGCGATTATGGCTAGCGGCTTCCCCCACCTGCTTGGTAGGAGGGATTCCTCTGTCAGCACTGTCTGTGTTGATAGGGTAATTGTGGTTGCAGGAAGGAAATTTGCACCATCTATGGCCTGCCTTACTTTGGAAAAAAGTATGTGCAAAAGCTACATTTTGTTTTTTGTGTTAGGCCCCTTTCACACGGGGCTGTCTGTTTTCACTACTCCGCCTGCTCAGTGAGGATCGCTTTGTTGATCCCCACTGAGTCGGCGGATGACAAGTCAGTCTCTGCACAGAGGGGGACGGACCTGTCAGAGAGTCCACTCTCCCCTATGGGGGGGGGGGGGGGTAGGATGATTATGGACCGCCTGTCCGTTTTCATCTGATCTGACCCGCAAGATGGATGGAAAATAGGACATCCATCCATCTGGATTTTGCGGATCGGATGTCAGCAGACGTCACTGCTGACATCCGACACTCCATAGAGCTGTATGGAGTGAGCGTTCATATCCGCCTGAAAAAACTGACAGACGGATCTGAACAGTACAGTTACGTAAATTCTGAGGACCTAGAAAGAGAACATGTTCTAAATATTTCCGACGGAACCAATTCCTATTGGGAAAACCGCTCGTCTGTATGCTGTTCCGACGTACCAAAAACGACGCATGCTCTGAAGCAAGTACGAGACGGAAGCTATTGGCTACTGGCTATTGAACTTCCTTTTTCTAGTCCCGTCGTACGTGCTGTACGTCACCACGTTCTTGACTGTCGGGCTTTGGTGTGATCGTGTGTACGCAAGACAGTTTCAGCAGAATTCCGTCGGAAAAACCTTTGGAGTTTATTCCGACGAGAAAAACTGACTTGTGTACAGGGCATAAGGCTCAGTTCACATCTATGCAGTTCGCTTTTGATGGTTTCTGCAGTGCTTTTTGTTGTGTGTTTTGCGTTTTTGCACACACAATTTTCCAGCGATTTGTGTTTTGCATTTTTATGTTTGTTTGTTTTTTTGGCCAATTTGTTGCTGGGCAGATAAAAAAATGCAAATCACGTTAAAATCAAGGCAAAAATGCACTACATGCTTTTCAGCAGCTTTTCCATTGAAGTTTATTGAACCAAAAAAGCACCGTTCTGCATTTAAGAAAGTCCCTAATCCTTTCCAAAAAAGCAGTGGCTGATAAAAGCATAGATGTGAACGTGTCCCATAGGAAACCATGTTAAATGACCTGTAGTGTAGTTTTTAACATTGATTGAATAATAATAATACAAACAATAGTTATTTTTGGCAATCCAATGTAAGCTTACCTGAAAAATCTCCTTTTGTGTTGTGAGTTCTGCCTGTCTGCTGGACATCTATTTGCACAATTTTCTGGATTCCCTGCATGCTTTGCAGCTTCTATTCTGCTGTTTACTTTTGATTTCTCAGGACTACATATCCCATGGTACCTTGCTGCCTGAAATCAGTGAGTCCTATAATGACTGTGCCTCTTGAAACTCCTCCTCTCAGCAATTCTTCAGTTCAGAATGCAGGCTTTGTGAATTCTGTGAAACAGCAGTACTTTTGCCCAGCTATGTAGCTGTTTACCAATCGTATTTGTTTGCTGACATCTAGAAGTGGAATGGGATGCTGAATATCCAATTCATACAAAATTTGGCCAAGGCGTTAACTATTAATGAACTGGTTATCAGAGTTAAAGTGCATTTAAACCCAAAACCCAAATATTGCAGCTCACCAGTCCTCAGATATGGTGGCTGCATTTGCTTTCTTTTTTTCAGGCTTTGTCTTCCTTTATTTTCACTTGGTGAATGACACACTTCCTGTCACTCTATGGAGGAGCAGCATTGTCATGCTAGGCTCCTCTACTGATTTGTACTACACCTCCTCCTGTCCTCATCTTTATTACCCAGAGGGGTGTTGCTTTTAGTTCACAGAAGATGGCTGCAGAAGCTAATAAGACCTTTCCATAAATCAGTTCAGTGCAAAGGAAGTTATAAGGACACAAGGTTTTTGTCAGGATCAACAGGTATTTTTCTGTACTTGCAGAAGAGAAAACTAATACATCCACCACATGTATGCTGCAATCCCCTTCAGTTCAGACCTGTCCCCTGCAGTACTTAATTTCCATTCCTAGTTGTTGTCAATCATTAAGGTTGAATGATGTCCAGCATCATTCAACCCAGTTCCACTGAGCCCAGGTTGTCAGACTGTCCTTTAGCCTTCGACTGAACAGTGAAGGAGAAGCAGCAAAGTGAAGAGCTGCTCTCTGTGACTCAACTTTCTTCTCCTATCATCATGCTTGTTTACAGCGTATGAACTGATCAGCTTCTTTTACTGTCTCTTCATTTTACCCCTGTACAGGGGATGGCAAGAGGCTTATACCAGTACTTACTCTGCCTAAAATTTTTTAAAATTACATTAAAAGTGTAAATAAAGGCTCTTTTTTTTTAATTTTTTTTTTTTTTTAGATAGAGTAGAATTAGAACACCTACCAGGTTTTATTACTGTTTGTGCTCCTGTTATTGAGCTTCACCCTCTCGAATTGTCCTGTATACTTATATCAAAAGGGAAAGTCACAAATTTTGGGTTGACACCAGAACAGTATTAGAGGGGAAATCATTCAAAAGAATCACTAGTTCTCGTGACCCTGGCAACACACCCAGATTCCCTCACTTTAAATAGATTTTTTTCTTACTTCCTGTTTTGGCTGAGGTACAGGAAGTGAAAGGAAATCTCCCCAATGGGACAAAAAAATAAAAACTAACAGGGATTATAACCCTCCCTTATACTATCCAAAATTTAAAAAATGGAAAATTGTATCAAATACTTACCGTAAATTTATTTTCCTGACACCAATACATGGCAGCATACATATGATATATCTCCGCCCCTATATCTACCCACAGGACCTGTTTAGCTCTATAAAAGTCTGACTGAGAGCTACCGCAGGAAATGAAAATTACGGTAAGTATTTGATACAATTTTCCATTTTCCTGATGCCAACATGGCAGCATACACATGATAAATAATGAGCTTTTGAGAGGGATGGTTTAATGCTGCAAACTTAGCCTTTTTTTAACAATATACATGGATAGTTTTCCTCCCAAATTGTACTGTAGTAAGAGCTGCTGGATGCACCCTGTAGTGTTTTAAGAACGTATGATGTGATGACCAGCTAGCCGCTTTGCAGACTGTCTCCAGAGAAGCTCCTGCCGCTGCCGCCCAAGAAGACAACATCGCCCTGATTGAGTGAGCTCTAACCACCTCCGGAGGATCCTTCCCGGCCACTCTATATGCCCAGTGAATAGTTTTTACTATACAGGCCAAGATGGTTCTGGCCGAGGCCTCTTTCCCTTTAAATTTTGCAGTAGGGATGATGAAAAGTCTGTCAGAACATCTGAATGTAGAAGTAGTCTGGAAACACTCTTTGAGGACTTTTGGAATGTCCACCTCATGCAGATCAGAATCTGATTCCGCTGGGAAGGCTGGAAGCACCCATTCACTGGGAAGATTAAATATTGATGCAATTTTTGGGACAAAGTGATCCAATGGTCTCAGCATAACCCTGTCTGGAAAGAACATGGAATAAGGTTTGGCTTCCCCCAATTCTTGGAGTTCTGACACCCTTCCCCCTGAAGTTATGGCTATTAGGAAAGCCATTTTTAAGGCGATATCCCATAATGAACAGTCTTCTATCGAAGCACAAGGACGGTTTGCTAGAAAATTGAGGACTACTGCCAGGTCCCATTGGAGAAACCTATTTCTCTTGGAAGGGCGTAGTCTAAGTACCGCTCTCATGAAGTGCTCCACCATCAGGTTTTCTACCCCTTTCTTTTGGGTAAAAGCCGAGATGGCTGAAACTTGCACCTTAACCACTTGCCGACCGCCCCCTGTATATATACGTCGGCAGAATGGCACGTACAGGCAGAATCACGTACCTGTACGTGACATTCTTCCGGCGGTTGGGGGGTCCGATCGGACCCCCCTCCGCCGGCGGGGACGGTCGGGATCGCTTCAGGAGCGATCCGGGACGAGGGGACGGCCAGTGGTTTCTGGCCACCCCTCGCGATCGCTCCTGGCCAATGAAAAACTTCCCCTTCCTGTCTATTGTATAGACAGGAAGGCGGAAGTGATGTCACGCTCGGTGCGCCGGTCTATGTGACCGGAGACGCCGAGCGGCGAACATCTAAAGGTTAGTGCACAACACTACACTGACACCAGTACAGTTAGGCACACAAAACACCCCCCTGTCACCCCCTGATCACCCCCCAGATCACCCCCTCCCCCCCCCCAGTCACAGTGTCACTAATTGCAGTGATCATTTTTTTACTGATCACTGCATTTAGTGTCAGTGTGACTGTAATAACTGTCAGGGCAGTTAGTTTTAGGTCCAAGGTAGCCCCCTACCCCCCCCTAATAAAGGTTTAACCCCTTGATTGCCCCCCAGGTAACCCTTTCACCCCCTTTTGCCAGTGTCACTAAGCGATCGTTTTTCTGATCGCTGTATTAGTGTCACTGCTGTCGCTAGGTAACCATTTTTTTTTTTTAGGTAACCGCCATGTTTATATAGGTTCATAAATAGTTTTATAGGTCAGGTACCCCCATATTACAACCTAAATAAAGGTTTTAACCCCTTGATTGCCCCTAGAGTTAACCCTTTCACCAGTGATCACTGTATAACTGTCACTGGTGACGCTGGTTAGCCAGTTAGTTATTTCGTTATTTAGGTTCCCCGTCAGGTTTTTATATAGCGTCAGGTACCCCCATATATTACCTAATAAAGGTTTTAACCCCCTGATTGCCCCTAGTTAACCCTTTCACCCCCTTTTGCCAGTGTCACTAAGCGATCGTTTTTCTGATCGCTGCATTAGTGTCGCTAGGTAACCATTTTTTTTTTTTAGGTAACCGCCATGTTTATATAGGTTCATAAATAGGTTTATAGGTCAGGTACCCCCATATTACAACCTAAATAAAGGTTTTAACCCCCTGATTGCCCCTAGAGTTAACCCTTTCACCAGTGATCACTGTATAACTGTCACTGGTGACGCTGGTTAGCCAGTTAGTTATTTCGTTATTTAGGTTCCCCGTCAGGTTTTTATATAGCGTCAGGTACCCCCATATATTACCTAATAAAGGTTTAACCCCCTGATTGCCCCTAGTTAACCCTTTCACCCCCTTTTGCCAGTGTCACTAAGCGATCGTTTTTCTGATCGCTGCATTAGTGTCGCTAGGTAACCAGTTTTTTTTTGTATTACTGTTACGGGTGACGCTGGTTAGTTAGCTTGTTTTTTATACTGTCAGGGCACCCGCCATTTATTACCCAATAACGGTTTAACCCCCTGATCGCCCGGCGGGTGATATCAATTAGGTTTTAGGGTCAAATAAGGTCTGCGTCGCCCCAGGTTAGTGCCAGTACCGCAAACACCCACGCACAAAGCATACACCTCCCTTAGTGGCACAGTATCTGAACAGATCAATATCTGATCTGATCAGATCTATACTAGCGTCCCAGCAGTTTAGGGTTCCAAAAAAAACCGCATTGTTAGCGGGATCAGCCCAGATACCTGCTAGCACCTGCGTTTTCCCCCTCCGCCCAGCCCAGCCCACCCAAGTGCAGTATCGATCGATCACTGTCACTTACAAAACACTAAGCACACATAACTGCAGCGTTCGCAGAGTCAGGCCTGATCCCTGCGATCGCTAACAGTTTTTTTGTGGTAGCGTTTTGATTCAGTCGCTTCAGTCAGGAGCTTTTTTACCTGTGAATCTCAAAAAAATAAAAAAAAAATAAAATAGTTGTCGTTTTATTGTTCTCTCTCTCACTCTATTCTCTCTCTATTGTTGCTCTTTTTTTACTCCATTCTATTCTGCAATGTTTTATTATGTTTTATCATGTTTTATCATGCTTGCTTTTCAGGTATGTAATTTTGTTTACTGTGTTTTAGTGTTAAGCATTTTTTTGTTTTCAGGTGCGCCATTCAGTTGCAACGCGGATTTATTTATCTTGACAGCAACAGCGTTTGCTCCCACGATACATAAAGACGCGACTCCAACACTGTAGGAGGTGATTTCACCACCACAGTTAAAAAAAAGAGCATATATGCCGAAGCATGGGGGCAGCAGGGGGGGGGAGGAGCGATTGGCTCCTAATGCCACGTACATACGGTCGAAATTCCGACCGTGTGTACACGGCATAACTTTTGCGGGAGGATGCCCCCATGCATCGGCATATATAAATGGTGCATGTATGCCCATCATTAGAAGTGGGTGGATGAAGGGAGGTATTCTAATGGTGGGCATACCCACCAATCAATCTCTTTTTTTCGTTCAGCCAAGAGGCTGCATGAAAAAAAAAAGATTACAATATATGTCCAGTATGTTGCTGGACTTTGAATGGTTATACCAGAATGATGCCTGCAGGTTTAGGTATCATCTTGGTATCATTCTTTTCAGCCAGTGATCGGCTTTCATGTAAAAGCAATTCTAGCGGGTAATTAGCCTCTAGACTGCTTTTACAAGCAGTGGGAGGGAATGTCCCCCCTCCCGGATATAAACCGCGCCATTGGGAAATTGGGAAAGCATTTTATCACACCAATCTTGGTGTGGTCAGATGCTTTGAGGGCAGAGGAAAGATCTAGGGTCTAATAGACCCCAATTTTTTCAAAAAAAGAGTACCTGTCACTGCCTATTGCTATCATAGGGGATATTTACATTCCCTGAGATAACAATAAAAATCATAACAAAGAAAAAAAATGGAAGGAACAGTTTAAAAAAATAAAATAAAAAAGCTAAATAAATAAAAAAAAAACCAAAAAAAAAAAAAAAAGCACCCCTGCCCCCCCTTCTCTTGCGCAAAGGCGTACACAAGCGTTGGTCTGGCGTCATATGTAAACAGCAATTGCACCATGCATGTGAGGTATCACCGCGAAGGTCAGATCGAGGGCAGTAATTTTAGCAGTAGACCTCCTCCGTGAATCTAATGTGGTATCATGTAAAGGCTTTTAAAGGCTTTTAAAAATGTATGTAGTTTATCTCCACTGCGTGTTTGTGCGCAATTTTAAAGCATGTCGTGTTTGGTATCCATGTACTCGGCCTAAGATCATATTTTTTATTTCATCAAAAATTTGAGCAATATAGTGTGTTTTAGTGCATTAAAATAAAAAAAAGTGTATTTTTTCCACAAAAAATGCGTTTGAAAAATCGCTGCGCAAATACTGTGTGGAAAAAAAAAAATGCAACACCCACCATTTTAATCTGTAGGGCCTTTGCTTTAACATTATATATAGTGTTTGGGGGTTCAACGTAATTTTCTTGCAAAAAAAAAATATGTTTTCATGGAAACAAAAAGTGTCAGAAAGGGCTTTGTCTACAAGTGGTTAGAAGAGTGGGTGACGTGTGACATAGGCTTCTAAATGTTGTGCATAAAATGCCAGGACAGTTCAAACCCCCCCAAATGACCCCATTTTGGAAAGTAGACACCCAAGCTATTTGATGAGAGCAATGTTGAGCCCATTAAATATTTTTTTTTTTTGTCCCAAGAGATTGAATAATGAAAAAAAAAAAAAAATATATATATTTTTTTTACAAAAAGTTGTCACTAAATGATATATTGCTCAAACATGTCATGGGCATATGTAGAAATACACCCCAAAATACATTCTGTTGCTTCTCCTGAGTACGGGGATACCACATGTGTGGGACTTTTTGGGAGCCTAGCTGCGTACGGAACCCAAAAACCAAGCACCGCCTTCAGGCTTTCTAAGGGTGTAATTTTTTTATTTCACTTCTCACTGCCAATCACAGTTTCGGAGGCCATGGAATGCCCAGATGGCATAAAACCCCCCAAAATGACCCCATTTTGGAAAGTAGACACCCCAAGCTATTTGCTGAGAGGTATTGTGAGTATTTTGCTGATGTCGCTTTTTGTCACAAAGTTTTGAAAATTGAAAAAAGAAAAAAAAAATTTTTTTTTCTTTACTTTCTTCATTTTCAAAAACAAATGAGAGCTGTAAAATACTCACCATGCCTCTCAACAAATAGCTTGGGGTGTCTACTTTCCAAAATGGGGTCATTTGGGGGGGTTTTGTGCTATTTTGGCATTTTATGGCCTTCGAAACTGTGATAGGTAGTGAGGAGTGAAATCAAAAATTTGCACCCTTAGAAATCCTGAAGGCGGTGCTTGGGTTTCGGGGCCCCGTACGCGGCTAGGCTCCCAAAAAGTCCCACACATGTGGTATCCCCATACTCAGGAGAAGCAGCAAAATGTATTTTGGGGTGCAATTCCACATATAACTATGGCATGTGTGAGCAATATATCATTTAGTGACAACTTTTTGAAAAAAAAAAAAAAATCTTTTTTATTTTTGTCTTTATTCAATCACTTGGGACTAAAAAAAAAAATATTCAATGGGCTCAACATGCCTCTCAGCAAATAGCTTGGGGTGTCTACTTTCCAAAATGGGGTCATTTGGGGGGGTTTTGTACTTCTCTGCCATTTTAGCACCTCAAGAAATGAAATAGGCAGTCATAAATTAAAAGCGGTGTAAATTCCAGAAAATGTACTCTAGTTTGTAGACGCTATAACTTTTGCGCAAACCAATAAATATACGCTTATTGGCATTTTTTTTACTAAAGACATGTGGCTGAATACATTTTGGCCCAAATGTTTGACTAAAATTGAGTTTATTAGATTTTTTTTATAACAAAAAGTAGAAAATCTCTTTTTTTTTCAAAATTTTCGCTCTTTTTCCGTTTATATCGCAAAAAATAAAAATCACAGAGGCAATCAAATACCATCAAAAGAAAGCTCTATTTGTGGGAAGAAAAGGACGCAAATTTCGTTTGGTTACAAAATTGCATGACCGCGCAATTACCAGTTAAAGTAGTGCAGTGCGAAATTGAAAAAAGACCTCTGGTCCTTTGGCTGCCAAATGGTCCGGGGCTGAAGTGGTTAAGCGATCTTAGGCTGAGCCCCAATCCAAACCGGATCGCAGGAAAGACAGGATTTTAGATAGACTTGGGTCACTAGGGTCAAACGGACATCCAGCTGCAAAGCTCATGAACCTATTCCATATTCTGGAGTAGATGGCATTGGTTGACCCCTTTCAGGAACCTCTGGAGAACATCTTAACTCTTGTAACACCTGTCTTTCAATCTCCAGGCCGCAAAGGCCAGTTGTGATGGTTGTGGATGTAGGATATTTCCTTGCAACTAGAGAGGAGGAGTCACCGGCATAGTGATCGGTGGCCACACGCTGAGATCCATTGCCAGAGAGAACCATGGTCTGCAAGGCCAGTAAGGTAATACTGTGACTAACAAATTCTCTGTCAACAATCTTCTCAGGAATTTCAGGATTAAAGAAATTGGAGGGAAGGCATAGGCCAGTTGCGCAACCCAAGTATGGGTCAAGGCATCCACTAATGGATGAGGGTGGCGTGAGAGGAACCAGCTCACCTTGCAGTTGGTTGATGTGGCAAAAAGATCCAGTTGTGGATGATCTGTTTGAACACTTCGGGGTGAAGGGACTATTCGTTGGGATTCTTGAATTGTCTGAATAGGCGATCCACTTCCAAGTTCTGACAGCCTGGAAGATATATGGCCCTCAAATCTGGGAGATATTGTTGTGCCAGTGTCATGGTCGATTCCACCTCTCTCAAGAGGGATTGGCTGTGTGTCCTGCCTTGTTGCTGTATATAGGACACTGCTGCTGTGTTGTCCAGACAGAGCAGGACTGGGAGACCCTGTATGTGAGGCAGCAAGGTGGCCAACGCCATGAATGCTGTTCGAATTTCTGATCTTGAGTTGTTCGCAGGTGGTGCCCCACCCTGCTGCGCTGGCATCTGTGTTAACAGTGATCCATGGCTGCAGCCCTAATGGACGATGCTGTTTAGCATTTCTTGAGCCCAGGGGATCATCGGGATACATGAAGCCATTGTCCCGAGAAGACTCATGCACTGGGATGCTGACATCAATGGAGCAGCCAATGCCTGTTGGAACTTCTTATTGATTTTGAGGAGTTTCTGAAGTGGCAAAGAAACTGTGGCTGCCTGAGTATTGAATTGGGCCCTTAGGTAGACCATATTCTGTGTAGGCTCCAGCTGGCTCTGGTAATGCCTGTCCTCCAACGCAAATCTGAGGAACTGCTGGTATGACTGAAGGATCTGCTGGTAGGCATCCTGCAAGTCCATTGAGATCCTCCAGTCTCCTGGTTGAATAACCTGGATTATGGTATGGAGAGACTCCATCTTGAGTCTCTCTATCTGGATAAATTGATTCAGCCTCTTTAGATCGTTCAGGAGGCGGTCGTTTGAACAGCTAATAATAGCCTTGCACCACTGTGGACTGAATCTGATGATTTTGGCAGTGGTCTTGCCGAACTGAGCCCTTTGGGCATCCTGGCTCAAACTGCCTCCTGGGCGGGCCTGGCATTAAAAGGGCTTCTCGGTATCTGAGGGAGCCACAGGGGCCTTAGCTCTCTGCGATCTTACAAAGGTTGACTGTCTACCCCTCCAACCCCTTCTGGAGTCCCTGGATGGGTAAAAGCCTGCAAAATCCGGGTACCTGTTTGGCTCTGCTCTGGATGGTTGCCCCCTCTGGCGTCTGGACCTTCGATCTTGGGGCAGAAGATCTGAGTTTCCTCCTGTAACCCTGGAGATGGTAGTCTCCAGTTTTTTGGCCAAACAACACCTTCCCATCAAAAGGCAGTTTATAGCAATTTTGCTTTAAAGGATGGGTCGGCCACCCAGGATTGTAGCCACAATGCTCTTTTGGCTGTGACTGAGCTGAGCATGGCTCTGGAGGACCATCAAATGATGTCTATAGCTGCCTCACCTGCGAAGTCCGCAGAGAGTTTTATCTCATCAAGAGCCTTGATGATTTCTTTCTTTTGGCAGCTGGTTTTTGAACTCATACTCCAAGTTCTGCACCCACACTCGTAAAGCGATTGCTACGGATGTTATGCAACAGCGGGCTTACAAGTACCACTTACAGCGAGGTAAAACTTTAAGTTCATGTCAATGTGTCTATCAAGGATATCACGAAAGGAGGAAGAGTCTTCTATCGTAAGTGTCACATTCTTAGCCAGTCTGGTGACTGCCGCATCCACCGTCGGTGGGTTAGATAAAGGACCCGCAGCCTCCTCCGTGAGTGGATACAACTCCTACAACCTATTGGTTCAGGAGGATTTTCTCTCCCTTCTCCCATACCACCTGAAACAGGCCTCTTAATTTATGTCGTAAAAGGAAAGGTAGCTACCTGTTTCTTTAGGTTCCTCCTATAGAACCCAAAGGTTTGTTCACATTTGCAGCAGGCTCTGCTATTGCACTGAGAAGCAATCTGTGCTTAGGTAACTTTTTGATATTGAGGGGACAAGTGTTTCCGCTATGCGATTTTCGATTTTCAAAGAACAACTCGCATGGTGACTGCCCATTCACTTGGCTGCCCTACGCGTGCAAAAATAAGCCCCTGCTCCTATTTAGGGGCGACAAGCTTTGCACAATGTTTTTAAAGGCACGTTCTCCCACGTGACAATCACTGCAGAGTCGCATCGCATTTGGGGAGCGATTGCCACACAATCTAAAATCAGATTGTACGGTGCGATAATAAGTTTTCTCCTTCTTTGGAGGAAGTTCCGGATCCTCCGATTCTAGTGCAGATTTTACTGCCTTAAAAAATGGTGGTATCATCGCAAAATCAAAGCCTGAACCTTTAGGACCCTCTGCCGAGGAGGCGGTATCTTCTCCCTCTGCCTGGAAGGTTGACTGTAATACTGGGTCTGGGGAATCAGCCCGCCTAATCCTCTGGGCTGGAGTCACCCCTAAAGTGCCTGGTACCCCTCTAGTTAGAGATGATTGAATGGCTTGGTTTAGACCTGGTGCAGGGCCCACACTCTGGTCATCCGTTTCTGTCCCTGGTTGTCCGAGATGACTGGAAAATTCTGTCAGGGAGTCATGGACTATTTTCTTGAGCAATGTTGACTCCTGCACTCTGGCAACCTGCCTAAAGCAGTTGCTGTAAAGTAGCTTTCCTGGCATAGGGTCATCTCCACATGACCAATATTTGTCTTTTGGGCGCTGAGCCATCACAGGAGAAGCTGTGTGCGTTCTCTTAAGCGTACATTTGCGCCCTTTGTACTGGGGTCTGCCAGGACTGGAGGAGTCACTTTCTGCCCTGGAAAAATCCTGACAATCCAGGGGGCCTCTGGACCTCCTAGAGCGAGAGTGTGAGTGGCAGGGAACGCAATAGGCAAGAAGGCACACTCATCCAGGCATAATGCACTCTTTTCCCCCACTTCTTCTTACTTACCCAAAGTTGGCCCTTATCTGGTATTGCGGTGGTCTTGGTTATGTGGTGTTAGGCTCATGCTGGTGGAAGAACCGAAAGGTGCAAGGGGGACTGCATGGCAGCAGAGAGAAACAAGGGAAGCGAGAGAGGGAAAAAAATACATATATACCCCCCCTTTTTTTTTTTTTTGGCAAAGAAAAAAAAATTTGAATAAAAGAATGAGATCTTGTCTTTGCATGCCTGAATCGCAAAGACATCCATTACCTGGCCATTTGTGACCTTTAAATAGAGCACCTGAGAGAAAGACTCATTCCTCCCCAGCCTCTGTTCTACTCAAAAATGGGCTAGTACAGTTAGGGTGGAAGCCAACGCCCATCCACACAAAAGGACACTTTTAAACTGGCTACACATCATGCAATCCTCTGCAGATTTTTTCCCTCAGATTTACCAAAACCACACAATAAAAGGTCAAACCTTAAGAGCCTCAAAGGAAATCAGACAACCAAAAGCGGTGCAGTGTATATGGGGTCATAAGAGCAAGAAAAAGAAAAAAACGTTTTATAGAAGGTGTTTTTCCTTTCATTACACTTCAATAATGTAGTAAAGTAGAACTGTGACTTTCTTTAAAAAATATGTGATGCAGAACTTAATTATAAGTGTTTTTGCACAGTGTTCTCTTCTTCCCACAACTACCAGTTGATCCTGCCAGTAAAGTCCACATAATGCAGCTTCCTGTGATGGTATGTTAAAAGAGAAGTATGGATTTACAAAGAAAAAACACACTTATACTCACCAAGGTGGATGCAGTATGGCTCCCCACAGCCTTTGAGAACTGAGCGATCACACACCACTGATCACTCAGTTTTCTCCTCTGCTCTGAGCAGAGAGCGTGATGGTCAGTCATTGGCCCTTCCCTCTGTCCCTCCAGCGCTCACTGAAGTGTTGGGCTGAGTAGGGGAGGCAGCTGCTGGCTCAGTTACAGCTAAAAGGCTGAGCCAGCTGCCGATCCAGAAACAGGATCCTTCCCAAGCCTGGATCAACTAAGTGACATCAGCTGACAGCGGGCTTTAGCCGTAGGAGTATAGCCATAAAAAGCTTTGGCCCTACTTCTCCTTTAACCACTTCCCGACGGCGCTTTAGCCGAATGACGGCTACAGTGTGGTCGGCCAGTTCAGGGAGGGCATCATATGACATCCCATTGTGGCACGCTCTGTGATCGGTGTGTTTTTAGCACACAGCTGATCACAGATCAGGGTAAAAGGACAATCACAGTGACCCTTTACAACGTAATCAGCTATGTCCAATGACAGCTGATCACAATGTAAACACAAGCTGATTATCGGCATTCCTTTATCCAGGCTGACAGCGTGAGGAGAGTCGGTAACTGGACATTTACAGTGGTGTGAAAAAGTGTTTGCCCCCTTCCTCATTTCCTGTTCCTTTGCATGTTTGTCACACTTAAGTGTTTCGGAACATCCAACCAATTTAAACAATAGTCAAGGACAACACAAGTAAACACAAAATGCAATTTGTAAATGAAGGTGTTTATTATTAAAGGTGAAAAAAAATCCATCATGGCCCTGTGTGAAAAAGTGATTGCCCCCTAAACTAATAACTGGTTGGGCCACCCTTAGCAGCAACAACTGCAACCAAGCGTTTGCGATAACGTGCAATGAGGCTTTTACAGCGTCCTGGAGAATTTTGGCCCACTCATCTTTGCAGAATTGTCCTAATTCAGTTACATTAGAGGGTTTTCGAGCATGAACGGCCTTTTTAAGGTCATACCACAACATCTCAATAGGATTCAGGTCAGGACTTTGGCTAGGCCACTCCAAAGTCTTAATTTTGTTTTTCTTCAGCCATTCGGTGGTGGACTTGCTGGTGTGTTTAGGATCATTGTCCTGCTGCAGAACCCAAGTTCGTTTCAGCTTGAGTACACGAACAGATGGTCGGACATTCTCCTTCAGGATCTCTTGGTAGACAGCAGAATTCATAGTTCCTTTTATCACGGCAAGTCTTCCAGGTCCTGAAGCAGCAAAACAGCCCCAGACCATCACACTACCACCACCATATTTTACTGTTGGTATAATGTTCTTTTTCTGAAATGCAGTGTTCCTTCTACGCCAGATATACTTGGGGACACACCTTCCAAAGAGTTCCACTTTTGTCTCATCGGTCCACAGAATGTTGTCCCAAAAGTCTTGGGGATCATCAAGATGTGTTGTGGAGAAATTGAGACGAGCTTTGATGTTCTTTTTGCTCAGCAGTGGTTTTCTCCTTGGACTCTGCCATGCAGGCCATTTTTGCCCAGTCTTTTCCTGATGGTGGAGGCATGAACGCTGACCTTAACTGAGGCAAGTGAGGCCTGCAGTTCCTTGGACGTTGTTGTGGGGTCTTTTGTGACCTCTTGGATGAGTCGTCGCTGCGCTCTTGGGGTAATTTTGGGTGGCCGGCCACTCCTGGGAAGGTTCACCACTGTTCCATGTCTTCGCCATTTGTGGATAATGGCTCTCACTGTGGTTCGCTGGATTCCCAAAGCTTTGGAAATGGCTTTATAACCCTTTCCAGACTGATAGATCTCAATTACTTTCTTTCTCAATTGTTCCTGAATTTCTTTGGGTCTCGGCATGATGTGTAGCTTTTAAGGATCTTCTGGTGGACCTTACTGTGTCAAGCAGCTCCTATTTAAGTGATGCCTTGATTGTGAACAGGTGTGGCAATAATCAGGCCTGGGTGTGGCTAGAGAAATTGAACTCAGTGCTACCAGCCTCATCAGCGCTCATCAGTAAAGGAGAAAAAATACTTGTTTGCAACACTTTATAACAAACTATGAAAAACGTTTTTTCACAATTTATGGTCTTTTTTCGTTTATTTAGCAAAAAATAAAAAACCCATTGGTGATTAAACACCACCAAAAGAAAGGTCTATTTGTGTGTAAAAAAAATGATAAAATGTTCATATGGGTACAGTATAGCATGACTGCGCAATTGTCATTCAAAGCGTGACAGTGCTGAAAGCTGAAAGATGGCCTGGGCAAGAAAGGGGTAAAAGTGCCCAGTAGGCAAGTGTTTAATGATGATGCTACTCCTGAATTCAGAGCAGAAGTTCTTACTCTCATGTAGGCTGTGCCTGCTTGCACTACAGTGGGAGGAGGTGACTTTGTAGGGGGTGTGGCTATCGGCATTGTCACTGCAGATTCACAGACCCATAGCTTGTCAATCAGCACCTGGCCACACCTAGTCCTTTCCACTGCTTCCTGTACTGGCAGCAAGGCGTCTGTTACTGGGAGCTGCAGTGTATGGAAGGGGCAGCGTGTGAGACACAAATAAAGTAGGATTTGGCTCTGTCAAGAAAAGCAAATACATTTTTTGTTTGTTTGTTTAATTGCTATGATGCATGTGCAAAATACAGTATATATGCCTTTTAAATCTTTTTAAGTTCAGTTTTAGACAATGTTTTGATTGAAGTTGCAAGCAAACGGATAACAACTCTGCATATTAGTGCTGTATGACGCTGCTATTATACAATATACAGAAGCTTAGACGGATTTTCTTTGGAATATGATATGGAAGAAATGCAGTCACTAAGGTGATCACTGATACCCAACCCGCTATGGTCCTGATATGCAGTGATATCTGACAGAAACAAGCACATTCATGCTCTGGATGGAATGCTAAGAATATTTTTACTATGTTGTGTGCAGGCATGATCTAATAGGTAGGGCAGAGAAATTGTGCCAGCGACTAAACCCCTCAGGAAGGACATTTTTCATGTTTTTAGTAATGATATTGCTTATGTGTACAAAATGTATTCTTGGGACTTGCTGTATGCTATTTAAATTGTATAAGTGAGATCTAGATGGTAGGTTTGTGTCCATTACTGGCCAGATACTGAATAGTCATACTGGCAGTTCTAATGACAATGTTCATGGGGACTCGGCTCTTGTCACTCACAGGGCAGTAATCTTGCTGATCATGTAATGTCCTCTCTCCAGTGCATCTGCAGTGCTTTTTCCATCTCAGAAGAGATTTTCCCACAGAAGATAGTG
The DNA here is from genome assembly GCA_028564925.1 of Lithobates sylvaticus. Classification (NCBI taxonomy): domain Eukaryota; kingdom Metazoa; phylum Chordata; class Amphibia; order Anura; family Ranidae; genus Lithobates; species Lithobates sylvaticus. The sequence goes on from CM053031.1 coordinate 200,888,976, forward strand.
TGGGTGTGAGCTATCAACAGGGAGGAAATAGAAAACACAATCTACTCTTTCCTTTATTCCCCTTCTCTATATCTGTACAGACATAAGGCCATCACAAAAATACAGGCTGATCCTTCTCCTACTCCTGATTTTTTCATTATGCTGTGTCCAATTGTACGGATGATTTGTGTTCTTTGTACAATTCTCTGTTGCAGAGCACATTAATATCCATAAATTAAACTATGCATTTGTGAACTTTAAGAGTATTGCTCATTTACATACCTAATTAGAGTATACATGATTTTTCTATACTACAAGATTGTTCTTATTACTGCTTTGAAAAAAAAAAAAAAAAAAACATATATAGTACAAAATATTTTTTTTTAATATGCATGTATTTAGGGGTTCATACCCAGGGGCAAATGATTTTACAAAGAATGCCAGTCTGTACACTGTATGCATGTGGGGTTTGTACTACATTTACATGTGTACATCACTAGCTTGCTTGGTTACTAGGACTGGCATGTAAACATTAACAGTATGTTATCAGTGGCACAGGTATTGCTGATTACACATTGTTGATATTTACATGTCAGCCCTGAGCAGTAGAGGCGGCCAACAGGTACATTTGCGCTGGACACACGTAAACATTAGCACAAATGTTTAAATGCCTACAGCATAAAATTCGATCCATGCACACAGGTTTTTAATTTTTTTAATTTTTGGTTTAGAATATGTAGCTGAACACAGGTCCTGATTTTAGAGCTCTGTGCTGCAACTATGTGTTGCAATACGGCTACGCCACCAAAGGCATGCTGAAGGACAGAAAAAAACGCTAGATGCACTGCACTAAATGAATCCAGCATTTGGGCACTAATGTATTCCAACGGTCTGATTATTATTCTGCCCAGTGGAATCCATAACGTTCAAACGCTTAATGCGCATTAACGCATGTGCACTACGTGGCTTATACCATGGTTTTTAAGCATCTTTTCTCCCAGAAAAAAAGTAGTTTAGACACCCTGTGTGCATGAGGCCTTAGATTTACAAATACTGTGTAATTTCAGGACATACCTGACCCTATTGTTCACATCCTCACATTATATCATTTTTGGTAAAAAGATTTTCTTAAGCAAATTGTAAAGTATGAGGCCAGGATAAAGCAACCCTGTTGCTAAAATAAATCATTTGCACCAGCAGCCCAGTAAAAGATCATGTTTTATACCAGTTCAGTGGATGGTGAGTGAATTCTGTGCTCTCTTTCAGATCTCTGGGCACCACTGTTTTCTGAAACTTCCAAGTGTGTTGCCAACTGGTACCTGTGGTTCCTCCCACCTACCCCTAGGCCTCTATAGTACACAATGATGTAGGGGATGGTGGAAGGAACCACAGTGCTCTGCAGGTGGTGGGACAATAAACTTACCCGGGAGTCTTAGCAGCAGCGCCTACAGCTCATCATGAGATGGTGGGAATGGGAACTTAGGCAAGCAATACATGTCCTATTGGCAAACAATGCAATCAGTTGGTGTCTAGCTTATAATTAGTGGTGTGCCAAAACCAAAAATTCAGGATGTACTTGGCCGAAACCAAAATTGACGGTTTTAAAAAATATTTTAGTGCATGACTACTTATAAGTTAGAAGTATAGGAGATGCACTAGTGTGATGGCAAGGCCCTTTGAGTCTGGTATGGATCTTGAAAGGGATGCCCATGCCAAAATGAAAAAAAAAAAAAAAAATGGCGTGGGATCCCCTCCAAGACCATACCCAACCCTTCAGTCTTTTTTTTTTTTTTTTTGGAGTGGGGTACCCCCCAAAATCGATACCAGACCTTTATCCGAGCATGCAGCCCAGCAGGTCAGGAAAGGTGGGGATGAACGAGCGCCCCCTGCCCTCCTGGACCATACCAGGCAACACCCCCCCACCCCAAAGCACCTTGTTACCATGTTGATGGTTGATGTTGACGGTTTAGACAAGTCCTTTAATCTTCAATCTATCTTCTCCCTCCGGTGGTGTATTTTTCCTGCGGTCTTCTCCCTCCGCTGCTGCTATCTTCTCTGCCGCCAACTCGGTCCTCCTCTGACGCTGGTTCCTGTCGTTGTGCCAGCTCTGTTCTCTGCCAGTTCTTATATAGCCATGGGGCGTGGCTATACAGTGACGTCACCAGGAGACCCTTCTTGTGATGGAACACGAAGACTGGAGGAAGAACACCGCACCGGAGGAAGAAGACACGTTAAAGATTTTTAATAAAGGACTTGTCAAAACCGTCTCTTGTTTTTATTTACACTACACTATCTATTTTGGGGGGTGAATGAGTAGAGGTACAATGTACCCCTACTCATTCACATGGGGGGGGGCCCTTGTTAAAAGGGGCTTCCAGATTTTGATAGGCCCCCTTCCTGCAGACCCCCACAACCACCACCCAGGGTTGTCGGGAAGAGGCCCTTGTCCCCATGGGGACAAGGTGCTTTGAAGTGAGGGGTGCAGAGCCCCCTTTTCCCCAAAGCACCCCCCCCCCATGTTGAGGGCATGGGTCCTGGTATGGTCCAGGAGGGGGGGTGCTCGCACTTGGAAGTGCAGTCGCTGTAGATCTGAAATGAGGGGAAGCTCAGCTGATTTTATCATCCAATTATGTGCAAGCTAAAATGCAGTTTTTTATTTTCCTTGCATGTCCGCTCAGATCTACAGCGACTGGACTTCCAAGTGCACTTGTAGTACAAAGTGGATTTGCCTTTTAAATAACCCCCAATGTGTTAAGGGGAAGGAAATATGGTCACTATAAAACATTTTAATCTGCAAGTTGATACTGAATGATATTGAGGCCAGCAAAGATCTCAATTTACTAAACTGCAATTTTTTAACACTAGTTGTATCAATTTATGGTTCGCTCCTGCACTTCTCTAATATTATTTTGCTCTGCCCTTATAGCTTAATAGCAAATGCAAGTAGCTACAGATCTTAATCCACTTGTTAGATTTCACAGTCAGCATTCAGGCTCAGATATCACTTAAGTAGATTCAGATTGGGGATATAGTCACCTTCCATTCATTTCCCATCCCTGTATTTACCTCCAGGAGGGATTAGCCAGGATTCTCAGGTATAGGAGAACATGTGATTTATTTCCCCATTTCCCCACATGACAATGCTGGTACTTGGCCATGGATTGGTGGAAGAGTGGATGAAAGACAATTACAAGCTGTTGCAGGGTGCTTATAATAACCTGTTGCTTTGTCTTGCATCTCTGGGCAGATATAAAAAAACACCATCAATTTAATTTTACACAGAGTTGGCACTCCCAGGTAATACAGGAAAATAGTGTAAAGGAAGTGACCCTAGCAGTTGCCAAAGGTTGTACACCTACAGATTGTAGTGATATTTCCTGGGCAGAACTTTAAAACCTACCTCCGTATTTTTTTTAAAAGATAACATTTGTCAGTTTAGTATTTCTTTACTGCCCATATAAGAAATGGGAGGAAAGGGTGTGGTTCTTACTGGGACAAGAGGGCACACACAGCAATAAAAGTTTCTCACAAGTTCTCACCTTTCCTTCTCTAATAAACGTGTTGTTTTTTTTGTCTGTTTCCTTGTTGGAGAGATTTCACATCACTTCCTGTCCAGACAGGTTCTGCTGCATTAAGCTGGCCATACACAGAGTTGCAGCTTATAAAACAGGAATTGACTGAAATTTAACCTGATGGCACCACCTGGTTCAACAAATGTCAACTAACAAAATCAAAGCAGTCAAAAGGAAAACTGTTGGTCGGACGCAATTACTGTTTGGGTATTCGAGCAGCTGCTGGTGTCACGACTGCTTGACTACAATAATCGATATCAGACATTCCTCCATCCAAACTGTTTAGCGTAGGTGGAGCAATCTATTTGATTTCTCTTGTTCAGCCTGCTATATGAATTTTAGCAGGTTACTCTAGAATCTACCAAAATTTGCTATATGGGTGGTCCCAGTGGTGGCTGGTGGTATATTTTTTTTTGGGGGGGGGGGGGGCAGCAAACAATCCAGCCTCCGGCTCTAATTATGTGCTATTAAAAAAAAAAAATTAACCCCCATTGGCATCCATGCATCCGGCGCCCTGCATGTAGATTAGGGGGCCAGGTGCATGGATTGGGGTGGGGGAGCGGTGCCCCTGCACCCTGCATTACGGGCCACCACTGGGTGGTCCTGTTGCCCACCTCCTACCCGACATCTTTGATTGAAAAATCAAGAAACACGGGAGGAAAAATGTCAGGCCAATGGGACGCAGCCACAGTTCAGGTATTTAACCAGGGCTGGCTGTCAGAATACAATTGTCAATAGTGGGAGATTCCTCCATCCATTATGCATAGCGTGGTTGGGGGGATCTGTACAGAATCTGGACAGAATTACAAATCTATTAGCTGGTACAACAGTCCCCATGTATGAGTTTTCACTGTGCATTGAATTGTTAGTATATGTACATTAATCATTATCTGGGAAATGATGAATTCAGGTATCATAATTTATAAAATAAGAATATATTGCAGGGATGCGAACTTAGCATGTATAAAGTCATGTTTTAAACTGCACACAGTTTAGATATCCTTCCCCAGGAACTGCCTTGTACTCATTTGGACAGAAGTGCGGTAGGGTGTACTTCCTCCCCGTCCTCTATACACACTGTACTGCAACATCAACTACTTTCATGATTACTTCACATGTTGCCTCAGCATCTGCTTCATTTCTTGTCTTCCTGTCTTGGGGGGTGAGTGTTACTGCAACCGAAATTCAAAAGCCAGTTTGTCGCAAAGGACTGTTTTGAATGTGACTCCAAGCAACCATTCCTGTGTTGGCGGCACCAGAACTCTTTGAGTAGGTAAAATCCAATGTTTGATTGTAATAATGCAGATGAGTTTGTTCATATCCTATCCTGAGGCAGAGTCCTAGACGGCAGACATCGGGAACATGAATGTATTATTTAGATCGTTTTATGTGGTGCTATTGCAACATAATGTGGTGTGCTGTGTTATGCTGTCGGTAGGAAAGTTTGTATTTACTACTTGTAGCAGTTATTGCAGTATTCAATACTAAATGACAGTTTTTTTAGCAGTGTTAACACTTTCTTGTGCAGTACTTTAATAAGTTTAAAATTGCAGTAGTAACACTATGGGGGAGTTTATTGAAATTGGAAAACCAATCAACTTCTGTCTTCAGCTTGATCGGTTAAGCTTTGAAAATGAAGGATCAAAGCTGATTGGTTGGCACGCACTGCTGCTCTAGTTTTGATGAACTCTCTCTATGTGGCATGGAAGAATTTGTAATTCTGCAGAGTTTACATTCTCAAACTGACATGCAGCTCCAGCAGTTTAAGGCTAGGGCTATGCAGGAGATTTAAGTGGCTTAAATAATCTACTAAAACCTATAAATAGGTTTATGAATGTAAACAAAGATTACAGGCATGGTGTGCCATATCATGGTGCCACTTTAAAGAGGACGTTCACCCTCACTGGGGTTTATTTTTTACTTTTAACCCCCTCTTACCTTTTTTTGGTGGGTTATGCTTGATTAACATTGTCACACACCCAGTGAATCCAGCGTTGTCCTGCTGTGATCTTCTGCTAGACAGCGGGTACTGCTCTGCCATCCTCTGTCTACACACTGGGGGCCAGCTGTCTCTTCAGAGTAAATGTAGTTATGCCCAGATGAGGTGCCATTTTTTCTGCCCTGCTCCAGCCATTGTGGGGACACTCATCCATCCTGGGATAGCAGGCGTAGATTTCCCAGAAGGCTGCTGGAGCAAGGCGGTGAAAATGTAGCCAAGGGGCAAGGAGGAACACAATTTACAGGAAAAGGTAAACATAGAAAAAAGGAGTGTCAGGGTTACATGTTTGCTGGGGGGGGGGGGGGGATTGCGATGCAGATCATTTGTTTTTTGCTGTGAAGGTGTGCTTTATTAATGCATCATTACATCATAGTAATCGTTTAAAGCAAAACTAAATTGTACTGGTGTGCTGTGCCCTCCTCCTTCAGCCTGGACAGGTCAGGCTCTGGTTGTCACTACATCTAGGGATGTCATTTCCCATGCAGGTTCTCTCCGGTCCTGCAGCAATCTTCTTCAGCCATTGGACGGCCAATTTTTTAACCCCTGCCCATTGTCCCCAGCACTAGGCTGTATTCTCTACATGTGTACATACACAAGGAAGAAGTACAAGCAGGATTGGAGACAATGTTTGTATACAGTGGTTATAAAAAGTCTACACACCCACAAAGATCAAATACAGCAAGAAGTTAATTCTATATTTATTGTTACAATACAAAGTATTTAACATGTATCCCATGTATCTATGTTTATACGCTTTTGTATACCTTTTTTTTTTTTTTTTTTTCCTTGTAAACTCTCAAACACATTTGACAAGAAAAGTCTACACACCCCTGTTAAAACGTCAGTTTTCTGTGATGGAAAAAAATGAGACAAAGATAAATGATTTCAGAACTTTTTCCACCTTTATTGTGACCTATAAACTGTACAACTCAGTTGAACAACAAACTAAAATATTTTAGGTGGAGGGATGTAAAACTAAAAAAACTAAAATAATTTGGTTGCATAAGTGTGCACACCTTTAAACTAATACTTTGTTGAAGCACCTTTTGATTTTATTACAGCACTCAGTCTTTTTGGGTATGAGTCTATCAGCATTTTTGCCAACTCTTCTTTGAAAAAATACTCCAAATCAGTCAGATTGCGAGGGCATCTCCTGGGCACAGCCCTCTTCAGATCACCCCACAGATTTTCAATCAGATTCGGGAACTGTTCATAATTCCCTTTAACCTGACTAATGCCCCTGTTCCAGCTGAAGAAAAAAAGCCCCAAAGCAGTTCTTGGTAATGTCACTGGATTACTGGAACCATGTCCTGTGGTCTTCACTGTGTTCCATAGTCTATCTAATGCCTTGGAAATTCTTTTGTACCCTTCTCCTGACTGATACCTTTTAACCACTTCAGCCAAAGACCCCAGAGCACTTTTTGCGATTTGGCACTGCGTCGCTTTAATTTACATTTTGCGCGGTCATGCGACGTGGCTCCCAAACAAAACTGATCCTTTTTTTCCCCAAAAATAGAGCTTTCGTTTGGTGGTATTTGATCACCTCTGCGGTCTTTACTTTTTGCGCTAAAAATAAAAAAAAGAGCGACAATTTTAAAAAAAAACAAATTTTTTACTTTTTGCTATAAAAAATATCCCCAAAAAATATATAAAAAAATTTTTTTTTTTTACTCAGTTTAGGCCGTACGTATTCTTCTACATATTTTTGGTAAAAAAAATAACAATAAGCGTTTGGTTTGTGCAAAAGTTATAGCCTCTACAAAATAGAGGATAGTTTTATGGATTTTTATTAATAATTTTCTTTTTACTTGTAATGGTGGTGATCAGCGATTTTTTTATCATGACTGCAACATTATGGACACATCGGACAATTTTGACACATTTTTGGGACCATTCACATTTATACAGCGATCAGTGCATTAAAAATGCATTTCAATACTGTGTAAATGTGGCTGGCAGTGAAGGTGCCTCAAAGAGCTTGCGGTGGGCGCGCGCACACGATGTCATGGCGGCAAATTCAAAGGGATGTACAGGTACGCCCATTTGCGCAGCCGTGCCATTCTGTCAACGTAAATCTACATGCGGTGGTTGGCAGTCGGTTAACAATGCGAATCCTCTGATGCTTTGTAAGCTCCCTGTGGACCATGGCTTTTGCTGTAGGATGCGACTAAGAAAATGGCAGGAAAGACCTACTAGAACAGCTGAACTTTATTTGGGGTTAATCAGAGGCACTTTAAATGATGACAGGTGTGTACTGACTCCTATTTAACAGTTTTAAAGTGATTGCTTAATTCTGGACACAGCTACAGCCCCAGTTATAAGAGGGTGTGCACACTTATGCAAACACATTATTTTTTTTATAATTATTTTTACCCCCCCCCCCCCCCCCCCTAAAAGATTTCAGTTTGTTTTTCAACTGAGTCGTACAGTTTATAGGTCGCATCAAAGGTGGAAAAAGTTCTGAAATTAGTTATCTTTCTCTCATTTTTTACATCACAGAAACCTAACATTTTAACAGGGGTGTGTAGACTTTTTATATCCAGTGTGTGTGTGTGTGTGTGTGTGTGTATATATATATATATATATATATATATATATATATATATATATACGCGCACACTATATTACCAAATGATCTGCCTTTACATGCACATGAACTTTAATGGCATCCCAGTCTTAATTCATAGAGTTTAATATTGCGTTGGCCCACCCTTTGCAGCTATAACAGCTTCAACTATTCTAGAAAGGCTGTACACAAGGTTTAGAAGTGTGTCTATGGGAATGTTTGACCGTTCTTCCAGAAGTGCATTTGTGAGGTCAGCCACTGATGTGGACGAGAAGGCCTGGCTCGCAGTCTGCGCTCTAATTAAAGTTCATATGTTTGTAAAGGTAGACGCCCCAATAATTTTGGTAATATAGTGTGTGTGTGTGTGTGTGTGTGTAATATATATACAGTATCTCACAAAAGTGAGTACATCCCTCATATTTTTGTAAATATTTTATTATATCTTTTAAAGAAATTACACTTTGCTACAATGTAATGTAGTGAGTGTACAGCTTGTATAACAGTGTAAATTTGCTGTCCCCTCAAAATAACTGCTGGCAACAAAAGTGAGTACACCCCTAAGTGAAAATGTTCAAATTGGGCCCAATTAGCCATTTTCCCTCCCCAGTGTTATGTGACTCGTTAGTGTTACAAGGTCTCGGGTGTGAATGGGGAGCTGGCATGTTAATATTTGGTGTTATTGCTCTCACTCTCTCATACTGGTCACTGGAAGTTTAACATGGCACCTCCTGTGGTCTGATGAGAAAAAGATAAACTTATTTGGTTCAGATGGTGTAAAGCATGTGTGGCGGCAACCAGGTGAGGAGTACAAAGACAAGTGTGTCTTGCCTACAGTCAAGCATGGTGGTGGGAGTGGCATGGTCTGGGGGTGCATGAGTGCTGCTGGCACTGGAGAGCTACGGTGCATCGATGGAACTATGAATGCCAACATGGACTGTGACATACTAAAGCCGAGCATGATCCCCTCCCTTCAGGGACTGGGCCACAGGGCAGTATTGCAACATAATGACCCAAAACACACCCAAACCCCACTACAACCTGTTTAACATGGTTTCCTCCGGGAAAAGTTCACATCTATGCGTTTTTCTGTTGGTGCGTTTTAAGAAATGGTTGTGGATATTTTTCCTGATATTTGTGGGTAGTAGACTTTAATATAATCGCACCAGAAACGCAAGTGTTGTGTTTGTGGTTCATTTTTTTTATTTTTCCGTTTAAAACACTGTATACAGCGGGCTGCTAAGGAGGGGACAGGAAGTCGGCCGCTGCGTCAATAATAACTGATCAGCTGTCATTGGGCTTTCTTGCCCTGCACCCCTCCACCTCAAAGCACCTTGCCCCCATGTTTATGAGGACAAGGGCCTCTTCCAACAACCCTGGCTGGTGGTTGTTGGGGTCTGCAGGCAGGGGGCTTATCGGAATTTGGAAGCCCCCAGATCCCCCCCATGTGAATGGGCATCGTACACCTACCCATTCACCAAAAAACTGTCAAATGTGGTCAAAAACCGGCTCTTGTATTTTGTTAATTGCTTTATTAAATAAGAAGCCTGGAGCTGTCATCTCCTGGTGGTATCTTCTTCTTGCATGGTCTTCTCATGCGGAGCGGTCTTCTTCCTCACCACTGGTTACCTGCTAAAAGAACAGAAAAGCCGGTCTTGTCCCAAAGCTGTCTTCCTTCGTTGTGATGTCTCCACTAGCCGGAAGATTTTATATAGCCACGGGGTGTGGCCATCCAATGACATCGCCCAGGAAAGCCCACCCCTTGTGACGTCACTTGTATAGGCGTGTTTGCACATGATTGCATTCTAATGGGCAGAATATACGCATTAATGCCAAATGTGCATAAACACATGTGCAAAATGAGGCTGTAGGGGCGCTTCTCACCAGATGAAGTCCTGTGGGTTTTTATTACTATATGGGATTTATATAGCACCAACAGTTTGCTCAGTGCTTTACAACCTGAGGGCAGACAGTACACTTACAATACAAATCAATACAGGAGGATCAGAGGGCCCTGCTCGTTGGAGCTTACAATCTAGAAGCGAGGGTCAAGTGGAACAAAAGGTAATAACTGTGGGGGATGAGCTGATGGAGAAAATGAAAGTACAGTTGTTAGGTGTGGGTAGGGTAGGCTTCTCTGAAGAGAAGGGTTTTCAGGGATCGTCTAAACTCTAAAAGCTAATAGAGTAGGAGATAGATGGACAGATTGGGGTAGGGCATTCCATGGGATCGGAGAGGCTCGGGAAAAGTCCTGGAGGCGATCATGGGAGGAGGTGAGAGGGAGATAGAGAGCAGAAGGTCTTGGGAGGAAGGAAGAGAAGGAGTATACTCTGCATGAACTTTGAGGAACATGGATTCCTATGGCATAGTTCACACCGGGCGTCAGCCAAGGTACAGCATGCTGTTCTTTTTCTGGATGGAAGACAAATGTCCTGAATGGAAAGGAAAGAAAAAAGGTTTTTGAAGCTATATTTTTCCTGCTGGGAGTAAATGCATCAAAAGGACAAATTCCCACCATGTGTGTGTATGAGCCCCACAAGTGTGACCGGGACAATCAGAGGCAGTGTGAGTATGGAAAGCCTGGCAGGGGTTCTAATCCCTCTCCACTCTCTCCATAGCTCACCTCCCCCCTCCCTATCCGACAGTCCCGTCCTAGTCATTGGTGGTGGGCGGGGCGCGCTGTACGGAGGGGCGGAGTCTTCCCTCTGCCGTCCTGTGTGGGAGAATCCAGAGCGCTGTGCGCAGGTCTGATGAGCGGAGTGCTATGGCTGTCCTCCCGGGCTCAGACCTGTGATCGCTCCTAGCTCGGGGGATCGTATACCACCATCGCCGCCACCGATCTGCGCTTTCCTGCTCCAGCCTTTGTGTGATCGGGATATATAGAGGGGAGCGGAGGATCTCACTATGATTGATAGCAGTAAGAAGCAGCCCGGCTTCCCGGAGATCTTATCTACCGGCGATCTGGAGGCATTGAAGGACAAGGAATGTCTGGACCTCAACAGCCAGAAGAGTCTGAAGGAAGGTCAGTGCGGGCTGAGGAGGAGGAGGATGGGGGATGATGAGGAGGATTGGGGGTGTGCATTGCTATGCAGACATGACTCCGGTGTCCGCAGTGTCCGCCTCCTGTCTCTACATTATACAGCATTGTCCGGGCTCTGTACACTTCATATCATTACATAGTGATCTCATCACCTCCCCCCCCCTCCTCACATTCTATACATCAACTTCTACACCCCCCCCCCCCCCCCCCCCATCCCATCCCATCCCATCTATTCTACAGAACAGTAATAAAGTGATTGGATGTCCCTGTGCAGCCTGTCCAACCTGCAGTCCTCAGGGCCCTGCAGACACTGATCTGTGCTTCCTTGTTGTCCTGTTCTAGCTGTGATTTCCTGCAGTCTCATGTAATATGTGTCCCGTCTATTTCCTGCAGCACATCCCCCACCTTCAGCAGCTCTTATAGAATATTCACAGTCTCTGACCGTCTCCTGCAGCGCGTCTGCAGTCTCTGACTGTCTCCTGCAGCGCGTCTGCAGTCTCTGACTGTCTCCTGCAGCGCGTCTGCAGTCTCTGACCGTCTCCTGCAGCGCGTCTGCAGTCTCTGACCGTCTCCTGCAGCGCGTCTGCAGTCTCTGACCGTCTCCTGCAGCGCGTCTGCAGTCTCTGACCGTCTCCTGCAGCGCGTCTGCAGTCTCTGACCGTGTCTTGCAGCGCAGTCTCTGCACACTGATTTTTATGTGCCACCCTTTTTGTGATGTTAAGGGCTGCACTTGAGACCCCCCCCCAAAAAAAAAAATCAAGAAAGTTGACCACCACTATTGTATGTACACGATGGTCCTTGCATATACCTACTATTGTAGGGGTTTATACACATGGGCATGAAGCCATTAGAAGAATTGGATGTGTCTAAATGCGAGTCCTTCAGGCCGGATTTCCATCATTGTGATGCAGTTTTTTCCCATCGCATTCTATGTGCGTTTTACGTACGTTTTTAGATGCTCTGCCATTAAACTCTGTTAGAACGTACATGTTATGACAGCCCAGCAAAAATGCAGGACTTTCGTTTAAAATACATGTTTTTAATGGCCGTGCAGCTGAAAACGTGTAAAATACAAGTTCAAATAGAATTTAATGAAAGTGCAGCTGAAGACATGTAAAATGCACATAGAAAAGTGACCCGGAAAAACCACACCACACCGCACAGATGTAAACGGGGCCTTGGCTGCGTATTGTTTGCAGAATCTTCTAGCTCTGCCAATAAGATCCTGTGTTCCGTATACGCCATATGAATGAGCAATAAACCCAGCCACATTCTGATTTTTCTTGTCTAGCTGCAGTGCAAAAGATTTAATGTTTTTTTTTTTTTTTTTTATATGATGTAAACCTATAAGTCTATATTGGCTTTTGTTTAAAGAAAATCTTCCCCACCCCTCCACTTCCTGTGCTCTCTAGAAAAGAGGGCATGATGTCCCAACCTGGTGTTTAAACAAGTCTGTGGGATGACATCATTGTTCATTTGTAATGCTGGAGGGAGGGAGGCATGAGCTCACTAGTTGTCTAGGTGTAAATCATTACCTCTCTCTTTTCTGCTCGAAAGGCCTCTTGTCACTCGATCTTGTCTGTAATCTGGGCTGCATTCATTTATTCATTTAATCATTGCTTTGCTGATTGCAGTAGGACAAGCGCTCACATTTTGTATCTAGTTACTGCCAATACTTGATTGTTACATACACATCTCAGGGTGAATGTTCACTCCAGGTTTTTTTGTCTCTTGTATTCTGTTTTTCAGTTGCATATTGTCCTCCTCGCTATTGTATTCCCATGTTGGCTAAAAGTGTTTACATTGTGTTTGAAATGAGTCATCCGCTGTGCTTGTCAGTCTATGTGATGTATGATCTTCTTTCTGGAAGTAGTGCAACTCATATACTTTAGTTGTATATGTGAAGTGTGTATGGGAGTGGCAATAGGCTGTGTACTTGGACGTACCTGTATTTTAATCTTAGCATGCATGATGTGAACTTGTGGTTTGTGCTACGACCAGCTGCAGAATTTTCCATAGTGAGCACCGCAGGCACTTGTCACCCAGGCGGACAGTGCTATTATTTTGTTATGAGATCTGTCATTGTGTATAGCCAAACCTGGAGAGAGACTGGAAAGTATTTGCTCTGCAGGATTCAGTACATTAATCTTGTCAGACATTTCTGCAGCTTGGCCTGCCCTGCTTTAAATACCCTGCACGTGCTTGCGTTTCAAATAATATTCACAGCCTTTCATAGATCCACGAAAGCGCTGTATAGAAATAGAAAAGAGATGTACCTGATGGACTGACAAGAAAAATAATTCAATATTAGATTGAAAGATCTTGCACCGTGTCTGAGATATTGTGTTTTAATTTTATGCAGCAGCTAACCAGGTGCCCAGGGGTGCCACGTCTGAGCCTTATCCAATGGCAAATGCACAAGCTTTGGGGAGCATGAGTGCTTATTGGAATTATTCTTTCATTATTTTATCAGGGAGCCATAGTTTTGCCAATACATGGCCCATTCTCAGATGCTCCCCTTGAGCGTTACTATCGATTCATATAATATAAAACAAATGTGACAAACCCAACATGCAGACAGATGTTTGCATGTAAAAAAAAAAAATAAACAGCACTAGGTGTATCAGGTTAGACTGGTTGTTGCAATGTATGATGCACACGACTGTATGCAAGAGTAATAAAATACAGAGTTTCCAACCAGCAGCCCTTTTCAGTTGTTTGTACATAGACAGATCCAAGTTGCAACATGCAGTTAAAAAAATGGAGAGGAGAAGTCTTAAAAGGCCACCCCCCTCAGGGTAGTATGGAGTTAAGCTGGCCATAAACTCAGCAAATTTCACTTGGTTCCTGATGAACCAACTGAAATTGGCTTTGTGGGTGACCCTTCCACCAAACATCCTTTTGACTGGAAAAATCAATTATGAGCAAAGTAAGGCAATGATGGGCACAGTAAGGCTGCAATGATGGTGAGGCTGCAATGATGGGCACGGTGAGGCGGCAGTATAATATATTATGAATATTACCACAGGCACAGTCTGAGTCAGCTACCCATATTATGAATATTACCACAGTCAGCTACACAGAGTCTATTTTTTGAGAATCATGAGGGAATCATGATCTTCGTTCTAAGCAAAAGAATCGTGATTCTCATTTTTCCCAGAATCGTGCAGCTCTACTGTACACTCATTTCTTTACATTTTAGCAAAGTGTAATTTCTTCAGTGTTGTCACATAAGATATAATTACAAACATGTGAGGGGTGTTCTCACTTTTGTGAGATACTGTATATCATTTTCCCAATGGTGAACTTATCCTTTAAGAACCCAAACACCAGGATCTTTAAGACATATGCCACTGATTTCTAATAGCTGTATTAAAGCTTGTTTGTTTTGTTTTTTTTGGACAAGTGTCGGGCTACCATCAGCACAACTGTCAGGTGTGAACAGTTGAACATTGTCAAGCATCGGGAAATTTCCCTGGTGTGAATAGGGCCTTAGAGTATTTATCTGTGCTACTGAAAGTTTGAAGCTCATAGGCTTAATTCACACAGCTTTATAATAAGGCTTTTTTTAGTCATGTGATATGCTATTTTTTAATTTTATTGGCCTAAAAATAAGGATCTTTCTGCTGTTAGCTTTTCACACTGAGCCTCAACGTAAGTATTTATATTGTCATCACTGTTACCAGAGAAGTGATTTTTGAATAGCGGGGCTCCATAATGTTTTATGAAAGATTTAATAATCACAAAACATAAAGCACACTAGTGGAAATTGTTAATCCCAAGAAAAGCTGGCCAAAAACACAAAATCCACCTATTTTCTCTGCTCCCCATACATAATAAGAATAAGTTGTGGGGAAGAAATGTGGGGTGCTGTCCTAGATTTAGGATACTCCTCATTCTCCAGGATCTCGTCAGAAGGAGGGGATGATCACCTCCCTGCATTATAGTAGCCCAGGGGAAAAGTGCAAATATTACATTTTCTTTTATCTTGTAATCTATTTTTTTGCAGCATTTTGGCATGGGGGAACAAAGTTAATAGACTGACCTTGCTCATAGTGTGTGGTCCACTTTTAAAGCAATGCTTGTTCTCAAACTACTTGAATGCATAAAGCATTGTGGCTATGGATATTCAAGTATTTACATACATATTGGAAAGCTGTAAATTGGCTTTAAAACATACCCTCCGTGACCTCTATGGCAGCAAGTACAGTGATGCAAGTCATCTGCATTGAAGCACTGAAGAGCACCAATCACATTGCAGTAGGCATTATCTAGTACAAGTTATAAAAAGCAAGTAAACACCAGACTGGTTTAAATGGGCAATTCCTCTTTCTCTTGATAGTTATTTAAAATGCTCCCTACTGCATGTGCTAGCATTTATTGTGCAACATCTTTACCAAAGGTTACACATTAGATGTGTCTGTAAAGTGTTAGACTTCAAAATGTAGAAAAACGAGTGCCTGTAGCCTGGGGGTGGCAAGCTGCTTCAAGCTAAACTACTTTCTTAGTGTGGAGGTAGCAAATGAAATACCTTTTATTATGTTTACATGCGATACCCCCATTTTATGCAAAGTTTAGGCCTTGGAACACCCTAAATGGAGCAGTAGAATTCTTGGTTATATACATATTACCAAGTTGGGGGGGGGGGGGGGGTGCAGATACCTGTATAATACAGGTATCTGCACCCACTTCCGGGACTAGCTAGCCACAGATGTCCCGCCCCTATCCGCAGCTGCCCGCATGCGCAGTAGGGAACCGGGCAGTGAAGCCGCAATGCTTCACTTCCTGATTCCCTGACAGAGGATGGCGCCGGGGGCAGCCAAGAGACGAGCGATCGCTCGTCATCTTCTGCCGACATCGCTGGAACCTGGAACAGGTAAGTGTCTATTTATTAAAAGTCAGCAGCTGCAGTATTTGTAGCTGCTGACTTTTAATATTTTTTGTGCAGGTGGACTCCCTCTTTAATTCCACTTTAGATACCCTCTACAACAGGGGTCTCAAACTGGTGGCCCACTGCTCTACAAGATGTAGTAGTGATGTGGAAGTCAGCAGGAGGAACCACTGAGCGCTGCATGGGATCAGGAAATGAACACACCTAGGAGATTCGGCTTCTTATCAGGCATCAATGGAAGATTTCTCTTCAACGGAGCGGGCTAGCAAAGAAGACAGTATTTACTCTTTGTGATTGCAAGGTTTTTATTTAATTTTTTTAGTTTTCTGGAGAATTCCTGAGAGGGTCACTTTAAAATGCAATTTTATTTTATTTGCTTAGTATTAAAAACCAAATCCAGGTGCCAGAGAACTTTCTTTGAATGATCTCTGATAAGCCTGTGTAAAATACAACACAGTATCTTGTGGATAGACTGTATTGAATGTGGCTCGGACCCCCATGCAGTTATTTCATATTAAACAGTTGTGGATAAAAGCTTGGAAAAGATCACTTCTATGGTAATAAGTTTAAGAAGTCCATTGTTTTTGAGACTTAAAGATATGGTTTACTGAGACCTCTGTTTGTCTATCGTAAAATCACCTTCTGTTAAGGTGTGTGTGTGTGTGTGTGTGTGTGTGTGTGTGTTTTTATAAAAGTAAACATGAAACAAAGGTGTGTTCTCTGCAATCTTCTCTCTGATGTGTTCTTAGCACCACAAAGCATTAGAAGCTGAGGGTTTGCTTTGAACTTGTATCCATGACAAAGCTCTTTCCACCAAAAGCTAGTCTTTCACTTATATATGGACATGGGTGTGAGAATCACCATGCTGGGTTCTTTTATGTCTCTGACTCTTACCTGAGCCCCATCTCAATCCAGCGATGTTCCACAAGAGTCGGCTGTCTGGGACTCTCCCTCCTCGGCTGAGACAACAGCGAAGCACCATTGGCTCCCGCTGCTGTCAATCAAAGTCAGTGAGCCAATGAGAGAGTGGGCTGGGCCACGGCTCCATGTCTGAATGGACACATGGAGCTGCATCTCAGGTGCCCCCATAGCAAGCTGCTTGCTGTGGGGGCACTCAACAGGAGGGAATGGGCTATGAACACAGAAGAGGAGGATCCGGGCTGCTCTGTGCAAAACCACTGCAACAGAGCAGGTACGTATAACATAACATGTTTTTTCTTGGGCGGAGAGATTAGACTTTAGTATCACTTCAAGTACTGAAATCTCCCAGCCAGTGTTCCCTACTTTGTACCCCTCCATGAAATCCCATTGTTCTTGTAGTACTGTCATTAAAGTGGTTGTAAAGGCTAAGGTGTTTCTTTTTTTATTTTTTTTTACCTTTTCTCTGCTTTTAAGGTAAAAAAAAAAAAATTTTGATGCTAAGAACATTTTAAGCAGTTACAGAGAATACCTGCAGATCCTGCCAGAAATTCAGTATCCGTATCACCTCCTGTGAGATGAATGAAGCAAAAAGAAGGTTCTATTTCTTGTGTAAACTACTAAGAACATTTTTTTGTTTGAGGTTTGTATACCGTTTGGAATTTTTCCATTTTTTTACCAAGTAGCCCATTTTTGCTTCTCAGCAGTTTATCTTCTATTTGTGGTACCTTTTTTGTAAATAGTAGTTCTCACTACTATACCAGATTCTAGATAAATAATGGTTTCCGATGTGAGAGCAAGTACTAAGCGTTCATTCACAATGATGTGATATACAGTGTGCAGAGCTACAGCGTCAGTGACTCTGTCGGTCCAACAGTGTATAAATCCACATTGTTGATATTGAAATGTCGGCCTTGGAAGCAATGACCAATAGGAACCCTGGACGCTGTATTCATGTAAACATTGCACAAGCATTGCATGCGTACAGCAAATATGCAGGATCCTTCTGCCAGCAAGATTATGGGTATTTAGTGGATGTATTTTGGGTACGTCTGTGCGAATGAGCCCTAAGAACAAGAAGCTCCTGCCTAGTGCCCAGCCAGTATGTCCAGAAACTTGCAGTGTTTATACCAACCAAAATATTTAGCTGTACGGAGATGTCTTGTACATTTTTATATACATGGCAGTTTGCTGTCACTGCGATATGTTGCATTGTATATCATTTTATACCAATTATCTTCCCTGAATTGTGTTCAGAGCACAATAAAATCATTGATCTAGAACAAAATGTCTATTCTTAAAATGGTGCCTGCTGTTTACTTGCTGTGCCCTCTGCACTTTTTTGTTACAGAGAAATGTCTGCTCTGATTTCATTCCAACCAGGAAATCATGTTGAAAACATGGAACTCCAATCTGTTCAGATAGCATTGTTCCCGAGTGTGACAGTGAGCAGACCCGGCATTCCAGCTTAGAAACTCTACAGTTGTATAGCAACATACCATCTTCCTAGCCTCGCCAAGCCCTTGTAATGTGACACTTGCTGTCCCCCGACCTGTTCAAGGCTTCTGCACTTCTATATGTTGCCAGTAGCTGCTAATGCCTTAGAAATATTTTAGCTGAACTGGATTGTTCTTTGAGCATAACTATAAAAACTTATTGACCTTGGAATACAGTCTTTATACCCTTTTTATTAATTTTTTTTGTTCCCATTTTCATTTTATGTTTTTATATAGTTTGCAATGTCTTTAATGTACAGTAAACCTAGATTTATTTTATTTTTTTTTTTTTTTAATTGTGGATAGAGTAGGGAAGAGTTCAATCTATTTTTGCTGTCTATGGAAACAAATGCAAATAACGAGTTTAGAACCGCAGAAATCTTTGTTATAATGATGACTTTAGTATGGAGATTCCAGGTTAACGCAGTGTACAGTTATGGATGGTTAATGGGTTCATTAACACATGTTGGAGGTAAGCATGTGCTAAGATCATTCCAGCAATGTCAAATATACAGTGTGTGTATGTGTATACCTAGGTGGATGCAGCATAGATCCGATGCTGCATCTGTCCCCGTGGCCTCTGCACTGAGAACTGAACGATCAAACATCACTGGACGCTCAGTTCTCTCCTCCACTCTGAGCCGAAAGTGATGACTGTCAGTCGGCTCTGGGCTGTGGAGGTGAAGGGAGCGGCTGGCTCACTGAGATGGCTGCCAGTCCAGGGCTCTGGGTGGATCAAGCACCTGGACCGGCCGTATGATGTGAACATTGCATGAAGCTCTAGATATTCAGTCTAAAGCTGGCCATGCATGGATCCATGCTAAACTGAGCAAATTGATGTGCTGGCTGGTTGTACAGGAGTTGATCTACCTATTGACTTCTGTACAAACACGCTGTTGGAAAATAATCACACGATCCAACACCAGCGAGTGTGTGGATGGGGAATTTGGGTGGTCTTTTTTTTGACCCGCTGGTTGAACAGAAAAAAAATGACTAATGTATAGGCTGCCTGGTGCGGTTTTACAGTCTGAAGAGTATAGATTACTTGTTTCAACTTAAAGGTCCTCATCTCTGTACTGACAGTGATTAGAAGTCTGGAGTTGTATTTTTGTCAATCCCTGGTTGTCATCAGGGTCACTATTTGAAGATTTCCCCTCCTTTCTGTTCTGGTGACAACCCAAAATTTGTGTTTCTCTTGCATTTTCACTCTCAGTGATAACAGTACACATGACATAAAAGGTGAGTATACCAGACAGCAATAAAAACCTAACAAGTGTTCTATTCCCTCTCCACTCTATCCAATAAGTAGACGTGTCAGTTGGATGCTTTTAGCATTGCACAATGACCCAGTTTAATGTAAGCAGTTTTACCTAACAAAGGACCGCATCTAGTTATCAAAGGCTGCCCTAAGGCTCGGGGTCACACTGCCGTGACTTGGGATCTGTCTTGAGACCCCTAGTCACATGGAATCCCATGTTATTGAGAGCTCTCTCAGCACTACTGAAGTCTCTTCCTGTACTAATTCAACGTGACTTCTATCCGACTTTTGCCCATAGACTTGGAAGTCGGATCCTCATCTGTATTGCTGTGATTTGGATCAGACGTTACAGGTAGATTACCCAGACATTCCTTGCGTTGTTGCTCCTCCCTTGCTTCAAAGTCATACTCAAGTCACCAGAAAGTTGCCTGGTAAAGTTGCATATCTTTTAGGTTGCAGTAGAGTGACCCGAGCCTTACTCAGGAGGTGTTAATTCTTAAGATACTGTTGGGTGTTTAGTTTTCTGATAAAATCCCACAACTTGCATAGCTTGGTATAATTTTTATGATATATTCTTAAAAGTTCTGTTGGCCCCTTTTCCCTTCTGCACTCCAGACAAGCTGAAAAGTTACTGAAAATGTTTTACTTTTTCATGGTAGTATTCAGCCTATGGGTTTGGGGAAGTCACCCCTCTTATCACATTGAGTCATGTATACTTTAGTACTAGGCTTGTTTACCAGGAACCAAAATGCTGTAATAATCGGAGAAGGAATCCTCTTGTGTGCTGTATGGACTGCCCTGTTCCTTCCTCCCAGCCTGCACATTCCTCCATTCACCTCTGAGCGGGAGCCTGGAAGGAGGCCGTACTAAGCCTGACATCAGCCAGGATGTCACTTCATGGTGACTCATAGCAGGGAAGTGACTTCAGCACAGACTGCAGAAGACGAGCTTGAAAGTAAACAAACCCAGGCAATTAATGGCTTGACTTTTTTGGCACGTATTTATGAGAAAGTGATCTATGAACTATGTCCCAAGTTCTTGTTCAGATGATCAGTGAGCAGTCGTTTAGCATTAGACATATTGTGGATGAGCAGATTCTGGTAATGCATAAGGACAAATTCCAATGCCTGCACTCATCTATCTGCTCTGTGTATGAGGCTAGGGCTACATGACCAGTTTTTAAATCTCTGAGCCCTGAAAACTGCTAATTAGTACTACTGCAGAAGATTGGTGATTAATGAATTAGTTTTATGAGATTACTCTCACGGGGTATACTTGAATGTGAAAAATCACCCAAGATTTGCCTAAATAAAGTTGCTGATTACTCTCCTACACCCGTATAATCCTACGAAGGAGAGGAGATAGCAAGTTTCTGCTAGGGGATTATTGCATTGTGTGATAGTGGTAGATTGATCCCTCAATTGCACTGCTGAAAATCTTTTATGTAGCAGCTCTCATAAAAAGCAGTGTTACATTAAGAGATTAGTCTTACAAGATTTTAATAACACAAGTGAGCAACTAAAAGATTGCCCATGTATCCCCAGACTGAATGACAATTTTATTTATCTGTTGATAGGAGCCTCTAGTTAAAGTGGTAGTAAAGTCTTAGTAAAATAAAAGTGCCTCCTGCAGGTTTGTCATAATGTATTAATGTATCCTAGTACATTATGTAAGACTTGCCTACCAACAGAACCCTCTTGCGTTGGGCTGTTGCAGCTCTCCCAGGCGCTTCCATGTTAACCTGGTCTTCCTTCTGGGTTCCGAATCTTCAGTCACTTGAATGGTCGGGCTGCGGTGACGTCACTCCCACACCTGCACACAGGAGTTACTTCACCACTGCACAGAGAGGGGCTGTAAATGCGGTCTTGGCTCAGATTGCATTACCGCTGACTGTTAGGTGCGTTATTTATTACAGAAAAGACCTATAGGGTCTCTTCTGTTTTAAAGACCCTGCCTGTCGGTGGATTTTTTAATGCTTGGGTTTACTACCACTTAATTCAGTAAAGCCTATCTGGCTGATGAGGCAATGAACAGCAGTGAAACTATTACAGATATTGGGTAAGATGAGGGAAAGGTAATTATGGAGAATTTACCAGCATGCTGGCAAGTAAGGCTACAGCACACTGATTTTAGCTAGCGTGCTGCTTCTCTAGCAGTTGAAAGATTAGCTAAAATGAGTTGCCTCCAAATGCATGGTTAGTGAAGACCAATTCGACGGAAGGCTCAGTCTGTCTCTCCAAAAAGAAATATGTATGAATAGACAGGTTGGGGAAAAATCAGCATGGGCAGCTGACACCTTTGTTCCTGCAGCTGGTACATCTTAAGGGCACTTTCACACTGAGGCGGTAGCGGTAAAGCTCCGCTAGTTTTGGTGGTGCTTTACCGCTTTTTAGGCAGCGCCTTGCTGCGGCTAGTGGTGTGCTTTTAACAACCCCAAAGGGGTTAAAAGCACCGCTGCATATTCATTTAAATGGGCAGGGCGTTTTCGGAGTGGTGTATACACCGCTCCAAAGATGCCGCTTGCAGGACTTTTTTTTAAATGTCCCACAAACGCACCGCTCCAGTGTGAAAGCACTCGGGAGTGACAGGAGAGGCGCTATTTTTAGTGCTAAAACACCTCTAAAGTGCCTCAGTGTGAAAGTTTGCTTAAGAGAAGAATGGCTTTAAAAAATAAAAAAAAATCCTACTCCCCTAGATGGTTGCAGCTGTCCCCCGACGCCTCTAAGACCGAGAAGTGATCGATCATACACCGCTGATCGCTCAGATTTCGGTCTTTAGCCTGCAGAGAACTGGCAACTGTCATCCATACTTGTACAAGCATAGTCCATGCCGATCATGAGCATTGGTCCACAAAGTACCATTATATTTTCTGCAATCGTGTTATGCAGAATTTTTCTGTTGTATTATCAAGCTTTTGGGTTATCGGTGTCTTTTATTATGTGTATAACTAGTATGATTTCCAGAAGTTGTCATTTTTAAAAATGGTTTTATGGTGGGCCTATAACATCATTATGATGTCAGGGGGCGGGGTAGAGCCTATTCTCTGTTCACTGATTGGTGGATGGTAATTTTTCTGGTTTGCACTTGTCACATGCCTTTACAAGGGGTCCTATGAGGCTCCAAAACATCACCTTTGTAACTACGATGTGATCATTGACTCTGGAAATCCTTGGTGTGCTGGTGACATACTTCTTGCTCCTCTCACCTGAAGCTGGGCTGGATGACAAAGGGAAGATCACAAGATTGGACCAGAGAGGCCTGAAAACAGGTAAGTATACAGATCTCTTTTCCACTGGTTAGTCCGTATTGAACCTGGAAGGGGGAAGGGAGCATTTTTAGGCTTGTTTAGGTGGTGCCTGGAATTCCACTTTAAACTGCAGCTACTGCAATGTAACGAAAGGTTGGAGACCGCACTTTTCAAGTACAGTAGTTGTACACACAGCAGTGAATCAAACGTTTTTATCCGTGTCATTTAAATCACATGGACCTGGAAAATGTCCCTCCAGAGATTGTTTGCAGAATGTCAGAGTCTCTGCTTTATAAATATCCTCATAAGTGTCCCCTTATTAGTTGCCAATTTTTCTTGAAGTAGTCCAGAAAGCATTTTGGTTTCTGTCTTCTGTAGACTGATACATGAAGGGCTCTATACCTTAGCTTGTATAGCAGTGCATTAGTGTAATTAAATGCATTATAATATAAATGTGTTGTAATGAGAGACGCATGCTTGTGACTTATTAGATCTGCAGTCGGGCAGGAAGTAATTTTTCTTTGAGATTATTTTTCCCATTTCTGTTCTATCACCATCACTGCACAATTGATTATCTTTCCTAATCTACACATGGTCACCACTCATGCCCTTTGATTCGTCCCTCTCCTTGCTATATTGCCCTTCTAATCTGTTTCATTATACTGGGACAGATGCATTTCAGACACATCTATCCATCAAGTGTCCACCAGTTTTTTAGAAAGGGTGGTTTAAAGTATGCATTTACTGATATTTTCCCATTAGGCATGTTTTAAATAAAATTTGATTTTAATAATTGCAAGGACCATTTCTTCATTGTCCTGGGTAGATTTCCTAAGGAGACGAGGACAAGGTTCCCTCCCCGTTTTTTGTTCTGTCTACTTGGCTTGGTAATAAGGGGAATAATTTGAAGCTCTTTGAATGCAGGTAAAAAGAACCAAGTTTGCTATCCTTTCTGGGTCGCTAAAAAATCAAAAGGGACCAAATGTAATAAATAAGAGCTGAAAGCCTATTGGGGGAGAACACCAACCATCGGAGAAGATGAAGTAGCACCAGTATCTCTAAGCAAAAGGGAACAGTTTGAAGCTGCAGAATGTTGCTAAGTCGTTATTTACAGAGATGCTTTTTAGATTAAACTAAACCCCAGGCAAACCGCTAAATAAAAAATGAATAACCCCTAAGGGAGCTTTTTTTACCTTTAAAAGTTGTATTTTTGTTCATCCAGTTTTGTTATTTACAGAACCAGCCACATGGTACAGCCAAGAGGGTGACACCCCTAAGTTGCCATACTCTGTTGGAAACTTAGGTCAGCAGTGATTTCAATCTGTATGTGTGGCCGACCGTCATTTGATCAACTTCTGTCAAATGGACATGCTGGAAAACTTTTCTTAATCAGCAGCTGCAGTCTCTGATCAGTGTATTCTGACATCAGCAGAAGCCGCTGTTAAATTACAATATCCTTCAACTACCTTGTTAGCGTGCATGGAGGAATCTGCATTGGTTTGTGTCCGTTTATATCTATCTAGAGTATTTCTGGGCACACAGACTTAGATGTACGGTTTTGAAAAGTCTTGCCTATTACTGTTTATATTTTGAAGTTATGTTAATACATTTTCATTATCATTAAAACCATACTGCAGCCAAATTCGTTTTTGTTTCATGTAGAGTGAAGTGGATTAGATGGGGTAGATATGTGTTTTTTTTTTTTTTCCATTGTCGCAGTGACTGACCACAGACATAACATGGACAAGTACAGAGAAGAAGTGTTAATGTGTCAGAAATAAAGTGTGCTCCTACCTTCCTGTCTGACGTGACAACACAGTATATTTTTGGCTCTGAATTCTCAATGCCTGGTACACACAAGGAGATTATCGGACAAATTATTGTTTTTTATTTTAATTTTTTTCATGCAAATCCTCAGATCGATTTTTGTGCATGTTCGATCAAATATCGGATGAACTGTCCTGATCGGCTCTGTACTAACGATCAGATTATCGCATGATCGCTCTGAAATCAGTATTTTTTTTTTGTGCGATTTTTCTGATCGTGTGTACCGGGCATAAAAGCACATGTCGGCTTTGCCTGCTCCATTTCTGACACATTACACACAATAACATACACCTCATTTCCTTCCCCCTCCTATCTCCATGACCCTTCATTGTGCTCAGGAAGTTATTGTCTTGCAACATTTTTGGCAAAATCAACCGGTACTTTTTGTATCAAACAGATCTAGTAAAGCAGATTAGAAGGGAATAAATGAGAATGTTTAATTGTTATGATTTGTATACACTTTAAAGTGGAGTTCCACACAAAAAATGGAACTTCCGCTTTAAGTACTTGTGACCCCCTGACGTGCCACGGGGTGTGTGTGTGTGGGTGTGTGTGGTGTGTGTGTGTGTGTGTGTGTGTGTGTCTAGTTTTCACAGGCACCCAGCCCCCACTTCCTTTCCTGGTGCAGAGCGTAAGTTCACCCCCCCCCCCCCCCGCAATCTTCTGGGACACGTCACGGCTCAGTCATTCACAACACATGCGTGGCTCACGCATGCGCAGTGCTCTCCTGGCTGTGAAGCCACAGCCGGGTGCCCACACTTACAATGCCGGCGCCGCAGAGAGAAGGGGGAGAGAAGCAAGGCTTTGAGCAGCCACATAGCTGGACTGTGGGACAGGTGTGTGTTTATTAAAAGTCAGCAGCTACACTTTTTGTAGCGGCTGACTTTTAAATTGGTGGAACTCCGCTTTAAAGTTAAATTCCATGTTGTCTCTTTTTAAATAGTTAAGAAGGGTCAAGCTGGCCCAGGCAACTGAAGTAGCATTAGTTGCATACACTAAGTGCCTGTTCACTCTGGGGCGGCTTTAAAATCGCCCCATACAGCTCGACTTGCCTGCAAACGACTTCTGTAATAGAAGTCAATGCAAGCCACTTCGAAGTAGCTCCAAGCGGTACAGGAACCTTTTTCGAAGACTCAAGTCGCTCCGACTAGAACGGTTCCGTTGCACTGCATGGAGCTCAACTTGTCAGGCAGCTAAGTCGCCTTAGTGTAAACCGGGAATTAGCAGTGGTGTGTTCCAGTAGCAGTACAGATAATTTCCCATCTGCTGCTCGAATTAGAGTCTGAGTACTCCTCTGCTAATCAGAAGTTGCCTTGTATTTTAATACACGGCTTATTCTGATTGGCCAAGGCAGTGATTGTGATGCACTCAGCCCCCCTCTTTTGATATTTGGCAACAGACGGAAAGTTGCCTATACTGCTACAGAACACAGCACTAACTGTATGTAGCTAATGCTACTACAGTCCATTACAACACACACAGTGCCTGAAAATATTTAAAGTGACATTAAATTCTACTTTCCCAGCATGGATACAGAGTGAGGAAGGGGGTCAGCTGTGGTGGTAGGAGTGCAGGGGAGTTGGCATGAAGGTGCTGTGGGTGAAGGTTTCCAGAGTGGTAATAAGAAAGGAGCTGCAGGCAAGGTGATGGGTGTTGCAGGTTTGGTGGTGAGTGGTGCCTCCGCAAATAGCAATAAGCTGTAACCCCAGATGCAGAGGTCAGGTGAGAAAGTTGGTGGGGGTGTAAACAGGCGAACATAATGTAGCGGCCATAACCCCTAGGGGCGGCTTACCAATTACCTCCTCGTAGCTCGTCGGTTGTCTAGGGGTTCCAGGATTAGTACCCAGTAACTTCAGATGCTGACACACAAGTCCTTTTTTAGGATTTTTATTTTGCAGGGGTAACATCCAACTATAACAGTCTCAGGTGGGAATAGAGGACACGGTTGATAAAACTCAGGCACTTTGAACTGCTGACATCCTCTGAATGTCTTAGTTAGCCCAGAGAGTAGCCACTCGCAACTGGGCGCTTCACTGCTGGATAAACCTCTAACCGTAGATTTAGCAGCCAACATGTGATCTGGAAAATTTGCAAAGTCTCTGCCACAGACTAGATTGTAACTGAAGATAAGTAGGAACCTTTCCCACAGTACCTGGATCTCCCAGCCTTCTTGGCGATACTGTGAGAAATGCGGATTCTCTAGTGTCCATACAACTCGGCTCCCAGGCTCTTACCAAGCAGCCAGCTTCTTGGCCCTTATCCGATGAGTCCTCCCCTGGTCGTGTCCCTCCAATACCGAGAGCACACCGGAACACCTCTGAATCCTCCTTCAGTAATTGGGCCTCAAACTAGCCAGTTCTGAGGCTCGGGAACGGACGAATCCCCACCCCAGACCACGAGGGCCTCTGGGGCTGGTCAGGGTGACCATGCTTGCGGGGACGGCAGACACTCCTGGGCCCGGGACCCCTCACGGGGCTGGCCTGGACTGGAACCAGGAATCAAAGCAGCAGCCGAACCCTGAACACGTGACTTCAGCATCTTAAATACCCCTTCCCAGACCATCCAGCGGGGTCAGACGTTCCCACTGATTGGCTCCAGGAAAGATTGGTACCCAACACGTCCAACCAGGCTTGGTTCTCAGCCTGTTACAGGTGCCTCACTGCACCTATGAATAGGCAGAACTTCAGTACAGCCCAGCCAAACTGACGCCAAAGTAAAAGACCTGTACAATTAACCCCCAGAACTCTGTTACAGTTCTGGAAAACTAAATTTACATATGTATAGCGCACACTTAGTCAAGTGTCGGCGCTACAATAAGAAGGCCTGGGATTATAGAAGTCTATTTGGGATCTACTGCACACACACAGGCAGAGGGAACCAGAAGATGTACCAACCATAAATAAATATTACTGCAGAACACTGTTGAACTCGGTGCCAACTGTGCGAGTATACAGCGGAAGAGGGGGATAGAATGGTAAAACGTTCAGAATATGTTGGATGAAAATGTTCTTATGCTGAAAGGTACTATAGTTATAAGGCAATTTAATCTGTGTTTTGCACAGTTTATCACTCCTCACTTCTATATTATTGAACCTTATTATTTTGAACTTATTCAGCTGAAATGAAGGGGAAATCAAAGCTCCATTTTACTTCCCGTGTTCTCCCCCTTTTCATATACTGTACCTATAGGAAACCAAACTACACTGCATGGCACCATACTAACCAGTACATGCTAGCAATAGAGACATTTTTCAGTTAACTGAACACAGTATATTGTATAAATTAGTATGCAGGCTGACTGTCTTTCCATTATTAGCACAAATTGCTTGGGGAGGCGTTTGTGAAAGCGGAACCTGAGAAAAGCAGAAGCTTCAAACTTCACAACATACCATGGTGTTATTCACAGCAGAAATACATTTTTGTTATACATACTGCATATCATTGTAACAATCTTTGCTTACTAGACCCACATCCTGATGGTAACATGTTTTGTGAGCAGAAAAAAGATATACAGATGTCTTTATTATCAGATATTGTGTGTGCAAACACCAGCTTTGGTGACTGCAAGTCTGTTTATGTAGAAGAGGAAACCGCGAGAAATAGCCCGATGGGTCGCAATTACTCTTCTCCCTCCAAACTTCCTCTTTCTCGTGAAGCGAATGTCGGATTTAAAACTTTTATTCTTATTCTGTGGCAGAACAGTGTGGATGGCGGTGCACTGTACATGCTTCGCTCTCGTATAGAAGGCAGCCTTCAGCTGTCTCTCCAGCATATATCTGAGTGACGGGCCTGACCATTGGGGCGGACAGTTCTTTGCACAGTTATGGCAATTCCAGCCAGACATCTGCATTGTGTGGGGAATAAGTGAGGACAGTTCAAGCTTGGGAAAGGGTCACAGATGTTCCTCATTGGCATTACAGGACAGGAAATCGTGGTATGTAGGAAAATATATATCACCATACATTTCTCTGCATTTTGTTATTAGTAACGTTAAGATATTAAAATTTGACCTCAACCACTTCAATACAGGGCATTTTCACCCCCTTCCTGCCTAGGCCAATTTTCAACTTTCAGCGCTGTCACACTTTGAATGGCAGTTGCACGGTCATGCAACGCTGTACCCAAATAAAATTTTGATCATTTTTTTTTACCCCACAAATAGAGATTTCTTTTGGTGGTATTTGATCACCTCTGTGTTTTTTTTATTTTTTGCGCTATAAACAAAAAAAGACCGACAAGTTTTGAAAAAAAAAAAAAACTTTTTGCTATAATATCCCAATTTTATTTTTATAAAAACAAATTTTTCTCAGTTTAGGCCGATATGTATAAGCAATAAGCTTTAATTGGTTTGCTCAAAAGATATAGTGTCTACATAATTGGGGATAGATTTGTAATTATTATTATTTTTTTTTTTTCTACTAATGCAGCGATCTGCGTATTTAATTTTTTTTGATTGTGACATTGCAGCGGACAGATCGGACACTTTTGACACTATTTTGGGACCATTGCCATTTATAAAGCGACCAGTGCTAAAAAACGCACTGATTTACTGTATAAATGTCACTGGCAGCTGAAGGGGTTAAATGTGTCCCCTAGGGAGTGATTCTAACTGTGGGGGGAAGGGGACTGATGAGGGGAGGAGACAGATCAGTGTTCCTATATACAAGGAACATACGATCAGTTCACCTCTCCCCTGACAGGACGTGGATCTGTGTGTTTACACACACAGATCCGCATCCCAGATTCTCCTTGAGTCCTCCTTCGGTGCTTCTGGCCCCTCCCTTTTGAGTGCCTCGACAGAAAGCAGCTTACTATGGGGGCAGCTGAGCCACAGCTCCCTGTGTCCATTCATGGCACATAGCCCCCCCCCCCCCCCCCCCCCATTTCTCTCCTCATTGGCTGGCTGACTGACTTTGACAGCAGCGGGAGCCAATGGCGCCACACTGCTGTCTCAGCCATTGAGGGGAGTCCCCGGCAGTTGGGAACTTCCTGCAACATCGCTGGGTCTAGATCAGTGGTCCTCAACCTGGGGGTCGAATTGCTGGGGGTCACCAAATCTTTGGCTGTTCCTGAAGCCTGTACCATTCTCCCAGCCACCCTGCAGGGCTGTCCCTGAAGCCTGTAGCCGGCCAGCTGGGCTGTTCCTGGAGCCCATGGCCGCCCACTCAGCCTCTTCACAGCCGCCCATTCAGTTTTCAGCATGGCTGAGGGGCACAGACTAGAGGTCAGCTGACTGGTGAGAAATGTGAAGTGGGAGGAGCTGGAGGAGACCTTATCTCCTGATTTTGGCATAGGTGTGACTGCTGCGCGACACCACAAAGTCCGAGACACAGTGTGTAACACTACCTGTGATTATAGTTGCCATTAAAAGTCCCCAGTACAGTTCTCAGATCAGCAGATGACCTTGATCAAGAGCACCTAAGTTAGCTGATCAGAACCCCCCCCCCCCCCCCCCCCCCCCCAGCACTGCCACTCATCCCAACTTCCCCCAGTAATGCCACTTATCCCATTTCCCCCCATCAAGGAGAAAGAGAAGGAATACAATTAGCGAATACATGGAAGGGAGAGGAAAAGAGGGGAGGAGCAAAGAAAAAGGAAGAGAAAGAATAAGCGAACGAGAGCTAGAGAGAGGGATGGGGGGAAAAATAAAATATTTGGGATAGAGTTAAAAGGGAAAGAAAGGAGAACAACAAAGAGTGGTAAATCCTAAAATGTACCATAAGGTGTTATAATACTGTACGAGAGGAAGGGACTCGGGGAGTGCTAAATGTCCGTGGGTTAGGGGCGCAAATTACTTGTCTTGCCTTGGGTGCTGACAACCCACGCTACGAATTTTTTTTTACTGTTAGTGAAAAGGGTTACGGCACTAAATGGGTTGAGAACCACTGGTCTAGATGGACCTCAGGTAAGTATGGGGGGGGGGGGGGGGGGAAGGCTTTTTATCTTAATGCATAGAATGAACCTATGCAAAAACCTTCTGCTTTTCCAACCACTTTAAGCACATTCCAGGATTCTAGAAATGTCCCCAGACTTTTCATTTACGTTTCTGTACCTTTTTCCTTATATTTAATTGTCCTTCAAGCCGCTAAGGCTACCAATGTACACAATTAGGTAACCGTCTAATGGTTGGTTTTGTCTAACAGATTTTTCACAGATGAACATGAGAAGCCAAACTGATCTGTAGAGCTGGAGTTGTAGGCCATTTTCTGTTAGATGATCGTGTTTCTTTGTGCGTTTTTATAATTTTGTCTTTTATATATCTCTAAAAGCAAAACTTTTTTAGTGTATGGAAGAATTTAGAACCTTTTAGGTATTCTTTGCTGTCTGTGTCTCTGCTAGGGAGAGTCACTCTCTATATGTCATGGTGACCACTGTCACTTGGGGCCCAAAGGGAAATATAACATTGTGTGTTGTCATCAAGACTAGAGAACCTGAGAATCATTCACGGAATGAAGTGGGGGCGGGGTGGTGTTTGTTCAACACTAGTGCTTCTGTCTGAGACCCTCATAGTCCTTTTTTTTTTTTTTTTAAACAAAATGGAGACCCTCATAGTCTAAGCGGGCCGGAAGTAGAGCAGACGCTGTACTACCCGGCTTAAAGAAAAGTAGTGATTTTAAAGTACATTTATCCAGACTTTTATTACAGAAGAACTGACAAAGATCTGTGTCTGGAGTTGGGCTTTTACAAACTGAATATCACTTAAAAAGAAAAATCAATGAGTGAGCATTATGGTTAATGTACATCTAATTTATTATTTGTATGTTTTTAAGTAGGACGTTATTGGAAACCTGTAGTGAGAGGAATATGAAGGCTGCAACTGCTGACCACCTTGTGAAAATGCTAGTTGCCACACTGTTATCATTATTACTGTGACCAGGCAGGGTGACCTCATAAAAGCATGTAGACAGGAAAAACTGATTTTTCATACTTTCATAAGTCGATGAGTTACAAAGAACTGAAGCCATCAGATCAGTGTAATATGTGACAGTCCGAGAACTATTTTCTGATGGAGTTTAGTAATAACGGCCGTTATACTTCTCCACTAAAGGACTAGTGCTGAGTCTTCCAGTATAACAATGCTTCTTTGTGAAGTGTCACCACCTTCTTCTTTTTCTTTAAACGTCTGCTAAGAACATAGACCTCCCTGTCACATTGAGGAGAAGGCAGGGAAAGTTGGCTTACAGGGAAGTACAGTTTAGAGTTTTTAGTGCAATATTTACATGAAATGTTTAATTTGGCTTTTTTCCATTTTTTTTTTTTTTTTGATAACTGCATTTTGTATGCAGATTTGAACTTGTTCCTTCTACTGTTGTCAGTCATTGGTGAATGTAATTGGAAATCGTGGTTATGACTAGAGATAAACCCATTTATTCTGATGCCTCTCCCACAGGTCATATAATACAAACAATACATGGAAACAATATTTTTATAACCTTAAACGTAAAATCGAATATTCACCCAAATGTTTGTGTACATTTCAAGTGATTGAGTCTTCCATTCACCTTTTAGACCCCTTTCACACTATAGTGTGGCCTCATCAGCGCCGCTAGTTTTAGTTGCGCTTTATTGATTTAGCCGTGCTTTTCAGTCGCTAGTGGGGTTCTTTTAACCCCTGCTAGAGGCCAAACAAAGGGTTAAAGTGCCCATGTTGCGGTGCTGCCGAAGAGCTTTGCAGGTGCTTCGGCAGCGCTGCCTATTCATTTCAATGGGCAGGGGAGGTGGAGGAGCCGTGTATAACACCGCCCCAAAGATGCTGCTTGCAGGACATTTTCTAACGTCCCGTAAGCACACCGCCCCAGTGTGAGAACACTCATGCAGCGGTGGCATGGGAGGTGTTTTTACAGGCGCTATTTTTAGCGCTAAAACGCCCTTCTAAACTTGGGGGGGGGGGGGGGGAGCACTGCATAAATTGATCAAAAGCAAACTGCATAGGTGTGTACCGAGCTGTATGCTGGCCACACATCAATTTTCAGACAAGAATATTCATGCGAAAAACCTTTTGTACATTCACTGAATGAAAGAATCTATTAACGATTAATCGATTATGAAAATAATCGTTAGTTTCAGCCCTACATAATACATTCTCAGTTAGTCAAAAGGAGACTATAGAGGGAAAACAAGGGGGAAATATGGACAGTGTGTTATTTGGCCTAAATTTAAACTGTTTTCAGCTGCACAGAGATTAAGAAGTTAATTTGAAATCTGTAGTGGCTTTTTTTTATCTTGTATACTTTTATACATATTTTTAGTACATTTTTGTTCCTAAAGAGGAGCTCCAGCCGATTCTTCAATTGGCTAACGGGTGCAGGCGATGCCATCCTGACTAGGGAAAGCAAAGCTCACTGCACTTTGTGAATGGGCCGCAGACTTTTGGGACTTCCATGGCAAACTGAGCCGCAAGTAGGAGTGGGTACTTGTGAAATACAGGTACCCCCCCCCCCCCCAACGGTGCCAAATGTGACAGGGGAAGGAGGCAGACAAGCGGAGCTTCCCATTTTGGGTGGAGCCCCACTTTAAATACTTTAGATCAGGGGTCTCAAACTGGCGGCCCTCCAGCTGTTGCGGAATTGCCTAGTCCTACCCAGTTAGTTCTCTGCCTGTGGGAGTCATGCTTGCAACTGTCAGCCTTGCAATGCCTCATGGGACTTGTAGTTCCGCAACAGCTGGAGGGCTGCCAGGTTGAGACCCCCTGCTTTTAGATGTAACCCCCATTTTTCAATGTTTTCCAGCTACACTGGTACAGATGCCACATTTATCAACAATGGAACACTTGAATTGTATGTGTGTGAATGCCAGCGGTTCTAAAATGAATGTGTGTATACAGTATTAGTTCTCGGTAGCTTTTCTCAGAAATGGGCTGTTTTCTGGAATTGAAGTGACTTTTTAGAGCCATCCTCTTCCTCTTTTTAGTAATGTATTGATGTGGAATGGAAGCACTGTGCATGTGTTTTAAATATTCCCAGAGTGGCCCAGAGGTTACTTCTCTTGTGATTTGTATGTTGAATAAACGATTACATCAGTTTCTATTTCTGCCGTTTGTAAATGGAACTTCAGAAATCCACATACACCACTTTTGCCATTTTTAAAGCTTAGAACGGTAGTAAAAGGCTAAAGTGTATATAAACCAAAAGGATTCTTCTTAGTTTTGGGTAAAGCAGGAAATAATAGAACCTTGGTAATGTTTTTTTTGCTGTCTGACATTGCTTGGGAGATTCGCTCTATATTTTTTCTGGTGACCACAGTCATTAGTGATAAAAGAGAATGAAAATCCAAACTTTTAAGGTCTAATTCACATGTGTTACTGCATTGCCTTCCTGTAAAGTTTTCCCCTGTCATTTCCTGTTGTCTTAGGAGAAGAAAAGACGGGAAGTCTCCCAATGGGACACAGATGGCACAAATGTTTTTTGTCTTTAGTTTGACTTGCTACCCCATCTAACAATATTCGCTCTTAGTCATATTAAACCCAAAAGCAAACATTTATTTTATTACAGCTTACCAGTCCTTAGATGTGATGGCTGCATTTTGTTTTTCTTTTAAGCTCTCTTTCCTTTATCACGCAGTGATCTGGCCAGTAAGTCTGGTGTTTTTTCAAAAGAACAAGCTCTCCTGCAGATGCAGCAGTTGCAGGGATGGCACAAGCCATTCAACACCGTCAGGGATGCTTACAATGGTTGGCTTTTGTTAAACCTTTATCCCAAAAGGAAAAAAAACAGTTTGTAAGGTGCC
Organism: Lithobates sylvaticus; assembly: GCA_028564925.1. NCBI lineage: Eukaryota > Metazoa > Chordata > Amphibia > Anura > Ranidae > Lithobates > Lithobates sylvaticus. The sequence continues at coordinate 200,923,492 of CM053031.1, forward strand.
CCTGTGCTCTTTCATCCAGAGTAGAGGCACTCTAATACAGCGAATGTGTTTACTGGCTGGATTAGTGGGGGGCTAAAGAAAGTGAGTGCAGCCACCACATCTAATGATTGGTAAGCTGTAGTATATTACGTTTTTGGGTTTAATACCACTTTTAAAGGCCGTCGTGTACTCTGTTTCCCCCGCTTCAAGTCGCAGCTCTCTAGCGGTCTCTGTAAAGCAGCTGTGAAAACTGGCAGAATTTACTATTAATATTTTTTTATACAAAATACATTATTTGTTAATAACATTTGAGGGACACATGCTGCCCTCCTGGTCCTTCTCTGTGACCCTCTGTGGTTTAGGGCTAGTTCATACCATAAATCGTGCAGGAACACGCTGTGTGTGCCTGTGTGATTCACGTGCGATCTGGGTGTAGTGCATTTTCTACCCATTCATTTAAATGGGCTGAAATCGCACCGGACCGCACCAAAAATAGTGTTTTTAAAAAGTACAGCAACCACATCCCTGCACACTGCAGTTGATCCATTTTATACTTTCTTACATTATTTTGTAGTTACAACTTAATGAGATGTTTAATGGTGCCTTTATTTAGGATTAAGTGTGGTCAATTTTTTACTATGTGGTTCCCTAATCTTTCTCTCCAATGAAGTAGGTTAGACCTTCAGACATAAAGAAGCCCCCATGAAGATTTTGTCCCTTTTTTAATTTTGGCCCAGTGTTTTATCTGAGCTCGGCGTTCCTGGCTTATTATAGTACTAGTGTTTAGGACATAGTTTCTTGGCCATTGCTACTTGTAACATAGTGGTTGTATAACATCTGTTAAATTTGCGATATATAAAAGAGAAGAAATATTTGGCTAATAGCACTCACCGACTATTACTCTGAGCAACAAGGAACTTCCTTTTGGTGTTACAAAAGATACCATCAGGGTGCTATGATAGGAAAATGTATACAAGAGAAAAATTGTGTATACAAATGTTTTTCCTGACGTTATCGCTTACCGCTGGCCACTGAAGCCCACAGAGGATTTGAAACGGTATATTCCTAATAATTTCTACATGCTTTTTTTTCTTGTCAGTGCAATGTATTATTTTTAAGGTGTTAACGTTACTATGCTACTATTTAATTTAATATGCTAGACCAGGGCTCAAAAGTCCTGAGCTACTAGCCAAGCTTCAAAGGTTACTCGCCACCAGCACCTCACTCATGCCCAACCCTGCCCCACCCCTAATTGCGCCCCTAGACACGCCCTCATAAATTATCTCATGAAATGACACTTAAATGTTTTATGAAAATAAGTTACAAAAATATTATAAATATAAAATATTAACAACTTTATCAGTGCCGCCTCACCTGTGCCCCCTCGAAGCAGCCTCACCTGGGCAGAGGAATGCATGGCTGGAGGAAGAGGAGAGCTGCCAGATAGCACGCTGTTACCGGTGCTTACATTATAATTGTCACCACTCTGCTCGACACAGCCCCGCCGCCTCCTGACCTGCGCCTGTGATAGACTGGAAGCCAGTCCAATACTGTGATGTGTTCTGTCTATCACAGGCGCGGGTCAGGAGGAGGCGGGGCTGTGTCGAGCAGAGCGGTGACTATTATAATGTAAGCGCTATCCCGCGGCTCTCCTCTTCCTCCCTGGGGTGATCGCTGGGTGAACGGCTCCTAATCAACCTTGCCGGCGGTGCTCCCCCCCTCCCAGGCATGAAGCCCAGCTCGCAAGCCCTCATTTTCCACTCGCAAAATGCGAGTAGGCGGGTGGAAAATTTGAGAGCTGTGCTAGACCACTAAATTTAGAATAAAAGTTTTACCAGGGTTGTAGCAAATACATAAGTTGTAAAATGGACCTAAGGTTCTGTTCACACCAACTGTATTGGGACTGCACTGGGCAAAGTCCCAATGCAAGACGGGGCAAAACGATTTGTTTACTATCAAGCCAGTTCACAATACCGCACTGAATTCAGTTTTAATTTTAGTTTTTTTCTGCATAATATTGTGCAACACAATCCATTGCACGCGCTGTGGAAAGTAGACCTTAAAGTGGCTGTTAACTCTCACATATACCCTAAACTTGGTTGGATTTTATAGGAACATATGACAGAGCTTGCGTCCAGAGCAGATAATTACGCTCTAGTTACTATGGCGACATGTTCTCTCTGTTGTCTTGTCTGTATATTTTTATACCAGATAGATTTATCTGCAAGTTCTGTTCAGTGTCTTTATATTTGTATTGGCTTGCACTCAAGCATTGTTTTTAAACTTCTATAGGTCGGTCTCTTTGACAACACTATGATGGTCTTACTAAACATTACAACAGTTTCCATTGAAAATAAAGTTCTTTTATTAGTCTTGTGTTTGAGTTGACATGGTTGCATTTTATAATTCGGATCAAATTAACTCTAAAGTGGTTATAAAGTCTAAAGGTTTTTTTTTTTTTTTTAACCTTGATGCGTTCTCTGTAAAATTTTCAAAACATAATAACGATGTTGCATGACCGCACAATTGTCATTCAAAGTGCAATAGCACTGAAAGCTGAAAATTTGGTCTGGGTAGGAAGGGGGCAAAAGTGCCCAATAGGCAAGTGGTTAAGTAGTAAAAATGTAAGCTGCCTACACAGTGGCAGTGAGCACTTCTAAGCTTTAGATCCTCTTGAAGGATAAGTTCACCTTTTGAAAAAAAAAAAAGGCACCTGTTGTTATTGCAGATTTTTTTTAATTTATTTTTTATTTTTCTCAGGAGCCTGTACAGCGGGGGTCTGCAAGCCCGTTAGCATGTTCTATCTGGCCCGTAGCTCATTCAGATACTGCCGAGACAGCAGGGACAGAACTGCCGGTCTGTTTGCTTCAACCCCCCGTGCATTTTAGGCAGGCTACTGTCACCAGGACAGTGCTGAAAACAGGGTGATGTGTGTGTGCCACAGTGGGAGCGGATCCAATGAGGCAGAGGTTGGCAGAGCGGTGGGCGCATTCCCATGCGTGCAGGGGGGAAGCGGGGCCACTGTCAGGCAGCATGGATGTGGGCTGGCTGTGCGTGCTCAGATTGGGGGTTGGTGTAATCAGGGTGGGGGGGGGGGACACTCTGATGTGGGTGAGACTGATGGGGGGACACAGATGTAGGGAAGACTGGGGAACACAGACGTGTGGAAAGGTTCTGACGATATTTACATTTTATTAATTTATTTATAAATAACTAATTTTTTTGGCACGCAAATATTTGTCAAATCTACTACAATGTGGCCTTGGGGCTAAAGTTTGGAGACCCCGGCTATAAAGCATTGCACCATGATAAGTTGATCGTGGGTGCAATGTCGGGCACCTGCCGACACTTGCTACAGCTTTCTGCCCATACCTCTATATGGTCTTTCTGTTAAAAAGCCGAGTGTCAGTGAATTTCAAGGGCACTTGCCAGCGCCCTCACTGTTCGTTGAGAACTACAAGCTATCTGCCACAGTGGAAGATGGTATTTGTACTTCTCTCATTCCCAGATTTCTGTGAATGAATGACAGCAGGTGCAGGGAGAGTAGGGGGTGTGAGGACAGGTGCTGGAGCATCTTACGCCCCATGTATAGGTGTAACATGCTTTAGAAGAATACCTTGGCCTTTAAAGCTCCGCATAGCCCGATAATCATCTACGCGTCACAGGTGATGCACCGGTTTTTAGGACATGTATTTTTTTTTTTTTTTTTTTTGGACATTACTGGTACTAAAAGTACCCACACATGCTACACCATTCATAAAGAAAATCATTACATTTTTTTTTATAAATAAATCATTAGCATTGGGCCATCTTTAAACTCTCTTCCCACAATCCACATTTTTCCATTTCCACCTCTTATCTACTAAGCTACATGGGACTTTCTAGATTTACCAGGAAGCTTCACAGTTGAGACTATTTTCAGTGACAGGATTTTCTGCAATGCATAATTCTTTACAGACTAGTGTTTACCAGTGACCGTTTTCTCACTCGGGGGAATCTGCATCATCTGAAACGCATAGTACCGCTTTGTGGAGTTACTGGTCACCCACACAACAAGCAGATATGGCCACTGGGGTCTGTTCATATTGCCATAGCCATGATGCTTTGCTTTCCAGTACAGCATTTTTAACCTGTTTGCCAAGGTGTTCCACTTGCCAAATGTGTCCTTTTGAAGTCTAAAACAGCCTAATGTTTGGCACATGGTTGCAACACAATATTTTCATTGGAATCAATTGGGAAGAAAAAAGGCATTTGGGAGATGCCAGTGATGCCTCCTAAACACCGCCACTCCACCGTGGATCACTTTTCGGAGGTATGCTTAAGTCCATTGCGCTTGAAAAAGAAGCCTTAAACATTTATTCTGTGATTTTCCTGGGGCGCCTGCAAACACTAGTCGTCTTCTTTTTATTTTTCTTCCCTACCTAGGTGATTACTTAGTGAAGACTGTTTTCTAGTAGTTAAGAGCATGGACCCAACAAAAACACCCAAACTTTTATACTCGCCGATGATGCCTCTGTCCCCATCCGGCTCTGCAGTGAGAGCTGAGTAACCATACACTGATCAGTTCTCCCCTCCACGCTGAGCAGAGAGCTGATGGCTCTGCCCCTCCAGCGCTCCCTCCAGCGCTGGGCTGTGGGCGGGGCTGGCTCAGTCTCCCAGCGGCTCACTGAGAGGCGGACCTTGCTGCTCGTCCAGGCTGCTGGGTGGATCACGACCATAATGTTGGGATCTTTTCAGAGCCTGGACTGGCTCTGTGCCGTCAGTCGACAGCGGGCTTTAGTTCTGCACTACTGTGACCTACAGGAGAAATATAACCAAAATAGCTTTTGGCCATACTTCTCCTTTTTAAATGGCTTAATTTATTAGTGTGTGTGTGTGTGTGTGTGTGTCTGTGTGTGTGTGTGTAGATAGATATATATAGATCATAACATTTATTTTATTTAACTTTTTACATGAAGTATTTTTTTTAAATAGTGTTGGACCATTGATTTCCCAAGCTGAGTCTTAGTCTTATGTAATGGGTCTCCACTTTATAGTAAATGTGTTCCCGGTCTCCACTGATTTGGCATGTTTGCATTTGCTGGTCATGTTTAGTGGCATACAGTCCATAACCAGTCACCTGCTGCATGTCTGCATTCTGATCTTTTCTTTTGTAGGGTTCCCTTAACTGAGCATTGTGAGTGTCCCTTTTGCTGATGTCATAGAAGAATACACTTGAGGACCCCCCCCCCCCCCCCCCCCCCCGTCAAAGTTTACCACCACTGTGTATACAACAATGTACATAGAAGCATTTACTAATTTTCAAGAGATTTACAGTAACGTCAAGTTAACCTTTCACATTCAAATCTAACTTTAAGCACTCCTGACACTCTGACCTGCCACTTTAGCATGTCATTTTTTTTGGGGGGGTCCTAGTTTTGACAGGTACCCAGCTCCCACTTCCGCCCATGTTGCCACGCAGAAGTTCTCTCCCCCCCTCCCTGCAATCTTCTTAGACACTTCACATGTCCCAGAAGATTTCCCTGCCATTCAGGATGCGCAATGCACACCTGGCTGTGGAGCCACAAGCTGGCACAGCCGAGTGCCCACACTTGCAATGCCGGAGGAGAGGCAGAGAAGCGAGGCTTCAGGCAGGCGCATCGCTGGATCATGGGACAGGTGAGTGTCTGTTTATTAAAAGTCAGCAACTACACTTTTTTTTGGACTTTTAATAAACACAGAAATGGGTGGAACTGCGCTTTAAGCTTTGTTTTGCTCTATATGATTCTATATGATATATAGAATAACTGTGTACCTGTTCAGTGTGTTGCGTTACAATTTAACATGTATGCATTTTTTAATGCAATGCATGTCAATGCAACTGAAGTAAAAAATAAAAAAAAAATCTTCCAGGAAACAGAATGATCAAAAAACCAGCCTGTTAAATGCTCATTAACTGATGAACAAATGAATGGCAGCACATAGAAATGCAATACAGCATGCATAACATTGGATGCAGATGTGCTTACCTGCGCATGTATATTCAATGTGTTGTAGTACATTTTTATGTCGTATGGTGTGAAAGTTCCCTTAATCAAAAGGATTTAATTCTGGGTGAGCTTCAGGCAAACAGTTGAGTACATAGTGGTATTCATAGATGGGGAAACATTCGCTTATTTTGCAGTTTTTTGTTTAGCTGTAGACTTGGTGGGATTGGTTTTGCATATTCACCCGGTTTCAACATGAATTTTAAATTGCTTTAATTAATGGGGTGAAACAAAATGACCATTCACTTTGCAAAGCTTACCCAATCCTGTGCAAGAAATATTGAAATTTTCACCTCTTACACTTGACTAAGGAAATTTTCTCTAAAGAAATTTGTTAACTTGACTTACTGAATAAGGTGGAGGTGTGCTCAATGTTTTCTCCTGTTTCAGTCTTTATTGGTGTTTGCTTTGATTTTGAATTACTGATTTCTAAAGTTTGTATTGGCAAGGTCTCCCCTCCCTTTGTCTTCATTTCAGCTGTTGGGTGGAGGACATCTAGTAGAGGTGTCTAGAAGTCTTGAAGTGGGGCAGGTGTTCCAACAGTCCTGCTCATCGGTGGACATAGTGGGTTTTTTTTTTTTTTTTTTTTTTTTTCACAATGTGTTGCTACCTGTTTGTTTGAACCTTCCTCAACTATTTGGTGCTACCTCCTTTTTCTCTTTTAATATTCACATACAAAGTTTATACAATTTATTTTTTTTTTTTTTTTTCTGGCAAATTCAATCCATTCTCCGATTTGGATAAGGTGGAGATTGTGACATCATCGTCCCTCCTCTCCACCTTGTCCAATCAGAAAAAGTCCATTATTTATTTAAAGCGGTTGTATACCCGTTTTTAGTCGGGTTTTTTTTAAACTACCTGCAAGACAGTCATAATGAGCTAGTATGACTAGCATACTAGCTCATTATGCATCACTTACCTTAGATCGGGGCCCCTGACGCCGTCCTTCTCCCCCTCCAGCCGCATCCATCTCTCCACAGATACCCTTCCGGGTATCGCCGCTCCGGCCAATCACAGCGCCGCTGCGGTGCTGTGATTGGCCAGAGCGGCGAAGACGTCGGTCCGCGCATGCGCGCGGGACACTTCAACTGCGGCGAGCCGTAGTTGTGAATGGGGATTAACCCTGTAAATGCACCGTTGTCTACGTTGTCTGTTGTAAAACGTGCAGGTTTAGGAGATATTTCTTGTACCTACAGGTAAGCCTTAATCTAGGCTTACCTGTAGGTGCAAGTTGAATTTAAGGGTATACAACCGCTTTAACGAAATACAAGTCTTTTGTGAATGGACAACCCTTGTGGTCAGTGTGTAGAAGGAAAGCCACTAGCCACAGGATCCAGAAAATAGAGGCCATCACTGTAGTAGCACTGGCTACAATGGTTGTTAGTTTTCACAGCAGTCCCTCAGGTATGAAATATGCAAATTTATGTTGTGGCAATGTACAGTAAGTATGCAATAAAGATTATACCTGGTATTCAGCTTAAGGCTGCATTCACACCTGATCGTTTCAAAGTCGCATGTTTATACCATGATTTTTTCCGCGGTTTTCTTTTGCCGCAATTTTGTACAGGTCAAAAGGTCACCAATGTAAAAGCAGAAAAACGCCTGTAATCTGCCCCAAAGAAGCTTGTTCTTTTTTGGGCTTGAGGCCTTTTTCAGGTTTTTTGCTTCAGGTGACAAAACGCTCAGATGTGATGAACAGGTGCCATTGAAATTAATGGGATTTTGCTTGTTGGGTGTTTTTCAGGCATTTTACGTGCTGAAAACACTCAGGTATGAATGCAGCCTGAACCACTTGACCTCCAGGCCTTTTTCTAAAACTCTTGTTTACATGTAAAAATCTGTATTTTTTGCTAGAAAATTATGTTAAACCACCTAACATTTTTTATATAGGCCCTGGGAAATGGTGGGTTTTGCATTTTTTATTTATTTATTTTTTTAGGTCACACACTTTTTTGGGGAAAAAACACCTTTTTTTTTTTTTTTATGGCAAAAAAAACTATTTGTTATGCCGAGTAAATAGATACCAAACATGTTGCGCTTTTAAAATTGCACATGCCCACGCAACGGCAACAAACTACTGTATGTAAATTTTACTATCCATAGGCAACGCATTAAAAGATTTTACAGGTTACCACTTTCAATTTACAGAGGAGGTCTAGTACTAGAATTACTTCCCATGATCTGACACTCGCGGTGATGCTTCACATGTAGATATTCTTGTGATAGCTCTTTATGGAGAGGTCTGGACTCTATAGGAACCGGAATCCCTCCTCTCCCCTTAAAAGCATTCAAAACATCAAGATTTTCAAAAAGTGGTGCTGTTGACATTCGGGTAAACTGGAAGTGATGTCAGGTATCCCGGTATAACTACTTGAAGTCCAGCGATGTACAGGTATGTCGCTGGTCAGCGAGTGGTTAACAAAAGAGCGAATACCCATTAGCCCCACACATGTGATGCTGGAACCAGCGCGATTCCTGTGCGGATTCCCGCATTGTATCTCCCTTGAGGGAAGTTCACACTGCCCTCTGCGAACTAATGCGGGTGTCAATACAAAGTAAATGAAACTCTCAGATCAGATCGCAGTGCGTACCGTGAATTTGTACATGACTGGATGGCATGGGTGCCACCAGATTCCAGTGTAGGGGGGGGGAGGTTTCTGCACCTTTTTTGTGCAAATCCAATGCGAGTTCAGCTGTACAGTACTAATTGCACAGACATTGCGTTTGATCGGCACAGAAATGCAGTGAGAATCGCATTCAATGTCTGTGTTTTTCATTTGTGTCTTAACGGGCATATCTGCTCATTGCCTAGGCCTATGAAAGTGGGTATTATCTAAAGACATTAACATTTGCATTATAGTCTCAAATTCAAGTTGGGTAGAGCTAGATAAATTGATTAGCTATAGATATACCGAAGTATGTGTGATCACACTTGTGTCCACTCACAGCGGACAAATCCTGATATTTTTGCTCTCTAATGTTCATCAAAAATATTTCTTAACTTTTGATTTTAAAGTTTAAATTGAACTTCCCTGCATAGTTCTTCAGGGAATGGAAGTTACTTTACATGCGGTTTCAACCACACAGAACTGCCCGTCACTCGTGGAATTGACTTGTTCAAAAGAAATTAGAATTACACTGCAGGAGCCAAGAGAGCTTCATAGTGTCAGTTCTGACTTCAAAACAAAAGCGCATTGTTCTCCCGCTGCCAGTGTGTGTATGAAAGCAGTAAGTGCCGTGTGCCTTATGAATATCACATTAGTGCCCTCTGTTTTATCTTCAACTGCTTGCCCCACATTGAGTGTATGGGTCACAGGCTGTTCCAAGCTCAATGTGTGTCATTTCCCATGTAAAAAGTTGTCCGTTCCCTGAAACCAACTAGTAATGGTTTAGCTAGTTTCCCAATGGACTTTTGATAGTCTTAAAATGTTTGTTTTGAAAAGCTTTGGTCTTTTTCCCATTATACAGCTTCTGTTTGTGATAAGCTGGGAACCTTCACCCCAAGATCCAACATGATTAAATCTTAAAGTGGTGCTCCGGGAAAAAAATAAAAAAAAGCCAGCAGCTACACATACTGCAGCTGCTGGCTTTTAATAAATGGATACTTACCTGTCCTGCAGTCCCTTGATGTTGGCAATGCAGCTGATGTTTCCATCAGCTGTCGGGGGAGGATGAGGAGAGAGCACCGCGGTGATGTCATGGCCTGACTACTGGAAGTGGGAAAAAAATCCTGTCCCCCCCCTCCCCCGAAAGGTGCCAATTGTGACACCGGAGGGGGGGGGGGGGGGGGAATCTGATGAGCGGAAGTTCCACTTTAGGGTGGAGCTCCGCTTTAACTTCTAAATGCAGAGAAGGAACTTTAAAGGAGAAGTATAGCCAAAGCTCATTTGGCTGTACTGTGCTTCTCCTGTGGGTCATGGGAGTGCAATTCGTTTTGCATTCCTATGACCAGTTTTCAGCAGAGAGCAAGCTGAAGTCTGCTCTCTGCTGACGTCACAGAAGTTGGTCCAGGGTCTGCATCATCACAACAATGGAAGTCTGGATCTTCCAGGCCCCTGAACGGACACCTGGCTCAGCCTCTCGGGGAGCTGCTGAGAGCATGAGCCTGCCACTCCACCCCCTCCGCAGCCACACTCCAGTGAGTGAGGAGGGGGCAGAGCAGAGAGCTGTGACTGATGGCTCTCTTCCCACGGAGCTGTCAGAACCGAGCGATCAGCGGTTTTCGATCGCTCGGTTCTCAGTGCAGAGGCGCCAGGGGACAGCTGGTTATCCTCAGAAGAGAAAAATCTACTCCTGGAGGACAGGTTGTGCAAGGCTGTGTAACCCTCAGGACTGGCTGGGGGGGGGGGAAAGTGACAAACTACAGACAACATCAGCCTGTCACTGATTTGTGTAGGGCTCCCTGTGCTGATTGTAAGTACCAGTTTATACTCACCGCAGAAATACACTGATCTGGTTATAAAATGAAGCTCTAAATTAAGAGAAGTATGGGTTTGTTTGTTTTTTTCCAGATTTATACTTGCCTAGGTGGATGCAGCATCTGACAAGCTACATGCTCATCTCCCTCCCCTCATGTCGGAAAACTTCTCAGAAGTGACTTGTGCTGATAACCTTCTAAACTGCAGAAGTGCTAAGAGGAGGCATTTAATACAGGAATCACTGCTTGCAGGCAGCATGGTACCATGGGACATGTAATCCTTAGGGTAGACTTAAATGCGAGTCTAAATCTCCCTTTCCTCTGAAGACTGATCCGAGCTTAGATCGTGCTCCAGAGGCTGCTGACAGATGGCGTTGCCTCCTCACTGCCTGTTTTAACTTAATTTTTGCGAACAAATGCCGCAACCATGTGCATTGCACGCAGTTGTTGGGTGTTTGCATCGCTTACGTATTGACTTGAATGTGTAACGCTTGACTGCTACAAGTGGTGTCAACTTTGCCCTGGGCGTAAAACATGTTCGCAGCATGTAAAACCCCACATCCTCTGATTGCACCTTGGGGGGGTGGTAAAAATGTGGCCCAGTTGCTCATTTTTGCCCCTTCCAACCTCAAGTCTAAATGAGGCCTTAGAAATTAAAAATACACAACAGAGGACAAGCAAACGTACGGGGCATCAAGGAAGTTGTAGAAAGAGAAGACTGGCAGAACTCTCATTAAGAGAGGAGTTTACTTTGGATTGTATAATATACCAATCGTATTGTTATTACAGTTCTGATGTTATAAAATGAAAGTATATGCTGTGACTATAGATTTTCTTTTAAACCTCATATGCTTCGCACCAATGCTGGAAGACTGAATTGTATTCACACTCTAAAGTGTCATTTTCACCAAAAGAAATCTGACAACACCTGAGAATATCCATAATGATGGCTTATTATGAGCAAAGAACTTATAACTTTACAAAATAACAGCACAGAAAATTGTAGTTTTGGAAAAAAAATAAAAAAATATATAAAAATATATATATATATATATATATATATATATATATATATATATATATATATATATATATAATTTCTAAACCCATGTTTGTAGTCTGCTGATTATTTTAATAAAACTCTGTTTACAGTAAAGAAATGCAACTTTAACGGCTTTCCGATAGTCTAGTTGTTTGACGTGAAATATTACACAAGGATTGGCAAGTGTGAGTCAGACTATTCCTAACCACTTCTGATCTTCTCTCTTTCAGTGCTCCAGTTGCGTCTGCAACAAAGGCGAACAAGGGAGCAACTTGTAGACCAGGGCATCATGCCACGTAAGTCACCAGTTACTTCTGTTTTAATAAAGGAGACTATAAACCGTCTAATGCTTGGCATAATGTAAATCTTAAAAATTATTGTTATTATTTTTAACTTCTTTTGTATAGTTGGTCTGGAGCAGCTGCATTTTGCATATATGCAGGCACTGTACAAACTCACTGCTTATGGCCGGTTCACTCTGATTCTAATTTTCTCGCTACAAGTGTGTGTCTTCTATGACAAACAAGAACAGGAGGAAACATATTGTCTATCTTCTTAGCAGTGTCTGGTAAAAGACCTGGGTTGTTTTTAAACCTGTATTTAAAGAGTAACTCCACTTTCGTAGGGAGGAAAAATGGCAAATAAAGAAAAGCTAATATAGTGTATATACAATTGCGACACCAATCGTACTGTAATTGACTGTTATTAAAAATGACCTTTGCATTTCAATTTGAAGCTGCTGTAATTTTCTGTAAAATGCAATATGGCAACCTGGAGGTGTTGTGTACACAGAATGTGTACAGATCGACCCCCAGAAACACAATTTCCTGCTTGTGTGATTGGCTCACTGATTTTCCCAGAAATCTACACTAAGGGCTAATTTACACTTGCTTCAAAACATGGCTCCGGACACTGCCAGTCAAAGCTCCTGTCACTTAATAAATTGGTTAACTTACAGTCCTGTTTACACCTGCTTTTGCTTGGTGCTTCGATGAGGCTTTGGTAGGGCTTCAAGCGAGCTTTGCCATAGACTTCTGTGGAAGCTTTGAAGACTCTTTGAAGCACCACTGAAGCTACATGGGGTATAATTTTTGAAGCGATTGAAAAAGCAGGTGTAAACAGGACTGTAAGCTAACCATTTTATTTAGTGACAGGAGCTTTCACTAGCCTTCAGAGAGCTTTAACAAAGCGTGTCCGAAAGCCTTGTTGAAGCCAAAGCAATTGTAAATGAGCCCTAAAAATACAAGTCAGATTTCAGACATTCCCTGCAACAAAAAATTTCATTTTTGGTGAGATACTCCCAATAGGAAATCACATCTAAAGGGATGCAGGCCCAGCAGCTTTCCTAGTGCCCTGCAGGTGCTGCAGCCTATTGATAATTATGAAACCACTCCAATTGGATTCATTTTCTAACATGGGCACAGGGATTTCTTTAGAATAACGAAAAGTAGGAATCTGCAACCAAGTTTGATAAAATCCTTACAATGTACATAGATCACCCAGAGGGGAATGTTTTTTTTTTTTTCTCAACAAAAGTAGGGTTACTATATATCTCCTGGTTGTTAGTTTTTTTTTTTTTTTTTTTTTGTGCATCACAGGAAAACGATTCCAAAATATTAAAAACAAATATATTTTTTTAAATTTCAGCTGCACATTCCCTACCATAACCTTCCATCCAAGAACACAAAATAGATTCTCCTGTTCCTACTGATCACAGAAATACGACATCTGTCTCTATGCTTTGTTTGTACCCGTAGTAGGACTCCAACAATGGTGTTCATTTTGCTTTTTTTTTTTATCTTGCCTAAAACACATTAACACTGATAATAATAAAAAATGGAAAGGAAGGGAATTTCCTTCAGTGACTTTTATAATCTGCATAACGCTCTGCCCACAAATCATATAGTGTGATGTGGAGTAACATGGGGCAGATCACATGAGCTCATTGTAGAACAAAAAATAAAGGTATTTTATGTTATTGAAATGATGCAATCTTTGGACAGATTTTAATGATTGTATTTACTTCTCAAATGTTCAAACTGGTTCACTGGGTTTTAAGGCACTTGAGCATTATGTCAACCGTCTTGCTGGAATAAAAAAATACAGCATTTGAATGCCTAAGATGTTTTTACTGTGGGAAATGCTGCTTCTGATTCCTTCCAGCGCTGCTTGTATAACCAGAAGATGTCTATTGTCACACAAACAGCACTGGAGGGACTTCTGCAGTATTTTCTCTTGGAAAAGTAAGTATTTCAGCCCTCTGAGTTGTGGGTGATCCCTTTTTGTTTTCATGTACAGTACAAGTCTATTAACCCTGCATTATGCTTGAAGGAGGCAAGGATGCGACCATAGCTGAGAGCACCTTAGGCAGTAGACTGCATCGATGGAGGAAGCCTGCCGAAGCCAGGAATAGGATAATACACTTATACCTGCAGCCCTAGAGTAAATGAATATTGAACTAACCCTTGCAGTTAAGGGGCCCACGCCAAAGTTAAGTGTTGTCAAGTTCACCTTTTAAAGGTGCAGCAGTTAGGGCAACTTCACACTGCTCTTTGCCACAGTGCGGGTGCAGTGCAGTGTTGAACGACGGGTTCAATACACTGTGTCCAAAGCGCAGTGGCACAATGTGAAACCCCCTTGGGCTAGGTTTACACTCGTAGTAAGAAGAGCCGGCAACACTGTAATACTTGAAGTGTCATTTATTGGTACAGAAGAGTGACAATAAAACAAAGCTGACGCGTTTCGGCAATAGCCTTAGTCGTAGCCAAGACTATTGCTGAAATGCGTCAGATTGTCACTCTGATGTACCAATAAACGACATTTCAAGGATTAGTGTTGCCGGCTCTTCTTACTACTGTTGCATTGGAGTGTGTTGGGCCACATTGAGCCTCGGCACCTGTGAGTGGACCTGGTGTATGGATTGAGTTGTCCCTGCAGAGACCTTTCTTCTTTTTCATGCTAGGTTTACACTTGTGCAGGGGTTTTGGGTATTGCACCTCTTCCCGCAGCCACAACACTCTGCTCTTTTACAAATGCACGGGGTTGCCATACATAATGGCTCTCCAATGCATCTAAATACGCAGTGCATTCAAGTGAATTGGCTACTGTGCCCATACAAACGCGGGCCACACCGAGCGCATATTTGTGAACCAAGCCTTAAAAATGACACAATGTCACAATTAGAGATGCAGTTATTTTTAAATAAGCAAAATACTATTTATATTATCTTGAGCTGTGTCAAAGAATGGCTGTTCCCTATAAGGTTTACTCTTAGGACTGGTTCACACCAGATCCACGCTGCGGGAAAAGCACATTCTGAGTTTCCTGTACTACGCTGGAAGGCACTGCCTTTATGATCTGCTGCGGGTGCCAATGTAATGTTAACTGCACCACAAATGCAGAACACAAACGCGGTACCATGCGATTTGGTGAAGAATGTTTTTAAAAGTAGTACATACACTACTTTTCCTTAGTTTTGGTGCAATTTTCAAAATTGCATCACACGAATGCGCTGGAGTCCACGGGAACATGGCATGGGGGTGGGGCCCCATGGAGGGGCAGAAGGGTCGGACATAGTTGGCATGCACTACTTTTTTCTGCATTCCAATGCAATGTTATGGATGTGGTATGGATCTATTTTCCTGTAAGTAAATTCATTTTAAAAAGGGGTGTGGAAATTTGTTACATGCTCCAAATGCTGCAGCCTCTGCCAGATGCCCACACTCCCTGTAACAGTAGTACAGAATGACCTTAACCATACTAAGTGTCACTTTTTGAAATTGGCACAGCCTGCAGGGCTCTGCCAACACGGCCTCATCATTCAGTCACACTTTTTTATCCTTTAAGCACTTTGAAGAGTGTGTAATATAAAGGGGTACTATCACTGACAAAAAAAGATTAGCTAAAAAAACAGAATTCTAACAACCATGGATGAAAGATTGTTTAATTGTAAAGGTGGGCATCATGTCCTCATCAGAAATCTGTAGCCAAGAGCAAAAATCTAAAAAGTTGCTAGTTTTATTGACCCTTACACTGTTACAAAATACTTTCATGCTGCCTTTAAACAGATTATTTTGTATATGGAAACATTTTTGTACATTAAAACAAATGATGTAATAAAACAGGGCTCGACAAATCCCAGATTGCCATGGTGACTAGAAACGGTGTCCTGGCACCTGGCCTTTTGTTAGCCCATTCACTTTTGCAGGGATGCTCAAATCGTATAGCCCAATGTCCAGGACATGCAGTTCCGGGTGCTGGGCAGGTGGATTTTGTTTACATGTAGCCCTGCTGCATGTAAAGATTCTTGGGTGTGTGAGGCCATATCCAATAGGATGCGACATGCGGTAGATCCAAGACGGCTGGTTGCAGGATTCTCCCTCCCAGCAGCTTTCTCCGACTGAATGGGATAGTGCAGAAAGTGATGTGTGGGCTCATCCTATGGGCAGGTATGGCAGGAAGCAGCTAGTATGTGTCGGACTGGCCATTTACAGCATGGAGATCTGGTTCCTGGAGGTGCTGGACCACTTTGGAGAATCACAACACGTCCGGTGAAAACTGGGACTGGGCAGAGAGCTGGGCTCTACTTGAGGGATTTCTGGGGGAGATTTTCACGGCTGAGCTGCCTCATACTGAATTGTAACAGCTCAACTGTGCAGTGGTGGCAACATTATCCCAGTTTAAGGGGAGCCCCATGTGATACACATCTTTATGCTACAATGACATGGGGGGGGGGGGCTGTTATGGGGAATACAGAGTATGGGGGGGGGGTGTCTGGGGAGTACAAAGTATGAGGAGATGGGGAGTACAGAGTAAGAGGACATGGGGTGGAGGGGTGTATGGGGGAGTACAGTGTGTGTGGACATTGGGGGGGGTGTATGGGAAGTACAGAGTATGTGGACATTGGGGGGGGGGGGCTGGTGTATGAGGTGTACAGAGTATGAGGGGGAGGTGGGAGTGTATGGGGACGGACTACAAAGTATGAGGACATTGGGGGGGGGGGGGGTGTATCAGGGGAGTACAGAGTATGAGGGCATGGAATTGATATGGGGGGGGGGGGGGGGTACAGACTATGAGGACATGGGTGGTGTATGGGGGAGTACGGGAGTAGAGTATGAGGACATGGGGGGGAGTTCTATGGGGAATACAAAGTATGAAGAGATGGGGACTACAGAGTAAGAGGGGGGTGTATGGGGAGTACAGAGTATGTGGACATGGGGGGGGGGGGGGGGGGTGTATGGGGGAGTACAGAGTATGAGGACATGGGGGGGGGGGGGGGTGTATGGAAGAGTACAAACCACATTACGCTAAAATAAAAAAGGCTCCTAGATTCAAAGTGAACTTGTCAAGCCCTGTAATATAGCCATGTGTAGTTTACTTACAGTATCTCACAAAAGTGAGTACACCCCTCACATTTTTGTAACTATTTTACTTTTCATGTGACAACACTGAAGACATGACACTTTGCTACAATGTAAAGTAATGAGTGTACAGCTTGTATAACGGTGTAAATTTGCTGTCCCCTCAAAATAACAACACACAGCTATTAATGTCTAAACCACTGGCAACAAAAGTGAATACACCCCTAAGTAAAAATGTCCAAATTGGGACCAAAGTGTCTATTTTGTGTAGCCACCATTATTTTACAGCACTGCCTTAACTCTCTTAGGTATGGAGTTCACCAGAGCTTCACAGGTTGCCACTGGAGTCCTCGTCCACTCCTCCATCACAGAGCTGGTGGATGTTATAGACCTTGTGCTCCTCCACCTTTCGTTTTGAGGATGCCCCACAGATGCTCAATAGGGTTTAGGTCTGGAGACATGCTTGGACAGTCCATCACCTTTACCCTCAGCTTCTTTAGCAAGGCATTGGTCACCTTGGTGGTGTGTTTGGGGTCATGTTGGAATAGCCCAAGACCATGACACTCCAACCTCCATGTTTGACTGTAGGCAAGACACACTTGTCTTTGTACTCCTAACCTGTTTGCCGCCACACACGCTTGACACCATCTGAACCAAATAGGTTTATCTTGGTCTCATCAGACCACAGGACATGGTTCCAGTAATCCATGTCCTTAGTCTGCTTGTCTTCAGCAATTTTCTTTTGCATCATCTTTAGAGGAGGCTTCCTTCTGGGACGACAGCCATGCAGACCAATTTGATTCAGTGTGCGGCGTATGGTTTGAACACTGACAGTCTGACGACCCCCCCCCCCCCCCAACCCCGTCATCCTCTGCAACAATGCTGGCAGCACTCATGTCTATTTCCCAAAGACAACCTCTGGATATGACGCTGAGCACGTGCACTCAACTTCTTTGGTCGACCATGGCGAGGCCTGTTCTGAGTGGAACCTGTCCTGTTAAACCACTGTATGTTCTTGGCCACCATGCTGCAGCTCAGATTCAGGATCTTGGCAATCTTGTTTCTCTACATAAACTAGGCTATAATTCTTTTTTCAGATCTTCAGAGAGCTCTTTGCTATGAGTTGCCATGTTGAATTTCCTGTGACCAGTATGAGAGAGTGAGAGCAATAACACCAAATTTAAAACACCTGCTCCCCTATCATACCTGAAACCTTGTAACACTGACAAGTCACATGACACCGGGAAGGAAAATGGCTAATTGGGCCCAACTTGGACTTTTTTTTTTTTTCACTTGGGGGGGGTGGGGGTGTACTCACTTTTGTTGCCAGTGGTTTAGACATGGCTCTGTGTTATTTTGAGGGGACAGCAAATTTACACATGTTATACAAGCTGTACACTCAATACATTACATTGTAGCAAAGTGTTGTCCCATGAAAAGATATAATAAAATATTTACAGAACTGTGAGGGGTGTACTCACTTTTGTGAGATCCTGTATGTCTGCCTTGTGATGAACGTCGACATTTTTTTCTAGTGCATTGAAAAGAGAATGTAGATAAAGAAATGTTTACTAGAAACCCAAGTTAAGAGTAAATCAATATATAACATGCTAGTGTTATCATATCCGTTTTGGAATGATTGTAAATTGATTGTAAAAAGGAATAAAATAACAGGACATTCCATAAGGTCTTTGGCGTTAGATTGGACAAAAAGGAATTAGCTGTGTTCATCGGAATTAATCACAGGCCTTTGTTCTGAGGCATCTAGACGTCCAGCTCTACCTTTGTCTAGACCACTTCTGTGAATATCTAATGTCTGACCTTTAAACACATGAGCTAAATGAAAACTGGAGTGTGCATTTCGATGAGAAAAATGTGAAGATGTAAAACCACATTCTCCCAAAATAAAAGTTTACAGCCTGGTAAAACCAGGCCGATTCATGTGCTTCAGTTCCATTAATAAGCAGCTGTGGAAATGACCAGAAGGATGACATCAGTTTAGCATACTGAAGTACCACTCCCTTTCAGGCCACAAAGCGTCTCTGCAGCACACAACATTGCGTGTAGAATATTTTCAATAGTGCAGTAAAATGGATCGCAATATCAGCCTATATTTGATAGTGCTGATTCCAGACTTTCTTTGTTTTATATTCTTTGGATTAAGGCTAAAATTGTATGTTGGCTTTTGTGCAGTGAGAGTAGTCTCACAGATGTGCCTTCACCAGTGATGAGCTCAGGAATGTTCAGATTAGTATCTGAGCCCTCCAGCAAGTTATCACCTTTATGGGTCAGTCATCTGCAGCTGGAAAACTCACCACCCTGTAAGTCGTACATATTCTCGCCCCTTGTATACATGTGGCTACAGGATATGATTGGCCTGTACAGGTATTTAGTTTCTTTGCAGGCTTGGACACATGGGTTTGGATTCTAGTCTGAACACGCTCAATCTCATCCCTAGTCTTTATCTACATGTTGATGTAAAGAACACGCATATGGGCATTTGGTTGTTCGTCTCTACTTCTGTTTCTGTTTGCACAGTTCTAGGAGAGCAGACAGAAATAGGAGTCAGGAAACCACACATTTCTGTGCATTATGTAACCCTGTGCTCACAACTGTTCTGAAAGATAGAGGAACTGTCAGATGAAAACATAACATTCTACATTCAAATACCACAAGGGATATTGGCTAAATGGTGTTAAGGAGCATAACTACAGATCAAAGGCCCCATAGGAAAATTGCAGTGGAGCCCCCTAATGACCCCTCTCTGTGACACCTGCAGTGTCTACTCTGACGGTACTACCACTGATCTTGGCATGAATTATGCCTAATAAAATATATATGTATATGAATTCAAAATTGTCAGTGCTCCTGGACACAGTTACTCTAGATTTTTCTATCTCCGACCTCTTTAAACTTTGCCTTTTTTGTAGTAGACTATATTCACACGTATAGCCACCTGTAGAAATAGATGACAGGATGTGCACACCTAAACGCAGACAGTCTGTGTCCGGGGCTGTGCATCTGCATCTGTACCTGTACGCATGTATACCCTCAGACCTACATTTACTAGTGTACAGTCCTGTCCTATCATTGACTTGCATGGACAGTTGTACTAAACACCTTTGACTCCCAGGCAGGATTGTCCATTGACATCCACCCAGTACGACCTTGTAAGCCCTGTGAAAGAGCCCTTACTACAAGCCCCAGCTGTCTTATTTGCTAAATAGACACTGCTGGGAGTGAAGATGGCTGTAAAATTAGAGGGGTTTTTAAACTAGACAGGGAGGGTCCAGAGGTAGGAATAGTCATCGCAGGACATAGTCCAGAGGGTAGTATTGGGGGCATTAGTGGTAGGGTGACTAAAGCACATAAACCCGAGGTAAGTATAGTAACAAGTCCTATTTGCTGCCATCTAGATAAAGGAAGGCCCGTAGATGTGGTGTATCTGGATTTTGCAAAAGCATTTGACACAATTTCCCATAAACGTTTACTGTACAAAGTAAGGTCCAACAGCATGGACCATAGGGGTGAGTACGTGGATTGAAAACTGGCTACAAGGGTGAGTTTGGAGGGTGGTGATAAATGGGGAATACTCGAAATGGCCAGGGTTCTGCGCTGGGACCAATCCTGTTTAATTTGTTCATAAACGACCTAGAGGATGGGGTGGGCAGCTCAATCTCTGTATTTGAGGACGACGCTAAGCAGGGCAATAACTTCTCTGCCGGATGGGAACAAATTAACCACTTAAGGACCGAGCCTCTTTCTGAGATTTGGTTTACAAGTTAAAAACATTTTTTTTTGCTTGAAAATTACTTGGAACCCCCCAACATTATATATATATATATATATATATAAATATATATATATATATATATATAACACCCTAGAGAATAAAATGGCGGTTGTTGCAATACTTGTCACACCCTATTTGCGCAGCTGTCTTACAAGCACATTTTTTGGGGAAACATTTTTTTACTTTTTTTTTTTATTAAAAAAAATAAGAACAGTAAAGTTGGCCCGATTTGGATTTTTTTAATTTTATATTGTGAAAGATACTGTTACGCCGAGTAAATGAATACTGGACATGTCATGCTTCAAAGTGGCCCCTGCTTGTGGAATGGCGACAAACATTTACCCTTAAAAATCTCCATAGGCGACGTTAAAATTCTACAGGTTGCATGTTTTGAGTTAGAGGAGGTCTAGAATTATTGCTCTAACGATCACAGCGATACCTCACGTGTGGTTTGTCCACCGTTTTCATATGCGGGTGCTGCTCACGGATGCGTTCGCTTCTGCACACAAGCTCGACGGGACGGGGCGCGTTTTTTAAAAAAAATATATTTTTTTATTTATTTTACTTTTTTTTTTTTTTTTTTATTGTATATTTTTACACTTCTTTAAAAAGAAAAAAATGGGTCACTTTTATTTATATTATAAGTAATGTAAAAATCCCCTGTAACAGCTAAACAGATATGCTGCACGAATCAAAAGGAGAATCTGTTACAAGGGCAACCTTAAATATTTCCTGACATCTCTCCTCTAGACGGCAAACAATTTATTTAGCCTCAACCATGTTCCTAATGGAGTTACCTTTCCACCCCCAGGCACCACAGCAGCTGCATGGGAAGTTATGACTGTAGTTACACCACTGATGGAATTTGAATGTTTTTTTCTCTTTGTCGGTGGGTTACCTCCTGGGTGCTGATTAATCAGTTTCCATCACAGTTTAGAAGATTGGTCCTTTAGGACCTGTGCAGAGCCCCCCATATTTGTGGTAGTTCTTCAAAATCAAAGGAGCGTGAGCACTCATATACCGACTTTCATAGTGGTTAAAGTATTTGATATGACTTGTTTTTCAGTGATAGCCTCCAAATATAGACTATATAGATGGCAGAAAGTACTTTCGGTAGTGGCGTCATCTGCAGACAGAATCACGAGGCACTAATGGGACAGTTCATATGAGATGCATACATGAGCACAATGGGTTTTTGCATCCATTTTATAGTCCTCTAACAATATTAAAAAAAGTCCTGCCTACACAAGATTGCAGCAAGAAAAATGTAATATCCGCCTTCTTGCTACTTTCTAACCCCACAGAGAGCCCCCCCCCGATTGGGCTCTATTTGTAAGGCTGGTTGTACATGGGCTTCATCTGGTATAAGAGCAGTGTGAACAGCAAGCGTGCAGCTTTCTCAAAGCCTTTTTAAAGTGCCCTTCAGCTCCTATTTCGGAACGTTATACACAGATCCTACCTAATTGGAGTGATGGCTGTCACTTTAAACAAGCTGCTAGCAGATTTCAAGCTTTAAGTATTCCTGAAGCCTGCTAGCAGCTTGTTTAAAGTGACAGGCAGCAATCCTATTCAGATCTCTGTTAAACTTTTACAAACTAGAGCTGAATGGTACTTCAAAAGCTTTAACTAAACTCTGAAAATGCTTTGTATAAGCTTGCTGTACACAATGCTCTTCTACAAGCTGAAGCCCGTGTGAACAGGCCGGCTGTCATTTAAGGCTCTGTTCATACTGCCGCGACTTGGGATCCGACGTGTGAGGCCCAAAATCATGTGACATGTGAAATCCCATGTTAGTCAATGAGAGCTGTCTTAATTAGCACTACTGAAGTCACTCCGACTTTAGAAAAGGTTCCTGTATTACTTCAAGACCACTTCTATTCTACACTTCCATCAAAGTAGTATTGCGCGCCACTACCTCCTTTTTACTTATCCATCAAAGTGCCCAAGTTGCCAGGAAGTCTCCTCTTTTATTTGGATCAAGCACACTTGTCACCTTTTTTTAGCTTCCTTGTTCAAGACTATCGGGCACCATTTCACTCCCACTACTAACTTTTTCAGCTTTATCTGGCACATTTAATCAGATTTTCACAATGCCAGAAAAATATTGAGGAACACTAATCATAAATGGTTGAAATACTCTAAAGTGAGAGGTAAGAGTCTCCCAACAGCAACCCAAACAATGTTTTTAGGGGGAGAATAGGGGAAGGATAGATCCCCCCTGGCATCTTTGTATTGCAGTGTATGGCTTTGTTGCAGATTCTTCCTCTCTGCTTGTCTGGTGAAATCGTTGTCAGTCATTGGTAACTTTGGAGCAAACATTAAGGCTCCATTGGGCGATTTGAATCATGGGCGGAATTGCCGCGATCCTGCCCATGATTCTCATTTGCGGCAAAACGCTGGACGTGTTTGCAATGCCTATATTTCTCAATGGTACCTCAAAAGCCGTGCAATTTTTGCCGTGTGGCAAAATTTAAAAAATCCATAACTTCTTTTGGGTGTCACGCTTTTTGTTTGCGCAATCTGTCGTGTGACAATCGTGGCAAAATCGCACCGCGTTTTAGGGTGCCATTGAGAAATGATGGCATCGTAAATGTGTCGCGTTTTGCTGTGATTGAGTCGTGGGCAGAATCGCAGCGATTTCGCCCGCAATTTAAATGGCCCAGGTGTGAACGGAGCCTTACAATGGAGAAGATCTGTTACCAAACCATTTTTGGTGTTTGTCAGGCAATCATTTATACCTCTTGACCAGGTCTGTGTGCTTTATGTATTGAGTGACCGCCTCATGATTTACTGTTTGGCAATTGATGTGACCACTGGGTATATAACCAATTCAAAACAATACAGAAAAATAAATGTTACCATTTTTTTTTTTTTCCTGTTCTTAAAAAAAAAAAAAAAAAAAAAGAAAAAGTTGCTTGAGGCGATTATGAAAGCTTGTCCTTTTAAAAATTGTATGTTAGTGCAAATTAAAAAAAAGTATCACGGAAAGTACTCTATTGTCTGTCTTGAAGTAAAAAAAAAAAAAGGGAATATTGTAATTTGCTATGACACAGGTGCTTCTTTTTATTTGTGTGCCCAAACTTCAGTATTTCCAGTGCTATGCTTGCTGAAATTTTCTTTTATTATTTTTCAGCTTTAAAAAGCCCGGCTGCATTTCATGAACAGATTAAAAGCTTGGAAAGAGCCAGGGTAAGCATTAACCTAGAATTGAATTTATAGTGTTTTTTTTTTTTTGTTTTTTTTTTTTTTTTTTTTGTTTTCCCACAGTAAAGGTGTTGAGGCCTGCTAAAAAATGTCCAGAGAAAGAGCAGTAGATAAAGGAAAAACAAAGAACCGCAGACGTGAAATGTCCATGTACTTTTTCTTAGAATTGGAACTGAGATCTTATCAATTAAAGGCAGATTTTGGTACTTTTTTTTTTTTTTGCATAGTCCTATTGCTGTTTCATTATGAAATTATTAATATCCTATTTAATGCAATAGAAAATGCACAATTAATAATCTCTAATCGGGCAGAATCTGCATAGATTGTACACAATGGAATATAGGATTATCGTTGAAATGTGCAATTTCAGATTTCCAGCAATTTATCTTAATTTGTTAACGAGTTTGCTCATTAACACTAGAGATATTTGCTTCAAATATAAATTAAAAAAAGGGACAATAAGTACCAATTTCTGGTAGCAAGCTGTAATGACAATTGCACCCATATAGCGGATAAGCAACCCAGTAGTAAAACTGTCATGTGTTGGATATTTTGTCACATGTGATGAACTAATGAACTGGTCTCTTATAAGACAAGTCTGGTTTTGGCTGCCAGGTAGTTCAGAATACTCGTCCTATAGCTGAGATACTTCTGTATGTTGCATCAATTCCACTTTTTTTTTTTTTTTTTTTTTTAATCCCATGGACAGACTGAAAATTTCCTGAAGCACAAGATTAGAAGCCGACCGGAGAGATCTGAATTAGTAAGGATGCACATTTTAGAAGGTAATTCTAATTTTAAATGATGCATAATTTGTAAATAAAGTTTTTGCCAAAATGAAATGAAATAATGTGTTTACACCAGTCCTTACGAGACGTTGGTTGTAGGATATACTGTCTGCCAAACGATTGTTTCTTTAAACGTTCCTTTGAGGAACGTTCACATTTGTATTGTACAGAATAGAGGAAGGAGGTGGGAAAGGAGCCAGACAGCAAACAATATCGATTAATCATTCTACCCAACTGCCTTCCTAGAGCCCCACCAAAAATGATCAGCTAGGGGTGTCTACTGCTACCCATAAACAATGGAGAAAGAAATACTCCAGTAATCACTGTCTATAGTTAGCTAGATTCTCTAAGCAGTGAACTGCTTTGCCTTTTCAGACCTATTTTTTTCTACTGTTTTGCTATGTAAACAAATGGTGTGACATACAGGGGTGTGACCTGTTTGCTGAGTACATGTCTGAGTGCACTAGGCCACTAGTTCTCCACCCTTTTCATGTCCTAGTCTGCTTGGCAATTTTCCAGCAGTAGGCATTATTGTAGGCATCACCTTTTAAAGCGGGACTGTACTGAAAAAAAAAAATTTAAAAGCCAGCAGCTACAAATACTGCAGCTGCTGACTTTTAAAAAATGGACACTTACCTGTCCCTGGTTCCAGCGGTGTCGGCAGCAGAGGCCGATCGCTCGCTCGGCTCTCTGCTGTAGCCGGCGCCATTCTCGGTGAGGGAATCAGGAAGTGGCTTCACTTCCCGATTCCCTACTGCGCATGCGCGAGTCGCGCAGCGCAATGAGAATCTTCAGCGCTGTCTGCCGGGACACGTGTGTGTCCCGGCAGATAGCGCGCCGGGACAGGAACTTGCGTAAACTCCCACGGGAGTTTATGCCGGAAGTGGGTGCAGATACCTGTCTTAGACAGGTATCTGCACCCCCCTCCCCCCTGAAAGGTGCCAAATGTGACACCGGAGGGGTGGAGGGTTCCGAAAAGCGGGAGTTCCACTTTAGGGTGGAATCCCCCTTTAACTTGGGTGTTAGTTTACAATATTATGCAATATGTTGTCATCTAAAAGATGTCTGTTCTGTTTCAGAGCAGAAGTTACATTACATGTTTTTTTTTCAAGGAGTTTCTTTTCATGATTGTCAGTCATTTTGACTGCATGACAACATACTTGCAGCATCTAGCCTGTGAACACCACCGCTCCATGGGTCAGTGATTTAAAATTACAGAATTTAGTACCAGTTATCAAATACAAACAGGGAAAGGATTCTGCCCTTATGCTACTAGTTGAGCCTCCTTTCACTGACATTAAAGTGGTTGTAAACCCTTACAAACCACTTGGACCTACAGGGAAGCCTAGATTAAGGCTTACCTGAAGTCAAAGAAATATCTCCCTAAACCTACACGGTTTAGGAGATATTTGCCAAAAGACAGGCACCGCTGTCTACGGCGCATGCGCCATAGACAGCGGCGCGCAGGCGCACTGACAAAGCCGCTTTCAACGGCGATATGCCGCATGTGGCGGCTCCCGTGCGCACGCGCGGGAGTGACATCATCGCGGCGCCGTCGAATGACAGCGCCGGAGCCGCGAGACCCACCAAGAAGATGGAGGCTCCGTACACAAGGACATTGGTGACTTCGCTAGCTCCTGTGTCAGGTAAGTGACACATAATGGACTACTATGCGATGCATAGTAGTCCATTATGCTTTACCTTTGCAGGGAAACAAAGAGGAAGTAAACACATTAGGGTTTACTTCCTCTTTAATGCATAGCTGAACACAAAAACATAATATTTTGCAGCTTACCAGTCCTCATATGTGATGGCTGCATTCGTGTTCCTTTCCTCTTTATTTTTACTTGGTAATCCCGTGAGTAACACACTTCTTCTGTCCCCCCTGGTTGGCTACACTTGCACCCCCACTGTGTCTATGGAAGGAACCACGGTGGACACCCAGGAGGACTTCAAAAGTCTGCCTTTGTTCATCTCCTTTACATGAGATATGACATGAAGTCTACCTAAGAGGGATAATATAGTTTTTTGCTTCCAATTCATCTCACAGGAAGTGACAACGGCACTGAATTTCTGGCAAGATCAACAGATATTTTCTCTACTTGTTAAGAACAATGTTAGCCTGAAAAATGCATACTGTATTTCCTATGATGCCTTTACTCCTACAGGAGTTTAGTAGCAGAAAAATGCAGTTAAAAGCCACGTTTTGCATGCTTGTTAATGCTTCTGATGTTAATGCATTCTATTGGGTGCTAATTTATTCTGGCTATTAGAATGTATTAACGTGAGAAAACACATAAACGCACCTAGTATTTATGTGCATCTAGGCACTTTTGAGATTTTATGCTCAAAAGCTTCTCCCCTTGAAAATGAGTGGTGGCGGCAGGTTTCTGCCTCTAAACTTCTGTAAATGCCTATAGTTTGCATGAATACATAGGCTAACATGGAGGGTGTTTAGAGGCAGAGGAAAAGTTCAGACATCCTATAAAAGCAGCGTTTTTGAGCTAAGTATGCATGAGCCCTAATGAAGCTGCCACATCTAAGGACTGGTTAGCTGCAATATTGTTAAATGTTTTTGGATTTAGTCATACTTTAAAAAATTCTGGTGTCTTCAATGCTGTACTATGGTAGTTAATGTATTGGCATAATTTGAATGATGGTGTGCAAATGCAAGCATTTGGAACACCCTAAAATGACTTTGTCAGGCATATCACACCTGACAAGTATTTGAAAACCTTTGCAATTTTAGTCTGAGTTGTCCAAAGCACGTACTGTAGAATACATGTTCATTTGTTGCTTCAGAATGAGAACTAAAATAGAGATGCATTACTCTGTAACCAATAACAAGTTGATGCTTTCAGCTTAGTCTGCCTGTAGTATTATGTAGGAGCTTAGCATCCCCATGGCCTCTTCTATTGTAGGAGGATTGTACCAATGGCATTCTTTGTTTTCAGTTTTGCTAATGTATAGAAATAATGAGATTAAGCAGCAAGTTACAAGCAGTTGGGGAAACATTGGCATTCTGATGAGTCACTGAATGACGGATTGTATTATTGATCTTCTAAATTGTTCCTGGTAGCATAGTAGATAACAGCATACATTCCAGTTAGCCTAATAATGATTTTTGTATGCACAGATATGTATTTATAAGAGTGTGTTGTGAGTATGGGCTACAGAGAATCCAGAGACAGAGGATCAGCTGATACAAATTGTCAACAATAATTGATAAAATGATTGCCATAAAATGCCTAAAATAGCCCTGGGGGTTGTTGATATGATGGGAGTAGAACATCCACCTGCTTTTCATTTTTTATTGAAATTTTTATTAAAAGTGTAGAAATCAACAGGTACGATGACAGCAAATGGTGTACATTAGTTGCATATCAGGTTCAAAAATTCTTAACATGGAGAAACAAAGTATTTTCAATAAGAACTCTTTTCTTCACATAAATTATTAGAAACCAGAATGGTATACAATGAAGATATTTCCTCTCAGACCCAGTCATGTCCCATCCCTCCAATTAAGACCATGTGGTGTTATGAAGGTTAGTCAACCCCTCCGCTACATTAACTTTCTTTTTTTTAGGCTTTTTTCCCTCTCTTTTTCTTCCTGGTGATCTGGCCAGTAACACACCTCCATGTAATAGACTGCTTACACTCTGGATGAAGGGGCAGCAGCACTGTCAGGGGCTAGTGTTAGATTAGATGTACTAGCAGATTTTGATACATTAACAAATTGAAGCCAAACTTCAGCTATCACTTTATAGGCAGTTACTGTTGAGCTAAAGGTTTTAAATAAATAGATAAAAGGTGATCATTGTAAGTACCCTTGCCAATAATGTTTTGTCTCAACTTTCTAACTGCTACATCTGCAGGACAGCTCGTTCTATTGAAAAACAGTGTTACTGGCTAGATCAGCATTTCTGGGACCAGGGTGCTTTTATGGGTTTGTGAGGGGTGCGTGGGACAAAGCAAATGAGGAAGAAGAAATGCTGCGGTATCGGGTTGTAATGTATGTATAAAGTATGTTTTCTTTTGAAAGAATAAATCGCTTTTAATGCTGGGTGTCTTACATGTTTGGATGATGCTACACCATGTAAAATGATTAGTTTAGTTTTTTACATTGTAGAGTGGGGTCCCTCAGTCTAGATTGTCTATAATTATGAAGGGTAGCTGAAAAAAAGTTGACAAACTGTTGCGACCACATCCGCCTTCCAGACTTCAGCTCTGTGGTCCGAGGCCATGGCTCAGGATGCTTGTTCTTTACTAACAGACCCCCTTTGTTCACCAATTACTGGAGCTCCTGCCGATGGCCCTACACTATAGTGTCAACAGGTTAGCAGAAACCTTTTGCCAAGTATCTAGAATGGATCTTCTTTCGGTGCATATGCTGAGTATCTTTTGGCACACGTGCTGGAAATATCTTGTGCAGATGCCATTCAATGGGGAACGCCTATTTTGCCAAATTCTTGGTGACCTTTATCAAGGAGGTCACAGGGAGAAGAGTACCTTTTCGTCTCAGAAAAAGAGAGCAAAAAACTGTGTAAACCATCTGCTTCAGAGACCAAAAGAGCTCCTATTTGTTTTCTCAAGCTTATGAACCCCCAAACCTGTTAAGCCCAGAACTAAGCCCTCCTTTCACTTGTCAGAGAGGAGGACACTGATTTTAGTTCTCTGGATCCAAAAAGTTTTATATTTTTTACATAATCCTAAGTTTGTGCTCCTGTATACATAAATACAGCAGCACACAGTAATTCATGTCAATGGCAAGCTGTACGCTGCCCCTGGCCTGCCTTGGCAGAGGAAATATGGCAGCAATTACATTGAACAGGCTCTGCCACCCATGTGCAAAAGCCCTTTTACTCACAAAAAGTGCTTGACAAAAGCACATCTAATACAAAATCCATACAATAAATTGCTGAATCCATTGGATGCAGGTGGCCAACTGTAAGCCCATACAGCAACACATAGTCGGTGCCTCAAACTTGCATCATGTCTTACGCATTTCAAAGGTGCATTCTCTTCCTTGGCGCTCTGAGAGGCAGTGACTATGTAGCTGAAAGGGTTTGACAGTAGGCCACCTGTATTCAGTGGATTGAGCAAGTCTCACCTGGGATGGATTTTGCGTTATACGCACATTTGCCAAGCATCTTGTGTGAGCAGAAGATTTACTTTTTTAATTTATTGAAGTATTAAAGATATCACAAAGGACCAATGTGCTCTCTATCTTTTGTATAGTGTTGCACAAAGATTCCCCAGGCTAGAGAGCTGCAAGGCCTTGGATATAAGTATTCTGCATTTCCATGGAAATTACTCAAATGTTGAATCAAAGTAATCAATCAGCAGTACTGTACCCTTTCCACACTTGAGCACTGGCAGTTTGCATTCTTCAGTAAGTTAACATGAACCAATTAAAGATAAAGACTTGTGCTTTTTTACCATTCTGCAGAGAAGAAAGAGTTCTTAAATACATAAATAAAATGTAATATAATCTGGTACAAAGAAGAATGTATGCATTAACCCAACAGACAGTTG
This sequence comes from Lithobates sylvaticus, assembly GCA_028564925.1. Lineage (NCBI taxonomy): Eukaryota > Metazoa > Chordata > Amphibia > Anura > Ranidae > Lithobates > Lithobates sylvaticus. Next base: position 200,953,636 of record CM053031.1, read on the forward strand.
GATCTTATGTGCCTGCTATAAAACTAATGAGGGCTACTTTCTGGTCGCTGTGCTTTTTAAATCCATACTACTTTGCAGTTTTTTAATGTCTGTGTTGTAATATTTGTTTTAATACATTGCAACACACTATGGATGGTTAAGCCCGGTACACATGGGCCAAAAATCAGCCATTTCAGCAGGAACCGGCTGACATTCGGTCTGTGTGTACATCTGTCTATCAACCAGCTTCTGTCGAACAGTCATGCTGGGAAACCAGCATTCAATCAGTGCTCGCAGCCAGTGGCTCAGATGGGTGAAATCACCACATAAACATTGTTTGAACGAAAAAAAAAAAAACTGTATATGTGTGTGTGTACCTAGCTTTAGTCACTTAGCAGACCATCGGATACCAATGTTATCTCAGGAAACAATAGCCTGGTGACTGCCAGAATCCACAGCAGCCTGTAGACATTACTTTGGGATCAATGGTCTGCTAAAGTCTACATTTTCCACACACATTGCAATCTATGCTTGGGACCTGCAGGATTTTAATAATTCTTAAATCTTAAAACTAGTGTGTATTATTTCAATGTAAGGGGCACAGCTTTAACAGAAATATTGAGACGAACAATAGGTGAATACTTTTGAGTTAATCATGAAGAAAACTTGCATGTGACATTTTCCTTTCTTCCATGTAGAGACACTTGCCGAGCCATCCTTGCAGGCAACTCAGATGAAGTTGAAGAGGGCACGTCTGGCAGATGATCTCAATGAAAAGATTGCTCAGAGACCTGGGCCAATGGAGTTGGTTGTAAAGAACATACTCCCGGTTGACTCCAGTGTTAAAGAAGCAATTCAAGGCATGTGTATTTATAGAAAAAAAATATTCCTCTGCGAAAATGTGTAGCCCAATCAAATGGACAGAATAATACCTTTCTTTCTATAAAATCTGTGGGCATAAAGCTTTTGATGATATGAGTAAAACATAACATTTTGGACCTTACAGGCCTTACCCAGTGTTTTTTTTGTAGGCAGGAAGTGTACCCGAATGTGGTACCTGTACAAACTTTGGAGGACAAGGGGTAGTTCTGGTCTCTGAGCTAAGGATGTACAAGCTGGTAGAAACCACTAACCAGGCACAGTTTAAAATAGAATATACTGACATTTTACTAGTCTATACAAGTCCAGTTTATGGAAACTTTTTTTCACTAACTAAATGAACCTTTATTAGTAGAATGCTTGTGAAATTTTGTATTCGTATTTTTGTATTGTGCTTGGCCCTAAGAAGATTCCCTTACTGTCTCTTGTAACTTGGGCAGGTAGTGGTGGGAAATCTACCTAAAGCCATCCATATATGGATCGAAATCTGGCCTGTTCAGCAGGGACTAGCTGAATTTCAATCTTTGTAAGGGCAGGCTTGTTGTACAGAAATCAGTCTACCGATTTGACTTCTGTACAACCAGCTTGTCTAAAGCCCCTTTCACACTGGGGCGGGAACCGCAGTGGCGGTAAAGCAGCGCTATATTTAGCGCTGCTTTACCGTCGTTTTAGCCGCGGTATTCGGCCGCTCAGAGAGGTTTTACCCCCCGCGAGCGCCCGAAAAAGGGTTAAAGACCCCCCGCAGAGTGCCGCCGTAGCGGCGCTTTGCGGCGGTATTGCAGCGGTATTACCGCGGTGTCCCATTCAAATCAATGAAGGACTTTTTTTACCGTCCTGCTAGCGCACCGCTCCAGTGTGAAAGCCCGCCGGCTTTCACACTCGAGTGAATGGGGCCGGATTTTTTCAGGCGGTATACAGGCGCTATTTTTAGCGCTGTAGGGCCTGAAAAACGCCCCAGTATGAAAGGGGCCTTATTGTCCCTTTCGCGCAACGCTGCCTGCTATAGTGTATAGCTAAGTCAAGGACGTCTCCCCACTGTCAGAATACAATAGCTCCTACATTGAATGTGTCGATTTTTTTTTTTTTTTTTTTCTTCAACCTGCTGGTTGAACGAAAAATATAACTCCTCTATGGCCTGCTTTACAGAGACAGAAAACAGTTAAAACACAATTGATGATTAACCATTCCCCACTTCAACACTTCCTCAAATGTTGCCTGGTTTGTAGGACTAGCTTACTGTTTTGAGCTTGCAGAGTTGTTAGTAGTGTACTGATCAGGGTCAGTAAGGTTTTAATGCAGATCCTTTACATGCAAAATCAAGAAAAGCAATGCAGGGCAGAAAAACTATTTTTTAGACTACTATTTAAAGTTTAGTGACTGTTTTTTGTTTTTACTAACAGGTCAGAATGACTTAACAGAAAACCCAGATGCTTTCTCATTTGATGAGGACAGCAGTGATGCTTTATCACCAGAGCAACCAGCAAGCCAAGAATCTCAGGGATCTGCTGCTTCTCCTGGAGAGGTCAAAGCTAGCGAGTCAGCTTCTCCCATATCCAACACCAAAATTCTGGTATGATGTCTACTGTGTTTGTCAAAGTGAAACCTCAACCTAATGTTTTGATTAGTCACAAACACATTTTTTTAATTTTTTTATGCCTTGATTGAAGCCTGTCTGCTGAATTATAGATTCCTGGCTGACCGTTATGCATAGCTTAAAGCTGAGCTCTTCAGCTATAAAGGATATAAATCCAATGTGTGTGTGTGTTTGTGTGTCTTGCAAACCCAAATTTTACTTTAATTGTAGCAGTGACATCACTATGCTATACATAGCATGGAGGGACCCATCAAGCTCCACCCACTACATGCTGCCTGCAAGTAATTACATGAGGGAGCGGAGACAAAACAAGTCACCCTGCTTAAGTAGAGCAGCAGCAGTGACTGGTCTTTATTAACGTGGTTCTGATGGCTGATGTTTTTTTAGTGCCAGGTTAAAAAAAAGACCTTCACTATGCAGCTCGCCCCTTGGGTCTCCTCCTCCTCCTGGGTCTCCCCCTCCTCCTGGGTCTCCCCCTCCTCCTGGGTCTCCCCCTCCTCCTGGGTCTCCCCCTCCTCCTGGGTCTCCCCCTCCTCCCGGAACCCAAGAACCTGAGGAAGAGATCCTTGTCAATGATGTTACCCTCAGGTTCCTAATGCTTCCAAGGAAATAGATACATTCTGTATAAAACAATATGAGTACTGTTCAAAATACTTTACCTAAAAGTACAACCGTTGCAATGCTAGAGACACTATAAAATATTTATATAATTTTAACAAACCGTAAATAGGCTTTTGGATAAATCTTAATTGAGCTCTGTAGCCACAGACGCTATGGAGTAATTGGTCCTCTAATGTTGGAGCAGAAACCGCTTTAATTTCTGCAGCTCAGCTCACCCATCTGTCTTCTCTCAGAAATTGGAAGCCTATTAACCAATGTAAATACAGAGCAGGAGCACAGGATGAGGGGGAGATCAAAGTGCCAAGACTTGGCTTGAAAGGCTTGTGTTAAAGCTTATTTACTGCTTGTTAAGAATATGTAAATATTTGAATGTCCATAGCCTAGTAAAAGTTTTATTTAAACATTAGAAGACAGAATTATAGAAGCTCTTGTGCTGGAGCCAGGGCTGTGTTCTGATCCTGACTTCATTCCCTTGGCATCTGTTTTGGATCTGCCATGTGGAGAGTAAGGTGTGAACCATCCTACATATATATTATGGGTCGAAGATTCACGAGGTAGTAAAGATTTCAGTCTCAGAGCTTATACCTCCCAACTTTGGAGCTGGAGAAAGAGGGGCACCTTAGCGCGGACACATGTGGAGTAGCAAAAAATGGTCATGAATACATTGCACTACATATGTAGAGCCTGGCTCTCCAAATTCCCTATATAGAGCCTGTAGTCATGTCTGTGAGCTGCATTGTAGGTGCCCAGCTAAACAATGATTACGCTGCCCTTGCATGTGGAATTAAAGTAGTTGGGACCTAGGAGTAAGGAAAGAATATGTAGAAGTGCTGTATATAAAATGCAGTATGTAACATACAACATAATTTATACATTGCACAGGCCTGTATTATGTAATATACCATATACAGTGGAGTAGTCAGGACTATATAACATGTAGCATGACCTATACTATAAATGGTTCAGATGTATACAGGGTAATAGTACAATGTGGCACATGTGATTCAGGGTTTGATAGTATGTATCGTATAGTAAAACAGACAGAATAAAGTGTTCCGTAGTATGCCACATTGCTAATCTATGGGAGGAGGAAATGCTCCAACACTGTTGCTTAGTGGGAGAAAAAAAAATACCCTCATGTCAGTGAGAAAGAAAAATAATACCCAAGAAGGAAAAAAAAAAATTCTTGCATCAGTGGTCAGCAAAAACTTGCCCTGGTATGGATAAGTAGAAGGAAAAAATGTCCTGGTTTCAGTAATCAGTGCGGGGAAAATGTCCTTGGATTGATGAGTAGAGGGAGAATGTCAGTGTGGTTGGTTAGTAAAAATGTCTAGCAGTCAGTTTCAGTGAAAAGAAAAAAGGCCCCACCATTGGTGTGAGGAAAAAATTTGCCTGCTGCCCATGAAGGAAAAAAATTGACCTGCAGTCAGTGGTAGTAAAAGCTCCCCAACCATCAGTGGTCCTAAGGCCATGAAGCGATTACCGGCGAATGATCTGTCTGGGCACAGATGGTGTCCAGGGCCAACCATTTGCAGGCAGTCACTCCTTGAGTGATTACATGCCAGCGACCGTGATATATAGACTTCTTCCTTTTGCAGGGTAGTTAGAATAGGATATAGAAGGGGGGGGGAGAGCAGGTTGGAGTGTTAGAATAGCCTGGACTTCCACTTTAAACTTGCATATAATTCTCCCGCTGCAGTACAAGTAATTGAAATGCATGACTTGTATTATTCCGATATTACAGAGCGGGGAGTGCTAGAAAAACTCCAGACACATTAATAAGTATACAAATCCAAATACCAATACTTATAAGGATGTACAAAGAGTTCCAGAAAGGAGCATTGATTGAAAGCGGAAGCTTACCATTCACAACTTCATAAACAGTTGATCTTATTTTCCCCTGGAATGATCAAGCCATTTTATTGCTTTCATGAATTAAAATGTCACAAGTGTCACAACTGAACTCATTTATAACATCTGTTAATTGTCATTCTATTATGTTGCCTCTTACTGTGTGAGTAGAAGGTTATTTAATCCAATTGCCTTCCCTAAAGGGGAAGTTGTTCATACTGACAGTTGTATTCAACGAACAAGGTATTTTATTTGCAAGATGAAATAAGTGATGTTCCTTTTATTGGCAGGACCCTTTGCTTCAATGATATACCAAATGTTTGTCCATAATAAAGTATTCCTTAGGCAAGTTAAAAGGCTACATAAGTCATTGCGGTGTGTTGAGAATTTTCCAATGATATTCACTAGTAGAGGTTACTGACTCATCTGAAAGCACAGCAACACTGTGAGGAGAGATTACCATGGAAGCAGCTTGCTCAGGCGCATTGCTCTGGCCACGCACCTATATACAACATTTGACTGAAAAGTAATGTCACCACGTCTACTTCTCGTAACTACATGGAAATATTTAAAGAGGAACTCCAGTCTCTTAAGTAAAAATTAAGTCGGCAATTACAAAAACCGTAGCTGCTGACTTTTAATAAACAGCCACTCACCTGTCCCACTATCCAGCAGTTTTCTCACACCTGAAAGAAATGGAAAAGAAAGTGTAGCGCTTAAAAATCTAGTGTTAGCAGCTTTTTATTTTTTGTGTTTTATTTGTATCTGACGCAACAAATCCCTGTACTAGTGTTCTCACACCAGTTGTGTTCTCCCTGTGTCCTCCTTCGCCAGCATCTTTACTATGACACCCAGCTGTGACCGCTTGCGGCTTCACATCCAGGTGCCTGCTGCGCTCGGCTACTGATCCTGAAGTCTAATGGGACCTGTCATGTGTCCCAGAAGACTTTGGGAGGGGGTGGGGGGACTTCCGATCGCTTAAGGCGATTGGAGCAGAGGTGGGTACCTGTAAAAATCGGGTACCCACTCCTCCTCCCCAAAAAACACTTCAAAAACAGGAGCTTGGGAGGAGTGGAAATTCCCCTTTTTTGGGTGGAGCTCCACTTTAATCATAGGATTTAAGTATGCTCCTCAGCTCCATCTAGTGGCCTGCATTTTCTGCATTCACAACATTAAAAATTAAATTGTAATCAATCGACGCAAATAAGTAACCTAACCTAAGAAGCCGCTATAACACTCAAGATCAAAATACAAATCCTCAATAAAACTTTTAAATCATAAATAGTGCAGTGCTAATTAAAAACTAAACTAAATAAATAGCTATAAAATCTTCAGAGAAAAAGTCCATGCATTTAAACTGGGAGTAAGGCAGAAAAGTCCTCAGCTGTGAACACTTGTGCTTGTAACAATGCTATTCAATCTTGTGCAGATTCGCGAAAATGCCGAATCGGCAGCACATCCACACAGGAAGTAAAGTAGAAAGTCTTTATGGAAGCATAAATATAATAAAAACACTGAATGGGTACAGGTGGGGAAAATGCAGGTAGGTTAACAGGCAAGCGTGCTGCCGATCCCAAGTTTCTCTGTTCCAACATGGTTAAAGTGTTCACCAGGTGAGAGGTTAATCCTTCTGATTTCCATGAGTCAAATGGAAAAAGTAAAAAAAAAACACAGAACGATGTATATAGTAGGGGAACGCATGTTCAATGAAATCAAGTGCCACCCCAAGCTCTTCTTTGGAGGAATTAGGATAGTATAAGTATCATTTTGTTGGTCCTTTTTACCCCAATTTATCAAAAAGTTGATGACGTGTTGCTGCCATCAATTTCAAAATTACCTCTTTCTTAAAATGGTACATTTTCTAATTTTATACATTTGATTATGTTTTCTATTGTTAATAAAATATGGGTTTGAGATTTGCAAATCATTGCATTCTGTTTTTAGTGTAGATTTTAGTGTCCCCACTTTTTTGGAATTGGGGTTATATAACTATGCTTCTGCTGGTGGAAAATTAACCCTAAGGCCCCTTTTACACTGGGGCGGTTTTCAGGCGGTACATCGCTAAAAATAGCGCCTGTATACCGCCTGAAAAAAACAGCCCCATTCACTCCAATGTGAAAGCCGGCGGGCTTTCACACTGGAGCGGTGCGCTAGCAGGACGGCAAAAAAAAGTCCTGCTAGCAGCATCTTTGGAGCGGGATAGGAGCGGTGTGTTCACCGCTTCTATACCGCTCCTTCCCATTGATTTCAATGGGACACGGGGTAAAACCGCGGCAATACCGCCGCAAAGCGCCGATACGGCGGCGCTCTGCGGGGGATATCAACCCTTTTTCGGCCGCTCGCGGGGGGTAAAACCGCACCGCGGGCAAAACGACGGTAAAGCATCGCTAAATATAGCGCTGCTTTACCGTCACCGCGGCTCCCGCCCCAGTGTGAAAGGGGCCTAAGAAATGTAGCTCATTGCAATACATGCATCTGGAAAAATCTCCCTTCACTTATGTCACCATCTGGCAAATGTTAAATCATTCTTTCAGCAAAGAAAGGGGGCCAAAGCCAGTTAAGCAAGAGATGTTGTCCCTACAGTAGTTAAACCCCCCCAAGTGTTTGGGCTTTAGATGCACTTTAAGTTGATCAGTATTTAATTTTTCTTGTTTTGCTTTATGGGCAATTTTCTCTGCAATGTCAACAGCAATACTACATGTCAGACTTCTGTTTCTTGTTGAGCACATGCCACTTATCTGCTAGTGCTGCTTATAGCAGATGGGACTGTCTTTACATTCGTCAAGCTGACTGTTGGCTTTATAGTGTAAGGGATTCAGGTGGCTCTAAAGCACTGGCCCCCCCTTCTGAAAGGTAGTGTTCCAAACCCCCCTTCCCGCTGTATGTGCAGCACCTCACCACTTCCTCCTCTGTGTAGACTAAACACTAAACATGCTCATGGTAAACTTTTCTATTTCAGGCTCTGCAGGCACCTGAAGGCGATTTGTATCTTGTGCATACATGTTGGATTAACCTCTAGTCTGCAAGCACCTTTAGTCGCCACTTAATTTGTTGGATAAATAGTTTATGGGCCAAAACTTTTTTTTAAAGTAATAAATACCTTGAGCCAGTCATAGATGGCTTGAATCCCGGCCTGTTCAGCAGGGACCAGCCAAGATTCAATCCATCTATGTGCAGGCTGGTTGTACTGAAGTCAATCTATCTTTTACCTTCAGTACAGCCAGCCTGTTGGATGTTTTGCATGAAATCATTTTAAAGGCTCCCCACTGGCAGAACACAGTAGCACTGTGGGAGCAATGATTGTGTTGATGGAAAAATCAAGCGTTTTCTTTTCTCCTTCCACCCGTGGCGAAAGGGAAGATGGAAAAATTGTATAATCCTACGGCTTGCTTTATGTTCATTCACAACAAAACTTAGGCAAACCTTTTTTCATAATGTACTGAAGTTTTTGAGATTGTATTAGAATTGTTTAAGATACTATATTAGTACTCATGTTTCTAGTTTACATATGATATCAATACTGCTATGCTAAGATTTGCATATTTTCGTTTCCCAACAAAATGCAATTCTCAGTGAAGAAAACGGTGCAATGTAAGTATACATATACAATCGTTCAATATTTTGTAACGCATCATTTTTTTTTTTCTTCACTGCAGAGCCCAGTTATTACTGCAGCTGTGCCTGAGTTTTTTAAACCCGCTCCAACTCCCGATCCTCCCACAAGAGCTGCTGTACCTAATATCATTTTGAAACCTGGACCAGCACTAGTAAAGGTAAACCTGCTATCTAAATATATTTTCTCAAATTGTAACAAAATACCTTATCTAGGTCTACTATGTTAAGATTGTCCTTCACTGCTCATCTGTCTCATCACACAGTGAAAGCCATAAATACCGGTACTTCTCTTCAGTGACTTGGTTTTAGTGAGAGCATCTCCATGCTGCTGTTCTGTGCATTTTGGTCTCCTTGACTAGCAGCCCATTTGACCTGGGTGCTAGAGATTTAGGCAGCCCATAATTTTTTTCTTTTTCTTCAACCAGTGGGCTGAATGAGAGGGGGAAAAAAAACTTCATTCTTTCATCTACACACTTGATGTGGATGGGGGAATCCTCCCTGCTGTGCCATTGTAGTCTGACAGCCGGGAGAAGGCACTGATTAAGTGGGAAAAAATCTGACTGGGTGGTTGTAAAAAAGTTGATTGGTGGATCGACTTCTGTACAATCACCTTGCCCATACATGGATGGAAATTCGCCCAGTCCCTGCTGAACTGGCCGAATTCCAATCCATGTATGGCTGGCTTTAAACTTGCCAATAAATGTATCCATTTGTACATTTAATATGGAAAGATTATACGTGGAATGTGCCTAGACTAGGACATTTTTTGTACCTGCATTTTCATTTAATGAAGAACAGTGACATGGGAGCTCCCAGCCCTATCATAAGGTTCTTTTATGTGCATGAAAAATGGACTGTTCCTTAAAATGGGGTCTTGTTGTTTTGAAGTGGAGAAAGAGAAAATTAAAGTTTTTAGTTGTTGCCAGTTGCAACCATTTAATATTCCACTTTTATTTTGAAATGGAAAAATTAAGCCTCCTGACTGGTCACTCTGGGGAAATAATGCTGCTTTATTCAGTTTTATGAATCTGCACCACTAAAAAAGTGGTTGTAACCACTGACGTGACTAGTCTCAGGTAATACACAAAGATGAAACAAATCCTCCTACATAATTTGTATCTGTTTATCTGCAGGTATTTCTCTGCTACAGCCTTTTAAAACAGTTTAAAGGTTATTTCTTAGCTCCAGCAGGCAGGGATCTGACATCACACACTGCATAGCATACAACAGGGAACCAAGTAATCTGAGACCCGAGTGCACTTAATAAACACACAACCCCTCTACACAGTCTCATAGGGAAACCTGCACCGCAAAGGTTGTCAGTCACCTTTATGTGTGCTGGTGTGGGGGGAGCTTCCCCCCAAGATTCTGTAGTGTGGGCTCGACCTGTCAGAAGTGAGTCATGCAGATAGCAGAGGAATGACAGAAATCACACTGGGTACATTGGATCGAGGGTAGTACACACTATAGAAGGATATGATCTGTTCATTTTTCATTTCAGATGTTTACAACCTTAAGTAGAATGTTTTATTTATTTATTTAAAAGGGAATCTCTAGCTTTGCTCAGTTAGGGTAAAATTCTATGATCTCTTTACAGATCTCCCCTAAACACTGTTAGACTTCCCCGGAAGCGCCATTTGCCTGTAGGTGCACTGGATCTAAACCCTGTATAACCTCTGACACACAGCTTATATAGGGTTAATGACCTTCTCCTTAACTTGACAGTGTTTGGGCCTGGGTATTGGCAATTCATGTTTACACACTGTATGCTGAAAATTCTGTGTATTTCTCGGTGATCCTCATACAAACAAACAAAGCAGGGGGAGGGTGAAAATGGGTGAGTTCCCTGTCTGTATGGGTTCCCCGATCAAGAGAACCTGTTCCCTGAATAGGCAAAGTGACAGATTCTCATCAAGTACCATCACCCTTTCCAATGCAAATTCTTTTTAGCTTCATCTTTCTTGTTGAATGCTTCAGTGTACACATTTTTTTTTTCTAGTGTCTCTCTCTTGTTCTCATTGATATTTACATGCACATATACATATTAGGTGACTGCACAATATGATTCTATAGCACAGTGCTGAAAGCCGAGTAGCTTTGTAAGTATTTTATGAAAACATAACCGTTACTGAAAGTTGGCTGTCATCGATGTTCTTTGTGAGCTTCATGTACCATGTGTATGAAACGAGTTAAACATTCTTATTGTTCCTGACTTGGTCGATGAAGGATTGTATTGAATGTATCTGCTTTTCAGTGCGACTCCCTGAAGTTGGCCTTGCAACCGAAAAATGAAAGTGTTGGTAGTATTTGTGGTTAATAGCAGTATTTTCAGCATTTAATATTTATGTATAAAATTATTTAAAATAAAAGTGTTTTTTTTTTTTTTCGTTATAAATGTTAGTTTTGCTGCAGCAGGTTCTACACACGGTACAGATGCGCCACTTTACAGGCAGACTGAGGGAACCCCCAGGCACTATTTAAAGGAATTTTTCATTTTTATTGTTTTACTTTAAGCATTATTAAATTCACTGCTCCTTTAAAAAAGGCCCATCTCATGCTATCAGGTCAATATGGACCAATAGAATGTTTCCAACACCATGTTGAATCTATGGCAAGAAGTATGAAGGCAAAAGGGGTCCAACCTGGTACTAGCAAGGTGTTCCTAATTAAGTGGCTGGTGAGTGTATGTAAATACATGCCATCTGTCAATCGACTTGTGCACAACAAGCCTGTTGGGTTTGTGCTGGGGACAGTGCCGTGGGAAGGCATCCACATCAGCACTGATTGCGTTGATGGGGGGAATCCGCACATTTAATTCTCCACACAACATAATAAACATGTTACATTTAAATAGAATTAAGACAATGGACCAAAAAAATAAATAATTCAATATGTTAATTTGCTGAGAATTGCATTGCCAGAATGTCATAGAATAAGGCTAAGGCTGCATTCACACCTGAGCGTAGTTTTCAGGCAGAAAATCGCGCTAATTGCGGCGTTTTTTCGCAGCGTTTTTTACCGCGATTCGCAGTGTTTTTTACCGCGATTTGCAGCGTTTTTTGCCGCAAATTTTGTGCAGAGCAAAAGGTCACCAATGTAAAAAGAATAAAAACGCCCAAATCTGCCCGATTCGCGCGACAAAAAAGGGTCCGGAACTTTTTGAGCTTCAGGCGTAGGGCTTCAGGCGTTTTGGAGTGGAGATGAACCATCTCCATAGAGAATAATGTATTTTTTCCCCTCTAGCTTTTGTAGCTTCAGGCTTCAAGCTACAAAACGCTCAGGTGTGAATGCAGCCTTAGGGTTTTCTATACTATTTTAATTGTATTGTTACATTTTTGTGTGTCTTATGTAATGCAGTGTATCTGAATATTACTCAGTGGGTGATTACGTTATATAACTGAGGTTTGCAGTGGGTGTAAAGTGCTGTGTAACTTGTGAAAAGCTCTGATTTTATTATGTTGTGTGGAGAAGAGCATACCAAGTAATTGCTGTCTATTCATTAGAAGAGCCATATCTATTATAAACCGACTTTCTAAGATACCAGAAGAGTGTAAGGGGGATGCCTGTGTCAAAACCTAACCAGAGCCTGAATGTAGAGAATAATTGCTAGTTGAGTTCTGCTAATGTCTTGGTTTCAGCAGATGTGTCGTTGATCTGTAATTACATTGTGTCATTTTGGTTTCTAAACAGCAAAGCCAGCCGAAAAATACAAATGAAAAGTCTCGCAGTAAAAAGTCAAAGGAGCCCAAACCGCGGGTAAAGAAGCTGAAATATCACCAGTATATTCCACCTGACCAGAAAGGGGAAAAAAATGAACCTGAGATGGATTCCAACTATGCACGTCTGCTACAACAACAGCAACTCTTCCTCCAGCTTCAGATCCTCAGCCAGCAACAGCAACACTACAATTACCAGACTATCCTGCCTGCACCGCTCAAGTATGTCACAGTACCAGCCCCCACCCCCCTCCCTTGTTGTTTTTGCTGAAAAAATCATATATTGACAGCATCACAAATTGTGTGTGAGCGTTTACTACCAGTATACACTTTGAAGTAAAGGTGCCATTTTTTTAGTCTTACTTTACAAAGAAAGTATTTAAATATATTTCCTGCTTGGGTTATAATAAAATACGTGTACTCATTCTATCACTTGCCAATTCAGAGCTAAATAGAGCCCCAGTGTCTTGAAAACTGAGTTTTTTTTTTTTTGGTTTTTTTCTTATAACTTCTAGCTTCCCTTTGTACCAATATACCATTATTATACCTCTGTTGCAGAAAATCTAAATTTTTCTCTGTCTTTTAGGAAATGGAATTTTAGGACAGATAAACCCATTACAAGGGGGAGAGTAGTTCAGCAGCTGACCTCATTAACGCACACCCAGAAGATTGCTCTCACCCACCTTTGCACTTGCATTTTTTTCCATTGTAGGCAATGTCATTGAGCGTCTCCCTCTATACAATAGCCATCAATAGTTTTGTACTTTACCTTCATCTTACATAAATTGTTTGGCAGGAGCTGAGCGATTACATAGCGGAGAAGAACTGTAGTATTAAAAACAGGAGACGTTTGCCTCTGGAAGTCTGTTAGTGGTTGTGAACCCTTACAGACCACTTTTAATTACAGGTAAGCCTAGATTAAGGCTTACCTGTAGGTGCAAGAAATATCTCCTAAACCTACACATTTAGGAGATATTTCCAAAAGACAGGCCTGATGTCTATGGAGCATGCACCGCAGACAACGGCGCACTGAGCGTGCCTTTTCTAATGGCGATCGTGACGTTAGTGGTGGCTCCCGAGCGCGTGCGCGACATCGCGGTTCCCGCACGCATGCGTGGGAGTGATGTCATCACGGCTCCGGCCAACCACAGCGCCGGAGCCGTGGTACACGGAAGGAAGATGGATGCTTCATCGAAGAGGGGACAGCGGTGACATCGCTGGCTCCTGTGTCAGGTAAGTGACACATAATGGGCTACTATGTAATGCATAGTAGCCCATTATGCTTTACCTTTGCAGGGAAACAAAGAGGAAGTAAACACATTAGGGTTTACTTCCTCTTTAATGCATAGCTGAACACAAAAACATAATATTTTGCAGCTAACCAGTCCTCATATGTGATGGCTGCATTCGTGTTCCTTTCCTCTTTATTTTTACTTGGTAATCCTGTGAGTAACACACTTCTTCTGTCCCCCCTGGTTGGCTACACTTGCACCCCCACTGTATCTATGGAAGGAACCACGGTTGACACCCAGGAGGACTTTAAAAGTCTGCCTTTGTTCATCTCCTTTACAGGAGGTGTGACATGAAGTCTACCTAAAAGGGATAATATAGTTTTTGCTTCCAATTCATCTCACAGGAAGTGACAACGGCACTGAATTTCTGGCAAGATCAACAGATATTTTCTCTACTTGTTGAGAACAACGTTAGCCTGAAAAATGCAAACTAAGGCCACATGCATACTGTATTTCCTATGATGCCTTTACTCCTACAGGAGTTTAGTACCAGAAAAATGCAGTTAAAAGCCATGTTTTGTATGCCCGTTAATGCTTCTGATGTTATTGCATTCTATTGGGTGCTAATTTATTCTGGCTATTAGAATGTATTAACGTGAGAAAACACATAAACGCACCTAATATTTATGTGCATCTAGGCACTTTTGAGATTTTATGCTCAAAAGCTTCTCTCCTGAAAGTGAGTGGTGGCGGCAGGTTTCTGCCTCTAAACTTCCGTAAATGCCTATAGTTTGCATGAATACATAAGCTAACATGGAGGGTGTTTAGAGGCAGAGGAAAAGTTCAGACATCCTATAAAAGCAGCGTTTTTGAGCCAAGTGTGCATGAGCCCTAATGAAGAAAGCCCCATCAGGGTTTATTTCCTCTTTAAGCTCATCATACACTATACAATCTGATTGTACAATCTACTTTAGATCTACCATCAACTATTTAGTGCAAGGACATGCCTGATTGGATAAAGAGTGATTGGATAGATGGTGTGTCCTACTATATAGTTTTGGTAAATCTAAAGGATATTGTATAGTTTATTGCCACCTTTTATACCTAAAATGAACTAGTCGTGCTTTCAGTGCCATTAATTATTAGTGTCACCCCAAACGCAGAAGTAAACACAAATTTTGCCACGTGAAAAAAAACGAGCGACAAATGCAACAAAACGCGCAGTAAAAAAGTCCATCCGCAACACACCAAGATGTCTCATGAGCTACTTTGCCATGTGTAGGGCAGCCCATTGAAATCACTGCCCTATGTGTGTCGCTGGGAAAACAAGCAAAAAAATGCACTCCCGCTACACTAGGTGTGAATGGGGTCTGAAAGTGAAGTTAGTGTGTTAACACAAAAACATTGAGGCTCCATTCACATCTGAGCATTTCAGAACGTATGGCAAACTGCACAGAAAATGCATGCTCTGCCATAAGTTTTGGAAATGCAAATTGCAATCGCATTGCCATTAAATGATAATGGCACCCCAAATGTAGACGCGTGTCTGCCATGGGATAAATGCACTGCGAGCGCAACAAAAAGCGTGGGATGTTAGTCTTACTCAGGGCAGCCTATTCACATAAATGGGCTGCCCTATGCATGATACTCTCCAAAGAAAAAAGTGTGCGGGGGCGGGAGTTCCCTCTACACAGAGATTTGAATGAGTGTCTGTCCACTCCCTCCTATGCACGTGTATGCAGATGGCCATACACCATGCAATATTGATTGTACAATCTCTTTACAATATCCTTTAGATTTTCCAAAACTATGGAACCCACCTGGACAATCAATTAAATTTATATAAAATCAGTCAGGCCCTTGCACTATATCGCAGTGGTGTGAAAATTCAAAGCTGTCATGGATGAGGTGAGAGATCAGCACATTGGGATGGTTTGGGCAGAAGAGACGTGAGAAAAGGCTTCTATTATGAAAAGTGAATTTCTACTGGATAAAAGTGAATCTAACCTTTAAGGTGCTAATAACACTAGAGGGTGGTCAAGCGCACATGTGCAATATGTCCACTATGAGGCCTCTTGAGTTTTTTGGTGTGGTCTTAAAATGAATGGGTAAAAGGAGCTTGTGCCTATTCTAACTAGTGTGAAAGATGACTTTTTCAGTCACCCTAGCTCAGCCATTTTCAACCAGGGTGCCTTCTGGGTTCCTGGGTCCTAAAAATTGCCCAAAAATGATGTAGCCAGCAGGTGAATAAAGCCTGTTTGTTTTTGTTACATAAAGCCACAGGTTTCCTTGTGCAATGTTGCAGCCTTGGGTGTTGTGCAGGCCTGCCGTGAGCACCCTGACAACCACTGGCATCATTGGTTGAAAAGGAGGACATCGGGCACCTCTTTGTTTGACCCCCCCCCCCCCCCACCACCACCACCACCACCTCTCTGTCAGCAGTGGGGTCCCATTATCTGCATGGGGGAGAGGAAACGAGGAAGAAGAAATGCTGGAATCCTAGTCTGTACCAGAAAAATTGTATTTGCTTTGGAAAAATCACCTCTAGTGTTGGGTGTCTTACACGTGTGGATGATGTTGCAATATGTAAAACAATTACCATATTTATCGGTGTATAATACGCATGCTTTTCACCTGAAAATAGGGGGCAAATCACGAGTGCATGTTATACCATGATTAGTGTACCTCAGAGGGAAAGGAGGGCATCGGCTCTCACATCACACACAGTCCTGCCTCCGCCACCAGCATTGGTCCAGTGTTCTGTCTATCACAGGAGCTGGTCTAGTGCCGATGGCAGAGGCGGGACTATGTGTGTGAGACTGCCGGGTAAACAGGAGATGACGGCTCAGTGGTTTCCTGCACTGTTCAGGCTGTATTGATAAAAGATGGTGAGGCTGCAGATGAGCATTGGGGCTAAAAATGGACATTAATCAGGCTGCATTGATGAGATGGGCTGCAGATGGGCATTAATCGGGCTGCATTGATGAGATGGGCTGCAGATGGGCATTGTTCAGGCTGCATTGATGAGATGGGCTGCAGATGGGCATTGTTCAGGCTGCATTGATGAGATGGGCTGCAGATGGGCATTGTTCAGTCTGCATTGATGAGATGGGCTGCAGATGGGCATTGTTCAGGCTGCATTGATGAGATGGGCTGCAGATGGGCTGCAGATGGGCATTGTTCAGGCTGCATTAATGAGATGGGCTGCAGATGGGCATTGATCAGGCTGCATTGATGAGATGGGCTGCAGATGGGCATTGATCGGGCTGCATTGATGAGATGGGCTGCAGATGGGCATTGTTCAGGCTGCATTGATGAGATGGGCTGCAGATGGGCATTGTTCAGGCTGCATTGATGAGATGGACTGCAGATGGGCATTGTTCAGGCTGCATTGATGAGATGGACTGCAGATGGGCATTGTTCAGGCTGCATTGATGAGATGGGCTGCAGATGGGCATTGATCAGGCTGCATTGATGAGATGGGCTGCAGATGGGCATTGTTCAGGCTGCATTGATGGGAGATGAGGAGGCTGCAGATGGCCACTGACCTTTATTTTAATTCAAAGTTTATTTTTAAAAAATTCCTGAAACTTCCCTCTTAAAATGAAGATGCGTGTTATACGGTAAATACGGTACTTTGGTATTTTACATTTTAGAATTGGTTGCCACCAGATTGTGCATCATTCTAAAGGGGGCCTTAACTGAAAAACAGGTTGAGAAACACTGCCCAAGCTGAACAGCTGGAAAATTGATTTCAGAAAGTTTTTTTTATTTTCTACATAAAAAAAAAAAAATTGTGTATCCAGGACCAGACATGTCACATTTGGCACAGCTCCACTAACTGTGACATACACCTTTTTTTTCTTTTTGATTAAAATTGTAAGTACAGACTATGCTGATCAGACTGTTTTTGACTTTTTTTTTTTTTGCTTTAATAGATATAGAAAATATGTTGCTATTCCCTAATGTTAAGACAATGCTCACTCTGTGCAAAAGTTAAACATTGTCAAGAAAATACATAAGGCCTTGACCCCAGATCATTTGTCCTGGAATCAGTCTACACACACAAAAAATAACAGGTTGTTTTCCCCCAGAATTAGCTCCACATTGTTGCTTGATTTTGCCAAAAATATAAGGGGTGGGTGATTTGTCATCTTATGTCTAT
The DNA here is from genome assembly GCA_028564925.1 of Lithobates sylvaticus. Taxonomy (NCBI): domain Eukaryota; kingdom Metazoa; phylum Chordata; class Amphibia; order Anura; family Ranidae; genus Lithobates; species Lithobates sylvaticus. The sequence continues at coordinate 200,971,288 of CM053031.1, forward strand.
GGTTATCTTAAAGTATTTGTTACCCCAACACTTGATATTACTGAGATGTGCCTGCTGTACCATGTACTTGTATGAAAAAGTATCCTGTTCTCTTTCTTTTGTTCACTTCATGTGAAATCCCTGGTGATCCTGTTAGTCCCTCTGCTTTTCTATTAAAAACTGACCACACTAAGCAGGAGAGCACACAGTGGTCAGTTCTCTAGCTATGCTGGGAGCTCAGCCTGCTTTCCAATTATCAGACTTCTCCTGACATGCCCAAACTGCACAGCCATTCACTGGGAAGCTCAGTGTGCTATTTATTTATTTATTTTTTTATTTTTTTTAACATAAAGTTTATTTATTTGTAAAAGCAGACCAACATAGTATTAAACTCTATACAGAGACATCTTAGTCATAGATTGAAAGACAATTGTACATGTGTTTAAGCAACAGGATCAAAGTTACATTCAATGACAAAGCTTCCCGATCTTACATACATTGACAAAAGCTTCCTGATCTTATAACCAACTATATGGCAGCTGACGTTGCAGCACGTCAAACAGGGGAGAGAGAAAAAAAAAAAAGGGGGGGGGGGAGTCACCTGTCCACCACTATTTATCCGCCGGGTTCATCCGGATAGGAGGTCGTGCCATCAGTATCCCTTGTACCTTGTCCCACCTCGGGTGTTTTTTTAGGGGGGGAGGGGGGTAAGTCTTTTTCTAGTCTATGGTCAGTTCACGTGCCGACACCCAGGGGGCCCAGATTTTGTCAAATTTATTCGGGCAGTTCCTACCCAGATAGGTTAACTTATAGAGGGGCAGGGCATTATTGATTAACGTTATCCAGAGCTGTTTGGTAGGGGGTTGGGTTTGGTTCCAATTTAGAAGGATGGCCTTCCTAGCGTAGAAGGACGCATAGAAGACAAACAACTTTCTCCTTTGGGGAGCCTCGAGGAAATCGCAGACCCCCAGCAGGAGGGGAATGGGGCTGTATGGGACCCTGATTTTCCCTATGGTATTAATATCTGCCAGCACTTCTTTCCAGAATATCTCTATTCTTGTACACGCCCAGACTACATGGAAGAAGCTTGCATTGTCCTGACCACACCTGGGGCAGACCGCTGAGCGACCAGGGTATATTCTTGCCAAGCGAACCGGCGAGTATTGGGTACGATGGAGAAATTTTAGCTGCGTAAATCTATCTCTAGCCGAAATCATTAGTGGTAAGTACTGCTGGATGCCCTCCTCCCAGTCGTCAGCGGCCAATTCCGGGATATCAGCTTGCCAGCTATTGTATAGTTGTGATACTTTGGATGTGTCCAGCCCAGCCAACATGTTGTAAAGTGTGGAGAGTGTGCCCTTATTTTCCCCTGATCTCAGGATACTCTCCAGACCTGACAACCGCAGCTCAATAGCCCGGGGGAATTGAGAATGGTAGGCATGGCGCAGTTGGAGGAATCTGAAAAACATGTGGTTCGGAAGGTCCCTATCCCTTTTCAGGTCATCGAAGGTTATCAGGTGTCCCTGAGTCACCACGTCTCCGAGCTGCGTAACCCCATGCCTGGCCCAGATCACCGGGTCCGGAATAGAGTGGAAGTGGGGCAGACGGGGATTACCCCAAAGTGGGGTGTAGGGAGACCACACATCCGGTTCTTGTACCAGTGCGTGGACCTTGTCCCACACTCTGAGCGTAGTCCTCATAGTTATGGACACCCCTACGTTGGATTTGGGTCCCCTGTATATCAGATTCCTAAGTTCCGCTTGGGAGCCCAGCAGCGCCGCCTCCAATGTCGACGCAGGATTAGCCGGGTGTTCAGACAGCCACCATTTGACTGTGACCAGCACAGCCGCCCAATAGTATTTTATAAGGTTTGGCAGAGCCAAGCCTCCCAGTGTCAGGGGGAGTTGAAGGGTTGTCTTCGCTATTCTAGGTGTCCCTCCCCTCCATATAAAATTGGTTAGGATACTTTCCACCTTTCTGAAGAATGAGATGGGTATGGCCACCGGAGTTTGTCTGAAAAGGTATGTAAATTTTGGAAGTACTGTCATCTTGATAAGATTGACACGCCCCACCGGAGTGAGCGGAAGGGACTTCCAGACTGCACATCTCTGGGACAAATGGGACACCACTGGAGTCAAGTTGAGGTTAATGAACTGTCCTAAGTCCCTGTGTATTTCCACCCCTAGGTATCTGAACTGGGGAACCCTCTGCAGCTGCGCATCCGACGCCAAAGGGGGGTCACCCGAGTGTAGAGGGAACAGTGTGGACTTTCCCCAGTTGATGCATAGGCCCGAGTAGCTTCCAAAGGTGTTGATGACAGATAGGGCCCTCCGAAGAGAAACCCCGTCATCTCTAAGATATAGCAGGGTGTCATCGGCATACAGCGACACCTTCTCGTGCAGCGAGCCAATCGCGACGCCCTCAATCGCCTGGCTGGACCGTATGAGGATCGCCATTGGCTCTATAGCGAGAGCGAACAGCCCTGGCGACAAAGGGCACCCCTGTCTCGTCCCCCTGCCCAGGCTGAAGGGCTGGGATAGTACCGTACCCGTGCGGACCCTGGCTGTTGGATTTTTATAGATGGCCTCCACCCAGGAAATAAAAACCGGGCCAAAACCGAACCTGCGGAGGACCTCCCACAGATAGGGCCATTCGACCGAGTCGAATGCCTTCTCTGCATCCAGAGAGGCCACCACCACAGGTTGGGCATCTCCATTCCTAGAGGCTAGAACAGCATATAGCCATCTCAAATTAATATCCGTTCCTTTACCAGGCATGAATCCTGACTGGTCATCGTGAATTACATTGAGTATTACCTCGTTCAGGCGCTTGGCAAGAATTTTGGTGAGGACTTTTGCGTCTGAATTCAATAGGGATATAGGCCGGTAGGACGAGCACAGTTGAGGGTCCTTGCCAGGCTTGGGTATTACTACTATTATGGTTTGGGCCATCGATGGAGGGAGGGCCCCTTCCGTTAATGTTTTGGCAATCATGTTATGTATTTTGGGTACCAATTCCTCAGCATATTGCTTGTAAAATTCCGGTGGCAGCCCATCTAAGCCCGGGGTTTTACCTGCCTGCAAAGCACCAAGTGCCATCTGTACTTCCTCTGAGGTGATTGGGGCATCCATGAGGTCTCTCGCATCGGTTGTAAGGGTTGGGAACATTACCGTATCTAAGTATGCAGCCAATTCCCCGTTGGTACATTTCACTCGAGAGGAGTAAAGTTTAGAGTAATACTCTACAAAGCAGGAATTGACTGCCCCTGGGTCTGATGCCAGTGTGCCATCCTCCCGTCTTATTCGGGGAATAGCAGAGACTGTAGATTGCTCTTTGGACATCCTTGCCAACATCCTCCCCGTTTTATCACCCTGTTCAAATATTCGTTGGGTAAGGGCTAGTTGTTTTTTGTTGACCTTCGCAACGCGAAGTAGCATCACTTCCCTGTAAGCCACCCTCATGTCTTGTGCTGTAATAGGGTTAGCAGTTTGAGCGAAACGTGCCTCAAGTGCTTGGGCCTTTTCCTCCATCTCCTCCAACACCTGTCGGTCGTTTCTGCGTTCCCTATTTATTGAGGACATATAGCATCCCCTAATGTATGCCTTAAAGGCCTCCCAGTCATTACTCGGGGAGGTGGAACCCCCATTCACCAACCAGTACTGCGCTATCTGTTTGGCTATTTCTATTTCTATCGTGGGATGGGTGATCCAGAATTTAGATAGTCGCCAGATCCTGTCCGTTTGGGGAGTCATAGTTTGTATGGAGCAGAGCAGGGGGGAGTGATCAGAGATACCGCGGGGAAGCATCCCGACGTCCTGAATTTTGGGGAGTATGTCAGCACTGCCATATATGAGGTCAATACGAGACAGCGTGTTGTGTGTCAAGGAGTGGCAGGTATACTGTCGGTCCGAGGGATGCTTCCACCGCCATATGTCGACCAACCCACATCCGTCCGCCCATCTCGACAAGGTCGAGTCCGTAGCAGGGTCAGGAGAGAGTTTGTCCATAGAGGGATTCGGGGTCGTGTTGAAGTCACCTACCAGCAATATGTTATCTGTGGGGATTTGTGCCAACAGTGCAGTCAGGGATCTTAGGAATGTGAGGGTGGGAGGGGGTGGTGCGTATATGCCCATTATCACCATCTCAACCGTGTCTATAATGGCGTGTAGTAGAACATACCGCCCCGCTGGGTCCAGTTTAACTGTGAGTAGTTCAAACGCTAGGGATCTGTGGATAAGGATACTGACTCCTCGGGCATGGCTAGAGTAGGTAGCGTGGTAGTGGTGGTTCACCCAGGGACGTTTAAGGCTCATGATTCTCCCGCCCACCAGGTGCGTCTCCTGAAGTATGCAGATGTGGGGGTTGTATTTCTGCATATAGGCAAAGACTAGGGAACGTTTGACTTTGTCATTCAGACCCCTCACATTCCATGACAAAATCTTCAAGGGAGCCATAGTGTATCCATAGTCAAGTAAATGTCAGGGTATTTCTTGACCCAGCCACCCCGGTGGGTATACAGCCCCGGTTTTCTCCCCAGGTCGGTCATGAACAATTGTCGGTAAATCGGGAAGTATAGTATGCTATCGTATTTCAATGTCTGCACAGTGTATATGTCTGTGGTGCGCTGCCTATAACCTGAAAGACAGCTAACCCAAAAAGAAAACAAAAGTCTAAACGAAAACAAAAAACCCCTGAAACTTACCACCCAACCCATCCCACCCCACGCCGTGAAAAACGTATCACATGACGTTTGAGTACCCATAACGTAACCCCTAACTATTAACTGAGGAAGGTTCCTATGGGGGCGGTGTGTAAAGGTAGCACACCAAGGACACAGAACCTATTTGCTGGAGCAGGACGCTCCGCGCACCATGAGGCCACACGTGTATAAACATTAGTGAAGACAAATGGGGGTTAACAGAGACTTACGCATGGCGACTAGCGCCCGACACTTAGACTCAGCTAAGGGCACATACTTGTTTGCAACAATCAACTTTTGGTATCTTAAAGCGGAAGTAAACCCATCGATTTAACAGTCTAAAATAAAAAGGCATGCCGTGAATGCTAACTGCACATTGGCTGTGCTCTCAACCAAACAGTCAAACCATCCAATGGCTGGTGTCATAACGAATCACATGTGCAGCACTGTGGCAGTTGAAGATTAAAACAGAGGCAAAGATGGCAGCTTCCTTGGCTGAAAAAGACAGGGGGGTTTACTTCCACTTTAATAGCTCTACAATACATTATATATACAAGAGGACCAGGACCCCTGTCGGGGCAGTCCGGTGTATAACTCCATGCGGGAGCAAAAGAACACCCCCCCCCCCCCCTCGCTCCCCCGCAGGGAGAGCAAGGGGGGGAAATGAAGAAAAAAGGAACCTCCAGGGGGTCTATAACCTTTGTAGGAGCAAAGTCAAAGTCAAGATCAAATTCAAATTCCCCCCCCTCCTCCACCCCAGTCCACCTCCCGCCTCAGCCCGCAACCCCCAGGCCTTTTCAGCAATTCTCGGCAGCACAATAGAAACATCTCAGGGGGGGCAACGTAAAGTGGCACATGTGATCGAACAGCACGGGGAAAGCATAGTTATTCAGGTGTACCAGAAGTGGGCTCGGTGGGAGGGGGGCCCCCTTCGCTCCAGCGTCCCGTCGTCCGGTACCAAACAGAGTGTCATGGGGGGAGTCCTTAGGGAAGGGATCAGTGAGGCAGCTAGAGACCGCCATCATCTCCCGTGTGTCCAGTGGCCCCCCCACCCCACCAGCGCCCTGCAGCCCAGTCCCGTGCAGCGCTCCCGTGCAGCCAACACCCAGGGACCTGACCCCCCTTAGATCCAAGGTTAATTACCTGTGTCCCGAGGACCGTGTAAGCAATGATAGCCAGGGAGGTATCCACAGTGCTGTAGAGAAGTTCCGTGTGCCGTTCAGGTGGCGTAGGGAAGAAAGGTCTGCAGCCGAGGGCGGGTAGTATAGCAGGTGCCGAGGTGGACGAGCAGGGGGGGTTCCACACAGGCCTCTCAACGGTCTCTGGGGAGGGTTTCAGCCCATCTCATGGCCTCTTCAGGGGTGGTAAAAAACCGTGAGGTCTCTCCGTCGATCACTTTAAGCCGCGCCGGGAATAGCATGTTGTATTTCACTCCCTTTGAGCGGAGCAGTGCCTTCACCTGGTCAAAAGCGCGCCGCTGCCGCTGGGTCTCCGTAGAGTAATCCGGGAACAACATAATTCTGGCGTTCTCGTGGTGCAATTCCCCTATTCTCCGCGACTCTCGGAGTATCAGGTCTCGGTCACGAAAATTAAGCAGCCTGAAGATAAATGTCCTTGGCGGGCCTCTGATCGAGGGCATCCGATGGGCCCTCTCCACCACAAAATGAGGGGAAAACTGTGCCTGCGGAAATAGGGCGCGAAGGAACTGCTCCGTGTATGTCACCGGGTCGCGGCCCTCGGCCCCTTCTGGGAGACCCACCACACGGAGGTTGTTCCTCCGGTTCCTGTTCTCCTGGTCCTCCGCGCGGGATTCAACTGCCTTCATTTTGATTTGGAGAGTCCGGATGGAGGAGTCGTGTTCTCGGAGGGTGTCCTCGGCGTCCCCAACTCTCCTCTCAGCCTCCGTCAGCCGATCTCGGATCTTATCCATGTCCCTCCTGACCAGGCCCATCTCAAGTTGCACTTGCTCGATCTTTGCTGTCAGCGAGGTTTGGCAACCCGAGATTGCCTGCATTAGGGCATTAAACTGATCCGTCCCTAGCGTGGAGGGGTCGGCCTTGTCAGTCTGGGACGCCATGTCGAGTGCACACAGGACACGTGGGGGCCCAGGATGCCGGAGCGGCTTTCGGGGCCGGAGCTCGCTTACGGTGGGATCCGGAGCTGCCCCGTCTCATGCCCGTTCGAGACCCGTGGATTCTGGTCGGTGTAGCAGGGGAGAAGTGTCTCCAAAGTCGGATAATTAAGCCTCTAGGTGCGGAGCTCCAGCCTCACACGTCCTCCTAGGTTGCCATCTTGGCCACGCCCCGCTATTTATTTGTGTGTGTGTGTATGTATGTATGTATGTATGTGTGTATGTATATATATATATATATATATATATATATATATATATATATATATGTTTTGCCTTTCATTTCTATTTTAAACTGAATGGGTTGTTTTACAAGGTGATTGTTTACAATCACCTTAATTATCGACTTTACGCAAACATTTTTTATTGCATTTTAGTGTAAATATGAAATCTGAGGTCTTTTTGATCCCAGCTCTCATATTTAAGAGGTCCTGTCATGCTTTTTTCCCATTACCAGGGATGTTTACATTCCTTGTAATAGGAATAAAAGTGACCAAAAATTATAATTTTTTTTTTTTAAAAGACAGCGTCGAAAAAATTAAATTAAAAAATGTTAAATTGCTGACGAGCTCGCGCGCAGAAGCGAACGCATACATGAGTAGCACCCTCATATGAAAACGGTGTTCAAACCACACGTGAGGTATCGCCGTGATCATTCGAGCGAGAGCAATAATTCTAGCCCTTGACCTTCTCTGTAACTCAAAACTGGTAACTTGTAGAGATTTTTAAACTTCGCCTATGGAGATTTTTAAGGATAAAAGTTTGTTGCCATTCCACGAGCGGGCGCAATTTTGAAGCGTGACATGTTGGGTATCAATTTACTCGGCGTAACATTATCTTTCACAATATAAAAAAAAATTGAGCTAACTTTACTGCTTTTTCCCAAGAAAAAGTGTGCTTGTAAGACCTCTGCGGTGTGACAAAGTATTGCAACGACCGCCATTTTATTCTCTAGGGTGTTAGAAAAAAAATATGTAGTTTGGGGGTTCTAAGTAATCTAGAAAAAAAATAATGGTTTAAACTTGTGAACTTGTAAAGTGTCAAAAAGAGAGGCTCAGGGCTGAAGTGATTAAGAACTAATACCTGTATTCAAGGTCCGTGTTTTTTTTTTTTGTTTTTTTAAATGCAGATGCACCTACCTTGGGTTATCTTTTTGTGTACTTTTCAGCCAAATGTTCTGTTACAGAAACTTCTTGTTGCAGCTGAGGCCCTGGAGGATATGAATTTAGGGAAAGGCTTATCACGGTCATCAACATTAGGTTTATGGAAAAGATTTTGAATAAAGACATGCTCTTTACATGGGGTTCAGTGCATGACTGTGTGCAATTAAGGCAATAGCTTTTCTTATAAAGAGCCCACTTTTTTTTTTTTTTTTTTTTTTTTTTTTAATGGCTGTCATTTGTTTTTCTGATTTTTTTTTTATTTAATTTTTTTTCAATCTTGTACTTCTGCACTCAAATTCACTAGTACTATGCTAAATAGATTCGTAAATTGGAAATCACAATTTGAATTTGCCTTTTTTTCAAGGTCCTTGAATGACAAACCAAATAATGGAAACACTGCAACCAACAATGTGAACAACAACACCGCCTCAGTCCAGAATACAGTGAGCAGACAAAACAGTGTGCAGTTTAAAAAAGCAGGACCCCTACCTTCTAACCTGGATGATATGAAGGTAAATAATAGCAATAGTTTGTTATGCATATTGTCATTCACATACAATATCTCTCAAAGTGAGTACACCCCTCACATTTTTGTAAATATTTTATTATATCTTTTCATGTGACAACACTAAAGAAATGACACTTTGCTACAATGTAAAGTAGTGAGTGTACAGCTTGTATAACAGTGTACATTTTCTGTCCCCTCAAAATAACTCAACACACAGCCATTAATGTCTAAACTGCTTGCAACAAAAGTGAGTACACCCCTAAGTGAAAATGTCCAAATCGGGCCCAAAGTGTCAATCTATTGTGTTGCCATCCATTATTTTCCAGCACTGCCTTAACCTTCTTGGGCATGGAGTTCACCAGAGCTTCACAGGTTGCCACTGGAGTCCTCTTCCACTCCTCCATGAGGACATCACGGAGCTGGTGGATGTTGGAGACCTTGCGCTCCTCCACCTTCCGTTTGAGGATGCCCCACAGATGCTCAATAGATTTAGGTCTGAAGACATGCTTGGCCAGTCAATCACATTTACCCTCTGCTTCTTAAGCAAGGCAGTAGTTGTCTTAGAGGTGTGTGTGTGTGGGGTCGTTATGTTGGAATACTGCCCTGTGGCTCAGTCTCCGAAGGTAGGGGATCATGCTCTACTTCAGTATGTCACAGTACATGTTGGCATTCATGGTTCCCTCAATGAACTGTAGCTCCCCAGTGCCAGTAGCACTCATGCAGCCCCAGACCATGACACTCCCACCACCATGCTTGACTGTAGGCAAGACACACTTGTCTTTGTACTCCTCACCTGGTTGCTGCCACTCATGCTTGACACCATCTGAGCCAAATAAGTTTATTTTGGTCTCTTTAGACCACAGGACACGGTTCCAGTAATCCATGTCCTTAGTCTGCTTGTCTTCAGCAAACTGTTTGCGGTCTTTCTTGTGCATCATCTTTAGAAGAAGCTTTCTTCTGGGACGACAACCATGCAGACCAATTTGATGCAGTGTGCGGCGTATGGTCTGACAGTCTCTGACCCCCACCACCCCTTCAACCTCTGCAGAAATGCTGACAGCACTCATACGTTCATTTCCCAAAGACAACCTCTGTATATGAAGCTGAGCACGTGTACTCAACTACTTTGGTTGACCATGGCAAGGCCTGTTCGGAGTGGAACCTGTTAAACCGCTGTATGGTCTTGGCCACAGTGCTGCAGCTCCGTTTCAGGGTCCTGGCAATCTTCTTATAGCTTAGGTTGGCCATCTTTATGTAGAGAAACAATTTTTTTTCAGATTCTCAGAGTTCTTTGCCATGAGGTGCCATGTTGAACTTTCAGTAACCAGTATGAGAGCGATAACACCAAATTTATCACACCTGCTCCCCATTCACACCTGAACCTGCAACACTAACAAGTCACATGACACTATGGGGGGGGGTGTATAATTTGGCCCAATTTGGACATTTTCACTTAGGGGTGTACTCATTTTTGTTGCCAGTGGTTTAGACATTAATGGCTGTGTGTTGGGTTATTTTGAGGGGACAGCAAATTTACAATGCTATACAAGCTGTACACTTTACATTGTAGCAAAGTGCAATTTCTTCAGTGTTGTCACAGGATGATAATTATAATAAAATATTTACAAAAATGTGAGGGGTGTACTCATTTTTGTGAAATGCTGATCATGCATGCTTGTAACTGAAACAAAAAAGGTCTTTTAGGTTTTTGGAAGACTTGCTAAACCAGAACCTTCAGTAGACCTTAATTGCTACATGGGTTTGTAGTTAGCATGTGAAATTCAGAAGTATAAGTAGGGAAGGCTTCAAGCAGCCCTGATTCACACCACTGCGACTTTGAAATCACGCTACTTCAGCACAGTTTCAAAGCCACAGATCAGTGCATCGCATATTGGCACATTATGTGACACCTGAAAATTAAGCCTTCCAGCGCTGGAGACGACATCCATGTATACCTGGTCTTCCTTCCAGGTTCGTGGCTCTGTGGCTTGCCAGAGCCACGATGAAGTCACTCCCCTACATGCACGCGGGAGCCGCCAGTCACAGCACACTGTTCTGAAGAAACGGCACAGGCGGCTGTTCCTTGCGAGCGCATGCACCAGTGATGTAATTGGCTGCTAGGACAGTAAATATCTGCTAAGCTGTGCATGTTTAGGAGAGATTTACACTACCGATAGGTAAGCCTTAATATAGGTAAAACGTAAAGATGGTAGTTTACTTCCTCTTTAAAGTGATTTGTAAAGGATTTTTGTTTAAACATTTTTTTTTTAATTTTTATACTGCAAGGGCTTTGTACAGAGCGGCCCTGATCCTCCTTTTCTGGGGTCGCCTGGAGGCGCTCCTGGCTCCTCCTCCGCATTGAGTGCCCCCACGAGAGCCGCCATTCCATGGGGGCATTCGTGTGGGCATGCTCCCGAGTCCCGCTGCGAGTCCATTGACAGACAGCAGGACTCGGCCCTGACTCCTGTGTCACTGGATTTGATTAACAACAAAGAGAGCCAACGGCTCCTGCTGCTATCAATCTATCCAATGAGGATCCGAGACAGTGGCTGGAGCTGCTGGGCTCGTTCTCATCACTGGAAAGATCGGGTTCAGAAAGTAAAAGGGGGACTCTGGGGGGCAGCTGTACCACAGAAGGTTTTTCACCTTAATGCATTCTATGAATGCCTCGAGACTGTACCACTCCTTTAAGAAAACAAAGTGGTACATAATTGTTTAGCACAAACAAGGATTTTTTTTATATTGTTTAGTCTGATGTCACTGGAAAGCATATATACTCTTACCAGAAGTGTTGGATACAGATACCATACGGTATCTGTATCAGGTAGGCTTAAAGGTAGAATTTCTCGCATCCATGGGTCAGGAGGAGACCACCGCAAACTGGAACAAAACAGCTTCCAAGGTAGGCCACCGGATCAGTCAACGGTCACGGCAAATAATGGACATCCAGGCATCAGATGGTCAAAAGGGGGTGATCCCACGGACCGGGAAAACAGGATAAAAAATGGAGACAACCGGCCAATCAGCAGCACCTCCTCTTTGCAAATCCATAGACAACATAAAACTTTTATTTTTTAAACGCTGATCAAAATAGAAAAAAGTTTATTATTTCTACTTTGATCAGTGTTAATGACACTAAAATGATGATTCTGGTACATGGCATTGAAAAGATATTTAGCAATGAAATAAAGGTCTATTTTTTTTTTTTTTCAATGGGACGCTAGAAAAACAAAATAAGTTTAAATATTAATGGTTAGGCATATAGAAAACAAATCTGTAAGAAAATAACAAGTAAAGGGAAACATGGAAGGAGGAGTTAAAGTGTATGTCGTCCAGCCAAAACCTTTTCTAGTTTTTAATAGAGCGTAAGCTTTTGCAGTAGATGTGGATACCCAGCAATGCCAGACCTTTTCAAACCTTTTTTTTGGACATCCCCTATTGAAGTATGTACTTTTATAAAAGGGTAATTCTGCCCTGTGTACTTTGATGATTTTAGTGGCATTTTTACTACATCCAGTGTCCCAATGCTGGATTTTGGCAAACTGCTGTTACCCATCTTTTTGATAAAATTATTAGCTTTTAGTAATTACAGTTTAATACATATTAGACAGAATATAAGTTTACAATACTTTCTGCAAGAGTTGTTCCTAGGTACATCTGAGATTGTTTATGTATATTATATTTATTCACTATTTGATAAGACTGTATTGGTTAATAGAAAAGGATAAAGAGAGGTGGGTTTGTGATGATATAAGCAATATTTCAAGAAGTTAACCAAGTGTGCTGGCAAATAGTCTTTGACCTAGGGGTTCCATATTTTCTTGATTGTTTCATTGATCATAATTCAGGAGTTCTGGGTCTTAACATATGACAGTTGTGGTTGTCCATGACTGTACTATAACCTATTTGATGGCCGTAAAGATGTGAGACATTAGTTTGACATGGTATTTGGTGATCTCCTATTGAGTTTCTTATTCAGCAGTGCCTAATAAGGATGTTTCTGTATTGAATGTTGGAACAGCATATGTAGTATGTTATATACTCTATGCCATAACCATTGGACCAGGGGGGCATGTGTATCAAATATAGGCAAAGGTCCCTGATTCAAGCAGCCAGGAGAGCAGTGTGGGGCTTCATGTGTACTCAGTTCCAGCTACTATCGAAGTAGTATTTTGTAGTTTGTTTCTATTGCACAGATGTTTGCGAGTATGATTTGGTAGCATTCCATGTTTACACCTAGTCGTTGGCTTCCCATTTATGCATATACTTTGGTGTTCAAGCGGGACTGTACCTGAAATTTTTTTTTTTTAAAGTCAGCAGCTACAAATACTGCAGCTGCTGACTTTTAAAAAATGGACACTTACCTGTCACAGGTTCCAGCGATGTCGGCAGCAAAGGCCAATCAATCGATCGGCTCTCTGATGCTGCCGGCGCCATTCTCTGTGAGGGAATCAGGAAGTGTCGCCTTTGCGGCTTCACTTCCCGGTTCCCTACATCGCATGCGCGAGTCGCGCAGCGCAATGAGAATCGTCAGCGCTGTCTGCCGGGACACGTGTGTCTCCCGACAGACAGCGTGCCGGGACAGGAAGTTGCGTAAACTCCCGTGGGAGTTTATGCCCAGAAGTGGGTGCAGATACCTGTCTTAGACAGGTATCAGCACCCCCCTCCCCCCTGAAAGGTGCCAAATGTGACACCGGAGGGGGGGAGGGTTCCGAAAAGCGGAAGTTCCACTTAAGGGTGGAAACCCACTTTAAATAGACTAATGATAATAATGTAGTAAAAAAATGTCAGGACAACGCCAATGACCTCATATCTTTTAAGTTTAAAATGTAACTAGTATCTATTATTTTCCTTTTATTAGCTAAATGTCAAATTTGCAGGAGCATGCAAAGCATTTGTGTACAACTCATATTTTATTACTTTGCTTTTGTTTTTTTCAGGTTGCTGAACTTAAAATGGAATTGAAGATTAGAGGCCTGCCGGTATCTGGCACAAAAACAGATCTTATTGAACGTTTGAAGCCATACCAAGATTTAAATAATAATGGTGTAACTGGAAACACTTCAACAGTCGCCACCACAACAACCATTGCTTCTCCAGGTAGTGGTGCCACAGAAGATGCTACAATTACATTTACTGCAGCAACTTTTAGTAGTTCTGCTCAAAATATGAATATAGAGACAGCCTCGTCTACAAATGGAAGCAGCCAAGCATCTGTGGATGCCATGAACTCCCCATTACCCATGTCTCCTACCCCTTCTGAACAATCCAACTTTAGCACTGAAGACACTAACATGACGGACACTTTTGCTGAAATTATGACCATGATGTCACCATCTCAGTTCATGAACGCTTCACCCATTAGAGTGGGTATTAATGAGGACAGCATAGGGGCTACCAGTGTTAGCACTACAAGCATGGACTTGGATGCTGCAGAAAAGGACCGCAAGCTTCAAGAAAAAGAAAAGCAGATCGAGGAGCTTAAGAGGAAGTTGGAACAGGAGCAGAAGCTTGTTGAAGTTTTGAAGATGCAGCTTGAAGTAGAAAAACGTGGCCAGCAACAGCCATGTTCTAAGATTTTGGTAAATGTGGATCAGAAGCACTTCACTGCTAATATTAAGGAGGAGAACGCTATGTCTGACTGCCAGAATTCTACTCCGGCTATTCTGAGTGGCCATTTGATAGGACAGCCCACAGTAACTGCTGGAGGCCAGAGTATTCTTGCCAACAATGCTGTTGTCATCAAACATGAAGTTCCCAATCCTGAACATCAGAACATTATCCAGCAATTCTATGTGACTTCTCAAAGGCCACAGCAAGCTGTGGTAGCTCAGTCTCAGGCACTGTTAACCACTCCAACCGCTCAGATTTTACTTCCTGTCTCTATCAAAACTACCAATGCAATGCAGTTGTCAGTAGTTCAGGTGTGTCCATTTTTTCTTTCGTTTATGTATAGCAGTAATATACTATTATATTGTAAGCAATTATGTTACTGCATAAAGTCAGTTCCTAAATTTTGCATTAGACACAAAAAAGAAGTAATATTTTTAAACTGCAGAATAAATAGTTTAGTGCCATACATAATTTTCAGGGAAGAGCTATAAACGTATCAACCTGTTCCCCTTTGTGTGAAATGCTATTAAATTAAAGGGACAGATCTAATTTTATATAAAAAAAAAAAAATACAAACTTTTTTTGCAGATGTAAAAAATAGTTTTTTACACTGGAGCATCTAAAGCAGGGATAAGCAATTAGCGGACCTCCAGCTGTTTCAGAACTACAAGTCGCATGAGGCATAGCAACACTCTGACAGCCACAAGCATGACACCCAGAGGCACGATGGGACTTAGTTGTGCAACAGCTGGAGGTCCGCTAATTGCATATCCCTGCTCTAAAGCCATGTACCTGCGATTAGCAGATTGCAGGTGTAATGACAGAATTCTGCAGACTCTCAGTACACTGTCTGCCTGTACCTCTGATAGGGACAGGCAGTTACTGAATTGCAGGAGAAAATAATGAACTACGAGGACACTTACCACCACCCGCGCAGTTCATTGAGATCTTCTACTTCTAGACATCTTTTTGTAAATGATGACAGCAGGTGTGGGGAGAGGATCCCCGCCCACTGTCACAGGGAGGGGTTTCTGGGGGCCGAGGGGGGAAGATGCAGGAGTTGTAATGTTTTACATGTTCCACCCTAAAAACATGTAACATGTTCCAAAGGGGAACTTTTCCTTTAAACTAATTGTGACAAGCTATAGTCCATCGGGTGTTTTAGTGTGCAAAGAATGTTCTCAGAAGCACGAAAAGCATATTCCAATAATTCTTAATCACTGGATAAATTAACTTTCATTTAGAAAATGGTATTTGCATATCATCCCTTCCCTCACAAACCCAAAAAAGATTTTGTTTTTTGTTTTTTTTCCTCCCAGCATTCAAGAACAGTGCACAATGCAATGCAGATCATTACTTTGTCCCTGGGGTTATTTCATAGTATTGACTTCTGTTCTACTATCTATACCATAATGACATAAAAACAAATGACAATTAAAACTTCACCAAAGTATTTGATTAATGTTTAAGTTGTGACAATACTGTTTTAAGCATTTATAGGATGAGTAGCTTTGTTATTCTGTATGCATTTTTATAGTAAGCTTGGTTAGCTCATCATTTATTTTTTCTGTCACTCTGACTAATTCATAGCAAACTACGGTGGTATGGCATAGCCCAGAACAATACAGTTCTGAGGTTGGCTTTCATATGACTACCAACTTTGTATTCGTCTATGAAAATTTTTATATTTGAGACCAAAACTCAGTGGTCTTATGCTGATGACATTCCTTAAAGAGGAAGTAAACCCTGATGGGTTTTACTTCCTCTAGTTTTCCCCTGCAAAGTAAAAGCATAATGTGCTAGTATGCATCGCATACTAGCCCTATATGTGGCACTTACATGCAAACGAAGCCCACTCCGTCCCCGCTGGTGGCCGCATCCATCTTCGCCCCTCTTCCTTCCGGGGCCATTGACTCTGACTCTGTGACTGGTCGAAGTTGCGTTATGTCACTCCCGTAAAGTGAAAAAACAGCAAGAGGGCCGTTTCTTCACAGCACATGCGCCAACGATATCAGTGCACTGCAAGGTAAATATCTTCTAAACGGCACATGTTTAGATCTTTTACAGTACCTATAGGTAAGCCTATAATAAGGCTTACCTATAGGTACAAGTTGCATAGAGGGGTTTACAACCACTTTTAAATTGACAGTGTACATTCGTCTTCTGATTTCCCAACAGATGTGCAGTAAGTGAGCCTGTGTAAACAATCCATTCAAGTCGCATCTAATTAGGTAGGCTCACATTACTGAGATGTTGGTAAATCTAAGGATGTTGTACAGTCATAGAACAGCATGTGTGGCCAGCTTTACTAATGCGCTAAATGCTTTAAGTTCCGCTTAAAAAATAATAATTTAAAGTCAACAACTACAAATACTGCAGCTGCTGACTTTTAAGAATCGGACACTTACTTGTCCCAGGGTCCAGTGATGCGGGGAACGAAGCCCCACTCGTCTCCCCCTCCTCTGCAGCACCGGCATTGTCACTGTGGGCGCCCGGCTGTGACTTCACAGCCGTGCACGAACTGCACATGCGTGAGCCGCTTGCAGCGCGCTGTGACTGGCCGGGTAATCATCTGGGGACCTGTGACGTGTCCCAGATGATTGCCGAGAGGGAGGGGGGAGAGGTGAACTTCCGGTGCCCCGGGAGGAAGTGGGAGCTGGAACCCTTCCTTAAAGCGGAAGTTCCATTTTTGGGTGGAATTTCGCTTTAATGTAAAAGCCTATAAGCAGAGACCTTACCTGGTCCGCCAAGGTTTGAGTAGTGAAGTCAGAATGCATGCTGCTCATTAGAATTGCTGAATGGTGTTGCATTCAGCACAGATAATGGTAAAACATATATGTATGGTAGAACGATATGGTAGGGGTTCTGGCCATGTTCTAACAAGGCCCAATACACAGTACAGGCTGTATATTACATAAACTACTGTGCAAAAGTTTTAGGCCAGTGTGAAAAAATGTTGTAAATTTAGAATGCCTTCAGTAATAGAAGTGTTAATTAGGTGTTTACTTTTTATCAATTAAGCTACTTTCACACTGGGGCGGGCGTCGGCGGTAAAGTGGCGCTATTTTTATTGCCTTTTTACCGTCATTATATCGGCGCTATTCGGCCGCTAGCAAGGCGGTTTTAACCCCTGCTAGCGGCCAAAAAAGGGTTGGGGTTTGGCAGCGTTGCCCCATTGTTTTCAATGGGCAGGGGCGCTTTAGGAGTGGTGTATACACCGCTCCTACTGCACTGCAAAGATGTGGCTTGCAGGACTTTTTTTTTACCGTCCTGCAAGCGCACCGCTCACACTGGAGAGGCTCTATGCACGCATTATTTTTAGCGATGTAGCGCCTGTAAAGCGACTCGGTGTGAAAGTAGCCTTCACAAAATGGAAAGTAAAAACAGAAGAGAAATCGAAATCAAAATAATATTTGGCGTGACCACCTTTTTGTCTTCAAAACCGAATCTGTTCTTCTAGGTACACTTGCACACGGTTTTTGAAGGAACTTGGTAGATAGGTTGTTTCAAACATCTTTGAGAACTAACCACAGATCAGGGATGTGGTTATAGGCAGCCTCAAATCCTCCTGTCTCCATGTAATTCCAGAAATATTTGATGTTGAGGTTAGGGCTCTGTGGGGGTCAAACCATCACTTCCAGGACTCCTTGTTTTTTTACACAGAAGATAGTTCCTAATGACATTGGCTGTGTGTTTAGGTCATTGTCCTGCTGCAGAAATAATTTTGAGCCAACCACACACCTCCTTGATAGTATGGCATGATGTATAGGTATATGCCTGTATTTCTCGGCATTGAAGACACAATTGTTTGACCAAATCTCCAACTCAATTTGCAGAAATACAAGGAACCTTCACCATGCTTCATTGTTGCGTGCAAAGACACTCCTTATTGTACCACTCTCCAGCCCTGAGGCGAACAAACTGCCTCCTGATACAGACAAATATTTAAAATTTTGACTCCCTCAGTCCAGAGCATCTCTTGCCATTTTTCTTCACCCCAGCTATTATGTTTTTGTACATAGTTGAGTCACTTAGCCTTGTTTCCATGTTGGAGGTATGGCTTTTTGGCCACAATTCTTTGAAGACTACTTTTGGCCATACTTCTCTGGACAGTAGATGAGTGTGCCTGGGTCCCACTGGTTCCTGACAGTTTTGTGCTGATGGCACTGCTGGACATCTTCTGATGTCGAAGGGAAGTAAGCATGATGTCTTTCATCTGTTGCTTTGTTTCCTTGGCCAACCAATTGCTTTTTCTTTGTGCTTCTTCAAAAGCTCTTGAACAGCACATCTTGAAACCCCAGTCTGCCTTGAACTCTTTTCCTGGGAGAGACTTTGCTGATGCAGTATAACTTCTTTGTGTCTTTTTGCTGTGCTCAGTCTTGTCATGATGTATGTGACATAACCTGTCTTCCACAACCTCACCTTGGTAGCAGCGTTTGGCTGTTCCTTACCCAGTTTTAAGCATCCTACACAGCTGTTTCAGTTAATGATGGTTTCAATCTACAATTGATCATTAGCACCTGCTTAATATAATTGGTTAATCATACATCTGACTCTAATCTACAAAATCCCTGACTTTGTGAAATTGTGCAAGTGTAAAAATTTGAAGCCTAATGCCACGTACACACGGTCGGAATTCTTGTCGGAAAAAGCTCTGATGGTTTTCCCGTCGGAATTTCGCTCAAACTGTCTTGCCTACACACGGTCACACCAAATTCTGACGGTCTGTAACACAGCGGCATAGAACACGTTCGGCGGCACTATAAAAGGGAAGTTTAATGCTTCCGAGCATGCGTCGGAATTTTGCGTGTCTGAATTGCATACACACGATCGAAAAATCCGAAAGAAAGGTTTTCCGTCGGTTCTCAATCCAAAGTCCGTCGGAAATTCCGACAGAAAAAGACCGATGGGCATACACACGGTCGGAAAATCTCCCATCGGACTGTTTCCATCGGAAATTCCGACCGTGTGTACTCGGCAAAAGAGTAGTCACACCAAATATTGATTTGATTTTGATTTTTCTTCTGTATGCTCCCAGAAAACGCATAAAAATGCATCAAATCGTTTTTTTTTCAACGGGTCTTTGTGAAAGGGCCCTTGTATGTATGTATGTATGTGTGTGTGTGTGTGTGTGTGTGTGTGTGTGTATATATATATATATATAGTGTGTGTGTGTATATATATATATATATATATATATATGTATATAGAGTATATATGTATATATATATGTGTGTATGTGTGTGTGTGTGTGTGTGTATATATATAAATAGTGTGTGTGTGTATATTCTAAATTGTTACGATGAGGCAAAACCAAGTTCCTCCTATGCAAGTGTCCACAACAATTGTACTCATAGCTAAGTTTCTGTACACTCAAAAGTCAAGTCAAGTCTAAGTCAAACAGCCCCTGATTCTCCATAGCTAAAACAAACCCCTATGGCCCGTATATGAAACTGGCTGATAAGACTTTCCTACATATGCACAGATTGTGCAATGTGTGAAGATTTGCTGTTCATTAAAGGTTTGCACTCCTATGTTTTTTTGCTGATATTTATCCCATGAAAAAGGATCCAATAGTGGACCCTGCCTATTCAGTCCCTAATAAACACTTTAGAGTTTCTGTTGAGGCTGTTCCCTTTGTTCAGGATTCTGTTATTGGTCATTTTGAAGCCCTTTTAAAGGTCTTGTTTGCTCTTTTAGGTCCAGCCCTGCAGCCGCTGTTGCTGCCATGTTTATTTTAAGAGACTATACTTAAATCGAATAGATGCCTGAATAGAGCCCAGGAACCCTTTGAAGACTTGGAACATTTACAGTTGATGTCTTTAGCCCAATTGTTTTGTGTTGTGACTCTTAAAAATGTAGTTTGACAAGTCTCGAGAATCTCTTATGGCTAAAAGCAAGCTTGGTATGCTGAATATGCTTGTTAGAAACGTCATCTGTCAATGCCCTTTTGATGATGAATGCCTTTTTGGGAAAAAATCACAAAGGAAGTTACTGGAATTAATGTATTCCTCCCCCACAGGGCTAGCCTAAACCTCCTACAGCTTCTACCCTACTTAAAGCGGTTCTGCACTCATTTCATTTAGTAAATCTCTTTGCCTTCCAAATCAGGCAAAGAGTACTAAATGAAATGTTTTTTTTTTTTTTTTTTTTTACTTACCTTGTAATTGAAGACTTCCGGTCTTCTCCCTCTGCGGCGGCGGGCGGGGTCTTGCGTCGATCGTCGTCACGCCGCACTGTCTCCTGGGATCTGGTGTCATTGATCCCAGAAGTCAGTGCGGGCATCTTCCGAAATCTCGCGAGATTTCGGCCACATCTTCCGAAATCTCCCGAGATTTCGGCCGCATCTGCCGAAATCTCGTGAGATCTCGGCAGATGAGCCGTTACTGCGCACGCGCGAGTAACGGCAGTGCATGCTGGGCCATCTAAAGTCCCTGTGGGTGTTTCACATGCCCACAGGCAAGATGGCCCCCAGCACTAAAGAAGAAGACGAGGAACTTCATCGGACGAAAACCGGCGGCGATCGAGATGGAAGATGGAACAGGTGAGTCCCCTAATAAAGGTAAGCACACTTTATATTACATCCTAAAAAAAAAAAAAAAATTTTTTCAGAGTGCAGAACCGCTTTAAAGAAAGTGGTCCCACGTGTCAATCTCAAAGCCAAGGCTTAACGCTTCTTTTACTATTAAGCCTTCCCAGAAGCCTTCCTTAAAATAAAGGGGTGCCCCCATTCATTGTGTGTGTGGGGGGGGGGGGGGCACCTGTTGGCATTTGCGCCACTCTGGATCTGAGATGTCCCAGACCACTGGGTCCAGATTTTTTCATGTTCTTTGGATGGAATATAGAAGATCTGTTATTGTAGCTAATGTATTCTGAGTGGGAGCACCCAGATAAACAGTTTTTTTCCTCCGAAAAAGTTTTCAATACTTTATCCTATGGAGGAAGAGTTTTATAATGGGGAATTCCAGCAATTGACGGTGCTATGTCCTCTGTAAACATGACTTGTCCAGTAGACAACGCTCATATATTAAAGGATCCAACAGATAAGAAGTTGGATTTCCTTTTTTTTTTAAACTTTTGTGCTCGCAGGTTCAGTCAGCGCTGGCAGCGATCGGAGTATCTTAGTCCTTATAGGACCAGTTTATTGAGGTACTCAGTTATTCAGCAGGCCCTGGATTTGTCCGGGATACCAGAAGCATTGTGTTTTACAGTAGACGCTATGAAAGAGTGTATTCTCCAGGCCTCATGGCTCATGCTAGGGCTGGTACATGTGCATAGAATCCTATGGTTGAAAAATTGGTCAGCTGAAGCACCATGCAAAAATCTCTTGGCTAGTTTCCCTTTTTATGGTGAACGGTTATTTGGAGACTATCTGGATACGTATAGCCAAAGAATTTCTAATGGGAAAAGTTCCCTTTTACCGGTTAAGAAGCTTTTTTCTTTTAAACATGCTTCTTCTCCAGTGCCAGGGGCATCAGCCTCCAGGCAGTCACAATGGCCTCCACCGTCCGGTTCAAGAGGTAAACCCCAGGATCAGTCCCAGGGTCAAATGAGGACCTGAGGGAGGAAACCCACAAAACAGAATATTCAAGCCTCCTTATGAAGGGGCCCCCCTGCTCGCTCAAGTGGTGGGGAACGCTTCTACAGTTTTCAAGGGTCTGGCAGGAACAATGTCAAGACAGATGGGTGGCTTCCTCAATTTCTCTAGGTTACAAACTAGAGTTCCGAGAGTTCCCGTCTCCTCGTTTTCTCAGATCAAATGTCCCCAGAGATCCAGTGAAAAAGAAGTCTCCCTTTCTAGCTTGGATCATCTCTTGTCTCAAAAAGAGTGATATCAATGGTCCCCTTGGAAGAAGCAAGGTTCAGGGTTTTATTCAAACCTGTTCACGGGGGTGTCAGACCCATTTTAGGTATCAAAGATCTAAACTGGTTTTTGAATATCCGCTCTTTTCACATGGAGTCAATCCGATCAGTAGTCTCCATCCTACAAGGGGGAGAACTTCTGGCATCAATCGACATCAAGGATAACCATCTCCATGTGCCGCTTTTCCCTGCTCACCAGAAATTTCTACACTTCGAGGTAGAAAATCTTAATTTTCAGTCTAGCTACTGTACCTCGAGTGTTTACAAAGGTCCTGGCTCCACCTTTGGCCAGGTTAAGGGCTCAAGGTATAACAATACTAGCCTACTTAGACGATCTTCTCAATAGATCAATCGGTAGCCCGCTTAAACCAAACTTTGGTCACCGCAGTCAGCTACCTGGAATACCTAGGCTGGATTCTCAACCTGGAAAAAATCCTCCTTAAAACCATTTAGCAGATTGCAGTACTTGGGGCTGATCATAGATATAGCTCAGAGTGTTTTCCCCTGGAAAGGATCAGTTCCATAAGGGAACTGATTCAGTTGGACAAAGAATCATTCCTCATGCGCAGTTTCTTTCAAGACTGCTGCAAAACGGTATCCTGTCAACTTGGAACAAAAGGGTCCAAGCTCTGGACTTTCCAATGCATTTATCCCCCGATGTGAGTCAGAGCCTCAATTGGTGGTTGATATCCAAGAATCTTCAAAAAGGAAAAATCCTTTCTACCAGTTACCTATAAGGTGGTAACAGATGCCAGCCTTCTGGGCTGAGGAGCAGTCCTGGAAGAAGCATCTGTCCAAAGGAAATGGTCCAAATCAGAGATGACCTTGCCCATCAATATTCTAGAGATTCGGGCAGTACGCCTTGCCCTCGAGGCCTGGATGCCCAGACTAAGGAATTGTCCTTTCAGGATCCAATCTGACAATGCCACACCTGTGGCCTATATCAATCACCAAGGGGGCACGAGAAGTCATGCAGCCCTGAAAGAGGTGAATCATATTCCATCTTGGGCAGAAAACATTCCTTGCCTATCAGCAATTTTTCATTCCAGGGATAGACAATTATCGGGTTTTCATTTAAACCAGGATATTGTTCTGCCTTCATTTTTTTCCAGAACCTCGTTTCTGTGGAAGAAAGGTCACTACATTCTCGATGTGGTGAGGGCGGTCAAGGTCTATTGAAAGTGACCGCTCAGATTCATAAAACAGATGTTTTGTTTGTGTTGCCAGACGGTCCTAAAGGACAGGCAGCGTCGAAATCTATCATTTCCAAATGGATTCGTCAAGTGATTGTTCAAGCTTATGGTTTAAAGCAGAACATTCCTACTTTTCATATTAAAGCGCACTCCACCAGGGCTGTTAGTGCTTCTTGGGCAGTGCATCACCAAGCCTCCATGGCCCAGATCTGCAAGGCCACAACTTGGTCTTCAGTCCATACATTTACCAGATTCTATCAAGTAGATGTAAAAGGTCATGAGGATATCGCCTTTGGGCGCAGTGTACTGCAGGCTGCAGTATAAGTCCTCTAGTCTCATGGTGCCCTACTTTTGCTTTGTCTTCCTCCCTTCAGTTGGCATTGCTACGGGACATCCCACATAGTAATTACTATGGCTCTGTGTCCCGTGATGTACAATAAGAAAATAGGATTTTTATAACAGCTTGCCTGTAAAATCCTTTTCTTTGAAGTACATCACGGGACACAGAGGTCCTTTCTTTGGTATACACGTGTATTGCTTTGATTCAAAACTGAGGTACTCCCACCAGTGGGAGGGGTTATATAGGGTGTGCACTTTTTAAATTTAGGGCATGCCAGTGTCCATCACCTGAAGGTGGCCTATAACCCACATAGTAACTACTATGGCTCTGTGTCCCGTGATGTACTTAATAGGATTTTTACAGCTTACCTGTAAAATCCTTTTATCTCTGCCTCACTTTTTTTGCCCTTTAGTAGTATCCCTATCATGTGATTCATCCAAGAGATTTATTTAGTGCACACTAAGGGGTCCAAGCATCTTCCTCTTCCATGATAACATAGGGTGGGCCTTCACCTCTGGGTGGGGGTTTCAGTAAAGTGCTTGTCCCTCGGTAAGATCGCTGCACAGTGTTCCTGCGTTTTTTGTAAGGGTTACCAATGCTTTACTATAGATTTCTATTCGGTTCGGTGTTTTTGGTGCATTTTCTGAAGGCGCACCAAAGATACAGCATGCAAAACTTGGTGCACTTTCAGACAATGCACCAAACACACCCCGATCTAATAGAAGTCTATGGGAAAGCGTGGGTAACCCGCCCGAAAACTGTGGATACACTGTGCAGCACCCTCAATGGGCAGAATGAGACAACTGTCCTGCCCAAAGAGGACCAGTGGCACTGGACCGAGGTTGATTTTAGAACATGAAAACAAAAGGAAACTTGGAGCTGCATTTTTAAACTCATTGAAAAAACTCCTGTGTTGTCGCTTTTTTGAGCTGCTTAGATTAGTTGGCTCTTGTAAAATAAGCCTATCATTTTGTGCAGTTATCCATTTTCTTGACAATGTAATATAGCGTGTGTGCAAGTGAAAAGCCAACTTTGTTGTATCAACAAGTTAGTTGCATTGAGCTTGGTATAGTTATTGATTTTGTTCTGGGTTTTGTCTTTCTTTCTTAGTTTTCTTAAGTCAATACCATGCGCCAGGAAAATATAACAACCCCATTACAATATATAATCATCAAGATTTTCAAAGGTGCCCCATGTTTGTCTTTAGTGAAATAGATATTTTTTTCATTTGAATATGACCCATGTTCTTTTATATATAAAAACAGCTGGTTTCAAGCTGTCAGAGTTTAAAAAAAAATCTTTTTGTTTTGGGCCCAGCCACAACCAGCAAGCACAGCTCAGCCTCCTGTTCTTACCACAACTGCTCCTGCGCTGGTCCAAGCACCTTCATCTCAGAAACCGTCTGCACCTGCAGCTCAAGACAAGTTCACAACACATGCTCTGAACAAGAACCAGCAAACAAGAAAGGTGAGTGACCCAACAGATGAGAGAATAAATGGAAAAATGGAGGAGCAGGTGGGGTAGGAGAAGGGTTAGAACATTTGATGGGTTTTCCTTTCAAGAGATTCTCTCCTTTTCCTAACCTTTGTTGATACAAACTGATTGAAAACTGCCTATACAGATAAGGGGCATAATTAGTAACTGTGCAGCTCTGACAAAAGCTGACTAGAGCCCTTGCTATAGGTGAAGGCCATTTACAGTGTATGTAAAAAGTGTACACACCCCTTTTTTAAAATGTCAGGTTTCTGTGATGCAAAAAAAAAAAAAAAAAAATGAGACAGATACATTTCAGAACTTTTTTACTTTTTCCATTGTTTAATCTGACCTATAAACTGTATAACTCAATTGAAAAACAAACTGAAATAATTTTTTTTTTGGGGGGGGGGGTACAAATAATATGGTTGCATAAGTGTGCACACCCTTAAACTAAAACTTTGAAACACCTTTTGATTGTATTACAGTACTCAGTTTTTTGGGGTATGAGTCTATCAGCATGGCACATCTTGTAGGCAATATTTTCCCCGCTCTTCTTTGCAAAAAGACTCCAAATTTGTCAGAATTATGTGGTTGCATAAAAGTGCACACCCTCTTATAACTGGGGGGGTAGCTGTGTTCAGGATTAAGCAATCACATTAAAACTCATGTTAAATAGGAGTCAGTACACACCTGCCTCTGATTAGCCCCAAATAAAGTTCAGCTGTTCTAGTAGGTCTTTCCTGACAATTTCTTAGTCGCATCCTACAGCAAAAGCCATGGTCCACAGAGAGCTTCCAAAGCATCAGAGGAATCTCATTGTTAAAAGGTATCAGTCAGGAGAAGGGTACAAAATGATTTCCATTGCGTTAGATATACCATGGAACACAGTGGAGACAGGCACCAAGTGGACAAAATATGGCACAACGGGGTCATTACCAAGAACTAGACGTCCCTCTGAAATTGGTGAAAAGACAAGAAGAAAACTGGTCAGGGAAGCTGGCAAGAGGCCTACAGGAATATCTGGCAAGTACTGGCTGTGTGGTACATGTGACAACCGTCTCCTGTATTCTTCAATATGTGTGGACTATGGGGTAGAGTGGCAAGATGGGTGCCTTTTCTTACAAAGAAAAACATCCAAGTGCGGCTAAATTTTTCAAAAACACATCTGAAGTCTCCCAACAGCATGTGGCAAAATGGTCTGATGAAGCCAAGGTTGAAGTGTTTGGCCATAATTCCAAAAGATATGTTTGGCACAAAAACAACACTGCACATCACCAAAAGAACACCATACCCACAGTCAAGCATGGTGGGGGGCAGCATCATACTTTGGGGCTGATTTTCTTTAGCTGGAACAGGGGCCTTAGTCAAGGTAGAGGGAGTTATGAACAGTTCCCAATACTAGTCATTATTGGCACAAAACCTTCAGACTTCTGCTAGAAAACTGAACATGAAGAGCAACTTCATCTTTCAGTATGACAACAACCCAAAGCATACATCCAAATCAACAAAGGAATGTCTTCACCAGAAGATTAAAGTTTTGGAATGGGCCAGCCAGAGCCCAGACCTGATTCAGATTGGAAATCTGTGGGGTGATCTGAAGAGGGCTGTGCACAGGCGATGCCCTCGCAATCTGACAAATTTGGAGTGTTTTTGCAAAGAAAGTGGCAAATATTGCCAAGTCAAGATATGCCATGCTGATAGACTCATACCCAAAGGGTGTGCACACTTATGCATCCATATTTTCGTTTTTTTATTTTTACTTCCCTCCACCTAAAAGATTTCAGTTTGTTGTTCAGCTGAGTTATACAGTTTATAGGTCACAATAAAGGTGGAAAAAGTTCTGAAATGATTTTGCTTTGTCATTTTTTTTTTTACATCACAGAAACCTGACATTTTAACAGGGGTGTGTAGACTTTCTATATCCACTATGCATGCCTTATGAAGTCTGACTGAAATACTCCCAGGACATTGCTAAGTGAGGCCTAGTCATCACTGCTCACCTCCACAATCAGGAGTAAGCTCTCAAATGCTGAGCTCGGAGCTACTGCATCAGAGGAGAGCGAGTGCATGTGAGGGTTTAAATCAGAGAAAGAGCTCACTCCTGTGAAGGTAGGCAGTGGTGACTAGGCCTTACTTAGCAATGTCCTGAGAGTATTCCAGTCAGCCTTCATAAGGTATGTAAATGGCCTTCACCTATTACAAGGATATTATTCATCTTTAGTCAGAGCTGCACAGTTTGTTTTAATCTACAAACATTTGTAAAGGTGAACTATCCTTTTAAGTAGAGTGACTTATGCAGCACTGGGTATATCACATGTCTGTTTACCCACTAATCTACAAATTCTTTACTAATATCTGAAGTATTTCCACTAAAGTGACATAAAATACAGTATCCCAAGAATTAATTTGGATTCAATCAATGTCCTCCTAATCGACTTGTTTTACGTCAAGAAATTTCTATTAGCCCTCATGCACACTCATGCCAAAGTAATGCCGCTCTAGGTGAGTGACCGACTCACATGTTGTGAACTGGAACCCAGGGTGATGCACAGCGTTTCATGTTAAATTCAGCGATTTACTCAAACCTCATATACATTGCATAATAAATATATAGATGGATATATATAACTATACACGCAAGCATCGTTTGGCAGTTAAACTAATAAATCAATTAGAAATGCACTCCCACTACATTCTTTGCCCTCTCATATTTACATGTCATATAGCAGATAAATCAAAAATCTCTTAATCAGAACAAGCCACACATCTTCTCCAACCCATCACCTGCCAACACAGATCCAGCAGCTGGAGCAGAAGTACTCAGGGGCATAAAAATGCTAAACATGCTTAAGCACTAGGTGCATTTTAGCACTTTTTCAGTGGCCAGAATCAATAAAAAATTCTAGCCAGTGAAATAAACACCCGGTTTGAAAAAAAAAAAAAAAGGTCTAGATGAGTTTTTAGTGTTAATTTTCTCCTGTCAGGAGAAACTGCATTTACAATAAACCAGTGTGCATGAGGCCTAAAGCACGAATGATTTAAAATGTATAGTATCTGTGTCTCTTACCGATGAAAAGGTGCTACTGTACAAAGTAATCGTGTTATGTATAATAATCAAAGCTGTCTTATTTCTGATATCCAGTAGGGGGAGATAATGTTTTGCAATACATATCTCTCCTCCTAAACTGTTTAGCGGGGAAGGGATTCATTTAAAGTTTTATTTATGAAGAATTAACATTGTACAACATATGGAACTATACAAGGATGATTTATAAAACTAGCCAATGTGTAGTTATTGTAGATGCTGGGAATATTATGGATTATTAAAGGGTTATCTGTATGTCTGTACAACTTTCTAATTGTTTTGCAAATTTAGGCAATCTTTCATTATTTCATGAATCGGTACTAAACCTGATGAGTTATTTGTAAGAATGGTATATCTGTATGTAATTATATATATATATATATATATATATATATATAATATATATATATATATATATATATATATATTGTATATATATATATATATGTGCAATGTAAAATGTAGTCTTTGTAAATGTGAGCTGCAGTATTGCTTGTGCTGGTTATTATAAATTACTTCCCATTCCCAGAGCATTCTGTTGGCAGAAAGACTACTGTTGAAGCAAACTGCTTTGTATGTAATAGTCAGGTAACCAATTTTTTTGTGCTGAAAAAAAAAGTAATTTTAAGAAAAAGGTTTAGTATACAATGAAAGACACTCAACTTTACTTTTTAAAACAATACATCTAGAAGCAAATAGCAGAATTATGTAAATTGCTATTCATTAATTAATTTTGTAAGATGCTTGTGTTTTTTGGCTGGAGCTGTCAGTTAAAGAATTTCTAATCTCGGGGTGTGACGTCTAAAGAGTGACATTTTAAGTAAAAGGACCCCACACTTTCACACTTTTATTGAGGGCGGCACAGTGGTGTAGTGGTTAGCACTCTCACCTAGCAGTAAGAAGGGTCGCTGGTTCGAATCCCAACCATGACACTACCTGCCTGGAGTTTGCATGTTCTCCCTGTGCCTGCGTGGGTTTCCTCCGGGTACTCCGGTTTCCTCCCACACTCCAAAGACATGCAGGTAGGTTAATTGGCTTCTGTCCAGAAATTGGCCCTAGTATATGAATGGGGACCTTGGATTGCGGGCTCCTTGAGGGTAGGGACCGATGTGAGTGTGCAATATGTACAGGAATAGGGACAATTGTAGACACTCACTCAGGTTGAACTGGATGGACTGATGTCTTTATTCAACCTTACTAACTATGAAACTATGAAACTTCTAACTCGTAGCAAAAGGCCCAAGGAAATAAGACCTTGTTTAGTGTTTTTCTGTTGCTCATCTAGGGCCCAGATAGAAGCAACTTCAAGTGTGATGCTGTATTGATAAAGCTGATCACATCTCTGTAGCCAGTGCATAGCAATCATAAATTGTGTGGAATGATAACCATGCACAGCCATGAGGAACTCTGGAACTCCTTGCTAAGCTAATCATGTTGATAGATATTGGATACCTTTTGGTTATTGTAATTAATTTTGTACTTTGTTTACAAGAATCAATTTTTCTATTTCTAGCCTTGATATAATTAGGACTTTTTTTTGTCTAACTGGTTTTCTTGCAGGTTTGTGCTCCGACAACATCAAACAATATATTTTCATATCCGCAAAATCCAGCTACCAAAGTTCCACCATTATTTAATGCCAGCGTGTCAACTACATCCCAGCAAACAAGAACACAGCAGGCTGCTCCGGTGCAGAATGGTCCCTCAACAGTTCAAGAGGTCAGACATTCTCTGATGAAATTATACTTATGCCTGAGAGCATAGATGCTTTTGCACATGGTTGAGAAGGCTGGATCATATCTATATTTTTTAGTGTGGTGGGTTCTGTCGCTTTTTTAGAGGACTTTAAAATGATACTAAACACAGTGTTTCATTTTATACTGTCCCTTCTATTTCTGTTAATGGATGATGGCACTGTAATTATTTTAATTAAAAAAAAGTGCCCTTTTTCCTAATCGATATACAGATATATCGCATGACCCAGATCTTTCCCAGCCTGTCTGCAGGGAAACATAAGGAGGAGCTTCTGGTCACATGTTCAAAAAAAAAAAAAAACAGCCTTTGGCTAATTTCGATAAACTATTTTAAATTGTCATACAAATATATATTTGAAACCCAGTCTTTATTATTTTTTGGTAATACCATGGTGTGGGCAGATTTCTGCCATTCACAGGCTGCGTCAATCCCCTCCAGCCTGAGTAAGAGGAAGACAAATCCACCATTAATCTACATATAATATCCTACCCTCATTGTGTTTAGCTGGTATGGTTGAGCTCAGGCGTGTTTGCAACCCGCACTTGCAGAGCCCGTTAGGAAGTCGGCACTGCATATCGCTAATTGCAGGCAGTGAGACATTTTCCCGATCTGTGGCTGCAGAGATCGAGAAATGTCTCGCTGCTTGTGATTAGCGCTGTGCAGTGTCAGCTTCCTGGCGGGCTCTGCACGCATGGGTTGCGAACACACCTGAGATCATCCTTATTAGCTGGCTAGTAGGTATGGAGGAGGGAGGAGTGGGTTGTCATTTACCACTGTGTATACGCCCGCATGTGACTCTATAGTCACATGGGCTGCTCAGATGTGATAGGGAGGAAATGCTCCGCATAGAAACTCACTGAAAACTGAGCATGTGCAGAGCTTCCAACACTGCTCTGCAAAATCCCCAACTGCAGTAGGGACTTGGACAGAAGGGGGGAGATAGAGAACAGCTGGATCAACCAGTATTTTTGCAGAATACAGAAAACTAATCTCCTAGTGATTAAGTAGGAACCTCATGTAATGCATCATTTATTGATAGTTTTTTATGATGTGGTTTTAGTGACATTTTAAAGCAGGGGGTGAACCCCAAAATACATTAGTGGTCGTGTCTTATGTTGGTGGTCAGCAGTGTGCAATAACCAGCGGGGTCCATTCAGGCTCCCAATTAGTGGCTTCTGTGCTGGTTTTTCTGCTAGCGTTTTATAGAGCCATGTTGTAGTTGGTGGGAGAATTGGTCCATGTTTGTCTTTTATTGCCGGCAAATTTTTGAATTTAAGTCTTTCATTATATGGGATATTGAGCTTCATGCTGTTATTTGTCCGATGCCTGGTTCACGGAGTTTTTGTAAACTTTGTTATTTTCATCTTTATGTATGTAATCTGTGAAGTCCAGTGTGCTTTTCATATTCCTTTTTTGACAATTTAATTACCGGTAAGTAAATATTTCCTGAGTTCAGAACTAGTAAGGATTGCTCAGGCACTACTCTGAAAGATTTCCAGAATGTAATTTAGGTTGTATATCTTGGTAAGCCCTTTGTTGCATATGCTTTCAAACTATTCTCTGTTTAAACACTGACTTATCCATGAATATTAAATCAATTTAAAAAAAATACAGGTTTATTTATAAAGTGCACACGATAAAATCTGTTTGCGGATGCAGTAATCTAGTTGCAACCAATCAAAATTGAATGTCTTATCAGATCCATTAGAAGATTAATTCCAATTGATCCGATTTTACTTTTACACGTGCTAATATATAGCTAGTGATATATGCCAATTATTTTTTCTTGTTAAAGTCTGTTTTTATTAAATGCATCTGCGTCTGTCCCCATAAGTAAACCTGTCAGATTTTGACCACTTGTGATGTTGCTGAACATTTGATGTAAACACAGTGCAGAAAACTTTAGTCTTTCATTGATTTGCTACAGACGCTCCAATGGTGGGCTCCGTAGCAAGATTAGAAGCCCGGGAGTTGATTGTTTCAGCTCTTTGGCTTTGTGGCTGCCAACTGTCAGACAGCCATTGGTACCAGCCTGCTCCTGTACATGGACCTGCAAGGGCTGCCATTTTTACATAGTGCTGGAACGAATGGCGTTATCCCAGCACAACTTAAACCCAAAACCAAAAATGTTTATATATTTCAGCTTGCAAATCATTTTTTGTGGCTACAATCTTTTTTTATTTATCTGTTTTCATCTGGTGATTTGGCCAGTAACACACCACCTCCTTTTTAGCTTAAACAAAAATAATTATATACAGTTGTGCTCATAAGTTTACATACCCTGGCAGAATTTATGGTTTCTTGGCCATTTTTCAAAGAATATGAATGATAACACAAAAACATTTCTTTCACTCATGGTTAGTGTTTGGCTAAAGCCATTTAACCTCTTTGTGCCGAGCGTACGCATATATGCGGCCTCGGCTTTCGGGGGTTGTACCAGGATGATGCCCGCAGCTGCAGGCATCATCCCGGTACCATTTTTTTTTTTAGAGCGGGCGATCTGATTTCCAGGGATAACAACCGATGCGGCTGATCTGTGATGCGCCATCTGTGATGCGCCACTTCCAGCGCCTAGAGACCGTTCTAGTCTCCTGTATGTAAACACGGAAGCAACATCACAACGTCACTTCCTGTTTACTCGGCTGCCAATGGCGCCGGATTTTAAAAAAATATACAGTTTTCACAATCGCCATTTTCGGCGATCTGAATACTTTGACGTGAAAAGGAGGGATTGGAGGTCTTTTAGACCCCGATCTCTCCATAAAGAGTACCTGTCACCACCTATTACTGTTACAAGGGATGTTTATTTCTTGTGACAGCAATAAAAGTGATTTTTTTTTTTTTTTTTTTTTTAAAACACAATTTAATAATATAAAATATCTAAAGCCCCCTCCGCAGCAAAGAAAACGCATACGGAAGTTGCGACCGCATATGTAAACGGTGTTCAAATCACACATGTGAGGCATCGCCACGATCGTCGGAGCAAGAGCAATAATTCTAGCTCTAGACCACCTCTGTAACTCTAACCTGGTAACCGTAATAAAAAATTAAAGCATCGCCTACGGAGATTTTTATGTACCGTAGTTTTTTGCCATTCCACGAGTGCGTGCAATTATATGTTTATCTATTTACTTGGCATAACACCTTTCACATTATACAAAAAAATTGGGCTAACTTTACTGTTTCGTTTATTTTTTTTAATTCATGAAAGTGTCCCATTTCCCAAAAAGTTGCGTTTTAAAACACCGCTGCACATCATTAGAAGTGGGTGGATGAAGGGCATGTATGCCCATCATGGTGGGCATACCCACCAATCAATCTCTTTTTTTCGTTCAGCCAAGAGGCTGCATGAAAAAAAAAAAGATTACAATATATGTCCAGTATGTTGCTGGACTTTGAATGGTTATACCAGAATGATGCCTGCAGGTTTAGGTATCATCTTGGTATCATTCTTTTCAGCCAGTGATCGGCTTTCATGTAAAAGCAATTCTAGCGGGTAATTAGCCTCTAGACTGCTTTTACAAGCAGTGGGAGGGAATGTCCCCCCTCCCGGATATAAACCGCGCCATTGGGAAATTGGGAAAGCATTTTATCACACCAATCTTGGTGTGGTCAGATGCTTTGAGGGCAGAGGAAAGATCTAGGGTCTAATAGACCCCAATTTTTTCAAAAAAAGAGTACCTGTCACTGCCTATTGCTATCATAGGGGATATTTACATTCCCTGAGATAACAATAAAAATCATAACAAAGAAAAAAAATGTAAGGAACAGTTTAAAAAATAAAATAAAAAACCTAAATAAAAAAAAAAAAAACAAAAAAAAAAAAAAAAAGCACCCCTGCCCCCCCTTCTCTTGCGCAAAGGCGTACACAAGCGTTGGTCTGGCGTCATATGTAAACAGCAATTGCACCATGCATGTGAGGTATCACCGCGAAGGTCTGATCGAGGGCAGTAATTTTAGCAGTAGACCTCCTCCGTGAATCTAATGTGGTATCATGTAAAGGCTTTTAAAGGCTTTTAAAAAATGTATGTAGTTTGTCGCCACTGCGTGTTTGTGCGCAATTTTAAAGCATGTCGTGTTTGGTATCCATGTACTCGGCCTAAGATCATATTTTTTATTTCATCAAAAATTTGAGCAATATAGTGTGTTTTAGTGCATTTAAATAAAAAAAAGTGTATTTTTTCCACAAAAAATGCGTTTGAAAAATCGCTGCGCAAATACTGTGTGAAAAAAAAAAATGCAACACCACCATTTTAATCTGTAGGGCCTTTGCTTTAACATTATATATAGTGTTTGGGGGTTCAACGTAATTTTCTTGCAAAAAAAAAATATGTTTTCATGTAAACAAAAAGTGTCAGAAAGGGCTTTGTCTACAAGTGGTTAGAAGAGTGGGTGACGTGTGACATAGGCTTCTAAATGTTGTGCATAAAATGCCAGGACAGTTCAAACCCCCCCCCCAAATGACCCCATTTTGGAAAGTAGACACCCCAAGCTATTTGATGAGAGCAATGTTGAGCCCATTAAATATTTTTTTTTTTTGTCCCAAGAGATTGAATAATGAAAAAAAAAAAAATATATATATTTTTTTTACAAAAAGTTGTCACTAAATGATATATTGCTCAAACATGTCATGGGCATATGTAGAAATACACCCCAAAATACATTCTGTTGCTTCTCCTGAGTACGGGGATACCACATGTGTGGGACTTTTTGGGAGCCTAGCTGCGTACGGAACCCCAAAAACCAATCACCGCCTTCAGGCTTTATAAGGGTGTAATTTTTTTATTTCACATTTTTCCAAAAAGTTGCGTGAAGTGGTTAAAACACCGCTGCACAAATACCATGTGACCATAAAATATTGCAACAATCACCATTTTTTACTCTATAGATTCTCTGCTAAAAAAATATATATAATCTTTGGTGGTTCTAAGTAATTTTCTAGCAAAAAAATACGGATTTAAACTCCAAATGTCAGAAATAGGCTTAGGCATGAAAGGGTAAATATCATTTAAATGTGTTTTTACTCTTTTTAAATCATAATGGTAACAGAAACTACCCAAATGACCCTGATCAAAATTTTACATACCCAAGTTTTTAATACTGTGTATTGCCCCCTTTTAACATTAACAGCTTGAAGTCTATTGTGGATGAGGCGCTTTATCTTCTCAGATGGTAACGCTACCCATTTCTCTTGGCAAAAAGCCTCCAGTTCCTGTAAATTCATGAACTGCACGTTTCAGATCTCCCCAGAGGGGCTCAATGATATAGAGGTCAGGAGACTGAGATGGCCACTCCAGAACCTTCACTTTACTCTGCTGTAGCCAATGACAGGTCGACTTGACCTTGTGTTTTGGGTCATTGTCATGTTGGAATGTCCACGTACGTCCCATGCGCAACTTCCTGGCTGATGAATGCAAATTTGATAACATACTGCACTTTGCCATCAATTTTGACCAAATTTCCTTTGCCTTTATAGCGCTCACATCCCCAAAACATCAGCGATCCACCTCAGTGTTTCACAGTAGGAATGGTGTACCTTTCACTATAGGCCTTGTTGACTCCTCTCCAAATGTAGCGTTTGTGGTTGTGGCCAAAAAGATACATTTTGGTCTCATCGCTCCAAATAACTTTGTGTCAGAAGGTTTGAGGCTTGTCTCTGTGCTGTTTGGCGTATTGTAAGCAGAATACTGCGTAGTAATAGCTTTCTTCTGGCGACTCGACCATGCAGCCCATCTTTCTTCAAGTGCCTCCTTATTGTGCATCTTGAATAAGCCACACCACATGGTTTCAGAGTGTCCTGTTTTTCATATGACGCTTGTGGGTTTTTCTTTGCATCCTGAACAATTTTTCCCTGGCAGTTGTGGCTGAAATTTTAGTTGGTCTACCTGACCGTGGTTTGGTTTCAACAGAAACCCTCATTTTCCACTTCTTGATTAGAGTTTGAACACTGCTGATTGTCATTCTCAATTCCTTGGATATCTTTTTATAGCCCTTTCCTGTTATATACAGTTCAATTACCTTTTCCCGCATATGCTTTGACAATTCTTTTGCTTTCCCCATGACTCAGAATCCAGAAACGTCAGTGCAGCACTGGATGAAATATGCAAGGGTCTGTCAGGAAGTCAAGAAACTCATTGACCTTTTATACATACACACACTAATTACAAGAAAACAGATCACAGGAGAGGATGGTTACCTTTTAATAGCCATTCAAACCCGTTTGTGTTAATTTGTGTGCATGTTATCAGGCCAAAATCACCAGGGTATGTAAACTTTTGATCAGGGTCATTTGGGTAGTTTCTGAGTTATCATTCATATTCTCTGAAAAATGGCCAAGAAAGCATAAATTCTGCCAGGGTATGTAAACTTATGAGCACAACTGTACCATGGGATTTTATAAGTGCCAACTGTGACCTAACTTAATCCATCAGATGAACGTATTTAATCAAATACAGCAGGGACATAAGCAGACTGCAGAAGGGGCAGACAAGGACCAAGTACCTGCTATTTAAAATCAAAATGAACAACAAAATGGGTCTATCTGATTTTGTTACAAGCATCTCTGCACCCTAAATCTAGTATTTGTATGAGATTTTTAATGATTGATACATATTGTAATAAAGCACCTTTTAAGCATTTACTGTGTGCTCTATTCAGCTGGCACCTATAACATCCCATTACTATCATGAGTTATTGCTAGGTTTATTTTATCGGGAATGTTGTACCCAAGTGACTTCCCATCAATCTTTGTATATCATTACTCCTTTATTAGAGGGCCTTCACTCTGGATGAAGGAGCAGCAGAGAGACTCCAGGGGAGGGGAGTGTTGGCTCTACTAGCAGCTTTAGATGCACTAACAAATTGAAGCCAAACTCCAGCTAACTCTTTTCAAGCAGTTACAGCAAACAGTTTTGTTCCTTTTTGGGATGAAGGTTTTACATTTTAAAATCTGATCATTATAAGCACCCCTGTCAGTGTCTCCACTTTAACTGATACATCTGTGGGACAGGTTGTTCTGTTGAAAAACACTTACTGGTTAGATGAGCAGATAGAAATAAAAATCCTTAAGACCCCTTTCACACTGAGGCGGTTTTCAGGCGTTTTAGCGCTAGAAATAGAACCTGTAAAGCGCTTGAAAACTGCCGAATGTGAAAGCCTGAGTGCTTTCACACTGAAGCCAGCGCTTCCGAAGAGCCTGAAAAGCGCATCGGAAGTGCCCCTACACAGACATTTTTAACCCCTTCGGTCGCTAGCAGGGGTTAAAAGCGCTCCACCATTGGCCAAAAAGTAATGCTTAAACAGCACTAAAGTGCCGCCAAAACATGCAGCGCTTATACAGCCATGCCCCCAGTGTGAAAGGGGTCTAAAAAGAAAACTAATGCAGCCATCACATCTAAGAATTGGTAAGATGTAATATAATGTTTGTTTTTGGGTTTATTACTGCTTTAAGTAACAAAGCTGTTAGACCCCTTTCACGCCAAGGGCGTTTTGCAGGCGCTATAGCGTTAGAAATGGCGCCTGCAATCCGCCCTCAAACTGCTGCTCCATTTTCACACTGCAGCGGTGCGCTGGCAGGATGTCAGGAAAAGTCCTGTCAGCAACTTCTTTGGAGCGGTGAAGGAGCGGTGTGTTTACCGCTCCTCCACCGCTGCTCCCATTGAAATCAATGGGGCAGCGCTGTATTACCGCCGGCAAAACGCCGCTATTGCGGCGTATTGCAGAGGGTTTTAACCCTTTCTCGGCCGCTGGCGGGGGTAAAAGCGCCCCCCCAGCTATGGGCTAAAATGCGCCCAAATCCGACGGTAAAACGCGCTAAAAATAGCGGCGTTTTACTGCCGACGCTATGGGCGGTGTGGTGTGAAAGGGGTCTAAATGAAACGTAAAAGTGTGCCTAAATATGTGGCTTTCCACTTTTTCTAAATCATCAATAGCTGGCTAAAGTCACCCTGCACCTACCTACTGACCAGGAAGACCACCATTCGTGTTGATGGCACAATAAAAAAATATTTGGGAAGATATAGAGTAGGCAGTGTCTACATTTTCATATTCAAACACTTCAGAGTTAGACGCCACTGAGATAATTACACACATGTATGTGCAGGTGATTGATGCTTTTGATTTCTGGGTTTAGTTTGGGGACTTGCCTACAATGTCGGCTTGCTTATTTTATGAGCAAATCTAAGCACAAAGGTGATTTTCATGATCCAGCACAATTTTTTATGAAAGGCTGTCATACTAACATGATTTCCTTCTCCGTCAGAGAGTGCTTCCAGAGTGCAGATTAACACTTGTAAATCCCTCACATTGTTGCATCTGTTATCTTTTTATTAACACTGTTTTGTTTTCTTTCTGCAGTCCAATTCCACATCTCCATCCCAGCAGTATGTTCGGCATTCTTTGTTCAACAACTCCAGTGCTAAATCAAAAGACCCTCCGCGCTATGAAGAGGCCATAAAACAGGCACGTAGCTTACCAAAATCTGCAATTACAGTGGGTTTTTAGATCAAGCCATCTCATATTCTCGTTTCCTCTTAAAGGGATAAGTAAATATTTGATTTGTCTCAGAAAAATACTTAAAAAGTAACAGCCGCCCAGCATTGCTCTTTCATTTCTGAACACATATGTATGTATTTTTATTTATCCAATTTTATTAAGACGATTCATTTATGTTTAAAGCAGTATTAAACCCAAAAAGCAAAAAAAAAATTATTTTGCAGCTTACCAATACTTGGATGTGATATCTGCATTCATTTTTATTTTTTATTTTTAGGCTTTCCTCTATTTTCACCTTGTGATCCAGCCAGGAAGTCTGTTGTTTTTTTTTAAAAAAAGCACAAGCTCTCCAGCAGATTGTATCTATTTACAGGGATGAAGCAAACCACTTTACACTGGCAGGGGTGCCTAAAATCAGCTTTTATTTAATTATGTAAAACCTTTTATCTCAAAAGGGAAAAAGGCTGTTTGCAGTAACTGGTTTTCAAGTGTGAGCTGGAGTTTGGCTTAAACGTTTTAGTGTATTAAAATGTGCTAATATGTTTAACACTCCCCTCATCCAGACTGACAGTGCTTACTCCTCCAGTGGTGTCTCGCTAATACCGGAG
The DNA here is from genome assembly GCA_028564925.1 of Lithobates sylvaticus. Taxonomy (NCBI): domain Eukaryota; kingdom Metazoa; phylum Chordata; class Amphibia; order Anura; family Ranidae; genus Lithobates; species Lithobates sylvaticus. The sequence goes on from CM053031.1 coordinate 201,010,194, forward strand.
GAGTATTACCGGCCAGATCACCAGGTGAAAACCGAGGGGAAAAAAGCTAAAGAAAAGAACTGATGCAGCCACCACATCTAAGTATTGGTTGGTTGCAATAGAATACATTTTTGGTTTTGGATTTAATGCCATTTTAATTATGATGAATGTCTAACCTTAACGTAATGAGAGCTGCTGACTTCTAAAGTTCTATTTTTTTTTGGGGGGGGGGGGGGATAATTAAAATGTAATATAATCCTATGCAACAATCTGACATGTATGCTTTTGAAATTGATTGTAGACCTTTCCCTTTGTAACTGTTAAAATTGTCATGCTGTGTTTCCTGTATATTTCCCCTTTTTCTAGCACTAGGAAATCTACAGTTGCGTATAGTTTAAAATTTCTTTCTCCAGGATTTTTTGATCACATTATTTTGGTATTTGGATCATGATGTCAACTTTACCAGAACCATATCATTAGGTGGTCATCTTTTTGCACTGCTAAAAAAAATATTTATTAGCCCACCATCTCATAGCCTAACTATTTGCCCCCCAAGTCCCTTTAAGGTTAGGTTCACAATTTTCTGTAGAGGCGTGTTGTACTTGTGCGTACATTATGTCCATTTTTGTACCATTGATTTTGCATGGGATCCAATGTACTAAAGTTATGCATCTCCAACACACATGCCTTGTAGCACACATTAACGCACTACAGTGCACTGTGTTGCCAAAAATAATGCGTGTTTGCTTTTTGGGACATTGTGGTAAATAGACTGTCTTAATCCACTGCAAAATAGCTTGTGAAAAAAATGTGTGAACACAATGCAGTCCAGCAGAAAGTTGTGATTCTAGCGTAGTCTAGCGTATTTCTGATTTCTATAACTTCCGTTAGGGCACACAAGCCTAAAAAACTCAAGTTGGACAAATGACTCTCAGGTTGGAGACTTATTATTCTAAATGCCTAATTGGTCATGGGGGATTATAGAATGATGATCTTGGCTTTAATCCAAGTCCTAGGAGGAGGGACGTAAACCCTTGTTTGTATGACAATAACACAAAAATCACTTGTCTTTTATAGAGGAGAGGGTTTTTTGGTTCAATTTGACCAATAATATCATAATAGTTTACCCCAGAGCATGTTGCTCCCATATTTAGAGTGTAGCATGGTACTATGCCAACCCACTCCTAAACTGACTCCCCCTCTGACAGCATGGGGGGGCTCTTCTCCCTAGCGGAAGCTGTCAGTTCTGGATTTTTCGCAAGTGTGTGTGTGGCTGCTTTCACACAACCGCATCATTCATTCACAGAAATCGGTGCATTAATCATCTACAACTTGTGGTTTCAGTGGAATTCAAGTGTTGTGATTACCACACCCATAGACCATTAAGGCTCTGTTCACATCTAGGCGTTTTTGGGCGTTTTTCTGCTCTAAGCCTCAGCTCTAAAAACGCCCAACAAGTCCCATTCATTTCAATGGCCCCTGTTCACATCTGAGAGCCCGTCGCTCAAAAAAGTACATGGGCTTCTTTTTTGGCAGATCACAGGCGTTTTAATGCTTTTACATAAATGACCTCTTGAACTTCAAAAAGCCTGTACAAAATAACGCCAGAAAAAGCCAGAAAGCCGCTTGTAAAATAGCAACGCCTAGATGTGAACGGAGCCTTATGCCCCCCTAGCTCTCTAAAGTCAGCCATAGACATAGTTCAGCAGGCACTGGCCGAGATTAAAACCATTTATGGGCATTATCCCCAAGTTGGTAAATCAAATTGATTCCCCCAAAATCGGACAGGCTGGTTGTACCCAATCTTTTTTTTTTTTTTCTGCAACCCGTGGTTGCAGGAAAGAAAATAACTCCACATCTATGTGCAGCTCAACTGAAAGAATTAACTGGAGGAAGAGTCTGCAGGAGCCTGTGCATTGCACCCCTTCGATCCAGTGTTAATGCTTGCAATGCCTCGCATGCTGCAAAAAAAACAATGCACATTTTGAAAATGTTGGTGTGTTTATTTTTTGCGGGGGGTTGTTAACCTTTAGGTGACACTTTTTTTGTCCCTTAGCACTGGGTGGCATGCTTTTATTTCTGCTCAGATTTAGTTTACAGTGCAGTATGCTAGGCTAACCGAAGATTAAATGTACATCTTTTTTCCTCATGCCTTCCTGACTTCTTTATGTTCCTATATACAGACTTGCATATATAAACACAGATGCATTTTCAGTGCTGATACTCTAAAACACAGTGCCATTGTAGAAAGGCTTACTTGTTCCTGTGAGTCACAGCTCAGGTATTAGAAACATCTGCCAGACGGCACTGGAAACCATTGAATGACTTCACCATCTATGCTGGACAAAACGGAAATTAATATAACTTCCCTGAAAGTCTTGTTTTCACAGATACAGGACAACACCCAATACATATTAGCATTTAAACACATGTTAAACTGTTTAGGTCTGTGTTACATGTACACTAATAAAGAATACTCAATACAGTCAGCAGATAGTAATATATAAACTAGGGATGCACTGATACCATTTTTATTTATTTTTGACAGGTTCCTATATTTTTTATTTTTGTACTCGCCGATACCAGTTACCAATACCTACCGCAGTTTTTTTTTTTACACTTTAGCTGTCACTTTACTGTTTTTTTTACACTTCAGCTGTCAGAAATGGTGCAAAGAATTGAAAAGTTATTTACCAATGAAGTACTTGTTGCACTTTTTTTTTTTGCACTTTTTTTTTTTTTTTTTTGCACATGTTGCACTTTTTTAATGTTAATATATGTAAAAGGTAAAAAAATCTTGACGAGCAAAGCAAACTAAAAAAAGTTTTAATCATTAATAGCTTCTAAAATAGACGTGAACAAAAAAATCTGCAGGAAAATAATTTAAATGGAGGAGAATAAGGAGTTAAATAAGGCTGATTAGCGTAAATAGAATGTAAAGGCAGAAGGTTTTTTTAATCTAATTGCAATCACTTTAATTTGCAATTTTAGCAATATTTTTGCCTAAACTCTACATACATGAGTACCAGGTTATTATGGGGAACAGTTTTGACTAAAAAATCCAAATTTACACATATTAGAAGCTAGGGTTATACATTTGTGTAAGTACAGATTTGTCTTTCTCTCTCTTTCGTTCATTGACGGACACAGCGCTCCAATAGTCAGAACCACATGGTTATATCGCCCCCTACAGGAGTAGGACACTAGGCAGGAAAAAATGACTTGGCTACACCTATGGGCAGTCCTAGGTGATCTACACCCACCTCTCTCTATAGGCCTTCATTTTTTTTTCTGCCTAGTCAGGAGTAAGGCCCTAGTTCCCTGCTGGGATCTCTGGTCCTGGCAATTATTTGTTTTTGCTTTTTAAACTACTTTTTTTTTTCTCTCTGATTTTTTTCCTGTGAGATCTACAATCAACTGCCGGACTGGGCGACGGGCTGGACACTAAGATCTAGTGGCGTCCCCAGTCTGGCCAGCGAGCGCGTGCAGACCGCAGCTATGCGCTAGGTCGGCCACAACAAAGCCCCACTGGACGGGGGCTGGCCCTGCGGGTTAAACTTCTTGCGAGGTCGCATACGACCGAGTCTTGGCCTGAGTCGCAGCATTCCTCATGGCCGACAGCCCCCCACTTCGGTGGCAAGGAGGATCTGTCTGGGAGTGTTACCCGCGCACTTGCTGGAGCGGTAAGGGGCACCCTCCTCTCCTTCCCTGGAGTGGTGTGGGACGCGAGTACTCCCTGGGGTGGTCGTCCCTCTGGGGTTCTTCTCCACATATCCCCCCCTTCTTCCCCGGGTGAGGCCCAGGTCTCTGGCTTAGGTGCTTCAGACTCTCTGTCCACCCCCCCCCCTTCCCTCCAGGGTTGTCACTGTGGGGGGGTGCACCTTGGCACCTGCTGGATGGTTTGGTGGGTGACCAGGCATCCTCAGTTCCACGCCACCTGCAGCGGCCCTCCCCTAATTTTGGCTTTGTTGCCTACTGACCGGGAGTGGCCCTAGAGCGGGCAGCGAGGCCGCCACTTTCCGTTGCGGGCATCCGCCTTGTTTCCTCGGCTCTAGCCTGGTCTGGTCCCCCTGCGGACCTATGCACTTGTGGGTGGCAGCCAAAAATTTAGGCCGTGGCCTGCCAGTCCGCACGGCCACGCCAGACGCCCTCTTCGAGGGGGACGGCGCTGTGGGGGCTCTGAGGTGACCCCTTTTTGGGGGGGTTGTTTGAATGGGCCCTCCGTAGGCGCCTCCTGTGAGGGGCCTTAGTGGATGCCCCCTGCGAGGGGCCTCAGCCGGTGTCCCCTGTGCTGTGTTTCCGTAGGTGTTCCTTGTGAGTCTCAACCAGTGCCCCCTGTGAGGGGGTCCAGTGGTGCCCAATGTGTGGGGTATCCGTAGGTGCCCCCTGTGCGGGTTCTCAGCCAGTGCTCCTGTTAAGAAGACTTGGTCAGTGCCCCCTGTGTGGGGCCTTTGTCGATGTCCCCCGTGTGGGACCTCGGTAATGCCCTTGTGCGGGGCCTAAGGCGGTGGAGGTTTCAGTCAGTGGCACCCTTGTGTTCTTTTGCCTTTTTCGCAGGTGGCGCTTAGGCATATAGGCTAGTAACTGGCACCCCCTGCCTCATCGGTCTCGACTGAGCCAATGTCTGGCGCTGCCGATGTGGATGTGGCCCACCTTGCGGGGTTGGTGGCCACACACCCTGTCCTGTCAGTGAGGTTGTTACTCCACAACTTCAGTGACGCACAAGAAGGCGCTGGTTGTCTGTCTCCCTTATTACATCTAAGCGGGAAACTTTTAAAGCTGGAGGCTGTGGCTGCGGCGGTGCCGGTCCCCTTGGCACCCATAAACTGTCTCACACGGCAAAAGTGTTCTTCCTATTTTGTAATGTTTGTTCGTATAGACTTGTAAAGGGGCTTCGTAAAGTGTCCCTTTGTGGTTCCAAAGATGCTTCACTTTGAGGTACCCCTTGTGGAGTCCCTCCTTAACCACCTCAAAACTGGGCACTTTCACCCCCTTCTTGCCCAAGCTATTTTTCAGCATTCAGCACGGTCGCACTTTGAATGACAATTGCACAGTCATGCAACGCTGTACCCAAATTAATTTTTATCATTTTTTCCCCCACAAATTAGAGCTTTCTTTTGGTGGTATTTGATCACCTCTGGGGTTTTTATTTCTTGCTCTATCAACAAAAAAAGGAGGGACAAGTTTGAAAAAAAACAAAATTTTTTACTTTTTGCTATAATATCCATTTTTTTAAATTTTTTTTTAGGTTTAGGCCGATATGTATTGTTCTGCAAATTTTTGGTAAAAAAAAAAAATCAATAAGTGTATATTGATTGGTTTGCGCAAAAGTTATAGCATCTACAAAATGGGGGATAGATTAATTTACTAGTAATGGCGGCGATCTGCAATTTTTATTTTTAATCATGACTGCGATATTGCGGTGGACATATCGGACACTTTTGACACATTTTTGGGACTATTCACATTTATACAGCGATCCGTGCTATAAAAATGCATTAATTACTATTAATTAATTAAATGTGACTGGCAGGGAAAGGGCTAACACTAGGGGGTGATCGAGGAGTTAAATGTGTGTCCTAGGGGTGATTCTAACTTTGGGGGGAGGGGACTGACTGGGGGAGGTGACCGATTCGTGTCCCTATGTACAAGGGACACACAATCGGTCTCTTCTCCTCTGACAGGATGTGGATCTGTGTGTTTACACAAACAGATCGACGGGTCCTGCTCAGTTACAGTGCAATCGCGGATGCCCGGTGGACATCGCGGCCACCGGGCACGCGCATTGGGTCCCCAGTGACACGCCGGGCGTGCACTCCCTTGTGACCCAGGAAGGCGATCACATCATATGACGGTGGCCCAGAACGAGAGCTGCCTCGTCCCACCATCATATGGTGGTTAAAGAGTGGACTGTTTCATCAGTAGTGGATCCCCCTGTCTCTAGGTTGCACAAGGCAACCATGATTCTGGAAAGGAGTTTCCGGCTTTTAAGGATCCGGCTGACATACCTGGAGGGGGACCAGTTGGTCTGGGGGCTGCAGTTTGTATGCGATTCCTCTTGGACACAGTTCCCTTGGTTGCTAAGCTCTCTGTTTCTGCAGTGGTGCTTAGACATTTATTGGGACTGGGCTTTTTAAAAAAAAAAAAAAAAAAGCTCAGACTGGGTTACGATTTCAAGGCAATGTCTGTTTGGGGCTACCCTGAATTACATCATTACAAGTCTCACAGGAGAGAGGTGTACATGTCTTCCACAGTGAAATGGGGAAAAGGGCCTCTTAGCGGATGTGGTCCTTCTCGGCACGCAATGGACCTTGTCTGGCGAGCCAAGAGCGGGGCTCCCTAGACCCACAGACAAGGCCCCTTCAGCATGAAGGCGTGCCCTCGCCTATGTCCTAGTGTTCCGGCCTTGAACCCCAAAAAGTTTTTTTCCCTCCCAATTGGCGTCTGTCACCAGACTGCTTGGGGTTGTGCAAGCCCTGTTGCTTCAGGAAAAAATACAAAAAGGGGGGGGGATGTATATCTCCATATACTGGGACTTTAAATGAAACGCGCAAGGAAGGGGGGGTAGTGCGTCTCCATCCCTATTCTAAATTCAAAAGACAAAACGAATGTGGGACTTCAAATGAGGCAGCCTCAAAAACAATGTAAGAGTATAAATGTTATTATTAGTTATACATGAATGTCAGGGAGCGTTTATATGTGACAAATGAGTGGTCAATACATGTACAGACATGACATCCGAGTAGACATGATATAGAACTTAATTATCATAACAGGGAAAAAGATTTATACAAATTTCATAGAAATAGTACAGTAATATTATACAATAGAATTCATTGTTGCTTCAATGTGTTCTTGTTCCAGTGGGTACAGAAGGTCAGAATGGAGTCCATCCACACAGTGGTGTTGTCCCTTCATCATGGGGAAAAGATCATTTTCAGCTTGCGGAGTTGACTTTTGTTCTCACCTCCACCCCTTGCGTACTCGCAAAGGTGTTGGCCCCAGTAAGCGCGGTTACATCAGCGGGGGATTGCCGTCCTGGGCTGCTTGGACGATCTTCTTCTGCGAGCAGTCCCCCCGGCTACCCTGGGGGGCAACGTAGCTCGCAATGCAGACCTCAGTTTTCAGTTGGCTTCTAAACTACCTGACATTTGCTCTGGCTCCTTCCAGAAAATTGGATTATCTGGGCCTGACTCTGGTTTCACCTCTGGCCAGAGTCTTTCTTCCTCTGGACAAACTCCAGAAGTTGCATGCTGCGTTTCAACTACTGTTGTCTCGCAGGTGGGCCTCCCTGCGGTCCTGCATGTGGGTGTTGAGCCTTCGAGGCAGTTAGACTTGCGCAGTTCTATACAAGCTCCTTTCAAGTGAGATCCTGTCGTAAAGTGCCCGAGGTCTCTGGGTTATCGGGTTTGGCCCTCTCTGCTGTATGCATTCTAGAAGTGGAAAAATGGCAAGCGATTTGCCTCTGTCGGCTAGTGTTGGTCCCTTCACCAGGACATTTCATTGGATATGTCTCAGATGGGGCACCCCCAAGCTAGTCCTGTTGGCGTTCCGCCTTAACAGAACGGTACTGAGATTTCTGCCAAGGTCATGGGCTCCTCTGGTGGCCCCACGGGGCCGGTATAGTTGGATCTACGCCTCTCCTCCCTAGATTCTGCCGTGGATCGAGGCCGAAGGGATTCCACTCATTCTAACGGGCCTGGATGGTCTTGGTACGCTGACCTAGTGCGCGTGGTCGCTGACGTCCCTTGGTGACTGCCTCTCGGGAGGTTCTACTGTCCCAATCCTTATGCTGGTTTAAGGCACTTGCCATTTACCCTCTTTCTTTGCCATCGCCTCTGCTCGCAGCGTGTCGGAACTGTAGGTGTTACCATGTCATACTTCTTACCTGGTGATCCACAAAGATGAAGTGGTTCTTCGCCCTTGTCCATGGTTCCCTCCTCTAATTCCTTTTGACTAAGGACATTGTATTGCCTGTGACCCAGGTCAAAATGTCCTAAGGGATTTACCTTACATTCCCTGAATGTGTTTGGGCGATTTGGGTGTATTTGGCAGTCACAGGGCCTTTTCGGAGATCAGACTCACTGTTTGTGATCACGGATGGGTCAAAAAAGGGGCTGTCTGCTTCTTTTGCAACCTTTCTAGAAGGATCAGACAGATGATGACTCTAGTCTATTCTATCAGGGGTTGGGTTTCTCCTTTTCCTGTTATGGCGCATTCTTCTTGGCTGCTTGTTGCTTCTTGGGCCTTCCATCAAGCGTCAGCTGTACTGGCTTGCAAGGCGGCCACATGGCCGTCAGTGTACACTTTCGCAAAATTCTACAATGTGGCTGTGCTGGCATCTAAAGGATGCTTCTTTTGGCCGCACCGTGTTGCAGGCTGCTGTTTTAGTGGGTCTATTCCCTCTTGAAGGGGTATTATTCAGGTTGGGCTCCAGTTTCTGTGTTGAGCTCCTGTTACCTGGTTGGCTCTTGTGTTAGCCTTGGGATTTTTCGTTGTCCCACCCCTCATGTTTGGCACTGCTTTTGGACGTCCCTATGGTTCTGAATAATGGAGCGCTGTGTCAATGAACGAAAGAGAAAATGGGATTTTTGACTTACTGTAAAATAGTTCATTGACAGACACAACACCCACCCCTCTAAGGAATTTTGATGCTTCTGACACTGATTGTTGCTAAACTGAAGGCCTATAGCAGAGCGGGGGGTGTATATCACCTGCGACTGCCCATAGGCGTAGCCAAGTCTCTTTTTTTTGTGACATAACAGTCAAATATAACAAGATACATACAGAACTGTCCAACCGTTATATATTCTAAGTTGTCTTGGGGCAATTCACACAAGCGGCTGTACTAAACACAGCTGCTGAAGTGCCGATCCTGGGGCATCACACACATGTACACGCACACAAAAAAGTTATTGAACTGTAACACGTTCTGTTCACACAGCTGTCTTTAGAATGTGGTAGTTTTCACAGCCCGCCTCCTGCATTGAAAAAAGGGATTGCATGCAGTATTTTTTTTTTATTTGCATGCACACCACCACAGCCCAGTGATGTGAACTGAAACCAGGCAAATTGACTCTGTCTGGAGCATCCCAACGCAAATTATGTGAATGGACCCATGTGCTGCGTACACACGACCAGACTTTCCGGCAGAAAAGGTCAGACGGAATCATTCCGTCGGATATTCCGATCGTGTGTGGGCTTCATCTGACTTTTTTCTTCAAAAATTCTGATCGACCTAGAAATGGAACATGCTTTAAATCTTTATGAGGGAATCAATTTCTATCGGGAAAACCGTTCGTCTGTATGCTGGTCCGAAGGACCAAATACAACACAGGGGCAGCTACTGGCTATTGAACTTCCTTTTCTAGTCCCGTCATACGTCATCGCGTTCGAAACGAACGGACTTTGGTGTGATCGTGTGTGGGCAAGTCCGTTCGGTCGCAAACTCCGTCGGGATGACCGTCTGAGTTTATTCTGACAGAAAGTCCGGTCGTGTGTACGCGGCATTAGAGATCCTGTATTGCTGGACGTTTTCTCCTCAGAATGTATCCACTTTTTTCAGTAGCCATGTTCTTTCATCTAGTTTCTTCTACTGATAAGGTATGCCAGGGCACGCCCCACCCCTCAACCTGTTGTTGCATTTGGTGACCAGCATGATTGAGTTTCTGGGTACTTAAAAACATATTGTGTTAGTGCATTTTGATAGCAAGCATGCCTTATGAAGTAAGCCATAGAACAGCTCTCACAAACAGCTACTGCAAAATGGCAAAGGGATCAGTAGAGATCCCCTCTATTCCATGATTCCCAGACCCAAAATTTAGGTAAATGGGAGCCACTGACAATGTCGACATGTTTCTTTGGAAATCATAATCCTTCCAGCAGTTTTTATTCAAACGTAGTAAACACAGCTGTATACAAGAATAGACCATTTTTAGCATTTAAGTCAAATACCAAGGTATTGGAAATTCATGGAATGTGTTTTACCCTGTATAGGTAATGAATGCACACAGCCAGCAGATGGATGACCTGTTTGATATTCTCATTAAAAGTGGAGGTAAGATATCTTGTGTTAGAACTTCCTCATGTTTAATTACTTTGCCATTGCAATTTGCCTTAATTGTTAACTTTGCTGACCTTGCTTACTATGTCTATATTCGATTTTGGAAAGTAATTTGCATATTACACAGAAAAAGGATGTTAATAATTATTTTCCTGTAGGTGGTGCAGGTGTGAGATTTCTGTTTTCAGATATAGGACAGACTTTTTCTAGTTGCTATAAATGCTTGGAACTTTGGTTCATTAAAAGAGAAGTATGGCCAAAGCTTGCGGTTGTACTTCTCTTTTGGGTCACAGGAGTGCACTTGTGTGTTCCTGTTACTCGGAATCAGCTGACAGCAGGCTAAAGTCCGTTGTCAACAATGTCAGGATCTACCCTGATGCCTTGCAAGCAGCTGTCTCAGCCTACCACTGAGAGCCTGAACCAGCCGCTCCTGCGCAGCACAGTGAGCGCTTGAGGGGCAGAGCAGTGACTGACAGTCATCGCTTTCTGCTCAGAGTGGACCTGAGAACTCGGGGAGCTCGCTTAGAGCTGGCAGCTGCAGCATTGGACCAATTCCCACATTTCTCCTTTTTAAGAAGTTTGATAGAAACCTTTGATTATACCATTGGTAAGTTTTAAGTAGTGCTTCATTCATGAAACCTCTTTTTACAATTTTAAATTTTTTTTTTAAATTGCATACCAATATTTTATCTTATTCATAGAGTACAGGACACAGACAAAGTATTCCTAGACCCTGGGTTATAGGCTTTTACTGTTGCATGATTGGTCACTGGCAAAGTTTTTGGAACACGTCCATCAGGCGCTTCACCTATAACCCTACCCCACTCCATGAGTTCTCATTTTTGTGCTGCTGTCCTAAGGTGATGGCCCTCTTCTGCTTTAAGGAGAATTCCCTCTACACTCGTTTATAACTTTCCTTTATTATTTTATCTTTGGATTCTTTAATCAACTTGTCACTGGATCAGCACTGTAAACATTGTAAACTTCAAGGAAGACACCTTTTTGGAGAGACACTTAACCAGTTCATTAAACACTTCAGCCCCGGAAGGTTTTACCCACTTCCTGACCAGGCCATTTTTTTGCGATATGGCACTGCTTCGCTTTAACTGACAATTGAGCGGTCGTGCTAAGATGTACCCAAATAAAATTGATGTCCTTTTTTTCCCACAAATGGAGCTTTCTTTTGGTGATATTTGCGTTTTTTATTTTTTGCGCTATAAGCCATAAAAGACCTTCAATTTAAAAAAAAAAAAAAAAAAAAAAAAAAAGATTTTTTACTTCTATAGTACGTATCCAAAAAAAATAAAAAAACGAATTTCCTTAATCCAAAAAAAATAAAAAAACGAATTTCCTTAATCAATTTAGGCCAATGTGTATTTTGCTACATATTTTTGGTAGAAAAAAATTTCTGAGCGTATATAGATTGGGTTGCGCAAAAGTTATAGCGTCTGCAAACTACGGGATACATTTATGGATTTAAATGTTTTACTGGTAATGGCGGCAATCTGCGATTGTTAGCGGGACTACGACATTGTGGTGGACAGATCTGACCCCAAGTGTCACTTTTTGGGGACCAGTAGCACTAATGCAGTGATCAGTGCTATAAAAAAAAATGCACTAATCAATGTATGACACTGTCAGGGAATCCCTGTGTTCCCTGGGAGGTGCTTTCTAACTGTGGGGGGGGGGGGGGGGTCGGATTCACTGGAGGAAGAGATCTCCCTCTTTTCTTCTCTGACAGAGCAGCGTTGTGCTCTTTACATCGGCGCACCACTGCTCCATGCCTTTTCTGAAGCATCGGCGGGTTGCGGGGGCCTCCACACCCGCTAATTGGCTCCCGTCACCCCCTAAACTGCGTGGGCGAAATCACGTACAGGTAAAAACATAGACCACTTAATTGCTCTACCCAAGTTTCAACTTCCACACCTAAGTTTGATTCATTTTGACGCAAGGCTTGGACCACAAAACCCACTAAGCCTTCCTCAAAGCCCTCTTCCCAATGAAGTTGACATCTGGTGTAGTTTGCCTCACTGGGTCACGGATGTCCCAGACCTGTGGTTTCAATGGCTGATTTTAATGGGGTACAAAATAGAGTTCAAAACTTTACCTCCTCACTCCATTCTTCCTTAACCACTTGCCACCTGCAATACACACACATATATATATATATATATATATATATATATATATATATATATATATATATATATATAGCGATTTGCAAGTGGTTTACCAGGGTTAAGCCATAAACCCCATTATCTTTTTTTTCTTATTTTTTTTTATTTTCAGCTGGCAGCTGGCTTTCTAATGAAAGCGATCCCAGCGGGTCAGCCACTGGGTTGCTTTCTGAAGTGGCGGGAGGGCACGTTCCCCCCTTTTCATCGCTCGCCGGTATTTCTGTGGACTATTTTTACCGGCACACCCGAGAAATGATTCGACGGTGTGGCCGGCTGGTCACAGAGGCATTGAGAGACTAGATAGTGGCGGAACCAGAAGTCTTGAAGGAAGCAAACCAGATAGTCTCATGGATGGAAACTCACTGTCCAGTGATTGCTGTGGTTCACATACAAGGAGTCGAAAATCAGATTGGTGGAAGTTTCCTGGACATTTCAGGACCAAGGCAACTTAGCCTTTGTAGGGCTGCCATTTAGTCCTGCACAGTTCTGTTTGCCTAGTTGTTGCCCTCCCTTCTCATTCATTGCTTGGGGATGTCCCATGGTCTGTAAATACTGTGCATGTGTCCTGTACTATATGGTCAAAGAGGTTGTAAACCCTGGTTAAGAAAAAAAAAACCTGTAAGACAAAGGCATAATAGGCTAGTAGTATGCATCGCATACTAGCTCATTATGAAATACCTTAGAACAAAGCCCTCCGTGCAAGTTTAGGAGATATTTATAGTACCTACAGATAAGCCTTACTATAAATTAGTTTACTTCCTCTTTAAAATAAGAGGAGTTTTGACTTGCCTGTAAATTCCATATCTTGAGGTACAGGACAAAAGCTTCCTTCTCCATTTCTTGGTCACTCCGCATTGCTTGCCACAAAACCGAGTGGGGTAGGGTTGTGTCCTCAAAAGCTTTGCCGATTTTCATTCATCTGAAGGTAAAAGCCTATAAACCAAGGTCTATGAAAACTTAGCCTGTGTCCTGTACTCCAAGATATGGAATTGAGTGTGGAAGGGTTAGAACTTGCAGTATCTGACAAAAGTGAGCACACCCCTCACATTTTTGTAAAAATTTTATTCCATCTTTTCATGTGACAACACTGAAGAAATTACACTTTGCTACAATGTAAAGTAGTGAGTGTACAGCTTGTATAACAGTGTAAATTTGCTGTCCCCTCAAAATAATTCAACACAGCCATTAATGTCTAACCCGCTGGCAACAAAAGTGAGTTCACCCCTAAGTGAAAATGTCCAAATTGGGCCCAAATTGTCAATATTTTGTGTGGCCACCATTATTTTCCAGCACTGCCTTAACCCTCTTGGGCATGGAGTTCACCAGAGCTTCACAGGTTGCCACTGGAGTCCTCTTTGACTCCTCCATGACGACATCACGGAGCTGGTGGATGTTGGAGACCTTGCGCTCCTCCACCTTCCATTTCGGGATGCCCCACAGATGCTCAATAGGGTTTAGGTCTGGAGTTATGCTTGGCCAGTCCATCACCTTTACCCTCCGCTTCTTTAGCAAGGCAGTGGTCGTCTTGGAGGTGTGTTTGGAGTCGTTATCATGTTGGAGTACTGCCCTTTTATGGCCCATTCTCCGAAGGGAGGGGATCATGCTCTGCTTCAGTATATCACAGTACATGTTGGCATTCATGGTTCCCTCAATGAACTGTAGCTCCCCAGTGCTGGCAGCACTCATGCAAGCCCAGACGATGACACTCCCACCACCATGTTTGACTGTAGGCGAGACACACTTGTCTTTGTACTCCTCACCCGGTTGCCGCCACACACACTTGACACATCTGAACCAAATAAGTTTATCTTGGTCTCATCAGACCACAGGACATGGTTTCAGTAATCCATGTTCTTAGTCTGCTTGTCTTCAGCAAACTGTTTGCAGGCTTTCTTGTGCATCATCTTTAGAAGAGGCTTCCTTCTGGGATGACAGCCACGCAGACCAATTTGATGCAGTGTGCGGCATACAGTCTGAGCATTGACAGGCTAATCCCCCACCCCTTCAACTTCTGAAGCAATACTGGCAGCACTCATATGTCTATTTCCCAAAGACAACCTCTGGATATGACGCTGAGCACGTGCACTCAATTTCTTTGATTGACCATGGCTAGGCCTGTTCTGAGTGAAACCTGTCCTGTTAAAACAATGTATGGTCTTGGCCACCGTGCTGCAGCTCAGTTTCAGGGTCTTGGCAATCTTCTTCTATCCCAGGCCATCTTTATGTAGAGCAACAATTTTTTTTTTTTTTCAGATCCTCAGAGTTCTTTCCCATGAGGTGCCATGTTGAACTTCCAGTGACCAGTATGAGAGATTGAGAGCGATAACACCAAATTGAACACCCCTGCTCCCCAGTCACACCTGAAACCTTGTAACACTAACGAGTCACATGACACCATGATGGAAAATGGTTAATTGGGCCCAATTTGGACATTTTCACTCAGGGGTGTACTCACTTTTGTTGCTAGCAATTTAGACATTAATGGCTGTGTGTTATTTTGAGGAGACAGCAAATTGACACTGTTATACAAGCTGCACACTCACAACGTTAAATTGTAGCAAAGTGTCATTTCTTCAGTGTTGTCATGTGAAAAGATATAATATTTACATGTACAATTACTTTTGTGAGATACTGTATGTAAAGGTTGTATTGCTGTCTGAATATTAAGTTGGGAAGACTTCCTTTATATGTTCCAGTGAGGGTGTTCATTAGAACAAGAGGTGAGGGGAAATATCCTAATTGTGGAAACGGATACCAATAACAAACCATGCTCTGAATTTCTGAATTCTATGAAAAAAATAGTTTTGGTTGAAGTTCTGTCTCATTTATTATTTTGTAAAATAATTACTTGCAGTATATAAAGGATAAATCGTCAACTACATTAAGATGTGCAAAATGCTTCATAGACTTTATTCTGGACTGCTTTTTAATATGCAAAGCCAGTATGCAGGTATTTTTTACTAACCAACATCCAAAGTTTCTGGCTAAGCTATTTTTTTTTTTTTTTTTTTTTTCGCTGTTTACATTTTCTCGCTAAAATAATTGTATATCAGGAGACTGTGTTTTATATTTGCTCTTGCTGGGAATTCACCAAAGCTAGGGGAGTGACAGACTAGTGTTACAGGCAGGTTGGCTGCTGACTTGAAGACTGGAGCCAAAGTTAAATAAGCAACAGCTGAAGAAAAATTAAACCATGAATTGAGTAGGCACAGCAGCCTCCTTTTTGTATGTAGAAGAACTCTGCTTATCAGATCATTTCTGTTAACCCCTAGGATGGAAGCTTTCACTGCTAAACCATTTATGAAAATCCTCTATCTCTGCACGTCAGTGTTCATTTTGCACTAATGCAAAATGTTTTTTGTAGCAATACATCTATAAAAATCACAAAAGGGTAAATATGATTTGATCCATCTATGGGTAGGCTGGGGAATGGGTAGGATTCACTTTAGCTCAACCAGCCTGTCAGATTTTTTTTTTCTTTCATGTGATCACTGCCAGTGTCTATAACCTCCAGGAGAGCCAGGGGGGGTTCCTTCACTGACTGTGTTTATGATGGAATCAAGCAATATTCTTTCCTTCCACCCATGGTGGAAGAAAATGAATTTGCATAATTGATGGGCTGCTTTAGTCTAAAATGTAGACTAGGAAACTTGGTTTATATTGAAGCCAAAACCCCATAGATGCCAAATTATCAGTCTTCACGTGCCTGTGAGTGATCTCTGCTTGTATCGTGGTCCGTTCCAGAACCACTCCCCATGCAGGTATATTCTGTAGTGGCTTCTGGAAGAATACAAGAGTAGTTTTACTTACTAAGCATAGCAAAGTCCTGATGGATTGCATAAAATAGCTCTTGGAAGTATCTGGGGCCATTCGATGCTTGTCTACTTTGTGATTTTAAACTACTTACCAGCAGTGATCATAGAATGTATTGAGCCCAACAACTGTAAAGTGAGGAGACTGTGGTTTGTGATCAGTGAAAGATTTGTTCATGTATTATCCAGGGTCAGCATTACTACTTGGAGGCAACAGTCTTGTAAATTGTATCTCTGCACAGATGAACACCCTGCCTGGATGTTGACAGAGCAGTGAGGGTCTACCTAGCTGCAACATCTTCCTTCAGAAAAACTGAGCCCTTTTTTTTTGTCCTCCCCTAAAGGTCCAAAAAAAAGACATCCTGTTATCACTTCCACCATTGCTAGGTGGCACAGGCAGATCATGTCAAGGACTTAAACCCTCAGGGATTGTTTCCTCCCTTTCCTATCAGGACCCATTTCACCAGCTCTGTTGGTGTTTTCTGGGCCTTTCAGCATCAAACATCCATTTTGCAGGTTTGCAAGGCCACCACTTGGCCTTCTGTTCATACTATCCCAAAGTTTTACTGGGTGGATCATCAGCCTCTGCTAATATGTGCTTAAGCCACAAGGTGCTTCAAGCTGTCACCTGAGTGTTTTGAGTCCACTAATTCTTAGTTTTTGTGGGCCTGTTTGCCATGTTGTCGTGGGGACATTCCATCGTCTGACTTCCTGCACTGTACGAATAACTTAATGAGAATTTTGACTTGACTGTAAATTCCAGTGTGGATTCAATACAGGACACTGCTCTCTCCCCTCAGCCCTCTGTTTCTACTTTATTGCTTGCTACAGAACCGAAGTCCTGCAGAATAGTGGGTGGAGTATATGGGGGGCGGCACTGGGGGGCATTTCCAGCAAAGCTTTTGTTAGTGTCTGATCACTTAAAGGTAGCGGCATATAACCCATAGTCTGACTTACTGTTGTGTGTCCTGTACTCTACTCCAACTTACAGCCAAGTCACAATATACATTTTTGCTTTGTATTGTGACATGAGAGGAATATATTCATGTAGACTTGTTGAGTTACTGAATAATTACTTTATCTCCGCATGCAAACATTAAATGAAGGTTGAATGTGAAGGCAAAATCCATCCTACAAAGAACTTAGAAAAATATTTCCATAAACATTTAAGTTTTTATTGGCTGAACATGCATGTTTATGCCTATTTAGGAGAGAGGGGAAGCACTCAGCAGACACCCGTAACCTGGTTAAATCAGGGGAAAAACCAATGTGATTGGCTGGAAAATTTCAACTGGACAGCTGACAGTAAGTGATTGGATCGGGCAATGAGAGAGTCTTATCTCTGGGCACTTTAACCATAAGCTGATATATTTGCTAAATACTGTCTAAGGAATCGGTTGTTAGATGGGCTAGTTGCTTGGTGTTTTTTGCTTTTGCTACAATACAAAACTGTATAAGGTGTATAAAGTAAGAGGCCCATCTTGTGCTGATGTTGCTAGCCCTACAAACGTGTTGGAGGTCTATGAAGACCATTTAAGCACTCTGAGGACTTCCTAGGCTGGCGTGACCCCACCAATATGGGATACTGTTATCCATAAGCAGTTTTTTTTGTTGTGTAGGATCGGATGTTAAAAGAAAAAAAAATTACGCTAATAGTGCACAATATTCCTTGGGCTGAAGTTTCGTGATCTAATTTTTGCAACACTTTTACACTAAGTTACATAGGGCATCTCATATAATTACTGTGGCTCCTTTCCAGTGCAATAAATATGGATAGTTTTTATTGTGTGTACATTTGCTGTAATACCTGCCTATTGCTTTAGGTTACATTACATTGCCCACAGACATAAGTTGATGGGTGCAAAATCCAGCCAATGTTATCCTAGTCAGGAATTGAGAACCTACCTCATGGCACCATATGTCTTTAGGCCAAACTTCAGTGACTGATATTTGAGAAGGATTTAATCTGTTGATTTAGGTTTACCTGAATGATCATTGAACAAAAAGATAAGACTAGTGCTGTGGGTGTCTAACCCAGTGCTATGATCACCAGCAGTCAGATCATTTGACCATCTCAATGAAAATAATGTCTTTCTTAAAATATTAGGCTTTACCATGACGTCAAAGCTTTTTATCCTAAGACATTTAATCTAAGCAGCCATATGACATTTCTTTTTCATACATCATGGGACATGAGACCCAAGGCTTCCATTGCCAATTGGGTCTGTCAATTGGTCATTCAAGCCTATGGTCTGAAACGTAAAGATCCTCCCTTTAGGGTGAGAGCTCATTCTACCAGGGGTGTAGGAACCTCCTGGACTTTTCGCCATCGGGTATCTGTGGCTCAGATTTGTAAGGCTGCCACCTAGTCTTCAGTGCATACGTTCACAAAATTATATCAAGTGAATGTTCGAGAAGCCGAGGATTTGGCTTTCGGCTGCAGTGTACTGCTGGCTGCCGTATAATGCCATTCACCACTGCGTCGCTTTAACTGACAATTGCGCGGTCTTACAACTTTGTACAAAATTGACGTCCTTTTTTTCCCCACAAATAGAGCTTTCTTTTGGTGGTATTTGATTGCCTCTGCGTTTTTTTTTTTTTTTGCGCTATAAACAAAAAAGTGCGACAATTTTGAAAAAAAAAAAGCTATAGTTTTTGCTATAAGAAATATATAAAAAATATATATTTTGTATCTATCAAAAAAATATTTTTCCTCAGTTTAGGCCCATATGTATTCTTCTACATATTCTTGTTAAAAAAATCACAATAAGCGTATATTGATTGGTTTGCGCAAAATGTATAGCGTCTACAAAATAGGGAATAGTTTTATGGCATTTTTATTATAAATTTTTTATTTATTAGTAATGGCGGCGATCTGTGATATTTTTATCGTGACTGCAACATTATGGCGGACAAATTGGAAACTTTTGACACCATTTTGGGACCATTGTCATTTATACAGCGATCAGTGCTATAAAAATGCATTGATTACTGTGTAAATGACACTGGCAGTGAAAGGGTTAACCACTAGGGGCGATGAAGGGGGTTAAGTGTGTCCTAGGGAGTGATTCTAACTAGGGGGGGTGGGCTTCAATAGACATGACAGCAATCACCGCTCTCGATGACTGAGAGCAGTGATCTCTGTCATGACACTAGGCAGAACAAGGAAATGCTTTGTTTACAAAGGCATTTCCCTGTTCTACCTCGCCATGACACGATCGCCGGCACCCGGTGGACATTGAGTCTGCGGGACTCATGGAGAACGCTGCGCGCGCCGCTTCTTAAAAGGGACGTACCTGTACGCCCTTTTGTCCACCTGTGCCATTCTGCCAACGTATATATTCGTGCAGCGGTCGGGAAGCAGTTAAGGAAAGGCAATCGCTGCTGCATACTCTTTCAACATGTAATGGATGTGCGTGGCTGATGACATAATTTCCCTTTTATATATTTGGCACCTAAGGGAGACAGAGCAAGACCTACAGCTTGAGAATCCATTACAATACCCAGTGGTAGAAGCGTAGGCTGATTATGTTCATGGCAAGCGGTCAATTTTCAGCTCTGTTTCATCTTGCTGTCAAAGAATGCTGATGTTAATGAGAGTGCTGAGATTTAAACATTTGATATCTAGCAGTAAGTTTGGATTTCAACCACTTCCTTAGCACGGTGCAATTCTCCTCTTGTTTCAGACCCAGGTTATGGAAAAAGAAGTACTTAAAAAAATAAAAAAAATATGTTAAAGTTTATGCATTGTTCTGAACCCAGATATTTTTCTAATGTAGCTGGGTTACTTAAAGTGGTAGTAAACTCTCTCTCCGATATATATTCCCCATTAAATCATTAATAAGCACCGAACAAATTGCTGTGTATGGATCGATTCTTACCTTCTCCATATTCTTATAATCTGCCCTGCTCATTTTCACAACTTGAAATGCATATAACTGGAAACAAAGTAAGAAACATCCACAGGGGGGAAAGAATAATGCAAAATGTTATGGAAAGCTTTATCAGACTGCAGTTTATTGAGGAGTATTTGAGTTTACTACAGCTTTAGTAATGTCAATTTAGCTGACTGTTCGATATACCTAATGTAAACTGTCCCCCAAGTTTTATTGCATAGAGAAAGACTAGTGGACATAAAACTTGTAGTATTTTTGTTCTTTTATTTACAAACGTCAATTTATCTAATTGCTCTAGGATGTCCCAGTAGGTAATGAATACTAGCCTAACTCTGTGTCCCATGATGTATGAAAAAGAAAATAGAATTTTTTTGTCATACTTGCCCGTAAAAACTACCAGTGTCCATTCACCTGAAGTATAACCCAGTAGGTAATGAATATTAGCCTAACTTTATGTCCCATGATGATGTACAAAAAGAAAAGGATTTTACAGGTAAGTATGACGAAAAAAATCCTTTTTTTTTTTTTTTTTTTTTAGACCTTTTGCAACTTTTGCATCGAAATGCAAAGTCTGCTTAATTTTTTGACTCTGCTGCCTATGTAGAAATGACGCATTAAACACACAATAACCACACACACAAAGTACTATTAGCTGAGAGTATTAAAGAAACCCTTTAGCTGTCTTCATCAGGGATTACATAGCTATGGGAATTGTTGGAGAATAAAAATCACCCATATATGCACACACTTAGGCCCCTTTCACACCGAAGTGCTTTTCAGGCGCTACATCGCTAAAAATGGCGCCTGTATAGCGCCTGAAAAAAGCGGTTCCTTTTACTCCAGTGTGAAAGCCGGAGGGCTTTCACACTGGAGCGGTGCGCCAGCAGGACGTTAAAAAAAGTCCTGCTAGCAGCATCTTTGGAGCGGTGTATTGAAATCAATGGGATACCGCGGCAGTTGCGGGGGGTTTTTTAAACCCTTTTTCGGTCGCTAGCGGTCTAAAAGCGACGGTAAAGCAGCGCTAAATATAGTGCTGCTTTACCACCGACGCCAGCACCGCCCCAGTGTGAAAGGGGCCTTGGGTTGAACTGGATGGACCTGAGTCTTTTCTTCTTTCTAAACTATGTAACATATCGTTATGAGAATATGAAAAACTTACCTCTCGTAAAGCTCCAGTACAGTGCAGAAACATCTTTTGCAAGTTTTGGGATAGTTTGATTTCTCAATATGCTGCAAGAACCATAACCACACCCTTGCCTAAGAGCTGCAGGCAGAGTAAGTAGGTGATTGTAGAATAGCCTCTTTTACTTGACCGATTCCTCACTCCAGTGTTCTCCTCCTCTGCCCAAAGCTATGGTCTGTGGGTGGAGCCTCAGCATCATAGCATATACGGAAACAATAACCTTACAGGGAAGGTGGAGCTTACAGAGCAGATGCAGGGGACCAGTTACAGCATGGGGAGGAACCTACTGGAGTGAGCAGTAGGGTAAGTGTTTGCACTCAGTCCTATACCTGAAGAATAAGTGAGCATTTAACCCTTACAGGGGGAGGGGGGTTAAGGAGGCTACATATTTGCCTTCCAGCTGCCTATCAATCGCCCCCTGAAAAGAGATGCACTGCAGATTACTTTTCAGATGGGCACCAAGGGCTGATTTTGTTGGGCCTCTAAGAAAGTTATTCTGAAAACCTATTTATATCCTAATGGCAATCACATACATCACACATTCTGACTAAATTCTTATTCATTAAAATGCAGTGTCAGGCTTCTCAAAAAGGGGAGTGCAAAAATGCATGAGTTCAGTTCACAAAATAAAGATCATCAGACACACAACATTGTGAAAAGCCCTGTATGATTCACTGATTCACTGAGGTGGACTGTTATAATACTATTGTACACAAATAGTATATGTAGTTGACCATATCTGCTAGTACACGCAACTAGCTTGGTTGATGGCACAGTGTTGTTTAATGCATAATTTCTTTCTTCTCTGCATCTTAAGTTGAGTATACACACGTCAAAATTCAGGTGAGTCAGCAGGAACTGGCCAAATTCCGATGTGTGTAGCCCTCTCTGTTCAACAGAAGCTGACTATTAGGCCAGCTTCTATTGAACGATCCTGCTGGAAAACCAGCATTTGATCAGTCCCTGTTGTCAGAATACAATAGCACAGCATGGGAGATCCCTGAATCCACTTGTGTGGAAGAGGTAATCGGATTTTTTTTTTTTTTTTTCGTTCTCAGTAGTTGAACAAAAGGAGAACTTGGTGTATACCCAGCTTAATTTTGAGTAAATGTGACTGCTAATGAAAGATTAGATAGTGATCTATTTCCCTCTCGACTGTCTCTCTCCTTTTTGGCTTTGAAGAAACAGGAAGGGTGAGAAATTTAAAAATGACAATAGATTCAGAACTAGCAGGCAGTTGTAGCAGATATTTGCCAATTACTAGGAGAATGTGACACTATGACCACTGAAGTTTGTTAGAATGAGCTTAATTAAAGTGATAGTAGAGTTACTTTTTTTTTTTTTACTAAAACTATTGCACAGAGCAGTCCTGAACCACCTCCTCTGTAGTCCCCCGCCTGTGTTCTAGGTGGCTCCTCTTGTAGCTAGCACAAACAGAGGAAGTTTTTTTTTTTTTACCCAAGGCATTAAGGTAAAACGAAAAAAAATATCTTCTGCCTTCAGAACCACTTTAATATCTAGCACATTTTTCTTTGTAAATAGGAAAAATGGATACCTTGATAAATACTTAAGGTTCCTTTTCTATTTGAGTTTCACATAAATTGTTTTTGTAAAAAAAAATCTATATATTTGTAACAGGTAGGTACTCAACTAGCCCCATAATTACCATGCAAAATGTTCCCATTTTTTTTTAGTTGTACACGCCTCCGTTTCTTTAATGTTATTGTGCAAAATCTGGAAAAAATGGTTGTTCTTGGCATAAAATGGGCATTCTTGCTATTATGTTCTACATCCGTTTTATTCTATATACAAACTGAAATGCAAGACTGGTCAGACTATTGGCAGATACCTGCTTGCTTGCCTGCCTGCTTGCTGATAGGTCAATTGGCTTCTGTCTATATTGGCCCTAGTATATGAATGCGAGTTGGACCTTGGATTGTGGGCTACTTGATGGTAGGGACCGATGTGAGTGTGCACCCTCACTCATGTTGGACTGGTGTCTTTATTCAACCTTACTATGTACCTGCCATATATTGTATATGAAGTGTTATTACTCTTACCCCTCGATAGCAATCAGATTTCACTCTGCTGTAGTCAGACCAGTGCATGATATGTTCTGATTATAATCTGAAATATCCGTAAATTAGTAGTTGGCAAGAAGAGCTAAAAGTTGAATAAGATAAAATAGTGTTTGGGCAGTGAGATTTTGTACTCCTTCATATGGTCCTTTTGTATTTTTTCCTAGATTTATATCTTCAATGAAACCTGTTTTAATGCAGCTTATGGCAACATTTTTGTGTCCAGAGACCAGGATATATATTCTGCGTTGATTTAGTATGTTCTATATTTCCAGAGGATTAGGCTCCACTTTAAAAGCTTTGTTCAGAATAGACATGATAACAATGCAAGTGCTGTATATGTTCCCCATGACATGCAAAGCAATGACTCCTAGTTTGGAAAATCTATTAGTGTTGAATGTTGGTTGTCTGTAATTTATTACCAATGGGAATGCAACAAGAGTACAAGACTCAAACTATGAGAAGAGGCTTTATTGTGCAGAAGTATAGTGGATGTGGATGCATGTGCACATCTGGGAAACAACAGAAGTGTTTAATATTTCCGCAAAGATGTTTGAGTGTTTGAGTGTTTGACAATTGTTAATGGTAACCACTTATCTGAAGTGTACTGTAGATAATCAAGTAATTCACCTAGAAACCTAACTATCGCATGGTGGAATAATCACACCCAAGTCTACTTGAATTGCTGTGGTGTTCTGTTTACAGCTATAACAACTTGAATAATATATTTGTGTATTTGTCAGCCCCTAAAAAAAAAAAACATGTGGATCTAAAAATGTTACAAAAACCAAAGATGGAGTTAAGTTTCTAGCCAGTGCGTGAGCATTCCTGTGGGTATTGCCCAGAGACACTGGCTCACTAATGCCACCTTATCAGACTGTGATGCAGCAGCCCAGACTGGACTCTTTATTTAGCAGGGGATTTGAGATTACATTCTTATGCCAGGGTGGGTGGAACCAGGATCCTAGAAACAACTAGTGTTTAAGTTGCAGGAGATTCCTGGAGTAACATTTTTTAGAATTCAGCATGTTGTATGCCATATGCATGATTTTCCACTTTGTTTATGCTTTGTGATGCAATATAGATAGTAAGTTAACCTTTTATAAAAAAAATTCTAAGAAAAACCTTTCATGTTTGTATTCTGTTTTCAGAGATTTCCCCTCTTGTGAAAGAAGAGCCTTCACCAATTTCAAAAATGCGACCTGCGACTGCCAGTGTAACCACCATGCCAGTAAACACAGTGGTATCAAGGCCACCACCACAGATACATGTAGCACCTCCGCTGTCTTTGGAGCCCACAAACAGTCTGTCTATTAGCTTAGAAAGTCAGCTAGAGGCATTTTTAGATGGCACGCTGCCATCAGGAGCTAACATTCCTCACCTGGATAGTCACAGTGACGGCAGAGATACATTTTCTCTTATAGATGACCTGAACAATGATCTCCTCCAGCACCATAGCATACTGGACCATGATCCAACACCAATGGAAACAACCGAGACTCCATTCACTGCAAACAGCTGCTTGTCTCTAGACCTTCAAGATACCAACCTGGACAACATGGAGTGGCTGGACATTACCATGCCCAATTCAGCCTCTTCTCTTACTCCCTTGGGCTCGACTATTCAAAGTATGTTCTCCACTGACTTTTTGGATACTAACGACTTGCAGTTGCAATGGGAATAATCTTTTTCTGTGGGTTTCAGAATTGGATTTCACTTTTAAAAACATGGGCTGGACGTATGGCTGTAACTGTAGAAATTACACAAATAACAGAATGAGGACGTATGGCTGTAACTGTAGAAATTACACAAATAACAGAATGAGATCTACAGTTTTTAACTGCACTGGATACCCATATCTGTGTTAATGCACCACTAGGGAGGGTAGCTATGTTTAAAAAGAAAAAAAAAAGGTGACCAGTGAACCAGTAATGGTAGGTCAGATATTCATATTAGATCCAGAGGGATTATATAATATACCATTGCAATGATGAGTGGATCATTTGTACAGAAATTTAGGAATTAATGTTTCAATTTATTTTTTGTTTTAAAGAAATAACTGCACTTGACTGTTCCTGTGAACGGGCTGAGCCAATAGGAATACATGGCAAAGCGCTGGCTGGTTCAGGGTTCTCATGATAAAATTGTTTGCGGAGTTGAAGCACACATGCTATAATGTGTGATTGGCTTTATGAATCTCTTAGACAATGTAACCTTAGTGATATACTTTACAGTCATTTTTAGGATGTAAAAGAAACTACAAAAGCCCACATTTTCAGAATTAGTTGAAATTGAACTTGTAAAAATAAAAGATAATCTGGGCAGTAAATGTAATTCAATTGCTGGCAAATGTGGAATTCATAGGTGAGCGCTACATTTTACAGATTTTTATTGAATGAAATCTCACTGGCTCTGTTAATATTTGCTTTATTTTTTATTTCATTGTTCTTTTTTTATGTTTC
The DNA here is from genome assembly GCA_028564925.1 of Lithobates sylvaticus. Classification (NCBI taxonomy): domain Eukaryota; kingdom Metazoa; phylum Chordata; class Amphibia; order Anura; family Ranidae; genus Lithobates; species Lithobates sylvaticus. The sequence goes on from CM053031.1 coordinate 201,035,844, forward strand.
GTAACAAAGGGATTTTTATGGCCACTACTCCGAAACAAGCTGTAATATAATTGTACAAAAATGTATTAAATGATTTTATAAGAATATCTTACCTGCTATGAATTGAGCGCACAAGTTTTGCTTATTTTGAAAAGACACAACACACCAAACAATGCTTGGCTCAGTTATTTATTTTCTAGTCCAATATCTAGAAGTGAATAGCTAGTTAGAACAGTTTGGGACAAAAAATGCTTAAGAATATTTTTAAGAAGCTAGAAAGCCATGTAGACAGGATTAGGAGTTCTTTAAGTCTGAATGGATAAACGGAAACATAAATACGCAAATCAAAGAAAAATCTAAGTTTTGTTGAATAAGAATAAAAATGTACTACTTCTGCATGTTATAGGGGGTAAGTGCGTATGAAAGATGCATTTTTGTAGCTTTAATATTTTATTTTTGCAGGCTTATATTCCTTGAATTTTCTATCACTTCAGGCATGAGTTAAAGGATACCACACAAAGGTAAAAAGGGGCAATTCATTTTTACAAGAAGGCTAGCCCAAGTTCACTATCCTTTTGGGCAAAACAATACTAAATAAAAATGTCTCCTACACTTCTATTTTAAAAGTGTATTCATTTAGGATCTTGATATAATACCTTAGAAATACTCCAAGCCAAGCTAGATGTAAAGTGAGGGAATCCAGACACTTTTCATATTTTCATGTTGCAGGCTTTCCAATTAAGAATTGTATCAGTTAGGCCCCTTTCACACTGGGGCGGTGGGGGCGTCGGCGGTAAAACGCTGCTATCTTTAGTGGCGCTTTACCGCCAATTAAACGGTGCTATTCGGACGCTATAGCGGGGAGCGTTTAACCCCCGCTAGCGGCCGAAAAAGGGTTGAAACCACCCGCAAAGCGCTGCTGCAACAGCGCTTTGCTGGCGGTATAGCCACTCTGCCCCATTGATTTCAATGGACAGGAGCGGTATACACACCGCTCCAAAGATGCTGCTAGCAGGACTTTTTTTACTGTCCTGCCAGCGCACCGATCTAGTGTGAAATCCCTTGGGCTTTCACACTGAAGAAGACAGTAGTGGCCCTTTCAGGGTGCTTTTCAGGCGCTATTTTTAGTGCCTGCAAAGCGCCCCAGTGTGAAAGAGGTCTTATACAATGTTTTTCCATAACCTTTTGGGTCCAGTCACACCAAGACCTCTTACCAAGCTTTTATTTTTTTTAATGACCCCTTTTTTAGCTGACTTGAATGAAAAAATGCAAGTCAAGGCACCAAAGAAGCGGAATGCAGGACACTTTTTTTTTTTTTTTTTTAATGCACCACAATGCAATGTGTTAAATGCCTTGTTGGGAAAAAAAAGATTTCATAGTGTATTTTACTTGTGCTTGAAAATGAAACAAAATACATGAGATCACATCTTGTGTGAGTGAGCGCTTGCTCTCCTGTAAAATGTAGAGGGTTGTATCTGGTGCTTTTCTTTATGATAAGTTGTATTTGCAATCCAATATTTGCAATAGCACCTAAATTAGCCATCACCTTAACATGTTGTTGTAAAAACTTACAAAGAAATTAAACTTGCCCATCTAACTGGCAAAAGGACCTAGGTGTTTACAGTCTGGGATTTCTGGAAAATAATTTTATACAATTGGCCTTACTATGCAACATAGTGTAGTTGTTCTTAAGAAGTCAGGTTCTCTGAAACCTACTTTGAAATATATTCAATCGTTTGAGGTTAAACCTAGTAGATTATTGATTCATTTGAAATCTCTCCTTGGTAGAAAACCTAGAAAGCGGGTATTGCTGCATACATGCACAATAAAACGAGTAAGGAAGTTGACCCCATCCATGCAAGGTGGGTGAAGGAATCCTCCCTGCTACGCTAGTGAATTTTGACAGTGGAGACACTCCCGCTGTTAGAAGACACTGTTCAGCGTGGCAGCCTATTGGCTCCAGGTGCCAGTCAACAACTGACTTTTCCAACAGTCCCGTTCTAGAGTAATCGATCATTAAATCTCTCTACCACTCTGTCAAGCGGGAACAGCCATTGATGGATTGAAATGTGGCCGGTCCCTGAATTTCGATCCATCTATGGCAACTTAAAACCTTCCACTGAGATTTACCAGATTCCAATAGACTTCTATCACAGTTCTGTACTGGAGGTAGTCAAACCTACTGAGATGGATATTGGAACTGAACAGCACAGAATTGGAGTTGGCACAATCTTAACAGGTCTATATCTTACAAGGCTGGTGCTGAGGCATGTTTCCAGTAAAATGTTAACACATACTGTATGCTATGTAAACTTTCGAAAAACTTTGATTGTGATAATAAAAATAAAACAGGACTATTTTAGAAGTGAAGTTAACTAGCCCTATCATTTTATGATTAAATTTTCTATACCCTCTAAATTGTGCCAAAATGAAAGGTATGGAGGTATAGTTTGTATGCTTGCAGGATCCCATCATATCAACCAATTTTATTTGTACTTTAAGATATACGTCTATTATGATCTATCTGTTACTAAAATGCATGGAACAAGATTTTGCATTAGAAAAGTTTTATGCAAATTCTTGCTCCCATCAGGCTATGTATGGATTGTAAATGATCACAAATGCCAACATTTCTAGACAGCAGACAGGTTGCAGTGGTTGTGGGATAACCTAATACTCTATTCACCTCTGCTGAAAAAGTATAGCGGAACAGATGCAGCTTAAAGTGGAGTTCCAGCCCTTTTGTATTTTTTAAGAGTCGGCAGCTACAATTCTTGTATCTGCTGCCTTTTATTAAACACACATCACCTGTCCCATGGTCCGGTGATGTGGCCGCTCAAGCCCCCGGCTCTCTCTCGTCTCCCCAGAGCCAGCATTGCTACCCCCCCCCCCCCCCCCCCCAAAAAATGACATGCCTGGTATGGCATGTAAGAGGTGCTTAAAGTGGAACGCTTTAATGCCAGTGCTTTTGCTGCAGGAGCAGTGATAAGATCCTATGGCATGCAATTGAATATTGGATGTTCATATTTGATGACAGCGGGAGTGAGAATCTGCTAATTTCCAGTTACCACCAGAAGCACTGGGAGGCTGGAGCCACCAGTCTTAAAGGTAAAGGATCTGAATGGCACTCCATGCACCTCCTATGGAGCACTGGATGTCAGCGGTGACATGTCCGCTGACATCCGATCTGCTCCGCAAAATCCAGACGGATGCAAACCCTATTTTTCATTAGTCTGGCGGATCGGATGAAAACGGACAGGCGGTCCGTAATCATCCGATCCCCCCCCCCCCCCCCCCATAGGGGAGAGCGGAGCTCTGACAGGTCCGTCCCTGCACGGAGTGCAGAGGCGGACTCATCATCCGCTGGCTCAGCGTTGATCAACGGCGCGATCCCCACTGAGCAAGCGGAGGAGGGAAAATGGGATACGTAGATCTGAAAGGGGCCTTAAAGAGGGACTGTACCTGAAAAAAAAATTTTTTTTTAAACCGATCAGCTACAAATACTGCAGCTGCTGACTTTTAATAAATGGACACTTACCTGTCACAGGTTCCAACGATGTCGGCAGCAGAGGCCGATCAATCGCTCGGCTCTCTGCTGCTGCCGGCACCATTCGGGTTGCGGCTTCACTTCCCGGTTCCCTACTGCACATGCGCGAGTCGTGCAGCGCAATGGGAATTGTCTGCGCTGTCTGCCGGGACCCGTGTGTGTCCTGGCAGACAGCGCGCCGGGACAGGAAGTGGCGTAAACTCCCGTGGGAGTTTATGCCCGGAAGTGGGTGTAAATACCTGTCTTAGACAGGTATCTGCACCCCCCTCCATCCTGAAAGGTGCCAAATGTGACACCGGATGGGGGGGGTTCCGATGACCGGATGTTCCACTTTAGGGTGGAATCCCGCTTTAAACTTCCTTTTTAAAATGTAATAATTAGAAACATTGACACAATAGCAGTCTGTAAAATCAGTACTGGCAACACTCTATACATTTAAATTTCTACTATATATAGTGGGCTTTTGAATACTTGGGTCATATATAGTACAGATGGAAAATAACACTTTTTTATCCAATTATGTACTGATTAGAATATTACATTTTAATCTGTACTTCATACTTTGTTATCTTCCTTTAATCCCCTACATAATTGGGCTAACACTGGGGATAGGGAGGGACCTGCAATGTGACCCAATCACTGTACTGCATGGCATAATGCTGTCAATTTAACACTGGGAGATTCCTGATAAGGGAGAACAGAGTAAGCAGTCATTGCACACCTTTACTGTCCAGTCCGCATTCTTGGGGCAAGGCAATAACCAATCAGTGTTGCTTCACTGTAGTGGAGTCATCGGGGTGCCTGGATTAGAAGACTTGACAGTTCAGAATTAGAGATCTTAACAGGTAAGCCTTCAGACATGTTTTATCAGTGTATTTACCTGTTTGCTTGGAGTTCAGCTTTAAAATTATATTGTAACAAGCTCATTAGTCCACTGGAAAGCATGTTTGCTTGGTTCAGTTACTACCAGCTACCACGAAAGGCTGTATTATAAAGCCACATATATAAACACTCAGTAACTGTAAGCTTTTGTTCTACCTTCCTTTTACTATGAACTGCCAAAAGACCTGTTAAAACAAATGTTCTGTATCTGTGCTAAGTGAAAGTTGTACCAAAATGGCTTCATATGGGCCCTATTTTCAGTGGACCACAATACTAATGCTGTAGCCTGGGCAGGTACCATGTACGCAAACACATTTTTATTGTAAACATTCCTATGCATCACCAAAGCACTTGTGTGTACAAGTTGAACTTAGGACTTTAGTTCAGGTGTACAAATATGGAAGAATAGGATTGTTTCTACATGTAGTAGGTACATAATACTTGCTGCTATCGGCATATTTGTAGATATCCAGAAGAAAGGACAATGAAGCTTTGAATGCTTATAGCATTCTCCAAAATTGTAATTGTAAAACGTATGGCCCATAAATGTAAAGTACTTTGTTAAATTGTTGTAGCTTATACTTGCTCCTACACCTTTCAGCTTTAAGTTGTAATATTAATGTGCATTGCTTACAAAACTTTTTTGTTGGCTGGAAGCTACATGCTAGTCGTGGTACTGCTCACCAGTCACCCGATGGTTCTCGCCTTTCTGGTCAATATATATTAAGTGACTGAAAATAAGTAATAAAGTGCGCTTTTGATGAAATCTATGGAAAAAAGGTTTATTAAATCTAATCCTCAAAATTTCAAATGGCAAGTTTTGCATATGCAAAATTCACAGTAGACCATTTGTGCTCGCCTTTTCCTTCCAATCATTGCAGACATCAAAGTGGGGCTTTGGTGATGGTGCTTGGGTACCGGCAACCAAACTGTCCTTCACAAGCCTGCTGTCTAAGGCCTCATGTACACGGCTGCTGGTAAACGGACGTTCAGAGGCAGTTGGATGCTTTTTTCAGCTGCCCCTGAACTCATCCTATGTTATGTGTACATGTACACAGGTTCGTTTAATGTAGTTTTTAGGCAGTTGAGTTTAGAGACCTTTTTTGGAAAGCAAAAAAATGAGTTCACACTTTAAGTTTAGAGGCATTTCAAGCACTAAACGCGGTAACTCGTATTTAGCCATGTTTCGTTTAGTTGTTTTTTAATTTTTGGCTATTTCGAAAAAAAAAAAAAAAAATTTCAAACGCTTCTAAACGCAAACGTGGCATGTAAACACTGCGAAACAGACGTTTTAAACATTGGTTACTATTTGTCAAGTTAAATCGTTCAGGAGAGGTTGTCAAATTGTCCCGTGTACATTAAGCCTAAAGAGGGAATCAGAATTTAGGTGAACAGATATTATGCATATGCACATCTGTTTCAGTTATACCTTTTTATAATAAGTGAACAATTTAAAATGTGTTAAAAAAAAAGCCTAAATGTATGTAGCCCAAGTATCCTTACATATTTGCCCCATAATGATAATTAAAAAAATATATATATTTAGTAGGGAATTAAAGAGATTATTCAGTTGCCTCTGCTTCTATGCTTCCCATCAGTATCGGCTTGCCTGACCCTTAACCAGATAAGAGTTCAGGGTCAGGCAAGATAAGACCTCTTACAGATAAGAGTTCTGTGGGTTGCAAGCTTATGGGGTCTTTTTGTGATCCATCGACTAAAAGCAAAAGAGTAGAGTAAGTCGCATATGGGCCGCCACCTGCTTTTCAGCAATGCAGGGAGTTTCACAACCTATTGGTGTAGCGAGGCGAGACTTGTATTTATTTTGTAAGAAAAAAATATGCTTGATATAATGAACATTACTGAATAACATCTTTTACATGTTGCTGAAAAAAGTACTTATGAGATTTCTGTAAAGTTTAACAACACATTTGTGGGTTTTGCTGATTCCTGCTATTTTTGTTTTAACATCAGAAGATCAGTTTGCATCAGTCCCTTCTGCTTTACAGTTACTGTGATTTTGGTGATTCTTTCATTAAATTTATAGCCATTGATTGTGCAGTATGAAGACATGAACGTTTTAGATAGGAGACCATCTGCAGTGATTATTGGGACTGCAGTGAAAACCTCCCATAGAACTGAAGAAACTGTACAATCGGAGGACAGCAGTTGCGACCTTGATCAGGGGCCTGCTCATGTATTCATGCCTTTCTATGAAAAGTTTTGATGCCTTTGTACATGCAATTTGCACCCCCTGCAATCAATTCCTTAACATGATGTTCGAATGCCAGATGTTTTGCACATTGTATATATGTAATGCATACTGTATTTTTATATGTGTAGCACATTTATCATTGGATATTTTGTACATAGTGGCAGTGTTGTAGCTACTGATAAATTGTTGAATAGGAGCATCATGTTTCTGCATTTTTGTGTTCAAGAGTAAAAATAAATATACCTTTCTTTTGAAACTTGACTTGATAGTTTTCTTTTACTGTGTATTATCTGTGTAATAGTAGCCCTGGGATTATGTTTTAAGATGTGTATACACTAGTAGATTTTAATCTGAAAATTTTCATTCGTTCAATTTTCTAGTTGTTACTTTGGTCAAATTGATGTTGAATTTTAACCACAGTGACCAGAAAATTTGAAGGAAGCAGAATGGAAAATCTTTCTCAAATTTCTAATAGTATTTTTAATTCTGGAAAGTCAATGCACTCAAATCGATTGTTTAAAGCAAACAACATTTTTAACTACTTTCAAATGACATTCATCTAGCTGTAAAATGTACTAGAGTGGAGTAGTGCAGTGTTTCTCAACTCCAGTCCTCAAGGCGCTCCAACAGGTCATGTTTTCAGGATTTCCCTCAGATGAAACGGCTGTGGTAATTAACAGTGAAACTGATCAAATCACCTGTGCAAAATAATGGAGAGCCTGAAAACATGGCCTGTTTGGGGTGCCTTGAGGACTGGAGTTGAGAAACACTGGGGTAGAGTGTTGTCTAAATATTTGAAAATCTATTAGTGTATACCCAGTTTTGAGTTGCTAAAAAGTTCCCAGGAAAACATGTAAAGGATGTGAAACCTCCTGCTGTGACAAATCCGGGTCAGACCACTGCCACTTTTCCCCAACTTGCGACAAATGACTGGTCAACCTCACACCATGCTACCACTGATACATAACAATAACACTCTCAGCCTCACACTGTACAACGATTTTCTAGCTCACCACAATCTAAGTGCCAACAGACTGAGCGATTGTCACAGGGTGGAGTTGGCTAAGCAATTAATCCTTAACACCCCAAACTGCTACCAGATATAGCTTTGGGCCCATCAACCCTTCACAATAACCAATGAAAATGATGAATCTAAATAAACATCTACACACACTGTCACCACAGACCGGTATGTCCAGAGATTTATATCACAGTAGCATTCCTCAGAGACCGGGATTCTTTTAGTTTGCATTAGAGACAGTTTTAACACTTTACAAAGTATGGATTACCATAGCTCTGGCTCACATTGGTACGATTTGACATGTCAAATCGGCAGCAATGGCACTATCCTAATCCGTGCAACGCTGCATTTGCGGCGTCGCACCAATTTCAGAATGTAGTTTCTGTACTACTTTTTGCGATTTTCAAGCTGCGATTTACATTAACATCTGTGCCGAAACCTGCACAGATGTCTCTGAAATCTCGTCCAAAATCAGGACTGACATGCGGGAGTGAAATCGTGCTTAAATTCAGCTGAACTTGCATGGCTTCATTCCCGCAGCTCAGTGTGAACCTGGGCTTAATAATGAAAAGGTAAGAAATGGTCCAATAAAATATTTACAGAAAAAGGGTATTACAAAGAGACAAAAATGCAACAGAAAATTGAGAGTGGGAATACTTAATGTTCTGGTTCAGCAGAGTCCAATCCATCAAGCAAGATGGTACATTGGCTCTCATAGGACTTGACAGGTGTTTCTTGGTTTGCTGTTAAACGAGAGCTGACTTCAGGGGCAGTCCCCTTTTCTTGTCATTGAGGGGAGTGTTGTCATGGGATGTCTCTGTGCTTGCGAACATGTCACAGATCTGGTTTTCTATAAGTATTAATATCTTTACCTACAGGTTAGTCTAACATGCATATTATTGTCCATCATGGAATTACCTTAGAAATGGATATAGATATGACGGTTTTTATGCCTAGCAGGGTTAATATGCTTTGTTGGCTCCCCATATTGTCCAATATAGGGGTGTTTGGACTTAAAACATTACTAATTAACTGATGGAGGTAAATATGTTCATTATTCTAGCTGTACTGTCATATACTGAACTTTTTGAGTCTTTGCTGTCCATCAGGAATGTGTTTTGGGTATTCCACCAGCTGAGCTATTTACGACTGTTAAATGACTGCTAGGCCTGGGACCAGGGCGAGGATCTGTTAAAACCCTAGTTACTCAGGCTTGCGAGTCCGATGGTTTTGTTAGGGGCTCTAGTCACTGTGTGGATTCAGCTAATAGGCATGAATGGGTCTGCATCTCTCCTCTCAGTCGATGCCAAAACCTACTAATCAGATCTTTAACAGTTTGTGTATTGTATGAACTGAAGGAGAGTGAAGGTCACTACAGCTGGGTGTCTCTTGTGCAAAAATGGCATGGGTGACTTCGAACCTGAACAAAATGGCTTCCTTACATAGCTTTTTGTGTGCCCAGTATGCAAGACCATTACATCAGCATTTTTCAGAGGTGAAATATACAATGTTTATTTTGGGGTACATATCCACTGCTATATTTCCTGTGTGATGATGCATCTTACTGCATAGTAATGCTTCCTAAAGTGGACCTATTCTCCATTTTTTCATCAGCCTACAGCTCTGCATGCTCATATGAAATCTTACATTCATTAGTTAAACTTTTTGGCTTTTACTTGTAATTAGTGTTTTTCTACTTCCTGGTTGAATGAGGCACTGGTGATTATAACCAGACCTCACAACTGCATCCTGGGAAGTTAATGTCATGTTCCAGGAGGCAGACCCAGAATTCTTGGCATAGTTTCTAGGAAGTAAAGTGAGATGGATTCATCTACCCTTGGTAAAAATGGCCAATGTGCGAAGAATGTGAAAGAAAAGAATAAGGTATGCAAAGAATAAAACACCTACAATTGTTTGAGTACTGTATATGTTTGTAAATTGCCATTACTCAACCTCTCTAAAGGTGTCTTTGTTGTAACTTTAAAGATGTGTTGATGTTCCTCTTTCAATGCTTCCAGTTTTATGCGAGTATGCCCTAGGACAATCTGCTGGAGTTTATTCACTAAAGGAATTGAGACTATTGAGAGTGAATGTTCATTTAACAAAGTGACTTTTCACTTATTTTTTAAAAGGTGTTTGTTTGTTTTTGTTCAACATATACAGCGGTTTGAGCACGTCACCATTTTTCTGGGTAAATATATTTCTAAGGGTGCCTTTGACCTGAAATTTTCATCACACATCGGTAAAAACTCAATCCATACGTACAAAGAAACCAAAACAAGTTCAGAAGTTAAGTTGTGTTATAAAATGGAATGACACAGTGAAAAAGTATTGCACACCTGAAGAAAGGGAGGTGCAAAAAGGCATGGAAAGACCAGACACTAGCTGAAATCTATCTATTAGAAAGTAATCCTGCCCCTTGTCAGTGCAAATTAATATCAGCTGGTTCAGTCTCAACTGATGGCCTATAAAAATTTCTCATTACCAAGGTGTCACACAAACATCTCATGATGGGTAAAAGCAAAGAGTGCTCTCAAGACCTTTGCATTCTTATTGTTGCAAAACATACTTATGGCATTTGGTTTCAGCAGGATTTCTAAACCTCTAAATGTTCCAGTGAGCACTGTTGGGGCCAAAACCCAATAATGGAAAGAACATAATTTCATCATAAACCGGCCACGACCATGTGCTCCTTGCAAGGTTTCTAACAGGAGTGAAAATAATTATCAGAAGAGCTGTCCAAGAGCCAAGGACCATTTGTGGAGAGCTTCGGAAAGACTTAAAATTAGCAGGTAGAATTGTTTCAAAGAAAACCATAAGTAATGCACTCAACCTCCAGGGCCTGTATGCAAGCTCACCACGCAAGGCTCCATTGCTGAAGAAAAAGCATGTTGAAGCTGGTTTAAAGTTTGCTGCACAACATTTAGACAAGCCTGTGAAATACTGGGAGAATATAATCTGGTCAGATGAGACTAAAATTTAACTCTTTGGATGCCATAATACACACCATGTTTGGAGGTCAAATGGCGCTGCACATCACCCCAAAAACACCATACCAACAGTGAAGTTTGGAGGTGGGAACATCATGATGTGGGCTGTTTTTTTAGCATACGGTACTGGCATACCATTGACGATAGATGCATTGAAAAATGTACCAAGACATTCTTGATAAAAACCTGCCTCCATCTACCAGGATGATGATGATGAAACGAGGGTGGACAGATTGCAGCAGTGCTGTGGGCTGGATGTGTAGTGCCCACAGCGCTGCTCAGTGACAATACTCTGCCAATACTCGCTAATACATTTTAACAGAAACAAAGATTTTTTTTAACGAATTTTCAGTCTTTTTTGATTTGTAGCACAAAAAATAAAAAACCCAGCGGTGATTAAATACCACCAAAAGTAAGCTCTATTTGTGTGAAAAAAAGGACAAACATTTAATATGGGTACAGTGTTGCATGACTGAGTAATTGTCATTCAAAGTGTGAGAGCATCGGAAGCTGAAAATTGGTCTGGTTAGGAAGGGGGTTTAGGTGCCCAGTGGTCAAGTGGTTAAACTAACTTGTGCCACAAAATTATTTGACAAATCCCTGATGGAGTGGATAAAGCTTTCCCAACATTAGCTTGCCAAGATGGATTTTTGAGGGCAAGCCCTACTATTTTTATACTATTTCGAATTTGGGTACAAGAGTGTCTACACCCCTCATTAGTTGCGTTAACCACCGTTGAGTTGTGCTTTTCAATTTGAAAAAAGTAAGCCTCCTTGCATTTAACATAATTATAGACTGTTGATTGCATTACCTTTTATACTGTGGTCTTGCATGCAGCATATTCATCTATGACCATTTATTTGGCATTTTTCTTTTAGAGAATGAATTACAATTTTTAAATTGTTGGACCATTTTTGTCTATCAAACCAAGCAGGCCAGTTTTGGCAATGCTGGGTCCCTGGAAAGCTAGGGCAGTTTCCAGGAATCCAAACAGGTCCAGAACATATGTAATGTATCAGCAGGTGATATTGAACATCTGTGGCATGTAGCAGTGGGGATTATTCATTTTTTTGAATAAAATTGAATGAGCAAATCAGCCATGCTGAGTATCTTTAAACTATCTTCGTTCCAGATCCTCCCATTAATCTTCTTTCAGGGATGGTAATAAGTGTTTCCATTTACAAAGCTGTCTGGAATGGACAGGAGCCATTAGATTGTAGATAGGCGTATACAGCTGTGGCCAAAGGTTTTGAGAATGACACTAATTTTCACACTATCTGCTGCTTTAGTGTTTTTAGATCTTTTTGTCAGATATTACTATGGTATACTGAAGTATAATTACAAGCTTTTCATAGGTGTCGAAGGCTTTTATTGACAATTACATTAAGTTTATGCAAAGAGTCAATATTTGGAGTGTTGACCCTTCTTTTTCAAGACCTCTGCAATTCGCCCTGGCATGTTGTTAATCAACTTCTGGGCCACATCTTGACTGATGGCAGCCCATTCTTGCATAATCAATGCTTGGAGTTTGTCAGAAATTGTGGGGTTTATTTTTATTTTTTGTTCACTCCTTGAGGATTGACCACAAGTTCTCAATGGGAGTAAGATCTGGGGAGTTTCCTGGCCATGGACCCAAAATGTTTTTTTTTTTTTTTTTTTCCCCAAGCCACGTGGTTATCACTTTTGTCTTATGGCAAGGTGCTCAATCATGCTGGAAAAGGCATTATGTCACCAAACTGTTCTTGGATGGTTGTGAGAAGTTGCTCTTGGAGGATGTTTTTGTACCATTCTTTATGGCTGTGTTCTTAGGCAAAATTGTGAGTAAGCACACTTGGCTGAGAAGCAACCCCACACATGATTGGTCTCATGATACTTTATCGTTGGCATGACACAAGACTGATGGTAGCGCTCACCTTTTCTTCTCCGGACAAATTCTTTTCCAAATGAGCCAAACAATTGGAAAGTTGATTCATCAGACAAAATGACTTTACCTCAGGCATCAGCAGTCCAATTCCTGTACCTTCTGCAGAATATCAATCTGTCCCTGGTGTTTTTCCTGGAGAGAAGTGGCTTTTTTGCTGCCCTTCTTGACACCAGGCCATCCTCAAAGTCTTCACCTCACTGTGCGTGCAGATGCACTCACATCTGCTTGCTGCCATTCCTGAGCAAGCACTGCACTGGTGGTGCCCCAATCCCACAGCTGAATCAACCGTAGAAGACAGTCCTGGCACTTGCTGGACTTTCTTGGGCACCCTGAAGCCTTCTTCACAAATGCTGTGACAATGATTTTTATAGGATTAAGTTCATTTTCATGGCAAAGAGGGATTTTGCAGTTAATTGCAATTCATCTGATCACTTTTCAGAACACTCTGAGCAGGGATATGCAATTAGCGGACCTCCAGCTGTTGCAGAACTACAAGTCCCATGAGGCATAACAAGACTGACAGCCACAAGCATGACAGAGGCATGGTGGGACTTGTAGTTTTGTAACAGCTGGAGGTCCGCTAATTGCATATCCCTGCTCTAGAGTATATGCAAATTGCCATCCTAAAAACTGAGGCAGCAGACTGTGAAAAATTACCGTAATAGTTGTCATGCCTTTATCCAAAGATCCCTTGTTCATAAAGGTTTTCAACGTGTTGTGGCCAAGGCAATTGTGAGCGAAATTGAGAGTGAACAGCTTGACATAAAGTAATGTATCAATAGAGCTGTCTGTTAGTAATGGATGAAGCTTGTTTAGCTTGGTCAAAAGAAATGTTAAGTTCAGGAAAATATATGAAAGCAGGCTAATGTCATGACTTGACCACAACTTGAAATCTGGATGAGATTGTTATATGTCCTAGGGTTTTGGGTATATAATCTATCAACCAAAGATACTTGCAACCCACATGGATCTATCAGCCAAGCAGTAGTTGCAGAAAGATGGTGCAGCAAGTCATAGACCTAGAACAACTGGGATGCCAAAAAGTTATTTAGAAAATTTGGTTGGGCTAGACTCCTATCTGTTGTGGCAGCCTGTAATTCTTGTTTTAGCTATCCAGGGTTTTTTTTTTTTTTTTTTGCTTCAGATTAAGAATGATATAGAGTCCTATATTTAATAACGTTTTGGGTACAAATATAGGTGACACCTTTATGTGTAAAATTTTAGAAATAGTTATTTTACCAATCAAGGTAAGAGGAAGGGTATCCCAAATGTGTAGCAGGATTGCATTTGGTTCATTCTGGGTTACAAATTAAATAGGATACATTTAGAAAAAGTCACTAGAAATTTGTATTGAGCTAGTTGTTGCATTAGTTGTATAATGCATGATCAGGCATGGAATGTGGTGGACCTTTACAGAAAGGCTACAATATTGTCAGGTGTCCCTGTGACTGTTCACTTAGTAGTAGATTAGGCTGAAGCTGTGTTCACTTTTAATACGCAATTGTTTGCTCACGTGATGGAAATCAACACAGCTGAACTTCTTCCTTCTTCACTTAGGGAAAGCGTGGGGAGGTGGGTTTAGTTGTGCAGAGAGGCAGCTGTGGGAAGGTTGAGGGTTTGGTTCAGAGGTGAGGGCTGAGTAGAGCAAAATGGGAAGGTTGAGGTGAGAGCTGGGAAAGTAGGGGTGAGATTTATACTGAGGTGAGAGCTGGGAAGAGGCAGGGTGATCTGTGCAGAGGTTAGAGCAGTAGGGGGGTTGTGCATGTTGTGGAAATGAGGGCTGTAGAGGGGGTCATTTGTGCAGCGTTTAAAACAGCTGTGGGGGGGGGGGGGAATGATGAGCTATGGTTGGGGATGTAAGCTGTGGATGGAAGGGTGCAGAAGTGAGATGTTGATGGGGTTGTGCTAAGGTGAACTGTGGACAAGGGGTAAAGAGGTGAGCTGTGGACAAGGATTGCAGAGGTGAGTAGTGGATAGGGGGGGCCCACAGAGTTGAGCTGTGGATGAGGCGCAGAGGTAAGCAAAGATATGTGCAGAGGGGAGCAATCAATGATTCCTTTGGGGGTGAGATACTTGAGGAAAGGGGGGGTTTGTTTGGGGATGACAATGAAAATTTTCTGGGGTACACCAAAGCATACAGAGTTCATTGACCAAGAGTATGTAATACATAGCACAGCATGCTTCTCGAGAGAGAGAGAGAGAGGAGCACAGGGTTGGGGATAAAGAATTGACAAGAGTGGGGGGTGAGTTCCTGCACCTATTCACTCAGAGAACAGACCCTTGTGGCACACTTTAACTATGATCTGTGAATATACACTGCTTGTGTAATGCGGCGTACACACGGTTGGAATTTCCGATGGAAACAGTCCGATGGGAGCTTTTCAACGGATTTTCCGACCGTGTGTATGCCCATCGGTCTTTTTCTGTCGGAATTTCCGACGGACTTTGGATTGAGAACCTGTTCTCAATTTTTCCGACGGAAAACCTTTCTATCGGATTTTCCGATCGTGTGTATGCAATTCCGACACGTAAAATTCCGACGCATGCTCGGAAACAATTCGACGCATGCTCGGAAGCATTAAACTTCCCTTCTATAGTGCTGTTGAACGTGTTTTATGCCGCTGTGTTACAGACCGTCGGAATTTGATGTGACCGTGTGTAGGCAAGACAGTTTGAGTGAAATTCCGTCGGAATTCCGACGGGAAAACCATCAGAGCTTTTTCCGACGAGAATTCTGACCGTGTGTACGGGACATAACACATTTCAGAGTGTGCCTTCTAGACTATAGCTATACTGCAGAGGTGCTGAACAGAAGTGGTTTCTGGAGGCACAGTCAGTACAGAATTACACCACATAATTGGTTGCAAGGTACCATGAGCTATGTAGTCCTTAGAATAGAGTACATGGATAGAGGAGAAACCGCAAAGCATGCAGGCAATCTAGGAAGTTGTGGAAAGATTGTGGACACTGGACAGATAGGCAGCACTCACGATATGAAAGTGCTTCTACAATGCTGATGTTGTAAAATGAAAGCATATGCTGTGACTTTAGATCTTCTTTAGCCCTGGTTCACACTAGCTCGATTTTTCTGCGACATGTAAAATTGTAGGTCTAGTTAAAACAGATTGGTGCTGTCTTAATTGCTATGTCTTTAGTGGTGTCAAAAATTATACTTCTGGCACTACTTTTGGGCGATTCTTGTGCTGCATGACTCCCATAGACTTTAATGTAAAATTGCCAGCAAGTCATACATTTGTCTTAATTGCAGCGACTTTGCTGCTGCTTAAAGTTTTTTTTTGTTTGTTTTTTTTTTTTATTACCATTTAACCCACACATCTCCTCCCTGGTAATTGTTGCTCAAAAACTTCCACCCTAGCACATCGCATTCACAGCTGAGCATAGCAGAAATGCTCTT
This sequence comes from Lithobates sylvaticus, assembly GCA_028564925.1. Lineage (NCBI taxonomy): Eukaryota > Metazoa > Chordata > Amphibia > Anura > Ranidae > Lithobates > Lithobates sylvaticus. Next base: position 201,051,814 of record CM053031.1, read on the forward strand.
TTTTTTTTTCAGTTTTCTGTGTAAACATGCATCGCATATAGGGCTGCCCAAACACCCCAAAGTATCTCATGAACCTTTTCAGTTGTGGCACGTTGCACATTTTGGCAGCAAATCTCACATCAGCTAACCGTGATCAGTGTTTATTAACAATTGGCCAGCATTCACATCTACACATTTTCTAACGTGCAGCAACTCATGTTTCAGAAACACGTGGCAAACACACGTCCCACTTGCATTGCCATTTTGGCAATGTTTGCATCTGCGCATTTTTTTTCAAATAACAATTTTTATTGGTCATATCAACAGGTAAATGAACATGAGTCAAACGCAGTAATGTACAGGTAGCACTAAGAGAAAAGAGCCAGTGCATATATAAGAGCAATGAACAAAATATGTTGTAGGTATATGCAGTAGACACATTGTGTGCTGTCAAACAGTAGATAGCTTCTGTCATAGGCCTTTACTAGGCCGAGGAAAGAAAGGGGATTAAGGAGATAGGACAAGAGGGAGGAGGTGGAAGTTAAGAATAGGGGGCTCAGTCCTCGACTCATGGCGGTTCTTCCTGTTGGTGCCATTCTTCCCAGACCTATCTTATTATGCATTTATAGTCTGTCTTGTAGTTTAGCTGTCATTTTTTCCATAAGTTCTACATTGTGTAGAGTGCAGTTTCCAGTAGAGGGCCACCAGGCATCTTGTGGCTGTTGGGATGTGTCTAAGAAATCTTTTGGATGGTTTGGAAATTTTGTAGGGGTGAAACCCCTAGGAGGAATAGTTTTGGGGTCATGGGGACCTGTACCCCCAGGAGGCGAGACAACAGGGACTGTCTTCGTCCAGTATGGTACAATCTTAGCGCAGTTCCAGTAAATGTGGTATAGGGTGCCTTTGTCTCCCTGACAGCGCCAGCACCTATCTGAGCAGGAGGGCTAGATAGCGTGGAGGACATCTGGTGTTGGGTACCAGAAGTAGAGAATTTTATATGCGTTCTCCTTGTAGAGAGTGCAGAAGGAGCTTTTCGCTGCCTGAGACCAGATTGTCTGCCACGCTGCTTCTGGAATATTTTCTCCTAATGCCTTTTCCCAGCTTAGCATGTATGCATGCCTGCCCTGGTTCGAGATGGAGTAAGCATTGAGTAGGTAGATGTCAGAGATCAGGCCTCGGCGTACAGATCCCTCCAATATAATGCTCTCAAAGGGGGATGGGGCTGAAAACTGGAGACTAGGGGTAAAAGATTGGGCATAGTGCCGTATTTGCAAATATCCATAAAACACCTGGTGGGGTATGTCATGTTTCCTCTGAAGCTCGATAAATGATAGTTTGCGTGATCTAGGGTCCACCAGGTGGCCGAAGTGGAACAAATTTTGTGTCGCCCAGGGTAATGCCATCTGGCCAGTGAGACCAGCAGGCATCTCGGGGTTATATAGGAAAGAGGTCAGCAGCGACTTCTCTGAGCTGAGCCCATGGGTGTGGGAGAGTTTGCCCCAAAGTGATCTAAGTAGCGCCATAGATTCCAAAAGCCTCTCCGGTTCTACCTCCGCGTTCGCACTCCAGAGTAGGCCGTTTGGATGGGTGGGTGCTAGCCAAATTTTCTCAATTTCCGTCCATTTGTTATATGACCGCTGGGGGAACCAGGAGGTCAGGGCACGTAGTTGTGTCGCTTGGTAGTATTTCACTAAATCGGGGAATGCTAGTCCCCCATTGGAGCGGGGAACCAGCAGGACTGAGTGGGGTATTCTATGTCTTTTGTAATTCCAGACAAAGCACACCAGGTCCGCTTGAAGCTTTCTTAGCTGCGCGTAAGGCACTGGGATAGGCAGTGTCTGAAATAAATACAAGAGTTTGGGAAGAATGGTCATCTTTACTGAGGCCACTCTTCCCAAGAGGGATATGTGATGGACTTTCCATTTCTGAATAAGGTCTCTTATTGAGCGGAAAAGGGGAGGGGGGATTTGCCTGATATAGGGAGGTGAAGGAGTGATCTGGACTCCCAAGTATTTCAAAGCTGAGTTATATGGAAGCACTTGTGAAGGTGCTGGACTTCTGTGGCTGGGATGTTAATAGGGAGGGCCTCTTATTTGGTCGCGTTTATTTTGTAACCTGAGAGGGACCTATAGACATCCAGTTCTGTGTGCAATTTGGGTAGTGAGGTCCTAGGTTGGGTGAGGGGGAGTATTATGTCGTCTGCAAACAACGCCAGTTTAAACTCCCTTCCTCGGACTGGGGTACCTCGAATGTCCCGATTTCTATGAATGGACGCGGCCAGGGGCTCAACGCACAGTGCAAACGGATAGAGGTGAGAGCAGACACCCCTGTCGGTCGGGTCCCATTCGCTACTGGGAAGGAGGGAGATGGAGTGAAAGGAGTTTTAACTTGGGAGTTAGGGTTAGTGTACAGGTGTTGGATGGCCCGCAGGAAGGAACCATGGAATCCCATGTGTCTCAGTGTGGCAAACGGGAAAGGCCAGCCAAGGCGATCAAAGGCCTTTTCCGCATCTAGCCCTATTACAAGCCACTCCAGGCCATCCCTGTTTGCCACATCTATTAAATCTATGATCCTTCTTGTATTATCCCAGCTTGGCGGAGAGGGACGAAGCTTACCTTGTCCTTGTAAATTAGGGAAGGTAATATCGTGTTTAGGTTTTGGGAACAATGTAAGGAACGATCTTTGCATATCCGAGGGAATAGGCCTCTGCTGGAGGAAGGCGTTAGAGTTTACACATATGTGGTAGGAGCATAGGGAGGAAGGATTTATAATATTCATAGGGGACCCAGGGATTTACGTGATGGCAAGGTTTTAATGGTGGATGCAAGTTCCCCCTTTTGTAATAAGTGTGGTGAGGGAAAAGAGGTACAAGTCCTGAAGCCAGGGAATCCCACTGCGATCCAGGTACTGGTTTAGGCAGTCAGTCAGTTCAGGAGAGAGAGGGTCGTGTGGGATCTCTGGGTCATTATATAGTGAGGTATAGAATTCTGCGAAGGTTTGGGCAATTTCGTGGTGGTGAGAGAGTAGGCAGCCCTCCGTTTTTTATTTGGTGGGGAGTGGATGTGTGGGAGTGCTCAGCCCTTTCCACTTGCAATTTGGCTGTCAGGGCATTTTTTTCTGGGCTGAGGCTAACACTATGCAGCGACCTCGGATAACTGCCTTATGGGCTTCCCAGAGAGTAGGGGAGGATATATCAGGGGTGTTCTCGTGAAAGTATAGCTGTAGTAAGGACTCTAGCTCTGTCTTAGAGGGGACATCTGCGCATTTTTTAACAGCCACAACCTGTTTCAAAAAGGTGCGTCTCACTTGCGTTATCATTTGTCCAGTCACATCTCCCCTGTGTCAGCCAGGGGCAGCTGCAGGGGAGAGAAAAAAGCACCCCAACAATGGCTAGTAAAGCCTGGAGCGCTGACATCAGCCTTAGATTTCAATGGCCCATCCATTGTCAGCACTCCCCCCTTCTTTCCTGAAGTGGTCTGAAAATAAGTAAGTATATACATCATTCTTAAACAGATTAGTTAGCATAGGTGCTGGGAGGGGGGAGGGAACAGTTTTAAGGCTAGTTAGGACTAAGCTGGAAATCCACTTTAAAACTATGAAAAAAATCAGGGACACTTTTTTTTCCCAGGGGCAGTCCCCTAAAATTGGGGACTGTCCCATGAACATGAGGACATCTGGCCACCCTACCCTATCAGTATACTGAGCCCTGTGATGGGGGGTCCTCCAGAACCACAGCAGCTTGTTGGGCTGTTTCTCTCGAATATATAGTATTCTAATAAAAATATCCAGACTTAAATAATTGGTTTGACACTCCGTTTAGTAAATCTCTTGGATTTATCTAACTTATCTATCTGCCTTGGTAGCGGGTGTTTTGCAGAACATTAATGTGCAGTTTAACATTACCCCAAGAGGAGCTGCTGAATAGTTTTGTGGTTTCTCTGCACACCTGAAGATGACACACCTTGCTCACCCAACACTTACCTACACACCTTAAAGTATTTCAAAGAATTTATTATGCCAAGCGTAGCCTAATAGGAGAAATTATTAGCAAGTGTACATATACGACAGGCGGCGGCTCCAGACAATTTCTTTAGGGGGTGCTGTGTTGGTGCTGAAATGCTAAAATGGGGGGTGGGGCTAATGCCGAGCACTCTTGTAGGCATGTCAATTTTGGGCATGACCAAAAAGTGGGTGTTTTTGCATGGTCTATCCCCTTGTATAGACAAAACAGGGCCTAAAAAGTTGAAGTAAACTTTGTGTAGTGCACTCTTATCACACAGGAAACTGTACCATGAAAGAACTTACTGTCTGTGTCCCATGTCAAATGTCCCTAGGCCACTCCTGAGTCTTGAGTTTGTCAACAAACTCTGAATATGCTTTTATATAATGCTTTATGATTAATGGCCCTTGTTATGTGCCATCTCACCATTAAGGTTAATGTTTTAATCTGATTGCTGGACTGGTACATGTTTATTCCAGTCTCTGCTCCTTTTTACTTAGCGGTGATATACCGATCCACACTTTTGATCTGTTGCAGTGTATTAAGGCGGCTTCCAATGCACCACAATGGATCAAAATGCTCCATCTCCTTTTTTTTTTTTTTTTTAATCAACGCAGTGCACCATAACACATTAGTGTTAGTTGAGCTGTGGTGCATTGTGTGTTTCACTTTATTCTACAGTGCATTGGGGTGACATTTCCCAATAAACGGCACATCAACACACCACGCAGGAAGTATGCATGGAGTCATAAACCACTTTCCTAATTTATTTCTATTTTTTTTTTCTGCCTTCTTTGGAATGCACTTTAACCTTTTATAAAATTATTATTTTTTTTTGTGATTCTGAAGGGAAGATCTAAATACAGACAATGTGGCGCTTATTTTAATGATTTGCTGGTGGAAAACAATTGTAAGGCAACTGTGGCCTTATTAGGTAATTGTTCATCAGTGTAAATTTTGAGCTGTAGCAACTGATTAAATGCCTACATAAACAATATGTTTCAATTTATCTTGTTTTCTAAGAAAAGAACATTATTGCATTACAAATTAGTTTGGCTTTCTATTCTTTCACATAAAATTTTGAAATGGGGGTTAAGTATAGAACAAGCATGTGGATATGTTTTGCAAGATGTTGTAGCACATTACATTTTCTGTGCAAATGCATACAGCTCATCTGTGCTTGCAGATCAAAAATGTAACCTCCTGCACTCAGGTGTGGTGCTTAAAGTGGAAGTAAACCCCCCTATCGTTTTCAGCCAAGGAAGCTGCCATCTTTGCCTCTGTTTAATCTTCAACTGCCACAGTGCTGCACATGTGATCCCTTATGACACCAGCCATTGGATGGTTTGACTGTTGGTTGAGAGCACAGCCAATGTGCAGTTAGCATTCACGGCATGCCTTTTTTTTTAGACTGTTAAATCGATGGGTTTACTTCCGCTTTAAACCCAAAAAGGAGTCTTTTCTTGGCTACTCATATAGGTGTAGTGCACAGCCATCTTGCTGCTCTTAGGATTGCGGGTATCCTTAGGTAAACTACAAAACAACAAAAGAGAGGGTACACCGACCTAGTACATTATCATAACTCATTTTTTTTATGGAAGCAATGAATAACACGTGAATACTCACAAACGCATGTCATGAACAAGCATAGCTAGACAAATGAATAAGACCGCTCCCAAATTCACCACACTCTGCTGAAGGCATAGGAAGACCTCATAGCATCCAAGTACAGCTGACGTGTTCCGAGGGTCAAACTTTCTTCTTCAGAAGCATGAATTGACAGAACAGCAACTTATATACTGAACTCATGCAAATGCTCCGATACCTGAAACCAAGCCTGCAAGTGATGTCCGCTTGGGGGTGGACAGTGGCATCGCAATCGGGGTGCGGGCTGCACCTGGGTGACACCCGCATGTCCAAGGCAGCTGCAGCGGCTGGGCTGCTCCTTGAGCACACGCCGGCCACCCATTCAATTCACTGCGCGGCTGTCAGGACTGCGGGGGGGGGGGCTAGGTTAGCTGACCATGAAGGGAATGAGCTGGAGAGGAAACCCCATCGCTGCATAGCGGGATCGGTGTCACTGCAGACACCACGAACTGCAGAAAAAGTGCTGCTTTGTCAGTTCACCAAAAGTTTGTCACATTACATAAAGATAACTGTGATAGGAGGATGCTTTGGTCACTGTGTGTGTGCCTCTCTCTTTCTTACAATGGGTGTAATACTGAACAGAGGATAAGAGAAGGTAAAGTGAAGGCATCGGAGATCAGACATTGCCTTCACTTTACCTTCTGTAATCCTCTGTTCAGTATCACTCACATTGTAAGACAACAAGGTGTCTAGCATTTAATCACTTCCCATCCGCTGCACATTTATGGACGTCCTAGGAGGGGAAGGGTGATATCTCAGTCAGTGCTGCAGCAATGATCGAGATATCATTCTTTAGTCCCAGCGATTCTGCACTAGAATAAATTAGTCCAGGCAACTGGATTACTTTTATAGGTGGCGGAAGGAGGTCCCCCCCCCCCCACCACCACCACCACCACCTCTACCGGGCTCTCCCATGCCATCGGAGAGCCCAGTAAGGATACGACCGGTGGCATCCAGCTCTAGGCAATCAGTGAGAGGAGCGGATGTTGTTCCCCCCCCCCCCACTGTGTGACATCAGAAACAGGAAGCAATGAGGATTTTGTCACTTCCTGTTTAGGCTCTTTGTTTACCTGCCCGCTGGTGACCAGTGAAGCAACCGCTCAGACTGATCTGTGTGATTGGCTGCATTGGAGGCCAGAGGAGAGATCTGGGGTCTAATAGACCCGAGATTTCTCCATAAAGAGGACCTGTCATAGCCCATGCTATTACAAGGGATGTTGTTCATTCCCTTGTATTAACAATGAAGTTGAAAAAAAAGTTAGATACGGTGTTAAAAAAAAAAAAATTTGAACAAATAATAAAATAACAATAAAAATATTTAAAAATGGGTATTGGTAATTGCTATCGGCGAGTACTTGAGGAAAAGTATCAGTACTCATACTTGGTCTTAAAAAAAATGGTATTGATGCAGCCCTACTGAAATGTACCATTACCAGTTTCCAATGCCCCCCCCCCCCTGCACCCCCTAGGGGGGGAGGAAGGGGGAGAAGGGGAAAAGAGGGAAGAAACCTAAATCATATCGGCACAAAACCATATTAGCATTATACCAAGAGCAGTGCACCATCATAGGGTTAGATGTACAATACTCCTTATACCTTTGTTTATTGCATGATTTCTGGATGTTAACTCATTTTGTTTTTTAATTATGTTTTCTGACATAAGTAAATACAGCTGGATAAAACAAAAACTGTGTTTCAAGCTGCAAAGAAACATCATGTGATTATTTAAAGGGGGTGATTCTTTTCTATACCCACTGTATATTTACCTCTTCTCAGTCCACTCCTAGATTCAGGATCCAAAGCAAACTTGTCAAGCCCTTATTTAAAGAAGAATAATACTCATCTGAAACCTAAGTCTCTTCCAGAGCTCCAGGCAGCAGTGCTTTCTAAAATTCCTGGGTGTCAAAAAGTGTCTCCCTGATAAGGGCTTCAAGGAGGGAGAGAGAAGGGAAAAGTGGAGTTGGGCCTTAAATTTAACCCCATCCTAGTTTTGCCCCTCCTTTCCTATCTTGTTAACAACAAAGGAGATTGGAGCGAAAAAAAAGCCTCTGGTGTCTATTGTCCATTGTATTCATATAAATACTGGTAAAACAAAATTCTTTTTACCAATGTTTTGCCTGTTCCTTTGTGGTACATATTTATCACATATCACCAGAACTATGTTTCTATAGACTTATGCCAATTTCTAAAAATATCCTCAGTAAATCTGGCTTTTATACTCTTTGTGGCCAGAAAAAGATTTCATCCATTCTGATTTTATGCCTTGCACACAATGCTGTGTAAGCGGTTTGTGAAAAAATAAGACATCCATGGATGAAGCTGGAACGACAGGTTTTGGGAGCTACAGCCAAGTTTTATATTTGGTGTATTTAACTATACTGTCTGGCTCTGCAAAAATAACTATATTTCATAAATCGGGAAAATACACCGGAGGCTTAACTGATTCTGTTGTATCTTTATGAACTTTAAAAAAAAAAAAAAAGGAGAGCTATATAAAAGTATACTTCGAACTTATCTCAAAATTGCACATATTGCTTAACATTTGTTTAGTTTAAAGATTATTGCAACTGTTATTCTGATTATAAATCTACCTGTCACATGATTGCATGGAATTATCTCTTGTTTAGCTCTGCTAAACTTTGTCCCTTTTTTTCTTTTAATCAATATTGCTTAAAGGGAGTGTGGGAGGGTAAGATAATTAAGGAAAAAAAACAGGCTTCATTGCGGTGGAATTGTAAATTCACAGCAGTAAAATTATATAGAAGCACCATCCTATATAAGGATAGATATCATTTCTTAGTCCACAATGATAGGTCTGGGTCTAAGAAGTAAAGTATGATGGAACAATTTGCCTACAAAACATTGTGACTAATGTCTATATGCGTCTCATATTATGATGAGATGGCTGAATAATTAAAAACAGAACAGAGTTCCTTTCTCTTTATGGCATGATAAACTGCATAGTGATCTTGAAATGTAATTTAGTCCTTTCCATGTTGTACAGTACCTGGTTAATCCTGCCTGTTCCTGTCTGTAAAGTGAGCTTGCTTAACATGGCTGCCAATTCATGATAGTGTGGTCAGTTTGTTTTTTATCATTAGTATCTCTATACAGTGTGTCTGTATCTCCCTCCCATTTGTGTGGTCTGTGTAAAGCAGCCCCCCTCCTGGCTTGAGGAATATCGGCCCATCCCACTGTAGAAATGACAAGAATACCAATGACAATGAACCACATGACCGCACAGAATTGATGCTTAAAAAAGGGTATTTAGCGATGTTATAACAAAAAAAGCGATGCCATTACTATTGCCCTAAAGGAGAAAAGAATAATGGCAGTCTAAACTTGAGGCTTACAAACTACTTTAACTATTGTAAAGTTGAACCTGATTGCCTTGCCCTTGACTAAATAAAGAATTAAAAAAATCTTCCCAGAATTAAAGTAATTCTGTTACAAATCTGGAAAATTCATGATGAGGCTATGATGACAGAAGGCATAAACAGAAGCTTACTTCATACCCCATCATTGGTGTCAGTGGGAGGAATAGTGCCCCAACATTGTTGTTAGTAGAAGGTATAGTGCCTCATCATTGGCGTCAGTGGGAGAAACAGTGCCTCGTATCAGTGGGAGGAATAGTGTCCCAAGGGCAGGATAAAATAAACACATTTGATAGCACAACAAACTTTCTGCCTTGCTCCTTCTCTCTCCAGCAGTGTGCCTATACACTGGAGATCAAAATTAGAGAACAATTTATGAACACTTGATTTTTTCAGAAATAATGTGATCTTCATTGGTCAACATTTGATGGAAATTTTATCGTGGCTATACTATGCTAATAGAACCGTGTTTTTCAAAATGACCAAGGCACTTCAACAAACAAAAAAAAAACTTTATTTTGTAGAAAACACAATGATCAAAATTGGATAACAGCAATGACTGTAGCATGGAGAAAGATTACAACTAAAATTTCTGAAGGTTACAACGGTCAACAATTAGTAGGAAGTGTACAGGCCCTTGCTTTTGAATGACTTCCGCACATCTGCGGCCACAGGACATCACTAGTCTCTCACACTGCTCTAGTGTGATTTTTGTACCACTCTTCTTCCAGTCTCTTCCACAGTTCAGTGACTGTAGTGGGTTTCATGGCCATAACTTTGTCATCAAGAATTTTTCCAAAGGTTTTTTTTTGGGTTTATATCAGGACTCTGGGCTGGCCATTTCATTATCTCAATGTTTTCAGCTTCAAGGAACTGCTTTGGAATTAGTGTTCTTTGCACTTTGTGATAAATCTTCCTACTCATATATGCTTATTATCTATTTAATTAACTCGTTGAAGAAGTATGGACTTGGAAATAAACATACATTCTCACCTCAATGCTGCAGTATCAGTGTATAGTAACACTGAAAACTGAGTGATCCCATGATGGTCACCATATATGATTAATATTGCTATCAATTATCATGCAGCACAAGAAGTGGAAGAAGTACAGATCCACAGAAAACCAAAAGGTTTCACTACAGGTATCCCTTACCAAGAATGGCAGCGGCAGCACCGGAAAGCCCATCTGAAAATTGCCTGGGGTGCTGACATTGCGGGCTCCCTGGACAGATAAGTGTTCCAATGCATGTTGGTTACTAACACTTTGATAATTGTTTAGGTGCTTTCATGATGGTACTACTTGATGTGTGAATTTGCACCCTTCCATAGGCATAGGCTATTCTGTTACACCAGGCTTCACACCAGAAGGATAATGTCTTTTCACCTGCCATTCATATGTTCCTGGCACTGACTGCAAAGCTATTTTGAGGAAAATAGCAAACACTGATGTTTCTCCACCAGTTCTTAACACACGTCAAACATTACACTTTACTTGCTTCATCCCGAAAGACATGGAGGCCAACAGCTGTATACTTTGTGAGGCCTCGCACACAGGGTCCAGGCCCAGCCTATAGAATTCTGCATACACAGCAGGCCCTAACATAGTCTCTGCCGCTGGGATAGGTAGACCATATTACCACCATCCCAACAGAACCTTCATCACCTGCCACCTACTCTCCTAAACTTGCTGATTCTCCTTTTACTCATCTTTTTCCCTTACTTAGAAACTTAACATTTAGGCACACACTTTGTTCCCCATTCCTATACACTGTAGAATTTCACTCAATTTATCTTCAGAAGAATCAGACCAGATGGTTCATTTGACCAATTCCTTTTACAGAATAAAGTTTAACAGTCCTGCTTAAGGCCCCTTTCACACCTAAGCGTTTTTCATGCGGTGCAGCGCTAAAAATAGCGCCTGTTCACCGCATGAAAAAATCCTGCCCCTTTAACTCCAGTGTGAAAGCCGGCGGGCTTTCACACTGGAGCGGTGCGCTAGCAGGATGACCAAAAAAAGTCCTGCTAGCAGCATCTTTGGAGCGGGATAGGAGCGGTGTATTAAACGCTCCTATACCGCTCCTTCCCATTGAATAGAATGGGACACCGCGGTGAAACCGCGGCAATACCGCCGCAAAGCGCCGCTACGGCGGCGCTCTGCGGGGGGTGTTTAACCCCTTTTCGGCCGCTCGCGGGGGTTAAAACCGCACCGCGAGCGGCCGAATACCGCGGTTAAAACAACGGTAAAGCAGCGCTAAATATAGCGCTGCTTTACCGTCACCGCGGCTCCCCGCCCCGGTGTGAAAGGGGCCTAAGGGTCCCACAGAGGGGTGACCTTATCCTGCTACAGCATTCTGTCCCATGGCCAATCTTCAAACTCTCACTCTCCACAGACTGAACCCCCTTCAGGCCCAGCTCCTTTCCTCATAAGTACCCCAGCTATGGGAACCTCAACATGCCAAAAGGAAGATATACCACAGCAAGTTATTCCTTTCATTACCACACAGTAACTTGAATGAAAAATATAAATGACACCTGCCTACATGCATATGCCATACCTTTGGTTTCCCCCCTGGAAACTGAAAATCACCGTAGTAGGCACTGCTACTACAGTGATCTCCATTAGCTTCTGGGTCCTGTGCCAGGCAGCTGCCCCACTGCATTGTGAATACAGGAGGTCTCCTGTTTGGCACAGGCACCACTCAGAGAATGATTTGCATCTTCTCAGTTAATGCAAAGCATTTTTTGATTGGATGAGATGGAGAGGCAGTGATGTCACAATCTCTACCTTGTCCAATCAAAGAATGGTTTACGAAGTGTTTTCTGAATGGCACCTGTCAAGTGGGCATTCCCCTGTGTTCACAATGTAGCAGGGCAGCCACTTAACAAGGGACCCAAAAAAGCCAGTGTAGATTATTGTAGCAATGGTGTCTACTACAGTGATTTCCAGCTTGCAGGGGGTCAACCAGGTATGATGTATGCATAGTTACATTCAAGCTGGACCAGTATAACTATGTAAAAATATCCATACCTGGAAGTGTGCTTTGTTAATAAATACTATTTTCCTTTACAATGGATACTGTTTATGTAAACACCCTTATTGTGATAAGACAGTTTAGTTTCCATGGTAAAAACCATTACGTCCCTAAAAAGTTAAAGCGTATGTCAAGGCATTATTTAAAAAAACGCAGTACATCTGTGCAACACGTGCAGTTTCCTGTGTTTTATCCCAGACCCTGCAAGTGCAGAAAATTGAAATAAATGCACTCTCCTGTATTCCTAAAGTCCTTAGTATTTTAATTAAGAATACACCCCTCTTTACCTGCTATCACTAGGTAATTGATGATTATTAAAAACAATGTTTCTCTGACTCACATTAAATTAATTTAAATTGCACAGCCTCCACATTCCTCTGTGCTGCTTCATGGAACTTCCAGTCAGGGAGTGTGCAATCTAAATGCTAACAAAAGTCTCCTGCTTGGGACTTCATGTCCCATCATTACAAGCCTGATCATGCAAGAAATAATGCAACAGGACTTCATTGTTTCTGTGCTTTGGGCTACCTGAGCATGTCAATTGCAGGCAGCCTGTGCTTCAGAAATCAGAACCAGCAAATGGGTGATGAGGAAGGATAGAAAGAAGTTACATTCAGAAGATGCAGAACACAGTGTAAGGCTGGGTTCACACTGGTGAATTGGATGCAGGTTTCCCTGCATCCAATTCGCATGTCAGGAGATATGGAGCCGGTTCACACATCTCCACAGCGGCGAGTCCTGTGCGTCTTCTGATCCATTTCAGGTCCAAATTCAGCCAAAAATTCGGACTAAAATTGCACCTGAGATGGTGAACGGGGACACACCGGACCCCTGCTGTGAGCCGCTCTGTGTGGCAGTGTGAGCCCAGTGTTTGTCTTCCCATCAGCAAGATGGGAAGACTAAGATCTTGACTGCTCCACCCCTCGCCAATGCGCGTGGCCGCGATGTCTGCCGACCACCCACAATCGCTTTTCAGATACGCTGAACGGGGATCTGTCAATGTAAACAAACAGATCCCCGCTCTGTCAGGGGAGTAGAGAGAGATCGTCTGTTCCTAGTGATCAGGATCTCTCTCTACTTCCTGTCAGTCCATTCCCCCACAGTTAGAAACACCTCTCAGTGAACACTTAACCCCTTGATCGCCCCTAGTGTTAACCCCTTTCCTGCCAGTGTCATTTACACAGTAATCAGGATTTAATATCACTTTAAGCCCTGTTGGGGGCTGACAACAGCATTTTTGTGCATGCTTGGCTGGAGTTTTTTGCCTTCCTCCTGAATCAGCTGTGGGTGAAGGGTTGTGTATATATCAGGGCTCAAAATTTCAAGTCCTGAGCTACTAGCCAGGCCTTAAGGGTTACTCGCCACCAGTTGCCCTGCCCAACCCCTACCATGCCCCACCCATAATCCCGCCCCTATACACGACCTCAAAAAATTCTCATGAAATGACACTTAAGTGTTTTATGCAGAATTAAGTTACACAAATAAATATTAACAACAACTTTATCACCCGTGTCCATCAACGCAGCATGACCAGTGCCCACTAACGCAGCTTCACCCGTGCAGCCTCACCTGTGTCCATCATCGCAGCCTCACCCATGCAGCCTCACCAGTGTCCATCATTGCAGCCTCACCCATGTCCATCATTGCGGCCTTACCAGTGCAGCCTCACCCATGTCCATCATTGCAGCCTCACCTGTGCAACCTCACCCGTGCAGCCTCACCTGTGTTCATCATGCAGCTTCAGCCGTGCAGCCTCACCCGTGCAGCCTCACCCGTGTCCATCATTGCAGCCTCACCCATGTCCATCATTTCAGCCTCACCTGTACCCATCATTGCAGCCTCACCTGTGTCCATCATTGCAGCCTCAACCCCTGCAACCTCACCCGTGCAGCCTCACCTGTGTCTATTATTGCAGCCTCACCTGTGTCCATCATGCAGCCTCACCTGTGCAGCCTCACCTGTGTCCATCATGCAGCCTCACCTGTGTCCATCGTGCAGCCTCACCTGTGTCCATCGTGCAGCCTCACCTGTGTCTATCGTGCAGCCTCACCTGTGTCCATCTTGCAGCCTCACCTGTGTCCATCATGAAGCCTCACCTGTGTCCATCATGCAGCCTTACCCCGTGCAGAGAGTGTGGCCGGATCATTATAGCACGGAGGAAGAGAAGAGACAGCTTACATTACATTTGCAGTCCACGCGCCCATTGTGGAGGAAGAGAACCGGCTTGTTCACAGAGCGGGGTTTGCCCGCTGTATCAGCTTACATTACATTTGCAGTCCACGCGCCGTCACACACAGCCCCGCCCTCCTGACCCCGCACCTGTGACAGACAGAACGCCGGTCCAATGCCAGGGCGCGTTCTGTCTGTCACAGGTGCGGGTTCAGGAGGGCGGGGCTGTGTGTGAAGGCGTACGGACTGCAAATGTAATGTAAGCTGATACAGCGGGCAAACCCCGCTCTGTGAACAAGCCGGCTCTCTTCCTCCTCAATGATCCAGCCGCCCTCTCTGTTCCTCCACACTCTTTTTCTCTGGGAGAACAGCTCCCATTCATCCCCGCCTGACGGCAGTGCTCGCCCCCCCACTCCCATGCAGCCCAGCTCCTCGCCAGACCTCATTTTCCACTCGCAAAATGCGAGTAGGCGAGTGGAAAATTTGAGGGCTGGTATATAGGATTGTATGATTTTTTATTTTATTTGGTTGAACTGAATGGACTTTTTTTCAACCTGACTAACTATGTAACTATGCGTCAGCCCTGCCCAGTGTCTTTTGCTAAAATACTCAACCACTCCCATCCTAAAGGCTAAACATTTCATAGTCCAACATAAGATTTAGAAGGGCTCTTTGAGATAAGACAGAAAACAGCTCTGAATGTTTGAAATGATCAACACTTTTTTGGACTTATCAACCAGATATAACAAAATGCTTCCAATGATACATTAACCACTTGCCAACCAGCCGCCGATATATGGCTGTACTTCTCCTGTGGATCACAGGAGTGCAATTTGTTCTGCACTTCTGTGATCTGTTTTCAGCAGACAGCAGGCTGAAGCCAGCTGTCAGTTGACGTCACAGAGCCGGTCCAGGCTGGGAAAAGATCGCAACCATATAGTCAGGATCCACCAAGAACCCTGGACCGGCACCTAGCTCAGCCTCTCAGTGAGCCACTAAGAGCCTGGGCCAACCACTTCCGCCCCCTCCACAGTCCAGCGTTCTAGTGAGCGCGGGGGGGGGGGGGGGGGGAGGCAGAGCAGAGAGTGGTGACTGATAGTCACCAGCTCTCTGCTCACCGAGCACTGAGAACAGTGCGATCAGCGCAGTGTTTGATTGTTTGGTTCTCAGTCTTAGAGCCAGCGGGGGACAGTTGGAGCATCAGACCAATGCTGCAACCACCAAGGTAAGTATGATTCTTAAAAGAAAAAGAAAAAAATCCCTGAACTTCTCTTTTAAGCTATAATTAGTTTTGTTTTATCCTGGCATCATCCTTCACTATATTTTGCAGCTTTCAGCTCATCGCCAAAACCGACTAAGGTTGCCAATACCCTTACAGAATTATACACTGCTGCCACTAGGGATCTTGGTCACGATCTGCCTTAAAATACACTTCCAAGACCGCAGCCTTGTCTGGCCACTGATATAAAATGAAATAAGGACCAGATGGTCTGTACAGGTACTTGCCAAGAAACAGAAGGTTTAATATTTTTTCATATTAAGTGGAGGCATGGTAAGTAACATGCAAGTGAATTTTCAAAAATCACACTACTCCCCGTTACTTATTTTAATTTGTTCGCAAAAATGAGGCTGCCATCTGTACTCGCACTGTCCAGGGACAACATTTAGCCCCGGTTCACAATATAACCCACATGTGCATTGCAAAGGAACCACACTGCATTCCTGTGCTATTCACATGCAATTAAGTGCAGTGCAATTTGAGTCTATTCGATTTGAATGGGCTCAAATCACACCGCATTGCACCAAGGAAGTGCAGGCACCTTTTTTGGTGACGCACTACAGCCACATCACATTTTGTACCATGTGATCAGTGTGCGGGCAAACCGAACTGCGTTTGTGATCCCTTTTGGGGTGTCCTTAACTTTGTATTGACACCTGACGTATATTGCAAACACAGCACAATTGCAATTGGGTGAGGGAAATGCGCAGGGATCGCTGCATTTCCTGCACTCATCAAACTTTTCTAGACAATCCATGCCAGTACCAACAACTCAAGTTGGAAGGCACTGTAATTATGTACCTGTACCTGGGAAGAAATGGTCTACACACAACCAAAATGTTTATAGTTTTGCATTGGGTGGGGTCATAAGCATGCGCAGGAGGTGTACCAGGTGTGTCTGGGCACACCCTAATCACTCTGTGTGCTGTCTATTCCCCCTACTGCCCAGGCATCTCCTGTTTTGCGCCCCCCCACCACAGTGCTGCTAGCTTCCCACCTCCCCACCTAGCTGCTGCAGGGGATGTTTCAGGATGGAGAGCCTGGGAAGGGGCTAATCAATATGTAATTTACTGGCCCCTTCCTTTTCTAAATGAACACAGTGATCACACTCACTCACTATGTTCAACCACAACTGAAGCATAGTAAACTGTCTTTACTATGCATCCGTTTGTGAATGAACAGGAAGCTGCTCAGCACAGAACTCTTCCCATTCATTCACTGTCCCGTGCAGCTGAGGCTGAAGAGAAAGGTATGTGTGTTTGAGCTTTGGGGTGCACACCCTAATGTGCGCACACCTATGGGTGGGGTATAGACTGCACACTGGTGTAAACTGTCAAAACATGTCGAGAAGGAATCGGTGTCTGGTTTACATCATGCATTCTTTCTGTTATGTATAATGTAATGTAGTGCATCTGATATCAATATGCATACATCTTTTTAAATGTTTTCACATTGTCTGTTTTTAGTGTTTTCATATAAAATGTGAATAATAAAGATGTACTCATTTTTTATATATACTATATTTCCAAAGTTTTGGGACTCCTGCCTTTACACGCACATGAAGTTTAATGGCATCCCAGTCTTAGTCCGTAGGGTTCAATATTGAGTTGGCCCACCCTTTGCAGCTATAAAAGCTTCAACTCTCCTGGGAAGGCTGTCCGCCAGGTTTAGGAGTGTGTCTATGGGAATGTTTGACCATTCTTCCAAAAGTGCATTTGTGATGCCAGGCACTGGCGTTAGACGAGAAGGCCTGGCTTGCAGTCTCCATCTAATGCATGAAAATATGTGGCCCCTCTGCGCTAAGACTGGGCTGCTGCAAGGCCACATATTTGTGGGCAGTTGGTGCCTAGGGGTTAAAGCACCTTGACATTTAAAAACAAAAATAAAATACATTCTAGGTTGCCAGTCCTTAGATGTGATGGCTGCATTTGTTTTCTTGTTTTTTCAGTAACACACTTCCAGTCCTGGGATAATGCCCCACCCTTCGGTATCAGTACAACAGAAACAAGATGGGACTATGAAACCCTGCCCTCTGCTATTCTTCATAACATAGAGAGACATGGTTCTGTAATACTCTGAGATGGCTAAGACCAGTGTAATTTATAACAGCACAGGCAGAGAGCACAGAAAGTAAATTGTAAATGATCACCTTGTAAAACAACCCATTCAGTTTAAAATATAAATAAAATACAAACCATTGTTGTATAGATATAAAAAAAAAAAAATGAAAATACCTTTTTTTATTTTTTATAAGTGATCACATTCCCTCTGTTCTCAACTCCTTAAGAGCTGTGGGGGAGGAGAAGCAGCAGTACACTGAGCTTCCCAGTGAACGGCTGTGCAGCGGGGGCGTGTCAGGACAAGTCTGATCATTGGAGGAGAGAACACTGAGTTCCCAGCACAGCTGGAGAACTGACCACCGTGTGCCTTCCTGCTTGGTGTGGTCAGTTTTTAATAGGAAAACAAAGGGACTGTCAGGAACACCAGGGATTTTACATAAAGGAAGCAATACAAAGAAAACAGGATACTTTCTCATACAAGTACATGGTACAGCAGGCACATATCAGGAATATGAAATGTTGGGGTAACAAACGCTTTTAATAGCGATCAACAATTATTTTCTGGAATTATCAAACAGATATAACAAAATGCATTTATTGGTATATTTAACTGACAAAACAGGTAGCAAGTAGGAGGTTTTTGTTGGGGTGTACTTAGGTTTTAACTCCTTTTAAACATAATTTGTCCACTTGCACCATGATAGGTTCGTTTTCACTATTCCACTATGCCCTACATATTTCTACATGTAAAAATTTAGAATATTTAGAGAAGAAAATTCTGTTTTAAAATGTCTCAAATTTTTTTAATAAATTGTACACAAGTGCCTAAAGTAACTGCAAATAGCAGATGGATTATTACCAAAGCACTGCCTAATCTGAGCCATAAATATAAATACGAGTGCCTGCACAATGGAATTAGCCATTATGATGGAAAATTCTTTCATGCTTTTAAGAGGTGATTGCTTGACTTGTGATGCTACAAATTCATAAATCAACCTTACAATATTTTCAAATTTAGAAAAAAAATCTGTGGAAACAACATAAGTAGCAAATGTGGAACATATTACCATGCATGCAACAAAACGATACCACAACTTTCAGAATGTCTGTATACAGTATATGTAAGCACGTACAATGGAATATATTCTTGGCCAATATGGAAAGCAAGAAATCTGTAATTTAAACAAGATGCTCATCTGACAGCTAAAATTATGAACAGTAGGATTTCATATTTAAATTATAGTTTAATATTCAATTGGGAACCACATCTTGTGCTATGCAGGATACGGTCAGAGTCAGTGTTCTAAAAAGAAACCAGAATTCTTTCCACAAATGTTTTCTAAGCAAAAACTGGCTTATGTATAAAAAATTTACCAAAAAGAAAATGTCTTGTTGCCCTAATCAAAAAACGTTTTTTAATTTTCAGATCATGGACTGTAGAACATACAAATTAGAAGCTGGTTGGTTGCTATGGTACTAAGAAAATGTATTGGTAACAAATGTATGCAAACATAATAATCCACATCGAGAATTGCAGTAAAATAAAGTAAATGGTTGCAGAGTAATTGTCTTAACCACTTACAGACAGCCGCCATATAATGATCTTTGAAGTGGAATATCTTTGTTATGGCAGCAGCTGGCTGCCATAACCCCGGTATCCACTTCTTCAGCGGGCGGTCCTCTTTAAGCGAACACATACATGAGTAGCGTCTGCATATGAAAACGGTGTTCAAACCACACATGTGAGGTAGCACCGTGATCGTTAGAGCGACAGCAATAATTCAAGCCCTCCTCTGTAACGCAAAACATGCAACCTGTAGAATTTTTTAAACGCCACCTATGGAGATTTTTAAGGGTAAAAATTTCTCCCTATTCCACAAACAGGTGCAATTTTGAAGCGTGACATGTTGGGTATCAATTTACTCGGCGTAACATCATCTTTCACAATATAAAAAACAATTGTGCTAACTTTACTGTTGTCTTATTTTTTTAAATAAAATATGCAAATATGGTGTGGCAGAAAGTATTGCAATGACCGCCATTTTATTCTCTAGGGTGTTAGAACAAAATATATAATGTTTGGGGGTTCCAAGTAATATTCTAGCAAAAAAAAAAATATTTTAACTTATAAACAACAAGTTTGAAAAATAGGGCCGGTCCTTAAAGCGGTTCTGCACTGACAAAATAAAAAAAATGTTTACAGTCTATTAATGTGCAAGATATTAATCTTAGAATAATCTCACCTGTTTCAAAGCTGCAGCATTTCTATGTCCGTTTTTATCTTTAAATAGTACTTTTAAAAAAATATCCAGAGCGGTGTCATTTTTATTGTGGGCATTTGTATCCCACAAGCAGACTTCCTGGTTCCCTTAGTTTTGAGGAACCAACATTCAATGCCGGTTTCCGCGCATGCTCAGTGGAAGCCACGCTTGCGTACAAGGCATTTCAAAGGAGACGCCGAAAGTCTCCGAAGATTCACAGCGGGTTAGTACGTAGTGCGCATGCGCCATTGATTTCGCGTCTGACTGCCGCTATGTCTCCTGGGATTAAGTACACAAGATCCCAGGAGACACAGCGAAATAGGAGGAAGGAAGTGACGTGGATCGCCGCATAGAGCCCGCCCACCGACGCAGGGAGAAAGATGAAGATGAAGGCTGCATTACAGGTAAGTTTTTTTACAGATGCAGATGAACTACCAATTCTGTCATTTAAGATGTTCTAGAAGCGATAGAGAGTAACTTGCTGTAATGTGTGCAGAACCGCTTTAAGTGGTTAAAGTTCAGAGAAAAGGTTCATATTCTCACATTCAAAAAGAAAAAGGGTAATATACATAGTGCAATAGCCCATAGCAACCAATCAGAATCTTTGTGTTAGAGCATGGCTCTTAATTGAGACAAGTACACACTATAGAGGGATGTGCTATATTCATATTTCATATCTGAGGTTTACTACCACTTTAAGGCTGGGTTCAGACTGCTGCGGTGCGGGAGAACGGATATGATTCGCACCGCACTGCAGTGCAAATCATATGCGATCTCTGTGCGATGCAAATTCAGCCATACAGATAGTATGGCTGAATTCGCATCGCATTCGGCCCAAACTCGCACAGGACCCCTTTTTTGGTCCGCTGCAGAATCAGATCGCATGGGTGTTCTCACCATGCGATCCGATTCCTGTCCGAGTTTGCAGATCGCACTGCGATATGCGAGCTGATATGGGGGTGTCATTAACATTTCACTGACACTCCCAGCAGCTCGCATAGGGCAGTGTGAACTGCCGGCGGGAGACATGCGGTGCGGGAACCCGCAGTAGATTCGCAGCGTTCCCGCACCGCAGCAGTCTGAACCTTACAACAAACTTTTCATTAATTGCTTCCTTTGGGCCTGGTAAAAATACTACAGTATTTAACATATTTGTTACATCTGTTTTGTAAGTGCAAAAAAATACTTGTTGACCTTTCCAGAAATCCAGTGAGCTCCAAACTTGTACTGAGCTCACAACACTGAATTATCCGACAAGAAAAGTCGAAAACCAGCCCTGGACTTTCAGGGTTTTTCACTGATATTCCTATCTTAAAGTATTGATGCTGATGGTTTCCTCGACTTGTAATGTAACAAAATAGAAATGAAAGCGCCTCACCACTGCTAAGAGTTCCAGCTCCAACTTTGATCCAATAGAAGAAATGGGGACAATCCAAAAAGTATTGCGCTTTGGGGGTCCAAGAGTGCCCCCTTCAGCAGGGCTTGATGGACAACAATGTTTGTAGACTAGAAGTGAACTGGACCTTTACGCTGGTTCCACACTGCACGCCGGAGTGGCTCACAACAGGGGGTCCAGTGCGTCCCTATTCATCGTTTTAGGTCTGATTTCAGCCTGAATTTTGGTCTGAATTCGGACCTTAAACGGACCAAAAGACGCACAGGACCCCTGTGCAAATTCGCTCCAGAGCCGCGTGAACCGGCTCCATAGAGAGTCGGTCACAATCTCTGAAATGCGAATTGAATGCAGAGAACATCCATGTCCAATTCGCACTAATGTGAACCCTGCCTCAATGTTATTTTTTTCCAGTGTAGTTGCAAGCACACGCCTTAAAGGCTATGTTCACCTTTTTTCTTGATCATACATCAAGGGACACAGAGTTAGGCTAATATTCATTACCTACTGGGTTATACTTCATCTCTAGATGAATGGACACTGGTAGGGATGAGCCGAACACCCCCGGGTTCGGTTCGAACCAGAACCTTCGAACGGACCGAAAGTTCGCGCGAATTTTCGAACCCTATACGTTATAATGGACGCGAACGTTCGAAATCAAAAGTGCTAATTACAACGGCCAATATGCATGTTAATGTCATAAAACAGGTTTGGGGACCCGGGTCCTGCCCCAGGGGACATATATCAATGCAAAAAGAACTTTTAAAAACTAACGTTTTTTCGGGAGCAGTCATTTTAATGATGCATAAAGTGAAAAAAAAAAAGTGACATTTTCCTTTAAATATGGTACCTGGGGGGTGTCCAAAGTATGCCTGTGAAGTGGCATGTGTTTCCCGTGTTTAGAACTGTCCTTGCACAAAATGACATTTGTAAAGGAAAAAAAGAAGCCATTTAAAACCACTTGCGGCTTTAGGTTTGATCTTAAGTAGAATCTGAACAGGTACATTATGAAGTGTAGCTCCATCCCAAAAAAATCTATTTTTAAGCTTTTTGGAGAACATAGGGAGGGGTTATCACCCCTGTAACATTTGCTGTCTTTGCACATCTGTTCAGAACATGTCACCTCACTTTCCGTCCCAATGACAAATGTTTTTGGAAAAGTGGGGTTTTAATTGAAACAAGGATTGGTGATAAAGTATCAGTAGAGAGGAGATACCTTTTTCCCAAATTAAATCTAACAGGATAGAATTTCCCTTCCTAGGGGTAGATTTCCTCTCACTTCCTGTTTTCTCTTTCCATTTGCAAGTAGGAGTCGTTTGTAAGTTGGATGTTTGAAAGTAGGGGCCTGGCGTATATACTCTGCAGAAATTTGCCCTATTAGATGTTGGTGTAGCCACAAGACTGGTGGGCACAGGAATGGGCCCTGCTGTGAGTTAATAGATCAAGATTTGTAATTGCATGCACCTGTTGAACAGGGCAGAAAAATTGGGGGTGGTGGTGGTGGTGGTGGTGGACGGTTTTGCCACAAGACTGTAAGCTCTCACAGTTACTCTTGGTGGGCGCAGGAATGGGCCCTGCTGTGAGTTATTAGATCAAGATTTGTAATTGCAAGCACCTGATGAACAGGGCAGAAAAATTGGGCCTTTGGCGGTGGTGGTGGACGGTGTTGCCACAAGACTGTAGGCCCTCATAGTTACTCTTGGTGGGCGCAGGAATGGGCCCTGCTGTGAGTTATTAGATCAAGATTTGTAATTGCAAGCACCTGATGAACAGGGCAGAAAAATTGGGCCTTTGGCGGTGGTGGTGGACGGTGTTGCCACAAGACTGCAGGCCCTCATAGTTACTCTTGGTGGGCGCAGGAATGGGCCCTGCTGTGAACTATTAGATCAAGATTTGTAATTACCCGCCCCTGTTAAACAGGGGCTGAAAAATTGTGCCTTAGGCACTGGTGCTGGTGCCACAACACTGCAACCCCTCACAGAGACTGTACTTGGAGCACAGCAGTCACACGTGTTGCGAAGCATTTTTTTAAAAAATTGTAAGTACACGCCCCTGTTAAACAGGGGCTGAAAAATTGTGCCTTAGGCACTGGTGCTGGTGCCACAACACTGCAACCCGGCCCTCACAGATACTGTACTTGGAGCACAGCAGTCACACGTGTTGCGAAGCATTTTTTTTTTAAAAATTGTAAGTACACGCCCCTGTTAAACAGGGGCTGAAAAATTGTGCCTTAGGCACTGGTGCTGGTGCCACAACACTGCAACACGGCCCTCACAGAGACTGTACTTGGAGCACAGCAGTCACACGTGTTGCGAAGCATTTTTTTTAAAAATTGTAAGTACACGCCCCTGTTAAACAGGGGCTGAAAAATTGTGCCTTAGGCACTGGTGCTGGTGCCACAACACTGCAACACGGCCCTCACAGAGACTGTACTTGGAGCACAGCAGTCACACGTGTTGCGAAGCATTTTTTTAAAAAATTGTAAGTACACGCCCCTGTTAAACAGGGGCTGAAAAATTGTGCCTTAGGCACTGGTGCTGTGGCATGGATCATTGAGGAGGAGGAAGAGGATAGTCAGTGAACATAAGAGGACAGTCACTCAGCATCAGCATAGGCAGTCTTGAAGGGATGTGACATTAAAAATTATTCGGTTATATCCGCCTCAGGTGCCTGGTAGCTGGTGGTGATCCAAGACTGATTCATTTTGATGAATGTCAGTCGATCAACCGAGGCGGTGGACAGGCGCACCCTATGATCAGTCACAAATCCTCCAGCAGCACTGAATGTGCGTTCGGAAAGAACGCTGGAGGCAGGACAGGCCAGTAGCTCAATTGCATACTGTGCAAGCTCTGGCCAGTGATCCATCCTCAGGACCCAGTAAGCCAGAGGATTTTCGGTGGGAAAGGTGTCCAAGTCTGACCTTGCCCCAAGGTATTCCTGCACCATGTATATCAGACGCTGGCGATGGTTGCTGGAACCGATCATACCTTGGGGCTGCGGACTAAAAAATTGTCTGAACGCATCGGTCAGACGTCCACCTTCCCCACCGCTCCTTCTGCCACTGACCGAAGCCTCAGCAACTCGTCGCCCAGGACCAGGAGTTTGTAGCCTCCCAGTTTCTGGGAACGCGTTGCACAGACC
Organism: Lithobates sylvaticus; assembly: GCA_028564925.1. NCBI lineage: Eukaryota > Metazoa > Chordata > Amphibia > Anura > Ranidae > Lithobates > Lithobates sylvaticus. The sequence continues at coordinate 201,076,150 of CM053031.1, forward strand.
TTTCTGCAAGGCCTCCCTGAGATGTCTCATCCTCTGCTCCCTCTGCGACGGCAAGATAAGGTCCGCAACCTTACCCTTGTACCGCGGATCAAGGAGAGTGGCCAGCCAGTAATGGTCCCTCTCCTTGATCCGAAGAACACGAGGATCCTTCCGCAGGCTTTGCAGGATCAGGGAGGCCATGCAGCGTAGGTTAGCTGAGGCATTCGGTCCGGAGTCTTCTGGGTCACTGAGGATGACATGATCGCCAGCCACCTCCTCCCAGCCACGTACAAGTCCACTGGCTTGTTGGGACTGTACATCATCCCTAAAAGACTGCTGCTGCTGATGCTGAGTGCCAGGCTCCACCTCCATGCTCACACAATCCTCCTCCTCCTCCTCCTCCTCCTCCTCCTCATCCTCTTCCTGTGTGATGGGTGGGACAGAAGGAACACTGTCCGGATAAAGGGGGCCTTGAGAGGCAAGGAAGTCCTCCTCTTCCTGCCTCTGTTCTGCCTCAAGTGCCCTGTCCATTATCCCACGCAGCGTATGCTCCAACAGGTGGACAAGAGGGACAGTGTCACTGATGCATGCACTGTCACTGCTCACCATCCTCGTGGCCTCCTCAAATGGTGAGAGGACAGTGCATGCATCCCTGATCATGCTCCACTGACGTGGGGAAAAAAAACCAAGCTCCCCTGACCCTGTCCTGGTGCCGTAGTCGCAAAGGTACTCATTGATGGCCCTCTGCTGCGTGTGCAGTCGCTGCAGCATGGCCAACGTTGAGTTCCACCTGGTGGGCATGTCAGATATTAGGCGGTTCTTGGGCAGGTTCAGCTCCTTTTGCAGCTCAGTCAGCCGAGCACTGGCATTATAAGATCGGCGGAAATGCACACAGACTTTCCTGGCCTGCCTCAGGACATCCTGTAAGCCTGGGAACCTGCCCAAGAACCGCTGCACCACCAGGTTGAGGACGTGAGCCATGCAGGGCACATGGGTGAGCTGCCCCTGTCGCAGGGCGGAGAGGAGGTTGGTGCCATTGTCAGAAACGACCATTCCTGGCTTAAGCTGACGTGGCGTCAACCACCTCTCGGCCTGCCCCTGCAGAGCTGCCAGAACCTCTGGCCCAGTGTGGCTCCTGTCCCCCAAACACACCAGCGCAAGCACGGCATGGCATCTTTTTGCCTGCGTACTTGCGTAGCCCCTTGTACGCCTACGGAGCACCGCTGGTTCCAAGGACAGAGCACTGGAGGAAGAAGAAGAGGAGGGGGTGGAGGAGAGAGGTGTGTCACAACCAGTAGCAGTAGTCGCGTTTTGGAGGCGTGGTGGCGGAACAACCTCCAACACTACTGCACCTTGTCCTGCATCCCTCCCAGCTGCCAATAGAGTGACCCAATGGGCCGTGAAAGAAAGGTACCGTCCCTGTCCATGCCTGCTGGACCATGAGTCAGCGGTAATATGCACCTTACCGCTGACCGCCCTGTCCAGCGAGGCATGGACATTGCCCTCCACATGCCGGTAGAGAGACGGAATCGCCTTCCGCGAGAAAAAGTGGCGTTTGGGAACCTGCCACTGAGGAACCGCACATTGAACAAACTCACGGAAGGGGGCCGAGTCTACCAACTGAAAAGGCAGCAGTTGAAGTGCTAGCAATTTAGCAAGGCTAGCATTCAACCGCTGGGCATGTGGATGGCTGGGAGTGTACTTCTTTCTACGGTCCAGCAGCTGGGGCAGGGAAATTTGCCTGCTGCATTCGGACGTCGGTGTACTGCAAGTACTTGGTTGTGACACACCGAATTCTACACCTTCAGTCCTCTCAGAGCAGCTTTCAGAGAGGACTGAAGGTGTAGTGGGGATGGAGATCCCAGCTGAGGAGGAGCAAGTAGAGGTCCGCTTAGTTCTTTGGTGTGGGTCTTTTATGTGTGCCTGCCAACGAGCTGCATGGCAGGTCGCCATATGTCTGGTCATGCTTGTCGTGCCCAAGCGGCTGATGTTTTGGCCACGCGAGATACGCTTGAGACAAATATTGCAAATAGCAGTGGTGCGATCTGCTGCACTCGTCTCAAAAAAGGCCCACACCAAAGAACTTTTCTGATAACGTGCAGAGGCAGCGCCCTGCACAGGCGGAGCTCTGCGGTGTTGTACAGTTGCTGTGCTGGCCTCTACCTGGCCTCCAGGGGGCATCCTGCCTCGTTGGACATGTGACGCCGCATCCTCCTCCTCCTCGTCCTCCTCCTCATCCTCTCTCCCTTGAGGCACCCACGTGGAGTCAGTGACCTCATCATCCCCTCCCTCTTCACCACTAGAGCAAACCTGGCAGTAAGCTGCAGCTGGTGGAACTGTACTGCCAGATTCCTCAAGCTGGGTATCGTCATCCGAGCCTTCGAATCGTTGGGCATCCTCCTGGAGCATGTACCCAACACTGTGCTCAAAGAGTTCGGGGGACTCCTCAGGAGGACATGGTGGGTCTAGGGAAGGGGTGGCTGATGATGCTCTGTCAGTACCCTGAGCCTGGGTGAGAGAGGATGAGGAGGATGAGGAGGGCTTGGTCATCCATTCTACCAAGCCTTCAGCATGATGCGGCTCCACATGTCCAGCTGCCGAAAACAAAGACGCGCGTGTCCCATGGCCACGTGCTGATGACGATGCACGACCACGTCCACGTCCACGGCCACGTCCACTAGAAACAGAGCCTGCCTGCCCTGTGTTCTTGGCTCTGCACGCTCTGCCTCCCCTTGGCGGTCTTCCAGCCATTGTAGTCGGTAGTCCTGTGGGTGCTGCTGAGAAGAAAATATAGGAGCTCTGTGTGATGCCACTAACACACTAGAAGTCCTATAGGTGCTTCTGCAAAGAAAATATAGGAGCTCTGTGTGATGCCACTAACACACTAGAAGTCCTGTGGGTGCTGCTGAGAAGAAAATATAGGAGCTCTGTGTGATGCCACTAACACACTAGAAGTCCTGTGGGTGCTGCTGAGAAGAAAATATAGGAGCTCTGTGTGATGCCACTAACACACTAGAAGTCCTATGGGTGCTTCTGCAAAGAAAAAATAGGAGCTCTGTGTGATGCCACTAACACACTAGAAGTCCTGTGGGTGCTGCTGAGAAGAAAATATAGGAGCTCTGTGTGATGCCACTAACACACTAGAAGTCCTATGGGTGCTTCTGCAAAGAAAAAATAGGAGCTCTGTGTGATGCCACTAACACACTAGAAGTCCTGTGGGTGCTGCTGAGAAGAAAATATAGGAGCTCTGTGTGATGCCACTAACACACTAGAAGTCCTATGGGTGCTTCTGCAAAGAAAAAATAGGAGCTCTGTGTGATGCCACTAACACACTAGAAGTCCTGTGGGTGCTGCTGAGAAGAAAATATAGGAGCTCTGTGTGATGCCACTAACACACTAGAAGTCCTATAGGTGCTTCTGGGAAGAAAATATAGCTCTGTGTGTGTAATGGGACTAACACACTTCAAGTCCTATAGGTGCTTCTGGGAAGAAAATATAGCTCTGTGTGTGTAATGGGACTAACACACTTCAAGTCCTATAGGTGCTTCTGGGAAGAAAATATAGCTCTGTGTGTGTAATGGGACTAACACACTTCAAGTCCTATAGGTGCTTCTGGGAACAAAATATAGCTCTGTGTGTGTAATGGGACTAACACACTTCAAGTCCTATAGGTGCCTCTGGGAACAAAATATAGGAGCTCTGCCTGCCTGCCACGAACACACTACAAGTCCTATAGGTGCTTCTGGTAACAAAATATAGGAGCTCTGCCTGCCTGCCACTAACACACTACAAGTCCTATAGGTGCTTCTGGGAAGAAAATATAGGAGCTCTGCCTGCCTGCCACTAACACACTACAAGTCCTATAGGTGCTTCTGGGAAGAAAATATAGCTCTGTGTGTGTAATGGGACTAACACACTTCAAGTCCTATAGGTGCTTCTGGGAACAAAGTATAGCTCTTTGTGTGTAATGGGACTAACACACTTCAAGTCCTATAGGTGCTTCTGGGAAGAAAATATAGCTCTGTGTGTGTGATGGGACTAACACACTTCAAGTCCTATAGGTGCTTCTGGGAAGAAAATATAGCTCTGTGTGTGTGATGGGACTAACACACACTTCAAGTCCTATAGGTGCTTCTGGGAACAAAGTATAGCTCTTTGTGTGTAATGGGACTAACACACTTCAAGTCCTATAGGTGCTTCTGGGAAGAAAATATAGCTCTGTGTGTGTGATGGGACTAACACACTTCAAGTCCTATAGGTGCTTCTGGGAAGAAAATATAGCTCTGTGTGTGTGATGGGACTAACACACTTCAAGTCCTATAGGTGCTTCTGGGAAGAAAATATAGCTCTGTGTGTGTGATGGGACTAACACACTTCAAGTCCTATAGGTGCTTCTGGGAAGAAAATATAGCTCTGTGTGTGTGATGGGACTAACACACTTCAAGTCCTATAGGTGCTTCTGGGAAGAAAATATAGCTCTGTGTGTGTAATGGGACTAACACACTTCAAGTCCTATAGGTGCTTCTGGGAACAAAGTATAGCTCTTTGTGTGTAATGGGACTAACACACTTCAAGTCCTATAGTGCTTCTGGGAAGAAAATATTGCTCTGTGTGTGTGATGGGACTAACACACTTCAAGTCCTATAGGTGCTTCTGGGAACAAAATATAGCTCTGTGTGTGTAATGGGACTAACACACTTCAAGTCCTATAGGTGCTTCTGGGAAGAAAATATAGCTCTGTGTGTGTAATGGGACTAACACACTTCAAGTCCTATAGGTGCTTCTGGGAAGAAAATATAGCTCTGTGTGTGTAATGGGACTAACACACTTCAAGTCCTATAGGTGCTTCTGGGAAGAAAATATAGGAGCTCTGCCTGCCTGCCACGAACACACTACAAGTCCTATAGGTGCTTCTGGTAACAAAATATAGGAGCTCTGCCTGCCTGCCACTAACACACTACAAGTCCTATAGGTGCTTCTGGTAACAAAATATAGGAGCTCTGCCTGCCTGTCACTAACACACTACAAGTCCTATAGGTGCTTCTGGTAACAAAATATAGGAGCTCTGCCTGCCTGCCACTAACACACTACAAGTCCTATAGATGCTTCTGGTAACAAAATATAGGAGCTCTGCCTGCCTGTCACTAACACACTACAAGTCCTATAGGTGCTTCTGGTAACAAAATATAGGAGCTCTGCCTGCCTGCCACTAACACACTACAAGTCCTATAGGTGCTTCTGGTAACAAAATATAGGAGCTCTGCCTGCCTGTCACTAACACACTACAAGTCCTATAGGTGCTTCTGGTAACAAAATATAGGAGCTCTGCCTGCCTGTCACTAACACACTACAAGTCCTATAGGTGCTTCTGGTAACAAAATATAGGAGCTCTGCCTGCCTGCCACGAACACACTACAAGTCCTATAGGTGCTTCTGGTAACAAAATATAGGAGCTCTGCCTGCCTGCCACGAGCACACTACAAGCCCCTCTTTGTCAATCAATCTTTGTAACTGAATCTATCTAACTCAATCTCTGCAAGTGAATCTCTCTCTCTACCTAACTAAATCGAGCAGAGTGTCACAGAAACAGCCTGCTCAATCTGCGCCGGAACAGCATGTGACCGGCGCAGACGGCGTGGCGGCGTTTTATAGGGGGGGGGGGGGGGGCGTGTACTACAGCCCCTGAGCTGTAATTGGCTACAGGCGTCCTGCCTGTAGCCAATTATGGCTCTTCGAGTTTCCGGGGCTGTGATTGGCCAAGCATGCGGGGTCACAGTGCATGCTTGGCCAATCATCAGCCAGCAATGCACTGCGTCGGCCGCGCCGGCCGCAATGCATTGCGGGGCCGCCCGCATCACACCAACGTGATGCGAGCGGCCAAAATAGTTCTGGGCTCGCCGAGCGAGCGAACGCCCGGTGCTCGATGCGAACGTGGGTTCGCATCGAGCACCGGGCCCATCCTTAGACACTGGTAGACAAGTCTTAGACAGGAAGTGATCCCCTATATAACCCCTCCCATACCGGAAGCGCTTCAGTTATTTTACCAGTGTCTGCAAGATGGATGGGCACGTTTGTTGAGGTCTCTAAGCTCCAGGTCTTTAGTCCCACAAACGGTTATTAAATGAATCAAGGGATTGACCGATCGGATTCATTTGACACAGGCTTATATGCTTAGATAAATGGTACCCGAGCCTCGCAAAGAAGAATGCCTGTAATGCGCCCTCTGGGCACTGTACCCTGCGTAGTGGACTCCTGGACACCACAGAGCTAAGGCATTCCTGCAGGGTGTTGTACAGGTCCAAGGGAGTGGACCCTAAAACATGAAAAGGGTACCCAGTCCTTGAAGGTCCTCAAATGACAGGAACCCGCTGTGATTGGTGAAGATTGGGCCCTTAGTTTCTACAGCTGCCCTGCCTCTTGTATGGGTAAGTGAAGCCCTCTTACCTACTTATTGTGGGGTGCCCCAGTGATTGTAACAATCAATAAAACTAGCTAGAGGCTGGACATCTGTGCACGTTGACCATGGGGGGGGGGATGTGTGACGGGTTGGGCTAGTTGTGGGTGTTTGCAAAGAGTACCTTTCTTTTTCTTTACCTTAAATGGATGGTGCGCTCACAAGGGTGCGCCATTGCGCATCTTGGTTCTCATGGTGCACATGCATTCGCCAAAGTTCTCAGGAGTTTGCAGTTGTTTTGTTGCCATGGCGCACACGGTTTCACCACAGGCGTTGTGCGCACACGGAGCTGCCCATGCGCCGTAGCCTAATCTGGGCACATGAAGATTTGCGTCATATGCAAATACAGCTGCGCCCATGCTGAATGTCCCAGCACACAGCCAGCTTATTTAAGCTGTGTATGCCAAGTACATGCGGTGCTTCCAGAGGGCAGCTGTGGGGCACAGAGCAGGCTCTGAATCATGCATTTTCAGCTGTTCATTTCTCCTTACCTGGGTCACGTGAGTCACCAGGTGTTGCTTGGCAGGCTAAGGTGCTTAGCAGGATTGTTGCATAGGGGCTTGATGAACTCTATTAAGCGGACTCCCTTCTAGGGTATGTAAATACTAAACCCAGGTACTTCCTTTTTGTGGCTTGCAATGTCTTCAAAAAAGAGGAGCGGGGTTAACACTACAGGGAAAGGCACACCTATGTCATGTCTGAGGAGCCTAGTCATAACCCTAGTGTTGTATCCCCTGAGAGACCAGAGGCTTCCGGGCAATCTGAGCCGCTGCACCTGTCTGGTATTGTGCCTACAGTCAACGCTGCTGCTTCACCCTTTTTTTTTACCAAGGATGAACTGTCCTCAGCCCTAGCCGGGTTAGAGCACAGGATTGCTGACATGATTGCCTCCATCCCGCAGGGTGGCAAGAAGCGTGACCGATCCCCCTCTTCTCAGTCACCTAGTTTGGAGCAGGAATGGGCCAAGGATGGGGAAGAGCTAAATGCCAAGGATTCTGTGAAGGGCCTGGCAGATGAGTCTGCTTTTGAGCAATCTGGGCCAGATGATGTCCAGTTGGTGTCTGCCTCTCAGTCACAGAGGCTTTTGATCCAGACTCTTACCAAGATGGTTCGTTCTGCCTTTTAAGTTGCCTCCTGCAGTGGTTTCTGAGCTCTACTGGTCCTTGGGGGTCCCTGAATCCTCAGGCCTCACAGGCTTTCCCCTTGCACCCACTGTTGGAACAGGCCGTGTATGCTGATTGGGAACATCCTAACAGGATTTTCATTTCTCCCTAAGAGGTTTTACCTTTTATATCCCATGGAGGAAAAGTTTGTGAAGAAGTGAAGCATGCCACCCGTAGATGCGGCAATCTCTTCCTTAAAGAAGAACTTAACTTGTCCAGTGGATAAAGCACAGGGCTTGAAGGACCCTGTTGACAAGAAACTGGAGTTGCAAAAGCATTTGAAACAATTCCCCATAAACCTTTACTGTACAAAGTAAGGTCCGTTGGCATGGACCATAGGGTGAGTACATGGATTGAAAACTGGCTACAAGGGCGAGTTCAGAGGGTGGTGATAAATGGGGAATACTCGGAATGGTCAGGGGTGGGAAGTGTGGTCCCCAGGGTTCTGTGCTGGGACCAATCCTGTTTAATTTGTTCAAAAACAACCTGGAGGATGGGGTAAACAGCTCATTCTCTGTATTTGTAGACGAAACTAAGCTAAGCAGGAACAATAACTTCTCAACAGGATGTGGAAACCTTGTAAGAAGATCTGAACAAATTAATGGGGTGGGAAACTACATGGCAAATGAGGTTTAAAGTAGAAAAATTTAAATTAATGCATTTGGGTGCCAAAAATATGAATGCAATCTACTCACTAGGGGGTGAACCTCTGAGGGAATCTAGGATGGAAAAGGACTTGGGAGTCCTAGTAGATGATAGGCTCAGCAATGACATGCAATAATTTTGCAGACATTTGGAGAAAAGTGGTTCAGGACGAGTGGGTCACCTCGACAGTATCCCACGGTTACAAGCTGGAATTACGGGGGGTTTGCCCTCAGAGGTTTCTAAGATCCAGCGTTTCCTCAGATCCTCCAAAGAGAAACTTATTGTTTCAGGCACTACATAATTTAGTGCACCAGGGAGTGATTGTACAGGTTCCTGTATTCGAAAGGGGTGCAAGGTTTTATTCAAACCTATTTACGGTTCAAAAACCAAATGGGGACACAAGGCCCATTTTGTATCTAAGATACCTGAACCAGTAAAGCAGTCACTAGGAAGATCTATCATAAGGTCTGGCAGACTTATATTGCTTGGTGAGAAGCCAGAAAACGCCATCCTCTGAAATACGTGATTGGGAGAATTCTCTCTTTTCTACAGTTGGCTGGTAAAATCAGGTTGGCTTTGAGTACAATCAGAGGTCAGATTTCGGCCCTGTCAGTATTTTTCAAAGGCCTTTAGCCTCCCATTCACTGGTCCGAACCTTTATGCAGGTGGCAACTCATTTGTTTCCCCTCATTAGGTCACCTATGTGTCATTTTGTCATGTCGCCAAATTTGGTGCTGTCTGTGTTACAGAAGTGCTTTCTACAAAACTGAAGTGCTTTCTGTATGGGAGGGGTTATATAGGGGATCACTTCCTGTCTAAAACTTTGTCTACCAGTGTCCATTCATCTAGAAATGGCGTATAACCCAGTAGGAAATTAACTGTGTCCGGTGATGTACTCAAAGAAAATGATTTTACAGGTAAATATAACGAAAAAATCCCATTTTACATTTCTAAAATCCAGCTCCTCTATGCACCAGTACACTATTAATGAACCTCTGTTGTACAAAAAAATACAAGTTTTCTTTTCTTTAGAAAACAAGGCCTACCTCATTCATGGCTTTATTTTGCAGATCATTTCAGAAACTTCCTGGTATACAGACAGGACAGACATGTCAGAACGACCCAGGAAGGAGTTTACCAGCTGACCTTCACCCATCAAATACATTTTGACAGCACCCCCGGCATTCCTCTACGCAGGCATTTGCCTGGCTTTCCCAGTGTTCCTTCAGATGGGCCCAGGGTGCATGTTAAACTCCCTGGGGCCACATGCTGCCTACGGGACACCCCTGATATAGTGCAAGAGCCTGCCTGATTGGATACATCTAAGAAGCACAGAAATACAGTTTTTGAAGAACATATGTCACTTTTATTATTTTACTTTATTTTATTAATTTCATGATATATGGACTTTTAGCGCACCAGCACTTTATCTAGTATCCACCAGAGGGTATCACGAGAAGGATATCTGTTTTGTGTTTTATATGATGACACTGTTGTTTTTACAAATTTATACCTTTTAATGTCACACCAGATTGTTGCATTGGAACTGAGAATTTTTGCATATAGGGATTGCACTAATCATTGGTCAGGTTTTTGTACATTTGCATCACAGCAGTAGTGCACCAGATTGTTGCAATAGAATCCAGATAATTTGTACCTTAGGAATGCACATTTATTGGTTGGATTGTAATCACTTTGATATTATCTGCACAGTTACATCAGAACACAGGGATCCATCTAATAGGTTTATTCATGTTTAGGGACTCTTCACATGCCAGGTTCTAGGTGTAAATGGGACCTGAAAGTGAAATTTGTGCATTTACATGAGAACAATGAGGTTCCATTCACACCTGTGTGTTTCCAACTGTATGGCAAACTGCACCGAAATTTGTGCTTTGCCATGTGTTTCAGAAATGCTGCAAGTGTGAATTGTCTTTGTGTTGTCATTACATGTTAAAGGCACCCCAAGTGAAGCAAATGCACGAAAATTGCAGTAACACACCATGCGCCACTCCAAAAATAGTTCTGGGGCGATTGTTGCGTGTAGGTCAGCCCATTCAAGTGAATGGGCTGCCCTATGCGTGACAAGTGAAAACGCTCCAAAACAAACGTCTGCAGGTATGTGAGTTTTCGCTACGTGGAGATGTGAACGGGGCCTGGCAACTAAGTGTCTCTGTCCGCTCCCTCCTATGTACTTGTATAAAGATGGCCATACACTATGCAATCTGATTGTACAATCTCTGTATAAAGTTCTTCAGATTTACCAGAACTATGGAATAGAGGACACACCTGAACAATCCATTCAATTGTATCAAATCAGACAGGCCCTTGTTCTACATAGCTGATGGGAGAGCTAAAGGAGGTTGTACAATCAGATTGTATAGGAAGTGGGTGGAAGGTGGTATTTTAATAAGGGAGGTGTGGTCCAGAGTGGTGAACACACCCAATCACACCCTATTACGCCCTCTTCTGTGACGCAACAAGGAAGTGAAGGCTCCTGGGGGATGACCTAAAAGGAAATGAATGCTGATACAACCTACAGGAAGTGATGGAATCTGAAAATCCATTCAAAGATACAAAAAGACTGACAAGATTCTAAACCTCCTGTGGATAAAGTAAGTGAGAAAAAAAGCACACTGAGGTGGCTGGGCCAGAAATGGCATTGGAAAACGCTTCTATTTGTTATGAAAATTAAATTCTGCCCGAAAAGGTGAACTTATGCTTTAAAGTTTAAATTTTTTTATTTTAATGCATTCTATGCATTAGGATAAAAAGCCTTCTGTGTGCAGCAGCCCCCCTAATACTTACCTGAGCCTCCCCTCTATCCAGCGATGTCCTTGAGTGCCTCGGCTGTCCATGACTCTCCTTCCTGATCAGCTGAGACACAGCAGCGGAGCCACTGGCTCCTGCTGCTGTCAATCAAAGTCAGTTAGTCAATCAGGAGAGAGAGGAGGCAGGGCCGAAAAAAATGGCTCTGCCTCTTAATGGACACACAGAGCTACAGCTCGGCTCAGGGGCCCCCATAGCTGCTTTCTGTGGGAGCACTCGACAGGAGAGCCGAAGAGGGGACCCAAGAAGAGGATCTGTGCAAAACCTCTACACAGGGCAATTAAGTGTGACATGTTTATTATTTTTATAGAAGAAAAAAAAAACGGAGTTTACAATCACTTTAAAAGGCATCAGCAGCTGGTTTGGCAGTCCAAAGAGATATTCTCGGGCCCCTGAAACGCAGTAGGTACTTTTTGGAAATGTCCCCCTAACTTTTGTTGGAGTAAAGTTGCATATGGAACTCTTAGTAATGGTATGGCACTTCATTTTCCAGTTTTGTTAAATTGAATTTTCAAAAAGTGTTAGAAGCCCTACTTGAGTTAGCAGATGAGAAGGGGGGAGGGGTCTGTAGCCCTTACACACTGCTGTAGGGTGGGAACACTGCTCCTCCAGTGATACAGTGCAGTGAAAGGGTGCTGACATATTAGGGCAAAAAAAAACTATATTACCAAAAGTATTGGGACACCTGCCTTGAAACTCACGTGAAGTAGCCTCCCTGGCGGTAATCCAGAGTCTGGCTGGGGGCAGGAACTTCAGTACCAAAAGCGGTAACCCCGAGCCAGACTCGGGCTCGCATTGCAGGATACAGGGGGAAGTTACTTACCTTGTCCCCTGGATCCTGCGATGTCTCCCCGCTGTGTGTGCGAGCCGTCCGCTCGCTCGATTCACACAGTGCCCGAGTGCCGCTGATCTCTGTTCCCTGCGACGTTACGACGCACGGGAGCGGAGATCGGAGCCAAATTCAAAAAAGTTTACAAAACACAATACACATACAGTACTGTAATCTTACAGATTACAGTACTGTATACAAAAAATACACACCCCCTTTGTCCCTAGTGGTCTGCCCAGTGCCCTGCATGTCATTTTATATAATAAAAAGATTTTTTTCTGCCTGGAAACTGGAGATTGTCCATAGCAACTAAAAAGTGTCCCTTTATGTCAAAAGTGGTTTTAGACCAGCTAGAAAACAGCGATAATAAATTAGTATCACAATTTATCATCAAACACTAAATTTAATGACAGCGACTATTCTGCAACTTTCTGTGTTTTTGATTTGATTACATTATTGAATCATTTATATATATATTTTTATTATATTAGAATTTATGATTTTGTGTTTCAAACTTTATCATACCCGGGATGTCTACTAGACTCTGGTTCGGACAGATTTAAGTGAGTTATTCATAAGAATTGCATTCCTACAATATAAAAACGCCAAATTTCCATGCAAAATAATTGTACTGCTTTCAGCACAAAATTCCAGACCGAATCATACCGCCAGGGAGGTTAATGGTATCCCAGTCTTAAGCCCCATACACACGGTCGGATTTTCGCATGGATTCTGTCCGATCGGACAATGTTGTCGAAAAATCCGACCGTGTGTATGCACCATCGGACAGTGTACGTCGGATTGTCCGACGGACAAAGTCCTATCTCCTGCTGGATAGATTTTTGGACAACAAGGTCCGATCACACCAAATCCGATCGTATGGTAGTCCGACGGACAAAGTGCTACGCATGCTCAGATCACATTACAAGACCAAAGCTATTGGCTACTAGCCTCTACGTAGTCCCGTCGTAGGCAACAAACGTCACCGCGTTCGGAATGATCGGATTTTCCAACAACTTTGTCCGACCGTGTGTACGCAAAACCAACATCGGACAAAGTAGGACGGACATGATCCGACGGACCTGGTCCTCGGATAATCCGCGCGTGTGTATGGGGCTTTAGTCTGTAGGGTTGAATATTAAGTTGGGTTTCTGCTCATCTGGGAAGGCTGTCCATGAGGTTTAGGAGTGTGTCTATGAAAATGTTTGACATTCTTCCAGAAGCGCATTTGTGAAGTCAGGCACTCATGTGGACGAGAAGGCCTGGCTTGCAGTCTCTGCTCTAATTCATCCAAAATGTCTTGGTATGCTGAAGCCTTAAGAGTTCCTTTCCCTGGAACTAAGGGGTCGGGCCCAACCCCTGAAAATCAACCCCACACCATAATCCCACCTCCACCAAATTATTTGGACCAGTGCACAAAGAAAGGTCTAAAAGGACATGGGTAAAGGAACTTGACTGGCCTGCACAGAGTCCTGACCTCAACCTGATAGAACACCTTTGGGATGAAGTGGAGCGGAGACTGCGAGCCAGGCCTTCTTGTCGACATCAGCGCCTGACTTCACAAATGCGCTTATGGAAGAATAGTCAAACACTCCCATATACACACTCCTTAACCTTGTGGACAGCCTTCCCAGAAGAGTTGAAGCTGTTATAGCTGCAAAGGGTGGGCAAACTCAATATTGAACCCTATGGACTAAGACTGGGATACCATTAAAGTTCATTCGCGTGTTAAGGCAGGTGTCCCAATACTTTTGGTAATAGTGCATTTTACTGGCAGGAACGATAGGTGGAAATAAATGTAGAAAACCTATAAAAGAATATCACCTGTGGTAAATGTTTGGTGAATGTCAAATCCACTGCTTGATAAATATACCCCTGAATGTTTATTTAAATGTTGATAAGATATGGAGGTAAATTAGGGACAGGAAAATTGAGAGTTTCTCGTTGTAGCCCTAATACAACTGTCCCTGTAAAAGATGAACAAGAAAGCAGTTACATTTAGCCTTCCACACAACTATCTGTTCACAAAGATTTTGGCCAAACCTGATTTAGGCATTGGAATACATCAGGTAAGTGACTTACTGAGACTTGGCATTATAATCCACCAAGGAAAGACAATAAAATGTTTACTGCAATAACAGAAATTTGAAATATTTTCCACTGAATTATCAGGAATTTAGTTCATATGGTCTACTTGGGTGTTCCAGCAAAAATCCTAACAGACTAGCCAAGCTACCCAGTGCAGTTTTAAAGGCAGGGCAAAAGGGGCAGCTGCCCTGTGCCCTTTCATTGTTGTGGGACCCACAGCAGCTGAATCATACTCGCCAACTATCCTGATTAAAATTCCCTTGTCCCTTGAGGTTTTAGTCCTGTGCTGTGTCCCAATATCTCAGTTTGAAATTCTGCTACTAATGCTGCCCAGCTCTGCCCTATTGTTGTGTACAGATGACTCACCTGCAGACCCTGTGTTTACAGTGTAAATTACTGGCATTCATATGTAAATAGCGGCGGCATTCTAATGTAAATAGCAGCGGGCCGGCAGCATTGATATGTATATCATGCCCCCCTGAGGTCATATCCACAGTAATCTCTAGCAACTAGCAAGAAGAAGTCATGTGCTGTAACCTTTAGCAACTAATCAGTGAGCCATAATGTGTGCTGTAACCTCTAGCAACCAGTCAGTGAGCGGCAATGATACACTGTAACCTCTGGCAACCAAACGCAATAGCTGCCTGATCTGATTCAGTAAACTGATTTTGAGACTAGCTGCTATTTATTGTATGCCTCAGAGCAGGTGGAGAGCAAAACTGCATTGGGGGGACCCCAAGAAATATTTTGCCCAGGGTCCAATCAATATTAAAGACGGCCTGAAGCTACCCACTGCCATTTGGTTGTGAGGGGATCCATTAGAGAGCAGAAACTACCTAACAGGCCATCCCCACCACTACCCACAATGTCCATCTTGGTGAAGTTGTTATTTATGTCACAAATAGGCATTCAATACCCTTTTGCATGTATTCCCGAAGAGTCTAAATATTGCTGATAAAGAAAGAAAATGCCCTAAATGGTGTTCATTACCCCGTGTTAAACAAACTCATAGGTGTTATCCCCACTTATTTAACTACATGCTCATTTTAAATGTTTCTTGTTATACATACAGTAATGCAATAGAGATTTACCATCACTGTGAACCTTCTTTTATTTTTCCAGTCGTTACAGGTTAGAGAACTGCTTCTCCTTTTTTTTTTTCTATAGTGGCTGTAACATAAATTATTGTATAAGATTGAATTGACTGTTATTATTTTTAAACTCTACTTCTGGAGATGTCGGCATTCCTTGCTGCCCACTGTGGATCTACCCACTGACCCCTAGGTCACAGCATGATACAGGGGTCAGCAGAAGACACCAGGGAACCGAAAATCTTTCAGCAATATAATCTTTTCAAAGCAGAAGAGCTTGACAGTGAGGGCATTGGGACGGATGACTATTAATGTATAACTAAATTCTTTATAAAATATTCCTGGTAACTATGTTTTAAAGCAGAAGAGACTGTGTATATCTCTTTTGCAAAATAAACTGTCTTACCTGCCTGCCAGCAATGTTTTTTCTAAATGTACACCGAGCCGCGTATGCGCAACTGAGCTTTCAATTCGGACATCTGCTGGGTGCTGAAATTAGTTAAAGTGATTGTAAGGGTTTTTTTTTTATTTTTTATATATATATATATAAACAAACACATCATACTTACCTGCACTGTGCAGCTCGTTTTGCACAGAGTGGACCCGAACCTGGTCTACTGGGGTTCTCACAGCTCCTCCCCACATCAGATAACCCCCTAGGAGAAACGCTCTCCCGGGGGATTACCTTATGGGCGTGCTCCTGAGTCCAGCATTCAGGGTCCATATAGGCCAAATGCAGGACTCGGCCCCGCCCCCAGTGCCCACGTCATTGGATTTGATTGACAGCAATGGGAGCCAATGGCTGCACTGCTATCAATCTATCCAATCAAGAGCTGAGAACCCCAGGCAGAGAGACAGCGCGTCCCCACCGGGTCAAGTAACAGGGGTCAGGTAAGTAAAACGGGGGGGCTGGGGGGCCGGTCACTGCCAGGTGTTTTTTCACCTTAATGCATCGGATGCATTAAGGTGAAAAACACGTAGGTTTACCACCCCTTTAACTCACATGCACAGGAGTTATGTTGCCCCAGTTTGCCAATCAAAGCTCTGGTGCCGGCGCTTTGGGAGATAAGTCTGTCATAATATGCAAATATGCTGTGCCTACTTGCATATTATGGTAAAAACCCTGGGGCTGGCAAGGTTGCTTTGCAAGGAATGGTAGTGTGCTACTTTAAAAATAGTGACAGTGTCCCTTCAAATTTAGAAACTGTAGAAAAAGCCATTGTTTAATGCAGTGTTAAGCACTGTTTATGTAACCTTCTAGAAATTCAAGAAACCTTGCCAAAACCTAATATATGTATCAATTCATCAAAAACAGGTTTAACTTTTATCATATTCTGTCCATTTCTTGCTTCTGTTTCACATTATCTGGATCAACTCACCCACTACATGGAGACTCCCTTTTTTTTTTTTTTACTTCTTTCCAACCTTATCTTTGTAAACATTAACCTTTTGTAAAATTATCTAATTTAGTAGGATTTCTTGTTATAAGCTACAGATGGTTAGCCTTAGACCACTTTCACACTGAGGCGCTTTTCAGGCGCTTTCACGCTAAAAACAGTGCCTAAAAAGCTCACGAAAACGTATTTCCATTAAAATCAATGAACGCTTTCACACTGGGGCAGTGTGCTGGCAGGGCTGTGAAAAACTCCACTCCCCACTGAAATGAATGGAAAGCTTTTCAAAAGCGCCTAAAAAGCTCTTCAAAAGCGCTCAGTGTTTTTACTGGCAGTTTAGAAGTGCTTCAGTGTGAAAGTGGCCTAAGGCTACTTTCACACTGGAGCGGTGGGGGCGCTGGCGGTAAAGCGGCGCTATATTTAGCGCCGCTTTACCGGCGTTTTAGCGGCGCATTGCGGCCGCTCGCGGGGTGTTTTTACCCCCCGCGAGCGGCCGAAAAAGGGTCAATACCGCCCGCAAACCGCCGCTATTGCGGCGTTTTGCGGGCGGGTTCGGCGCGCTCCCCATTGTTTTCAATGGGACCGGGCGCTATAGGAGCGGTAAATTTACCGCTCCTATAGCGAGCCAAAGATGCGGCTTGCAGGACATTTTTGAGCGTCCTGCAAGCGCACCGCTTCAGTGTGAAAGCCCTCGGGCTTTCACACTGAAGGAACAGCAACAGCTGTTTCGGGTCGGTTTGCAGGCGCTATTCTTAGCGCAATAGCGCTTGCAAACCGCCCCAGTGTGAAAGGGGCCTTATGGTTAGCCTCTCGTCGGAAAAAGCTCTGATGGTTTTCCCATCGGAATTCTGACGGAATTTCGCTCAAACTGTCTTGCCTACACACGGTCACACCAAATTCCGACGGTCTGTAACACAGCGCCATAAAACACGTTCGACAGCACTATAGAAGGTTAGTTTAATACTTCCGAGCATGCGTCGAATTGTTTCCAAGCATGCGTCGGAATTTTATGTGTCGGAATTGCATACACACGATCGGAAAATCTGAGAACAGGTTCTCAATCCAAAGTCAGTCGGAAATTCCCACAGAAAAAGACCGATGGGCATACACACGGTCAGAAAATCCGTTGAAAAGCTCCCATCGGACTGATTCCATCGGAAATTCTGACCGTGTGTTCGCCGCATTACACTATACGAAAAATCGGCCAAACCCATTTTCGAAAAAAGAACATTTGGCCATGAGCACAAGCGATAATGCAATGTAATGTAATGTAATGACCGATAAACCATTCAGTGGACATAAATGAATGCATTTTCTGCTCGTTTTTTTACATATACCTAGTGCAGACAGTTCGGACGGGAAACACATTAACCTTTCAATTTATCGTTCATTCAGCAGAAAATTTCCAAACTTGTTCTTCGTTTTTTCGGCTCAAAATCATCCCAAAGATTATCGATTCTGTGCCCATTAACTGGCCGAAAAACGTATAAATGGTCTAAATGACCGAATTTCGGACGATTTTTCTTATAGTGTATGGCCAGCATAATTGTATCTAAAAGCTAGGCAGAAAAACCTCTTCAAAATCCATAGGTGTCCATACAAGTATGCTTAGAAATAAAAGTCTAAAAATGGAGCCCTTCATAAACATAAACTGCTGTTTGAGTCCCAACAGAACTGCACTAGATTACAATTTAGCTATACAATTAGGCATGCTATTATTTAAAACAAATGTCTGTTGTCTAGTTGATGCATGAAAGAGAGGCAATAAGAGTATATGTACAGTATTGTGCTGTAACATTTGACATTTCAAGTAGATACTTATTAGCTACAATAAATTGTAAAAAAAAAAATAAAATACTTGTCTGATTAAAGAGGAGTGCACAGCCTAAGGCTCAAACACACGTTTGCGTGCGTGCGTGCGTGTGTATGTATATAGTGTGTGTGTGTGTGTGTGTGTGTATATATATATATATATATATATATACATACATACATATACACACTTTTATAAATATATGTAAACAAACATTTTAAAATGTATGACATTTTTTTTAAGTGATTGTAAAGTCTTGTTTTTTATACTTGCCTGTTCTGTGTAGTGGATTTGCACAGAGCAGCCCCAATCCTCCTCCTCTTTTTGGGTCCCTCTTCTGTGCTCCTGGCCCCTCCATCCTGTTGAGTGCCCCCACAGTAAGCAGCTTGCTATGGGGGTACCTGAGCCACAGCTCCCTGGGTCCATTCAGACAGGGAGCTACGACCCGGCCCCCTCTCTCCCCTTATTGGGTGGCTGAGTTTGATTGACAGCTGTGGAAGCCAATTGCGCCACTGCTGTGTCTCAGCCAATCATGAGGGAGAGTCTCGGACGGCCGAGACATTCGGGGACATCGCTGGACAGAGAGGGGGCTCTGGTAAGTATTAGGGGGACAGAGTGGGGCTGCTGCACACACAATGGCTGCCCACCCACCTAATCCATGCGCCCGGCCCCCTAATCTACATGCAGGGCACCGGACGCATGAATTCCAATGTTTTTTTTTTTAGAAGCACATGATTAGAGCCAGAGGCTCTAATTGGCTTCAAAAAAGGGTGGGCTTGGGGCGCAAAGCACAGTGCCCTGAGCCCACCCAGCTGTGTGCCAATAGCAAATTAATATGGTCATAGAATGCATTAAGATGAAAAAAATTCTGAACCTGTCAGTGAGCAGTGTGCGGTAAGGACAGGCGGTCAGTGAGCAGTGTGCAGTAAGGACAGCTGGTCAGTGAGCAGTGTGCGGTAAGGACAGCCAGTCAATGAGCAATGTGCGGTGAGGACAGCCGGTCAGTGAGCAGTGTGCGGTAAGGACAGCCGGTCAATGAGCAGTGTGCGGTGAGGATAGCCAGTCAGTGAGCAGTGTGCAGTAAGGACAGCCAGTCAACAAGCAGTGTGCGGTGAGGATAGCTGGTCAGTAAGCAGTGTGGGGTAAGGATAGCCGGTCAATGAGCAGTGTGCGGTGAGGACAGCCGGTCAGTGAGTAGTGTGCGGTAAGGACAGTCGGTCAGTGAGCAGTGTGCGGTAAGGACAGCCGGTCAACGAGCAGTGTGCGGTAAGGACAGCCGGTCAGTGAGCAGTGTGCGGTAAGGACAGCCGGTCAGTGAGCAGTGTGCGGTGAGGATAGCCAGTCAGTGAGCAGTGTGCGGTGAGAATAGCCAGTCAGTGAGCAGTGTGCGGTGAGGATAGCCAGTCAGTGAGCAGTGTGCGGTAAGGACAGTCGGTCAGTGAGCAGTGTGTGGTGAGGATAGCCGGTCAGTGAGCAGTGTGCAATAAGAATAGCCAGTAAAGGAAAAGGTAAACCTCTCCCCGTCAGCCACTTATCACATGGCTGGAAGTAGAGGATTCCTAGGCTGCCATCTCTGTTGTTTTGCCTCCTTCCCAGTTTCAGCTGTTCAATCAACCAGAGCAGCCACAAGTGAGTGTGGATGAGGGAGAGTTCGGCCACACCCACGGCCAGGGGAGATACTGCACTGCTGAGAGTCCCCCGTTGGCTGCAAGCCTCAGTGCGCTGTGTGCCGGGCACTATAGGAACTCTGCAGCTGGGGTAGATATTTAAAGGCAGACCTTGCTGACCCATTGACAGAAATGGTCGCAGAGATGGGGGTGAACCCAAGCATTCCCCTGAAGCTGCCCCTGGATTATGGTGTGCCCAGGCACATGCATTGTGCACTACTTGAAGCAGCTAAATACACAAATGAATTTACAGAACACTAGAGGTTTTTGAAAAAGGGTGCATAGCAGTGGTTATTCTTTTCACAACCTTACAAAATAACATTGGGCAGAAACATTTGCTGGGGTAGAGAAGAGAAAGAGACACATCTCTGGTTGAGCTACTGAGCTCTGTAAACAGCTTTTTACAACAAGGGAGCTGAGAAGATGGGGGAAACATGTTAAATGGAATATATAGTTTCACATGCTCTGCTTCATCTCAAAAGGAAAATAAAAAATGTCAAAAAATAATAGTTCATATCTTTTTTTTTTAATTGTTGTTAACATTTTGCAGCACAACAAAAACAATAGGAACAATTCCAGAGAAAATTTCAGATAACTGAAGTATCAGCTTTTAATCATTGTTCCATATGTTTGAAAAAGGACAATTACATCTTATTAGTAGAAAATCTAAAAACAAAACTGAAATAAACAAAACACCTACACATAGGAATCTATACAATAAGCAATCAGGTTCAATGAGCATGGCTTTTCAGTAACACAGGGTAAGAAAAACGTATAATCCACATCAAAGTATAAGTAATTCCTTTTCCTCTCTATATGTGAAGATCTAATCTTAAATTTCAGGCAAGGTACAGGTTTCAAAAAGTTTTATCCAGAGGCCTCAGATTTTATAAAATTTATGAGGGCATCCTCTAGCCTCATAAATGAGCTTATAGGTTTGTAATACCTGATTGATCAAAGACTTCTATTGATTACAGGGCACTACTGTTGATTGCAATACCAAAATGTTTCTAGCATAAAACAATAAAAAAACACAGGAATTGTTTATGATATGAACTTAAAGAGGTGGTCCACCTAAAAAAAAAATATTAAAAGCCAGCAGCTACAAATACTGTAGCTGCTGACTTTTAATAAATGGACACTTACCTGTCCCAGGGTCCAGCGATGTCGGCAGCCGAAGCCGATCAATCGATCGGCTCTTGGTAGTTGCCGCCGCCATCCTCGGAGAGGGAATCAAGTAGTGAAGAGTTGCGGCTTCACTTCCCTACTGCGCATGCGCGAGTCGCGCTGCGTGTCCTAACTGGTCCCCGCTATCTCCTGGGACCCGTGTGTCCCAGCAGACAGCGCGGGGGGACGGGAAGAGGCGTACACTTCCATGGGAGTCTATGCCCGGAACTGGGCGCAAATAACTTAGACAGGTATCTACAGCCCCCTGAGAGGTGCCAAATGTGACACCGGAGGGGGGGGGGGGTTCCGAAAAGCGGAGGTTCAATTTTTGTGTGAACCTCCGCTTTAAATCAATCTCCTCCATCACTCCCAAAATGCACCACTGGGCTGCAGATATTGTGAAGATCAAAATTTGTGGCTATAAAGTGAGTAACATTAGACCAAAACGGTCGTATTTTTTCACAATTCCATAACATATGAAACACATTTCCCTCACACCTATGACAGACTCGACTATCCCTCTTGCACATACGGAATAGCTAAAGTGGCGTATAGTAAATTCTGTGAAAAATGCATAAATGGATCATTTTATCTCTAGCTGAGATAGTAGTAACAAAATAAGTATCAAGAAATTCCTCAGAGAGGTCTGGAATATCTGATGACCAGAGGTCTCTCAAAGATTGCAATCGGGTAGGCCTATGCTGTTCTAAAGTACCATAGTAGGAGGAGATCAAACCCACATGCTCTGGTTGTAATAAAACTGGAGATATCTAAATCGCCAGGAATTGTGGATTCTCAGTTCTTGTTGCAGTGTGAATGTTTTGAATTGGCCCTGGTCATACAATTGGTGCACATATTTCAGTCCCTTCCCCGCCCACAAGCAAGCATTGGGAAAATGTAAAAAATGTGGAAGGGCTGAATTGAAACAGAGCGGATGATTAGGAGAAATTACATTTGAAGTATCTGACACTAGAGTTAAACAGTACTCATATATTTTCAGGGAGACTTTTAGCATGTCTGTACCTTCAGTGACATGTACCATTTTCTAGTAAACCAAGTTAGTCAGAGCCTCATAGGAAGAGAGCAATAGTGCTTCAGGTGTTTGGGGTACCACAGAAAAGATGATAGGAGAGAGTCAATCTCTTGAAAGAGCCTGTGACGGGAGTCACTTTGGGTGGGGGGGCTTGTTGGACCCAGCTTACTTTGGAGAGCTCTGGAAACTCCTTATCCCGCTTCCCCAGCCCCTCTTATGTGTAAGTCATCCTGTGTCTATTAGGGGCATACGGGTGGCCGAGAACCCCAGGTGAGTCTGTCCTAACCAGACCCACTGTACAACCACAGCGGACTCAGCATTTTGCTTTAACCATGTTATCCAGGGTTCTATATGTGTGATTTGGGTTGAAAGAAGGAAGGGGTTCATTCACTTGGGACATTAATATTTGTGAGCAATATCCTTCAAGAAATGAATGAAGTTGGATGGTTTCTGTAACGTACCTGTATCAGAGCCCAACTGTAGAAGGAGACCTCTCTTACAGCCCTGGCTCGAGGACCACTGGGGTTGCAACAGTGGTACAGGAGCGCAGCGAGGTAGGAGTGCCTGTATGATCCGTGGTAGCTGATACAGAGGAGTAGAGAGGATCCACCGGTCGAACTGGACTGAAGAGGTAGTAGCAGCAGTGGTAACAGGTGTAGGTCAGCGATCCCTGGATCTAGGCAGAGACTGGATCAAGACTAGACTGAAGCAGGTGAGACAAGCCAGGTCAAACACAGGTAATCAGGTAGTAACAGCAGGCAGAGAGTGGTCAGTAGGCAGGCAGAGGTTTGGCAACAGAAGATCAGCAGGTTCAGAAATAACAGGGTCAAGGCAGGCCGGGTCCGGAGAGGAGAAGGCAGCAGTAGTCAAACGTAGCAGGATCAGATAACAACAGCAGGCACAGGATCAAACTCAGGTAAAGCTGCAGATCAGACCGCAGATCACACGTCTGTGCGCCTGTCCTGCCACTGGGTATCCCTGACAGTTTAACTTTTCAGACTACTGCATCGTTTGAGGTGGGGTGGGGGTTGTTATGTGTTTGCTCAGTGGCTGTATTCCATTGTTCTACTGTTTTGTGCTGCCTTGGGAGAAACCTATTATGGGATGTATGTCTATGTGGATTAGCTGTGAGAGGGGAGGGGGGATTTCTCCAGCAGCTCCTCCCAAAGACTGTCTACTATTGGATAGTTGAATACCTGTGTGTCATGCTACTGGTGGAGGTAAAGTTTACCCTGCCCTGAATCCAAAGGGAAGGGGGATTGTCCCCTGAGTGTTACCTGTGTTTCAATTAGCAGTCTATGTTTCACCCTACACTTAGTTACGGCTAGTGATTGGGTGGGCTAAGGGATCGTATTGGTATCGGACAAAGGAAGCATTTATGGCGGACAGACTCATCTTGAGTACGGGGGTCCGTGACAGAGCCCTTAGTTCATATCTTTTTAATTAGAAAAACAAATATTTTTTACATTCCATTTTTTTATTCCTGACCGTTAAAAACATTGAGAAAGAAAATATGTACAAAACTAAAATACATTCTCTTTGAATTTTAGAATTCATTGCAATGGCATAGGCAGAATTACATTTGAGGGAGGAGCTAGTTGCAGCCTGAGAGTCAGTCATGTTTGGGCTTATGCAAGAATTTTGCTATGCAGTCTTTATTGCAATTGTGCAGACTTATTTTTGAAGATTCTCATTCTTCATTTTCCTTTACTTACCTTGTCTAAGCCTGCTTTAGCTGCATTGTTACGGTGTCAAACTCACCTAAAGTCTGGCATGTCAACTGCATGACTTCATACACTGCAAATTCAAATGATGGGAAAAAGTATGCAAGATCAGGCAGTTGATATGTCACCAATGCTAAGGTTTAAATCAAGTAAATCAGGCTTAATAAGGGGGAAATGTGCATCTTTCATAAATAAGGCTACAAGTACATACTGAACACAGATGCATATGCAGTCACATTTGACTAGTTTGCTTTACAGATAGTTGTTACAAAACTTCAACATAAAGTGCACATAAAAATATATTTATCCATGGCAATCTGAACATTTTGGACAAAAATCTAGACTCCACTATCCCTGCAGATCCTACACTCCCTATTAGTGCTGACCTGACAACTTAATGCATAGTATAATCTTTTATTAGAAGTAACTACAGCCACCAACCAATTTCCAAGCCTAGAAAAGTCCTAGACTTTGCATTTTTGCAACTACAAACAGAATTACCTAAGCAATGAAGCGCTGATCCAGAGCGTGGTAGTATACTGCAGCCTGTGATAGTATAAATGATGACAGTATTTTGGGGGGGTTGAGCCTATAACTTTCCCCTACATAATTATATGGGTTAAGGTCATGGTGGGTTTTTAGGTGTTAGTGGTAGGTTTTAAGAATTACTTCTATGTAATTTTAGTTAAGTGTAGAGTCGGGTTCATTTTAAATATAAGCAGTGGCGGCTGGTGCTCCATTTTTTGGGGGGCGGCAAACAAATCCCCATGGCCTGCTCGCTCACCCCCCCACACTTTCCCCCTCAAGGTCGCTGGCAGCTTCTCTGGCTTCCCTGGTTTCTCTTCCCGGCCAATCCGGTCGCTTCTGATCCTGGCCAATCCGGTCTTCCTGTCCTGATTGGCCAGGAGGAGAAGCAGGAAGACTATGGCGAAAACTGATTCGCTAATGTCCCAAGTGGGTGGGCTCGGGGCGCAGCGCCCCGAGCCCAACCTTTTTGAAGCCAATTAGAGCCTCAGGCTTTAATCATGTGCTTAGAAAAAAGAAAACTCTGTAGAAATCCATGCGTCCGGTGCCCCGCATGGAGATTAGGGGCGGTGCCCCTTATGGACCGGCCCCTGCTTTCTTTTACTTATTGGTTAACTTTTATATGATTACTAAAATTTATTAAATGATTTATTTTTTTAGCATTATTTATTATAATATCTAAAACCCACTGATTATGTTAAATTTATTTCAAGGGTTCATCCAGGGTAAAAAGGTTGAGAAAGGCCACCAAGTTTGGAAATGAGAAGTCTGCTTCTGAGAATACATAAAAAAAAAAAAATTATTTTTATCAAAATAAACCTCTATTTTTTCCTAAATAAGTGCTACTTTTAGTTCATCCCATTTGGAACTCTTGGAAATATAACAGCAATGTATTTTTAAAAGAAACTTCTATTTTTTTTTCCTAAATTATTGTCAGCCCCTGGGACTTAAACCAAAATACTTAAAGGTATTTGTCAAAAGAAGGCTTTATCCTTGTATAAAAAGTACAGAGTGGGTTTATGTTCTTGTAATATACCACATGCCTAACCAGTGTTGGTCATCTTACTTTAAAAAAGTAATTAGTTAAGTTACAAATTACTTCTCCCAAAAAGTAATTGCGTTAGTAACTCAGTTACTACATTGGAAAAGTAATTAGTTACTCAGCAAAGTAACTGACTTTTTTTTTAAAATATTCTATACGTGTAACTAAGGGGTGGGTCTAGTATTACTGTAAGCAAGGGGCGCATTTATTATTATTGTTATATATCGTGCAACTAAGGGGCGGGTCTAGTATTACTGTAACCAAGGGGTGCATTTATTATTATTGTTATGTATCGTGTAACCAAGGGGCTGCTCTATTATTACTCTAACCAAGGGGCAGATCTGTTATAGCGTGTAAGCAAGGGGCGGGTCTATTATTATTATATGGTGTAAGGGGCGGATGGCTACAGAAGAGGGCGAATGTTAAATTAATGGGCAGAGCTCAATATATAACAATAATAATAAATGCGACCCTTGGTTACAGTAATACTAGACCCGCCCCTTACTTACACGATAGACGCCCCTTGCAGAGTAGCACGAGCATCAGGAGCGTGCGGCATCGCCTCGTACATTACATGTTAACTGAGCCTGCGCGGTGTAGCGTGCACTCAGAGCTGTTTAGGTTCGGCAATTTTCGGAAGCTCCGTAGTCCTTCGTACTGCGCAAGCCCTGCACCTGCGCAGTACTGGGGGTCCTTATCCGGCGGGGGAACTTTTTCGGCAGGACACCGGAATTACACTACTGCCATCTAGTGGCGGTAGATGTAATTGGGGTAACTAAGCCAAAGTAATGGGAACTGAGTTACCATGAGGGGAAAAGTAATCAGTTAGATTACTCGTTACCCTCTAAAGTAACTGCGTTAGGTAACTCAGTTTATTTTAACTCAGTTACTTACATCACTGTGCCTAACACACACACTACCCTCATCCACCCACTCCTTCCTCACATAACACATGGAATGCAGCCTGTACATATATGCTGAGTCTTTCTTTGGAGGAAGTGTCATGTGCATCCCCCATGCTGACTAACTGCTGCAGGAGGCAGGCAAGCTGTTTCTCAAATCAAAAGGGTGCTAGGGTTTAAAACAAAAGCCCTCTGTGACAACAAACCTACACATGCTTCAAAAGTGCAGAAAGTTGCAAAGCTGCTTATTATCTATCAAACTTTATGTTAATGAGCTAGTTACATTCATTGTGAGTTGTGCAAATTGATTCTTTCAGTTGCAGTACTCATCACATATACATAATTGCTAGCAACCTAAAACAGGGCACTGCAACACAGCTAGTACTTCTACAGTAATATGCATGCCTTGCCTTGAGTTTTTTTGCCAGCCAGCACCACCTCGCTGGCATTGTTGCACAGCAACCCCTGCAAACATGACAGGGGCACAGACCGCACTTTACTCTGTGATTATTCCAGCAGTGCTTGCATTCAAGTGTGCTCTGTTGCTCTTGAAGTACAAAGTGCAAGTGCAAACTGTTAAGCTCCTCAATTTTGAAAATCTCATTGCCAGAAAAGATTGACAGGAGGATGAGATAAGGAGAATGAGAATGTCAGCAGAAGGTAGGAGAAGAGGAATAAAAATGGGAGGCCACACAGGAATGACAAGAGATGCTGAGATAAAATTGCATCAGGAGGTGGAAGGTATACAAAAAAGACAACAGAAGGTGGATAAACAGGAATGACACTGGGCACAACAGAAGGGGTCTTCTTGGTCAGATGACAGGCCTTGTGGGAAGTAGCCATGCTAGCTTTTAGCATCAACAAAATCACAGATTCAGAGATGCCCATCCTCCACTTCAACAGTCATGTTGTTTAGACCAGCAACAGGAAGTGCCTTGCAGGTCTGCTGGATGCTGGTACAGGGGAAGGGGAGTAACTGGTTGGGCCCATGAGATCTGAACCCCCTCCATAGACAATGACAGGCACAAGACCAGTCACTGGAGCAGCTAATGTGATGGCCTAATACATGATCAATATTCTGGTAAGCAGGAAGGTGCATAGTAAGTGGAGCTGCAGGCAGGCGAGCAGAAGAGATTCAGGAAGTCATGTCTGGCTTGAGGTCAAGCAGATCAGGTACTGAATTGATAGCAGATGCAAAGTCAGGTTCCAAGCGGATTGGTATCGGATGAGCAGATCTAGAGCAAGAGAAAAAGGCAGAAGAGGGGTCATGGTGCAAGCCAAGGGCATGTTCATGCACACAGTTGCACACTTTTTTATGTACATGTTTGTGCACCAGCAAACCTGCTCATATAGAAGCACTATCTTCCATACTGATATGACCTTTTTGACATTATCCTCTATTTAGGGGCAACCTCTGGGTGCCCGACTGAGCCAACTTCTCTGTGTGAGCCTAGCCAAACGCCTGTACTATTTGTTCTGTGTGGATATTGCATTCTGGTTCCCACAAATCCTCTTTAGGCCCAAACCCTTTCCATTCAATCAAGTACTGAACCTGATTTCTCCTTTTTTTGCAGTCTAGAACGGGTTTGATTTATGCCATGTACATACGAGCGGAATTTCCTTTGGAAAAATCTTGGATGTTTTTTCCGACGGAATTCCGCTCAAGCTTGGCTTGCATACACACGGTCACACAAAAGTTTGCTGAACTTTCGACCATCAAGAACGCGGTGGCGTACAACACTATGACAACCCGAAAAAATTAAGTTCAATGCTTCTGAGCATGTGTCAAATTGTTTCCGAGCATGCGTAGGAATTTTACGTGTCGGAATTGGTACAGACGATCGGAATTTAGAAACTTTTTCTGACCGCAAAATTGAAAACATGCTCTCAATCTTTTGCTGGCTGGAATTCCACCAACAAAAGTCTGATGGAGCATACACACGGTTGCATTTTCGGACCAAAAGCTCTCGTCTGACTTTTGCTGGTGGAATTTCCGCTCGTGTGTACGGGGCATTACACATCGAATGCAGTAAGATAAAAAAAAACTTTTGACTTTACAACCCCTTTAAGAAGTTTGCAAATACCACAAACCACTGGATCCCCTTCTTTTCAGTCAGAGTTGGCCATTCCAGAATGATTGTGACCTTCTGAGGATCCATTTCAATACCCCTTGTAGAAATAATCAGTCTCAGAAATTGAATACTTTGTTGCTCAATTTTCACATTTTCAGGTTTAGCGTATAATCCATGTTGTCTGAGTTGACTAAAAATATAAGGAGGCAGAGAAAACCGGGATATCATCCAAATATACAATGAATAAAATATCGAGAAAGTCTCTGAAAATACAGAAATCCCCACAATGCACCACAAGTTCCAGCTTCAAATCAATAGCACCAAAAGGTAAAGAAAAAAAAGAACCTCGTGCAGGGAAATTGGAGACGGTATGTTTTTCAAGGACAACCCCTTCTTCCTCAAACCTCTGAACCTTCTTAAAGCTTCTTCGGGAAAGAAGGGATAGTCCTTCCAAACGTTTCTGCCCATTATTCCCTCCACCTAAAGGTTACCACGAGGCAACAATTAGCGGCTGACAACACTGTCGATTGGCAGTTTTTTTGACAGCTTTCAGAGCAAGATCCCTGTATGTCGGCTATGAGATCGGGAGCTGACGCTACTTCAGCTTAGCCATGTGTCTATAAGTAAACGCTACTGAACCTCTGAAGGTACGCTGTGGTATCTGGCACGAAGCTGTCAGTAGCAGATCCTTTATGTCCTGTAAGTTGCAAGGTGGGTCCTTCATTAGCTTGATTATCCAGCACATCCCACAAATTGGCTTAAGATGTCAAGATTTTGGAGGTCAGGTCAACACCTCAAACTATTTGTTGTGTTCCTCAAACCATTCTTGAATTCATCAGACCAGGCCACCTTCTTCAATTGCACCATGGTCCAGTTCTGATGCTCACATGCCCATTGTAGGTGCTTTTGGCTGTGGACAGGGGTAAGCATGGGCGCTGTCTGTGACCTGTCTGTGACTGCACAGCCCCATGTGTAAAGGACTGTTGTAAAGGACTGTAAAGCAGTGCTGACTGCAGGTGTATAGCTTATGGACATATGCAGCCTCAGCTGATTCCTGGTCGAAAGAGTAACCAACAGGGGGTTGAGAGCTGTATATACGGTCTGGAGCATGGAATAGCAGGGCCCTTTGCATGTTGGAATGTGACTCAGCCCGGAAGTGCTGTTAAACCTTCCAAGGCCTTTGATAGTCAAAAAGAGGTTCTGGCTCAGGAGGATGCTGAAGGATCACCCACAAGATGCAGGAACAGCAACAATCGGAGAGAATCTGGTTGGGAGGTTTATGGTGCTATGTCATACCTTCAAACTTTCTGAGATGGAAATGAGGGACACCTATTAGCAAAAATATGTGCATAGAACGCCCCCCTTAAAGGAGAATTGTACAAAAAAAATGATTGATTAAACCCACAAGTGCTTTTTTTTACCACTACTATTCCTTTAAATGGGCTTTTGGAATTTACAATTGCAGCAATTTTTTTTTTTAACAAATGCAATTGCAGCAATTTAGAAATCGGATTAAAGGTTTAGCCCTGTAAAACACTTTTTGGTAGATAAGTAGTGCATTTTATATACAGCTATATACGTAGATCAGACTAAAATGAGGGACAAATGAGGATGAAAGAGGGACTTTGTTTTTTTCCAAATGAGGGACAGCCCCTAGAAATCAGGGACAGTTGGGAGCTATGCTATGTCAGCTGATACTAGAAGGAGGCTTCCAAGTAGCCAGTGACACAGTGAGTTACATAGTTACATAGTTAGCTAGGCCGAAAAAAGACACAAGTCCATCCAGTTCAACCATTAAAAAAAAGAAATAATAAATAAAAATAAAATATATCGTACAATCCAATAAACCCCATATTATACCCACAGTTAATCCAGAGGAAGGCAAACAAAACCCCAAAAGAGCATGCTCCAATCTGCTACAGCAGGGGAAAAAAAATCCCTTCCTGATCCCCCTAGAGGCAATCGGGTTTTCCCTGGATCAACTTTACCTATAAATGTCAGTACCCAGTTATATTATAGTTATGTACATTTTGGAAAGTATCCAGGCCTTTCTTAAAGCAATCTACTGAGTTAGCCAGAACCACCTCTGGAGGGAGTCTATTCCATATTTTCACAGCTCTTACTGTGAAGAAACCTTTCCGTATTTGGAGATGAAATCTCTTTTCCTCTAGACGTAAAGAGTGCCCCCTTGTCCTCTGTGTTGACCGTAAAGTGAATAACTCAACACCAAGTTCACTATATGGACCCCTTATATATTTGTACATGTTGATCATATCCCCCCTTATTCTTCTCTTCTCAAGGGTGAATAAATTCAGTTCCTCTAATCTTTCCTCATAGCTGAGCTCCTCCATGCCTCTTATCAGTTTGGTTGCCCTTCTCTGCACTTTCTCCAATTCCCCGATATCCTTTTTGAGAACTGGTGCCCAAAACTGAACTGCATATTCCAGATGAGGTCTTACTAATGATTTGAACAGGGGCACAATGATATCTCTCTCTGTGGAGTCCATACCTCTCTTAATACAAGAAAGGACTTTGCTTGCTTTGGAAACCGCAGCTTGACATTGCATGTTATTATTGAGCTTATGATCTACCAAAACCCCCAGATCCTGTAAGGACGTTATCCCACTGCATAGCTTGGTGTCATTTGCAAAGACAGAAATGTTACTTTTGATCCCAGACCCAATATCATTTATAAAGATATTAAAAAGTAAGGGTCCCAGCACTGAACCTTGGGGTACACCACTGATAACCTTAGACCATTCACAGTAAGAATCATTAACCACGACTCTCTGAATTCTGTCTTTTAGCCAGTTTTCTATCCATTTACAAACCAATATTTCCAAGCCTGTAGACCTTACCTTACACATGAGCCGTGTGTGGGGAACTGTATCGAACGCTTTTGCAAAATCCAAGTATACCACGTCCACAGCCACGCCTCTGTCCAAGGTTTTACTTACCTCTTCATAAAAAGAAATCAGGTTTGTCTGACAACTTCTGTCTTTCATGAACCCATGCTGTCTGTTGCTTAACCACTTTAAGACCAGCCTCGTTTTGGATTTTAGGTGTTTACATGTTTAAAACAGTTTTTTTTTGCTAGAAAAAAACATAGAACCCCCAAACATTATATATTGTTTTTTTTCTAACACCCTAGAGAATAAAATGGCGGTCGTTGCAATACTTTTTTTCACACCGTATTTGCACAGCGGTCTTGCAAGCGCACTTTTTTTGGAAAAAATTCACTTTTTTGAATAAAAAAATAAGATAACAGTAAAGTTAGTCCAAATTTTTTTATATATTGTGAAAGATAATGTTACGCAGAGTAAATTGATACCTAACATGTCACGCTTCAAAATTGCGCCCGCTCGAGGAAGGGCATCAAACTTTTACCCTCAAAAATCTCCATAGGCGACGTTTAAAAAATTCTACAGGTTGCATATTTTACGTTACAGAGAAGGTCTACGGCTATAATTATTGCTCTCGCTCTACCGATCGCGGCGATGCCTCACATGTGTGGTTTGACCACCGTTTTCATATGCGGGCGCTACTCACGTATGCGTTCGCTTCTGCGCACAAGTTCGTCGGGACGGGGCGCTTTAAAAAAATTTTTTTTTTTTTCTTATTTATTTTTCTTGATTTTATTTATTTTTTACACTGTTTTTTAAAAAAAATTTAATTGGCTCACTTTTATTCCTATTACAAGGAATGTAAACATTCCTTGTAATAGAAAAAAGCATGACAGGTCCTCTTAAATATGAGATCTGGGGTCAAAAAGTCCTCAGATCTCATATTTGGACTTCAATGAAAAAAAAAAAAAAAAAAAAATGTCATTTAAAAAAATGACATTTGAAAATTCCTCTTTAAGAGGTATGGGCGGAAGTGACGTTTTTGACGTCGCTTCCGCCCTCCTATGGTATAGAGATGAGTGGCGGCCATCTTAGCGTCACTCATCTCTATGCACAGAAGGGGAAAGGACCCGATCGCCTCTGCCGCTGCCGACGGTTCCGTTAAGCGGCGGAAGGCGCGGGAGAGCGGCGGGAGGGGGGGCACCTCTCCCGCCGCCGAGAGCGGTGATCTCGCGGCGAATCCGCCGCGATGACCACCATTATCGGACAGCCGACCGGCACCTGAAGAGATGGATACCTCGGTTGTGGCAGCAGCTGCTGCCGTTACCGAGATATCCCTCTTCAAAAAAGGGACGTACATCGTCGTGCGCCGGTCGGAAAGTGGTTAAAATGTTTTTTTTCCAGCAAGAACTCCTCTATGTGGTCTTTTATTAATCTCTCCAGTATCTTCCCAACTATAGAAGTTAAACTAACAGGTCTATAGTTACATGGTAAAGACTT
This sequence comes from Lithobates sylvaticus, assembly GCA_028564925.1. Taxonomy (NCBI): domain Eukaryota; kingdom Metazoa; phylum Chordata; class Amphibia; order Anura; family Ranidae; genus Lithobates; species Lithobates sylvaticus. The sequence continues at coordinate 201,108,910 of CM053031.1, forward strand.
TGTTCCCTTTTTAAATATAGGCACCATGTTCGCCCTGCGCCAATCCAGTGGTACTATTCCCGTCATTAATGAGTCCCTAAAAATTAAGTACAATGGCTTTTAAATTCATAGTTTCATAGTTAGTAAGGTTGAATAAAGACATCAGTCCATCCAGTTCAACCTGAGCGAGTGTCTACAATTGTCCCCATCCCTGTACATTGCACACTCACATCAGTCCCTACCCTCAAGGAGCCCACAATCTAAGGTCCCCATTCATATACTAGGGCCAATTTTTTTTTTTTTTGGACAGAAGCCAATTAACCTACCTGCATGTCTTTGGATTGTGGGAGGAAACCGGAGTACCCGGAGGAAACCCACGCAGGCACAGGGAGAACATGCAAACTCCAGGCAGGAAGTGTCGTGGTTGGGATTCGAACCAGCGACCCTTCTTACTGCTAGGTGAGAGTGCTAACCACTACACCACTGTAGTAAGCTCAATTCTTTTAAGATCCGTGGGTGGATGCCATCTGGTCCAGGTGCTTTATCCACCTTTATTCTGTCTAAATATTTCTGGACCATATCACTTTTGAGCCATTGTGGATCATTCGGGGCTGTGTAAATACCACCCCCATTATGGACATGAGCTCCCCCATGCTCCTTTGTATACACAGAGCTGAAGAAAGTATTTAATAAATTAGCCTTCTCTTTGTCCCCTGTCACCCACTCTAGATTATTTTGTAAAGGGCCTACATGCTCAGACCTGACCTTTTTACTATTAATATATTTGAAGAATTTTTTGGGGTTGTCCTACTATCTTTTGCAATCTGTCGTTCGTTTTGAATTTTTGCATCCTTGATTTCCTTTTTACATATTCTGTTAAATTCTTTGTAACATTTAAACAACACTAGTGTTCCTTCACTTTTATATTTTTTAAAAGCTCTTTTCTTATTGTTCATAGCTTTTTTAACTTTGACCGTGAGCCACATAGGTTTTATTTTAAGCCTTTTAAACTTATTGCCCATGGGAATATACTTTGCAGTGAGGTCCCAGACAGTCTTTTTGAAGAATTCCCATTTCTGTTCTGTGCTCATTGATGCCAATATTCCCTCCCAGTCCAAGTCCTGGAGAGCAGCCCTCATCCTTGGAAAATTTGCTCTCTTGAAGTTGAGCGTTTTTATCTTTCCTGTATGTATTTCTTGCTTACAGCTAACATCAAATGAAATCATGTTATGATCACTGTTACCCAGGTGTCCCTTTATCTGAACATTAGTAATAAGCTCTGCATGGTTTGAGATTACCAGATCCAGCAGAGCATAATTCCTAGTTGGGGCCTCGATAAACTGGACCATAAAATTGTCCTGTAAATTTTTGCCCTTTAACTGTCCCAGCAGTGCCATTACTCCAGTCAATTTCTGGGTAGTTAAAATCCTCCATTATTATCACCGTCCCAGCCCTTGCAGCCTCTTCCATCCGTGCAAGGAGCTGAGTCCCCACCTTCTCGTGAACATTGGGTGGTCTATAACAAACCCCAATGATTAACTTAGAACTACGCACATCTATATGCAGTTCCACCCATAATGCTTCAGACTCATCACACTCTCCATCAACCAGGTCCTCTTTCACGCTCTTTCAGTAGAACGGAAAGAAATCCTGGGGGAGAGACTGTTGCCTTTGTGCTCCCTTTTTGTTGGAATGTTCAAGACCTGCTGGCCAGGGTTGTTTCCACTGTGGTATTCCCCCTGTACTGAACTGTTCAAATTTTTTTAATATAGAAGACAATTCTACAAAAGTTAACTGTTTGCTAGATAGTGTCCTCAATCAAGTTTGTTGGGTTCTGTGTATCCCAAGGCCCACCCTAATCCCTATCCTAGTTCTACAAACAATAAAAAACACAAAAATACACCATCTGCCTGCTTACTGTGTAAAATACTAAGAGAAATTCTGTGCACCAGGATGAAAATACTTTGTGACGCGCTGCTTTGCACTAAATTAGGATCAGAGCCTTCGTTAAACAGCAGGACCAGGTTGAAGGCATACGCTACACTAGAATGAATTTTTTCAGCAATTTTCAGACTACACAGCCCAGACTTCACTTCCCATATACATCAATAAGCCTTGGCCGACCATTTATTGTTCCGGGTTTTTCTTACTTGGACCACTTTTGGTAGGTCCTGATCATTGCACACCAGAAACATCCCACAAGAGCTGCAGTTTTGGGAGTATCTCTGGCCCAGTCGTTTAACCATTACAATTTGGCCCTTGTCAAAGCCACTCAAATCCTTAGGCATACATGAGTAGTTTTATTCCTTTACCCTCCTGCTAAGCCACTGTATTCTGACAGTAGGGCTATAGCCGGCCGGGCTTATCAAGAGACAATTTTTCAACAGGCTGGTTGTACATAGAGTTGAGCCAAACATCCCCCGGTTTGGTTCGCACCAGAACTCCCGAACATGGAAAAAGTTCAGACATGAACGGCAAATCCTATTAAAGTCTATGGCACCCGAACTTGAAATATCAAAAGTCCCCATTTTGAAGGCTTATATGCAAGTTATTGGACATAAATATGGGTATGGGGGGCTGGGTACTGCCTTGGGGACATGTATCAAGGCAACACAAACCACTTTCCCACTGCCTAACTGTAAATGTACATCATTACTTTGAGGATAAATACCAGGGTTATGACTGCAGCTAGATGCCATAACCCCAGTATTTTTTTTCCTCAGGCGGTCAGCTTTCCCAAAAAAGTGATCGAAATCGTGGATTTGCAGCGAGATCACTTTAAAATGACAGCTTCCTGGGTTAACGTTACCGATCGGTAGCTCTGGGAACCATCCGGCGTCAGCAGGGTTTTCCCATAGAGATAAGTGATGGCCATTGCTCATCTATATACCCTTGGAGGACCGGAGCGATGTTGATGTCATTTCTGGTTCTTGGGCCATTTAAACATGATTTTTTTTTAGACCCCAGATCTCTCCATAAAGAGGACCTGTCATGCTGTATTGTTATCGCAAGGGATGTGTTACATTCCTTGTGATAGCAATAAAAGCGATCATTAAACTTTTTTTACAGTGTATTAAAAATTTAAAAAAATATAAGATTTTTTTTTTAAAGTGCCCCCATTCATGCAGTAGTGAACGCAGTAGTGAACGCATACGAAGGTCACGCCCACATACTGTATGTAAAAGTTGTTTACACCACACATGAGAGCAATAATTCTAGCACTCCTCTGTAACTCTGAACTGGTAACCTGCAGACATTTTTAAAACGCCCCCTGTGGAGATTTTTAAGTAGCGTAGTTTGGTGCCGTTCCATGAGCACGTGCAATTTTAAACTATGACATAATGGATATCTATTTACTCAGCGTCACATCATCTTTCATAGTATACAAAAATATTGGCGTATATATTATGTTTTTTTTTTTTTTAGTTCTCAAGTGTATTTTTGTCAAAAAACATTGCTTTGAAAAACCGTTGTGCAAAAACCGTGTGACATAAACATTTTTAACAGCCACCATTTTATTCTCTAGGGTCTATGCTAAAAAAATATAGAATGTTTAGGGGTTTTAAGTAATCGTCTAGCAAAAAATACTGATTTTAATGTGTAAGAAACAAATGTCAGAAAAAGGCCCCTCAGCAAGTGGTTAAAAAATATTGTTTTGGATCGGAAGAATTTCCCCCTTAATGACCAGGCCATTTTTTGCGATACGGCACTGCGTCGCTTTAACTGACAATTGTGCGGGCGTGCAACGCTGTACCCAAACAAAATTGACGTCAAATCAAGCTTTTTTTTGTAGTATTTGATCACCTCTGCGGTTTTTATTTTTTGGGCTATAAACAAAAAAAGAGCGACAATTTTGAAAAGAAAAAACAATATTTTATACTATTTGCTATAATAAATATCCCAAAAAATAAATGTAAAAATGTTTATTTCTTCATCAGTTAAGGCCGATATATATTCTACATATTTTTGGTAAAAAAAAAATTGTAATAAGTGTATATTGATTGGTTTGCGCAAAAGATCTAGCGTCTACAAAATAGGGAATAGATTTATGACATTTTTTACTAGTAATCGTGGCAATATGCGATTTTTTAGCGGGACTGCGACATTGCGGCAGACAGATCGGGCACTTTTGACACATTTTTGGGACCACTGACATTTATACAGCTATCAGTGCTATAAAAATGCACTGATTACTGTGTAAATGTCACTGGTAAGGAAGGGGTTAACACTAGGGGGCGATCAAGGGGTTAAATGTGTTCCCTGCTAGGTGTTTCTAACTGTATGGGGATGTGACTGGCTCTCGTGCCCACGATCATGCTTTGCCGGGGGACATCGTAGCCGTCCACCGTACAGCGGGCGCGCGTGCCTGCTAGAGCTGTTTAAAGGGTCGACGTACAGCTACGGCGATTCGCGGGAATGTGCCGACCTGCCGCAGTATAGATGAAAGGTTTAGCACTGAAAAACACTTTTTGATAGCTAAATACTGCATTTTATATACAGCTACCTATAAAGATCATATAGAGCAAAATGAGGAGGAAAGAGGGACATTCCCTCAAAATCAGGGACAGTTGGGAACTATGAACATGTTCATTTGCTAGCTAATATATCCCACTGACTTTCAGATGGCATTGTATCGAGCTAATCAATATTATTTACCTTAAAGGTAGATTTAGACAGGTGTCTAAATCTCCCTTGCCCTTAAAGCCCAATCCACATTCAGCTTGTGCTCCAGAGGCTACTGACAGCTGGTGAGGGAGCAATGCAATGCCTCCCCACCCCCTGATTTATTCCCATTTCCACTGACAAACGCTTAAAACAGGTTACGGGGCTCACCCATTTATTTGGATGTGTAGCGTTTGTCATACCCCCTCACACCGGCTGATCGCTACATGCATAGTTGCCAACATTGTCAAAAAATGTCTAGGGACACTTTTTTGTCTGTAGGCAGAGTATTCTTTTAATTTAGGGCGGGGCATTCATTCGTAGGCGTGACCTAGATAGAGTGGGAAAATGCAGTGAATGTAGCTTGCCCTAATGAAAAATGGGCATGGTTAAAACTATGTTAGATATCGGGCGTGGCTTAAAGGGGGTGTGATTACATAGAGATGAAAGAGGGATGGAGGGAGAAGGAAGAGAGAGATGGAGGGAGAGAAAGAAAGGGGAAAAAAGATAAGGAGGGAAAGAGAGAGAAGGAAAGAATGAAAGAGGGATGGAGGGACAGCAGGCACAGATCCTACACCACAATAGCAATATGTGTATGCCAGAAAGTTTAAGAATCAGCAGATAAAGATACTCCAAACACCATCCCCCAGGCAGATCCTATCAAACAGATACAAGAAATTGTCAGAGACTGTGTGGACATGATGCAGGAGATCAATGCATCAATGCAGCCTTATCAGTGCCCATCAAATGCAGCCTCACCAGTGCCCATCAAATGCAGCCTTGCTGTGCCCATCAATGCAGACTCACCAGTGCCCATCGATGCAGACTCACCGTGTCCATCGATGCAGATTCATCATTACCATTGATGCAGGCTCACCGTGCCCATCGATGCAGACTCACCTGTGCCCATCGATGCAGACTCACCTGTGCCCATCGATGCAGACTCACCTGTGCTCATCAATACAGACTCACCTGTGCCCATCAATGCAGCCTCACCTGTGCCCATCAATGCAGCCTCACAGTGCCCATCAATACAGCCTCACTGTGCACATCAATGTAGACTCACCTGTGCCCATCAATGCAGACTCACCGTGCCCATCAATGCAAACTCACTGTGCCCATCAATGCAGGCTTACCTGTGCCCATCAATACAGCCTCACATGTGCCCACCAATGCAGCCTCACCTGTGCCCATCAAGGCAGCCTCACCTGTGCCCATCAAGGCAGCCTCACTGTGCCCATCAATACAGACTCACCTGTGCCCATCAATGCAGACTCACCATGCCCATAAATGCAGCCTCACCTGTGCCCATCAATGCAGACTCACCGTGCCCATCAATGCAGACTCACCTGCGCCCACCAATGCACTCACCTGTGCCCATCAATGCATCACTGTGCCCATCAATGCAGCCTCACCTGTGCCCATCAATGCAGGCTCACCATTCCCATCAATGCAGACTCACCTGCGCCCACCAATGCACTCACCTGTGCCCATCAATGCAGCCTAACTGTGCCCACCAATGCAGCCTCACTGTGCCCATCAATGCAGACTCACCGTGCCCATCAGTGTAGACTCAGTGTGCCCATCAATGCAGCCTCACTGTGCCCATAGATTCAGACTCATCTGTGCCCATCAATGCAGACTCACCATGCCCATCAATGCAGCCTCACCTGTGCCCATCAATGCAGACTCACCTTGCCCATCAATGCAGACTCACCTGCGCCCACCAATGCACTCACCTGTGCCCATCAATGCATTACTGTGTCCATCAATGCAGACTCAGTGTGCCCATCAATGCAGACTCACCTGTGCCCATCAATGCAGACTCACCATGCCCATCAATGCAGACTCACCTGCGCCCACCAATGCACTCACCTGTGCCCATCAATGCAGCCTCACTGTGCCCATCAATGCAGCCTCACTTTGCCCATCAATGCAGACTCACCGTGCCCATCAGTGGAGACTCAGTGTGCCCATCAATGCAGCCTCACTGTGCCCATCGATTCAGACTCACCTGTGCCCATCAATGCAGACTCACCATGCCCATCAGTGCAGACTCACCGTGCCCATCAGTGCAGACTCAATGCAGCTTGCTGTGCCCATCAATGAAGACTCACCGTGCCCGAATCACATAGAGTGGCAATCTCCTGCTGTGTCAAGGAGTTGGATTTGAATTGCCCAGGCAGCCACTGTAACAAAGTCCTGCCTACTAGACTGGCTCCTATGATAGACATCACACTGATTACATTTCCCAGGATTGGATCATTGTGCCATCTATCACAAGAGGGGGTCTAGAACATTTGAGATCTAAGCTCAGTATAACAGCGGGAGATCGCCAATCTGCATGACACACACCAGGAGAGGAGGGAGGGGTGGACAGCGGCGCGCCAATGTATGGCACCCGGGGCAGACCATCCCCTGTTGGTATGCTTCAGCACCCCCCTCTGCCTTAGCTTGCGGCGCCAAGATCAGCCTTGCCCGGGACATTGATTGTTTTTTGGGATTCTCACCAGGACATCAGTCAGTTTCCCGTGAATGTCCCAGGAAATCCGTGACTGTTAGCAACAACGTACATGTCGGGTGAGCTTTGCTTAGGGTTGCCACCTCATCCCTTTAAACCCGAACACATATGAATTAGACCCCTTTCACACTGGAGGCGTTTTTTCTAAAAATAGCGCCTGTAAAATGCCTCATCTGCAATCCCAGTGTGAAATCCCGAGTGCTTTCACACTGGGGTGCTGGCAGGACGTAGAAAAAAAAAGTCCTGCAAGCAGCTTCTTTGAGACGCTTTAAGAGCAGCGTATACAGTGTATACATCACTCCTAAAGCGCCCCTGCCCATTGAAATCATTGAATAACCCTTAATTCGGTCGCTAGCGGGTGTTGAAAGTCCCCCTGCTAGCGGCCGCAAAACTACGGTAAAGCGCCGCTAAAACTAGTGGCGCTTTACCGCTGATGCCCTTGGGCTGTCAGTAATAAAGGACCGTTACACAGGTTCTGAGGCTAATTTAATGCAGATAAGGCACCAAGTGAGTTTAATTACCACCTTAATCAGCCACAGAACCTGTGTAATTAATACATGTTTGGGTTTGGATGAGTTGACAACCCCAACTTTGCTGCAGGCGTGAAACTAGGGTTGCCACCTGTCCAGAATTCACCCGGACAGTTTGGGTTTGGATTCATGTGTCTGAAACCCGGAAACATTATTTAGACTGGACTAAGGCTTTCCAGCAGAGTTGCTGGCAGCGGTTGTCTCAGCTGAGAGTATCTGTTACACACTTTTACACTGCCCAAAGCCAGCACTAACAAACCACCCCCCCCAAACACATACAGATGGGAGAGGAGAGAGGGCTTGATCTGCACCTCTTCCCCCCCCCCCCCCACCCCTACCAATCTGTGTCTGCCCACACTCTAATCCCCGGCACTGGGCCTCAGAAAAGGAAAGTGGGAGCCGGAAATTTGAAGTCCAGCAGCCTCAGATACATCTGGATGAGAGGTGCTGACTGCCAAGGGGTGAGTGAGCGCATCATCCATCCCTGTCTGTGACTGAAGTCTCCCCCCTCCTGCCTCTGAGTAACTACACTAAGGCAAATCAGGTTTCTCAGAGCACCCCTTACATCAGAGTTCCCCTTTACACCAGAGGCCACAGTGTTTCCCCTTACATCAGAGGCCTCTCCGTACATCAGAGTCCCCCCTTAAATCAAGATTCCCAGAGCATCCCTTATGTTAGAGGCCCCATAAGGGTCTGCAGAGTCCCCCCTTACAGTGAAAGGCAACTCTGCGAGTTCAGATGTAGAAAGGGATGCTCTGGGAACCTTGATTTAAGGGGGAACTCTGATGTTCCCTTTACATCTGTGGATTCAGGTGTAAAGGGAGACTGACTCTTGTTATTTTCATATGATTAGAAATGTTATTTAGTAGCCAAATATATGTATAGTTTATACTAAAAATGCAACGCAAACGTGTTCGGTTTGACTTGAAGAAAAGGTGGCAACCCTACGTGAAGCATCGCAGCTGCGGCATGTAGACACCCCTATCCACTGTTGGAGGGGGCAAAATGCATCTCATCCACACATTTTTGCGGTCACCAACATCAAATCTAAAGAAAGCCTGTCAGTATCTATAAAGTTATTGCTGATAGGTGTAAAATATCCCCAGGCTGACATCAATCCGAACATACAGTGCCTGAAAATGAGGAGCACTTTTAAACATTCGCAATGCAGATATAGTGGAATCTTTTCTAATAAAAACGATTTCCTTTGCGTCTGCAGTCACTGCATTCATGTACCTATGAAATAGTTCATCGTATGAAACATAAACGAATAACGTCCGTTATATGTGGTGAAGTAAACGAAAGTGAAAGCTCGCGGCATCCCCAACTCTGTGACGTCACGGGTGTACTGAGGCGGGAGAACGAGCGAGCGAGCTTGAAGGAAATAAAACGTTCGTACAAATAGAGCAGCGGGAGTTAAATAAAATATCAATGTTAACAAACACAGATAGTACTCTGCAACCGCGAGGTTTAACTTGTTTCCTGCCGCGAGTTATCCTACACGGCAATTCGTGCTATGACTGCATCGGGAAAAAAAGATGAATATCTAAATAAATACCAACAAATGCGGTACACTGAAGGCAGTGATCACATGTTCAGAAAAGGTAAGGAGCGTATACTTCCAAACTAGACGCAGGCGCGGTGGCCAAGTGGTAAGGCGTCGGTCTCGTAAACCGAAGATCACGGGTTCGAACCCCGTCCGTGCCTACAAACTTTTTATTTCCTATCATTGAAGCAAAACGTATTTTTTACTAATCTAATCTTTCAACATAACTTTTGAAGTCTAGTTATAAAGTAGTCCGCAGCAGAATCCAAGGCAAGTACAGCAATGTAGATCATGTATTACATTTGTAGAATGCATTGGAATTCATTTTTTTTTTTTTTTAACTGTGGGGGAAATTCAATAAAGCTTTTCAATTTAACCACTTCAATACCGGACACTTTCACCCCCTTACTGCCCAGGCCGATTTTCAGCGTTTAGCGCTGTCGCACTTTGCATGACATTTGCGCGGCCATGCAACGCTGTACTAAAGTTAACCACTTCAGCCCCCCTTCACGACCAGGCCGTTTGTTTGCGATAAGGCACTATGTTATTTTAACTGACAATTGTACCCAAATCTACGTCCCTTTTTTCACATAAATAGAGCGTTCTTTTGGTGGTATTTGATCACTTCTGCGTTTTTAATCCTTTGCGCTATAAACAAAAAAAGATCGTCAATTTTGGGGAAAAAAAAAAAACAATATTTTTTACTTTCTGCTATAAATCATACCCAATAAAAAATATATAAAATCGAAATTTCTTCACCAATTTAGGTCAATTTGTATTCTTGGTAAAAAAAAATCACAATAAGCGTATAATGATTGGTTTGCGCAAAAGTTATAGCTACAAACTATGGGATTTTTTTTGGAATTCGTATTTATTTATTTTTTTACTAGTAATGTCGGTGATCAGCAACTTATAGCGGGACTGCGGTGGACAAATAGGGCACCTAACTGACATTTTTTGAGGACCAGTGAAACTAATACAATAATCAGTGCTAAAAAAATATGCACTGTCACTGTACTGACTGGCAGGGAAGGGGTTAACATCAGGCATATCTCCCAACTTTTTGAGATGGGAATGAGGGACACCTATCAGCTAAAGTATGTAGGCATAGGACACACCCTTTGCCACGCCCCCTTAAAGGAGAATTGTACAAAAAAAACAAGATTGGTTAAACCAAAAGGTGCTTTTTTTACCGCTACTATTCCTTTATATTGGCTTTTGAAATTTACAAATGCAGCAATTTAGAAATCAGATAAAAGGTTTAGCGCTGGAAAACACTTTTTGATAGATAAAAAGTGCATTTTATATACATCTATATAGATCAGACCAAAATGAGGGACAATGAGGAGGACAGAGGGACATTGCTCCAAAGGTCCAGCTATGCATCATGGGCAATCAAAGGGTTAAATGTGTTCTTAGTGCTTGCTAACTGTGTGTGTGTTTGGGCATGGTGGGGGCAGGGGGTGCTATTACTGTGGTAAGGCAGAGATCCGTGTTCCGTGCTTATCAGAAACACAGGATCAGAGCCTTCTCTTGTCATAGAACGGCAATCTGCCTTGTTTACATAGGCAGAGCGTCGTTCTGCCTGTTTCCCGGATGATCAGTAGGACCTGCTAATTGTTTCCCGCTGCGTCCAATCACAGTGGGTCGCTGGCAGACCCAGAAGTGCAGAATCACGTACAGGTACATGATTCTGCTCAGAGCAGCCACCCTGTCACAGTAAATGGGCATGGGGCGGTTGGCATCTGGTTAAACTAAAGTTTTATCATTTTCTTTTTTAAAGAAATATAGATTTCTTTTGGTGGTATTTAATCACCACTGGGTTTTTTATTTTTTGCTAAACCCAAAAAAAAAAAAAAAAGACCAAAGAAAAAAAAAAAGTTCCTAATTTCTGAAGATTCAGCCCGTTCTGAAGGACATCATATGACATCCTTTCAGAATGGTAAAGCCACCGCTCCGGCCATCATTCTGCTATAAGATGGGCAGGAAGGTGTTATTGTGTGATGAAGAGGGACTTCAGTGTGAAATCCCTCTTCAGACAGGCATGAGGGAGGCAGCATATCATCTCCTGAGCACCTACTAACTATGGGCCAGCCCTGCTGACAAAGCAATCCACCGCAGATCATGAGACAGCAGTCCTGCCCATGTGAAGGGTCCTTTAGGGCTCATGTTGATGGGTGCTGTTGACCAGCATTCAGCTGCATCCTGTCATTGATTTGTACAGGTGGGCGTATGTAAACACCTGTCACTCCTGGGCACAGAGACATAGTGTACTTGTTTTTCTTGGTGTATGGCTTTTTGCGTCTGAGTGAATTAGCCCTTAGGGCAGATGTAACAACATATTTGGCGACCCACCGCAGTTTGCGTCGCCGCCATCTTGCTACACCCCACACCCGTCCACAGTAAGGATACACTAAGAAGGGGAAAACCCACCGGAGTTTTAATCTGCGGCTAGCTATTCCCGGAACAGGGTCCAGATACCTGGATTATACAGGTATCTGCACCCCCTCCCCCTGAAAGGTGTCAATTGTGGCACTGGAGGGGGGGAGGAATCCGATGAGCGGAAGTTCCACTTTAGGGTGGAACTCCGCTTTAACTATAGGTTATTGTCAGTGGAGGAAGATTACTTCCTCTTTAAGGGGGAGCCTTTGCCACCTCATCCCTTTAAAACCGAACACATATTAATTACACAATTTATGTGGTTGATTAAGATGGTAATAAAACTCACTTGGTGCCTTATGTGCATTAAATTAGCCTCAGAACCTGTGTAATTCATAGGTAATTCATGAAAATGTGAAAGAAGTCCCCTGAGTGATAGGAGCAGCACCAGCACGCCGGGGAATGCGCCGGCGACATCTGGTGCAGCCTGTGGGGTGTGTAGTGAGCTCTGTGTATAATTTTGTATTGGGCCAGTTTGTCCCTGGCTGAGACCAGAGGGGAGAATGGAAAATCCCATATCTCCCTCCAATCATCTTCATCCAGCTCTGGTATGTACTCCACCCATTTACTGCGGAGGGAGGACAGCTTGGGGATGGCAGCAACCAGCAGGGACCCGTAAATCTGAGACGTGGGTTTCTCCAAGTCTTTCACTCGAAGGGTGGATTCGAGCTCCGAATATTCCAGTATAGTTGGTTGACCTAAGAACTGACACCTATAAGCATGTGCGATTTGAAGATACCTGAAATGGGCCGTGCAGGTACATTAAATTAGGTACACAATACATAAAAGGGAGTGAGCTCCCCGTTTGTGATAACATGCTCAAGAGTTAGTATTTTGTATTTGGCCCAGGCCTGTGGATGGTACTGAACTTTGATAGGTTATGATTCAGCCACAGGGGGGTGTGAGGAACTCAGGTAAGGTTTAATAAAGCAATGGGCTCAGATGGTATTTATCCAAGAGTTCTAAGAAAACTTCAAGGTATAGTTGTTGGACCATTAACTGATCTTTTAATTCAATCTCTTCTAACGGTAGAAGTTCCTCATAACTGGCGGACAACTAATATTGTACCTATTTACCTGAAGGGTAGCAAGGTAGATGCTGGCAACTACAGAATTGCTCCTAAAAAAAGGATCAGTTATCACTTAAAAACACAGAATTTGCAGGACCTAAGGCAGAATGGCCATACTGAGTGCAGATCATGTCAGACTAAGCAGATTGGATCCCGGGGCTCCTTTCCTTACAGCTTAAAAGGAGAAGTATGGCCAAAGCTCTTTTGGCCATACTTCTGTGAGTTACCCAGATTCAGCTGACAGCACTAAATTCTGCTGCCAGCTTACATCACAGAGCCGCTCCAGTCTCTGGAGATATCCCAACAATAATGTCAGAATCTGCCCTAATGCCTGACTGGCAGCCACTCCCACACCCTCCCCAGCTTGGCATTCCATTGAGCACTGGAGGGGAAGAGCTGATGTCCGAGAGTCACCGCTTTGTGCTCAGAGCGGACCTAAGAACTCAGCAGTCCTTGATCACTCAGTTCTTGGTGTAGAGCTGGCGGGAGACAACTGCAGCACTGTTCCAGTACTGCAGACATCTGGCGTAATATGTATTTTTGCTTTTTGCCTTTCAACACTTCTCTTTTAAGGGCTCATTTACATATGCACCACCCAGATCAATGTATTTCTGCAGTGGGTACAGCCTGGCGCTTCTGAACATTTCAGGGCAAGATCTCTGGACAAATTAATGACAAGCTGACACTTTTCTTGGCTGTTTTCATGTAATCACACATAAGGGGCAGATGTAACTCCTGGACATGAACTGTCTGTGTCTACAAGCACACATCTGTCTCTAACTGCAGATAGTGTCAGGCTGTCATTGATTTGTCCAGGCTTCCTGCCTGCGGCTGATCTAAATCACCAGTCCATACCAGCTGCATAAATATGCTGAACTGAGCGGTGTACAGCCCTAATTGGCCATGTGCCTGAACCATATAGAAGCAGCGTGGGAGCAAAAGGAAGGTGAATATATGCTTTTTGTTGAGAGCACTCTGCATCAGCAAAGAGCAGGTACACCTTATCAGCAAAGAGCAGGTACACTTTAAATTTATACCGGCTTTGCGGTAATCAGAAATGAAAAATGAGAAGTTCTAACACCTTCAATTTAATCTCTGATATTATAGGTGGCCATAGACTGGCATATGCTGTATCTCCCCAAGGAAGATAAGTAGGGCAATATCTTCTCATACTCATCAAGCTGGATTAGTGATTAGAACCAGCTAGTATACTGACAGCAACCAAGGCAAACCCCTCTTTTGACCCATAGCTATGTTTTTCTAAAAAAAGTCAAGATTTTTTTAGTATATAACAAAGTTAGCCTCCACAGCATATGTGGCTTCTCAAACTTACTGGAACACTGGTGTTTACGCAACACACTACGATTGATTTTTCATTATAATTGAACAATGGCCCAGTGAAGGATGGTTCCTTTCACTCCACACCTTCACAAAGACAGCAAGGAGACCTCTTTAGCTGGCTGCTGCTAACTGTGAAGATTCTGTTAATTAAAGTGTAACAGGAACCCCATTACACAGCAGAATTTAGTGCTATGCACTACATTACAAGAACCTGAAATCCATAATTACAAACTGAACAACAGAGGGCAGCAGAGGCACATTCAGTGTGAAAAGGCTGTGCATTGTTTTTCACTCTAGGCCTAAGTATGGTTGCAGGAACTGTCACTTTACTACCTTGCCTTTATACCTTTATGCTATATACGGTATATATATCTTTACATAACAGCATACCTACAATAAAAAGTGTTAGCTATTGTATGGGTGTGTGACTGTAATTAAAGCTTATGTACAAAAGCATGACTGAAGTCTTTATATAAAGAATAAAAGATCCTTTCAGCTTTGACGTTTGTTGGCATTTGTTCACCCCTGTATAACGATCCTGTCGTTAGATCAAGTTGTCACCAGCAACAGAATTGCAAGTTTGACATGGCCCATAACCTGGACCCCGGAATCAAAAAAGAACTTGAACACATCATTTAGATTGAACACGATATCCCAAAATTGGCTACCATATACCAGAGTTGGTCAACTCAGACCTCAAGGCCCACTAACCATAGCTTTCAATTGTCCATAGTTCAAAGGGATTGTCCCTCTGTCCCTTTTTCCCACTTAGTTTTCTTTCTTTTTTTTTTTCGTTTGATGTATGCATCTCAATAAAAATATATTGTTTAACTGGCAAAAGTGTTATACATACAATAAAACTTTCATCCAACCTGTAAATGATTGCATTTGCAGATTTCAACAGGCAGTATACAGAAAATGAGTGGTGAAATACAGTGCCATGCAAAAGTATTCACCCCCTTGGCTTTTTACCTATTTTGTTACGTTGCAGCCTTTAGTTCAATGTTTTTTTTTAATCTGAATTATATGTGATTGGTCAGGACACAATAGTCTAAGTTGGTGAAGTAAAATTAGAAAATTATATAAATAAAACTATTTTTCAGAAATAAAAAACTTATAATGTGCGTATGTATTCGTATGTAAACTTATAATGTGCGTATGTATTCACCCCTTTGGTGCAACCAATTACCTTCAGAAGTCACATAATTAGTGAAATAATGTCCACCTGTGTGCAATCTAAGTGTCACATGATCTGTCATTACATATACACACCTTTTTGAAAAGGCCCCAGAGGCTGCAACACCTAAGCAAGAGCCACCACTAACCAAAACACTGCCATGAAGACCATGGAATCCAAACAAGTAAAGGACAATTTTGTTAAAAAGTACAAGTCAGGGTTAGGTTATGAAAAAATATCCAAATCTTTTATGATCCCTAGGAGCACCATCAAATCTATCATAACCAAATGGAAAGAACATGGCACAACAGAAAACCTGCCAAGAGACGACCGCACACCAAAATTCACGGACCGGGCAAGGAGGGCATTAATCAGAGAGGCAGCACAGAGACCTAAGGTAACCCCGGAGGAGCTGCAGAGTTCCACAGCAGAGACTGGAGTATCTGTACATAGGACAACAATAAGCCATACGCTCCATAGAGTTGGGCTTTATGGCAGAATGGCCAGAAGAAAGACATTCTTTCAGCAAAAAACGAAATGGCATGTTTTGAGTTTGCAAAAAGGCATGTGGGAGACTCCCAAAATGTATGGAGGAATGTGCTCTGGTCTGCTGAGACAAAAATGTAACTTTTTGGCCATCAAAGAAAATGCTATGTCTGGTGCAAACCCAACACACCACATCACCCAAAAAACACCATCCCCACAGTGAAACATGGTGGTGGCACCATCATGCTGTGGGGATGTTTTTCAGCACTGGTCAAGGTTGAGGGAAAGATGGATGGTGCTAAATACAGGGATATTCTTGACAAAACCTGAACCACTCTGTGTGTGATTTGAGGCTAGGACGGAGGTTCACCTTTCAGCAGGACAATGACCCCAAACACACTGCTAA
The DNA here is from genome assembly GCA_028564925.1 of Lithobates sylvaticus. NCBI lineage: Eukaryota > Metazoa > Chordata > Amphibia > Anura > Ranidae > Lithobates > Lithobates sylvaticus. The sequence goes on from CM053031.1 coordinate 201,125,066, forward strand.
AGCAACACTTGAGTGGTTTAAGGGGAAACATGTTAATGTGTTGGAAAGGCCTAGTCAAAGCCCAGACCTCAATCCAATAGAAAATCTGTGGTCAGACTTAAAGATTGCTGTTCACAAGCGCAAACCATTCAACTTGCAGGAGCTGGAGCAGTTTTGCAAGGAGGAATGGGCAAAAATCCCAGTGGTAAAATGTGGCAAACTCATAGAGACTTATCCAAAGGGACGTGATAGCTGTGATAGCCGCAAAAGGTGGCTCTACAAAGATAATTTGTTCCACAGTGACTTCTATTGTATGCAGTACTGCATGTGGCCAGAGGTGGGGAGGGCGCCGGAGACACTTGGAAACACTCGGAAACCGCTCTGATGCACTCGGAAACATTTGGAGAGGCTCGGAAACACTCGAAAACCGAGTGGCTCTGAGTGCATCACCGGCACCCTCGCACCTCTGGCCAAATGCAGTACTGCACATGGCAGAGGCTTGAATCCTGCTTGTTTTGCGAGACAATGCTCACAAACCAAGTCGGAATTAAAAAAAAACAATAGCTTGTATTGCGAAACGCTCGTTAACCGCGTTATTCTCAACCTGAGGTATTACTGTGTGTGTGTGTATATATATATATATATATATATATATATATATATATATATATATAACTGTGTGTATGCAAGTGTCTTTTTCATGAGTGCTATATGATTTGAACACCTTTGAGATTTACTAGCTGCAATTGTTGCTAATAGTTTGGCACTGGATAGCTATTAATTTAAAAAATTACAAAACTCCCACGGTATGTGTACGTGTGAGAGCAAATTGCTTAAAATGAAAGTATTACAGAAGGTAGAACAGAATATACTTATTTAGGGCACAGAGAGCAATGCAGAAGATTCATGGGAGGTATAGAGATTACAGTATAGTAGAGTATATAGGAATGATATAGAGTGTGGCAAAGCTTAGAGTTAAGTAGGGTATAAAAGAATAATACAGAAGCTGAAAAAGTTTACAACCCATCAGGGAATAAATAAATAAAATAATAGAGAAGAACATTTCACTGAGGTAAAAAAAAAATTGTGTTATGTTTCCTATATTATACAGTAATTGGAACATGTGAACAAGGTTCTCATAGGGTATGTGGCTTAGGAAGGGAGCCGTCAACCGTCAACCTACCCAGGCGCTTGTTTGGTCTTAATCCAACTCTGTTACAGTCTCATTGGGGCCAGTGAAATGTTTCTAGCATCAATCAAACTATAAACCAAAGTGGTTAGGATAAAACTGCAGCCAAACAGCTAAATACACAGTTAAAACACATATATCTGATCGTTTTTACATGCCAAAATATTTACGATTGTGCTCAGCAGCGTTTGTGTTTCACGCCAACCTGTGAGAGAAGAGGCTGCTATAAAATACACATGAAGATACATGTACAGTATGTGATGAAGAAGTGTACGTGAGTGCGAAGAAAGCAGCGTACACGACAATAAAAAAACTAAAAATTCTAAATCATACATTGATATCAATGAAAATATACAGAAATAAAGTAAGAGTAGAACAAGTACTGTAAATAAATAACTCCTGCAACTTATGATGCTAATGTAAAGGAAAGGGGAAGAAGAAACACTATATTAACTGTTTGAAGGTAAACATTCACCAAAGCAACTACTATAGGCAAACAAATAGGGCAGAGAGTGCACCAATAAAGGGTAGAAATACTTTTAATGCAAATAAAATCATAAGTACACTCATAATAGAAATGAAAGACTCAATTATTTGTGACTCAGTGATGTTCCCTGTGTCCTTCAGCTGCAGCCAGTAACTGGGGTAAGCTTAAAAGTGTCTGGGATACTGGGATTGGCTCGGAAGGGCTTATTAGCACATGAAGAAAAGCATGATGTTCAGTGTCCGAGAGGGGAAGAAGCTCCTCCAACCTTCTAGGTCAAAGCTTCAGTGGTTATCAAGGCAATGGTTTTCTGTGAGGGACTGATTTTTTTTAAGAAATGGTCTTTATTCACCATGGTACCTACTTAAGGTTTCACTGTATTTTTTCACACTGGATAACTCACTTTCTTGGACTGCTTTGTGTCAGGGCTGGTCTAAGCCCTTCCTTCTCTAAGCTGGCCGCTCAGCTGTCTGCTAATTGCCAGCTCCTATCGCTCCACAGTTACTCAGCTGTTGATATCCTGCTTGTCAGTCCTGCCTACTTAAGCGTCCAGTCCAGAGGTTCTCCGCCTTCACCTTGGTCAACATCACATCTCCTACGATTCTGTTCAATCAAGACTTGCTTAGCTGACATCCCTTCTGGCTTCAGATCCTGCTCTCTGTTCCACTACATTGATCCCTGACTTCTGGCTTGGCTGACTATCCGTTCCGGTTACTGAACTTTTTCTCTATGTTTTGACTACGTTTGTTCTTTTTACTTTTATTATTAAACAAGTGTGAGTTAACTGTACTTCTTTCTCGGCCTGATTTCATGGTTTCTGACACTTTGCAACTGCTATAGGACCTGGGAGAAAAGGGGGGGGGTTGGGGGGCTCTTTATGGCCTGCAAGCATTGTGAAACATCAATGTGCTCATAGTTTAAATTATTCAAATCACTTCTAGTCAGAGCTGGCATGATTGCAGCATGACCAGGGCTGAAAAAGTCATGCGCATTCAATTACCCAATGAAAGCTTTTTTAGGTTCAACTGCCCATTAACTGGAAGAAGGCAACTCTTGTAGCTTCTGTGCCAAGGAGGAGTATGTCTTCTGTAAACTGAACCAAGGGAACCTGTATGCTAGAAGCAGTACAGGGGGTCCCCGGGTTTACAAACCCGTTAGGGACTTTCCTCCTGTTTGTAAATCGGAAATGTTCGTAAGTCGACCGCGCATGTGCAGAACGACAATTACGGACATTTCCGATGTTCAGTCGAATGGCGTTCTGCGCATGCGCAGCAATTTACGGACATTTCCGACATTTTCCGAGACGTCCGGACAGAACGGCAGAGGGTCCCCGCAGCGCCCAGTTCATAATTAGGGGTTGTTCGTAGGTCGGGCGTTCGTAAGTCGGGGACCCCCTGTACACTCATCTTAAGGCCACTGGTAACCATTGTTTAAGGGTCACTATAGTTAGGAATGGAAAGGCGTCTGGCCCCCAGTGCAGTATGTAATAGGTGTTTTGCCAGCAGTGCAAATGATGGGAATTTTTGATTGTTTTTGATGTGCATTGCCCTTTCATGGGCTCCTTACTGCAGAATCTAGATTATAGGTTGGGGTCGTTCCCATTGGTTTGCACATTTTGTGGATTGGAGGGGGGCACGCATGGGATACCTGCAGCTGCCATCGTGCCCTTGCTGGGTGCCCCATGCAGAGGCATACTAAGTGGGGTGCGGGGGGGGGGGGCGGGCCGCACCGGGTGCCACACACTGGGGGGGTGTCAGGCCGGCGCCCCCCCTCCGTGATTGAAGCGGAGACAGCGCAGAACAGCGCAGCAGCAGGTGAGGGGAGGGGGGGCGCCGCACCGCAACGATCCCCTTCGCTCCGCAGCTCTGATCTGTCTCGGCTGTGTCATACAGCCGAGCAGAGTGAAGCTGCTGGCGCCGCCTCCCCCTCCTCCTTGTAGTCTACAGTGTGAGTGTGCTGCTGTGCATCATCACATGTCCCTCCATCTGAGCAGAGGCTCAAGGTCTGTACAGAAGGGGGGGTCTCCACTGTAGGGGGGTCTGTACTGTAGGGGGGTCTGCACTGTAGGGGGGGTCTCCACTGTAGGGGGGTCTGTACTGAAGGGGGGGTCTCCACTGTAGGGGGTCTGTACTGAAGGGGGGGCTGTATTGTAGGGGAGTCTGCACTGGGGGGGGGGGGGGGCTGCATTGCAGGGGGGGCTGCATTGCAGGGGGGGGCTGCACTGTAGGGGGGTCTGTACTGTAGGTGGGTCTGTGTAACATGCAGGGGGTCCAGAGCTGTTGGGGGGTGTCTGTGTAACATACAGGTGTACAGAGAGGTGGGGGGGCCGTGTAATGTAAAGGGGTCTAGAGGTGCAGGGTGCTGTGTAATGTAAAGGGGTCCAGAGGTGCAGGGTGCTGTGTAATGTAAAGGGGTCCAGAGGTACAGGGTGCTGTGTAATGTAAAGGGGTCCAGAGGTGATGTGTAATTTACACAGTAGGGACAAAGAGATATTTAAGGATGCAGGGGGCACAGTGGGGTGTTTTTATGTTTTAAGGTGGGGGGGGGTGCCATATATAGGATCCGCCCCGGGTGCCAAATGCACTAGGTATGCCCCTGGCCCCATGCATCCCTATACTTTTAAGGAGGGGTGGGCTCCCTTCAGGCACACCTGCCCTTAATCTATCCTATTTTAACATGAACTGTTAGGGTCATATCGGTTTTGTTGAAGGCTAGCTGGTAAGTGACATGGGAATTTTTGTTTGCTTTTGATGCAATATGTAATAGGTGTTTGCACCACCAGTGCAAATGGGACAATAATGTTAGAATGGCATGAGCCCTGGTTACCAATTCAAAGAAGGCAACATAAGTAGCAATGCAATAGTTTGGTCATGAATGTTATAAGCTTTGCAAAAGACCACTGCCCATTTTGAAAAATGCTGCAAGCAAAAGTTTGCTATGGGACCCTGTGATTTTTAGTTTTGCCCCTGTCAGTGATCATACTAAATAAGCACAATTTGAGTTTTGTGAGTATATAATCACAATGTATAATTATAAAAAGTTACAACCTGTGACAAGCTTATTTTTTATTGGAAACCATTAAGTAACAAAGTCCATTCCTTCTTATAGTAATGCGTTCCCTTTGTAAAAAATGGAGCTATTTCCATTGTAATTTGCCCTGCCAGTCTTATCCCTAAATCTAGTCTCTCTGGGGGTGTACACGGGGCTATATATATCCAGATACCAGTACCTCTGTGCATGAAAATGTAAACTTTCTTGTTTTTGCTATTATGTTTTCTGGTGTAACCTCATGCCCCGAAGAAGAAAGCTTCTTGCATTGTGTCAACGATTCTTTCACATAACAATTTATTTTTGCCCTGAGAACTGACTTACCAGGATATAAAAAGAGAGAATGGACACGTGGAAAATGGAGAATGCAGTTAACCGATTAGATTTTTCAGACGTTTTTGGTTGACACTTGACCATCAGGTAGGAACTGCAGCCAGCCAGGCTTGTTACTTGGTTATGATTTTACCACTTTAAGAAAACCCTTTGAGGACCCTGTGAAGAGCATTTGATGGACACTTCTAACAGCCAACTGGAAGAGTTCACGTCACCAAAAAGCAATATGGGTACTGCAAGAAGGACTCTCCCACACTACAGACCAGAACAAAGAACAAAGGTGAACAGCCTTTCACAATGTCCTCAAATAATCTGAAACCTCTCTTCTTCACAGCCTTAAAACAAATGGTGTAGAAAGGAAGCATAACATGCTCCCACTGCTGTGCCAGTGTGGCATGTATTTTTTTGTGATTTTATGTGGTTTAAAAAATTTCTAATAAATTGATTTACTGGCAGCTAAATTTCACAGACTTATGTCCTATTCCCACTTAAGCCCCATACACACGGTCGGATTTTCGCATGGATTCTGTCCGATCGGACAATGTTGTTGAAAAATCAGACCGTGTGTATGCACCATCGGACAGTGTACGTCGTATTGTCCGACGGACAAAGTCCTATCTCCTGCTGGATAGATTTTCCGACAACACGGTCCGATCACACCAAATCCGATCGTGTGTATGGTAGTCCGACCGGACAAAGTGCTACGCATGCTCAGATCACATTACAAGACCAAAGCTATTGGCTACTAGCCTCTACGTAGTCCGGTCGTAGGCAACAAACGTCACCACGTTCAGAATGATCGGATTTTCCGACAACTTTGTCCGACCGTGTGTACGCAAAACCAACATCAGACAAAGTATGACGGACATGGTCTGACGGACCTGGTCCTCGGATAATCCGCGCGTGTGTATGGGGCTTAAGGCTGGCCATACATGTCGATTTTTGAAAGAATTTTCTTTTGAAAATCAGAAAATTTGTGCATTTTGTACATTTTGCAATGGTGCCACCATTGATTTTGAAATTCGGCCAACCAAGCCTTCAATTTCACCTCATTTTGCTACAGAAAATAATTTTCGTGGCTGGGAATCTTCATTTCTTTCTGGGAATTTTCTTTTCTTGCACATGCGCATTTCTTTTTTGATTACATTTCTCGCACGATTCTCCCATCATTGATTAGAAAATCGTTTGTTTTTCAAAAAATTTCAAACATGTCTGATTACTCAAATTTGATTGCCACACGAAAATCGGCTGTTGCTGCAGCCCACTAATGGTGCGAAATACAAACGAAAATTCTTAGATAAGATTTTCGAAAGAAAATTATTTCGAAATTCGACCCATGTATGGCCATGCCTTTCAAGCAGACTTTAAAGAGTTGATTTACTAACACTGGAGCATGCAAACCAATCAGTCTTCAGGTTTTATTGTCAAAGCTTAATTGAACAAGCTGAAGTTATAAGCTGATTGACTATTATGCATAGCTGCACCAAATTCTGAGTGCGCCAGTTTTAGTAAGTTTGCCCCTAAGCGTACTAAGTAGGCCCTCAAAAAACTCACCAAAGTGCAGAGGGTGTATGTAACATGCCTTGTCCCTTGTCCCCTGTTTCTGCTCACCCCACCATTTTTGTTGGCAATTCCCAGCAGCCAAAATGACCGTTGTGGCTTGCAGAATATTACAGGAGTCACTGCTATGAAAAACAGAGCTTCTAGATATGGTTTGAAAACACTGTTCAGAAGCTTCATTCAGAAATACAATGTCAAATTGTTGTTATTTTACAGCTACTCTTTTTCATTCATATGCAGATTAAAGTTATTTTTAAATATAGTTTTCTCCTATTAAACCTCCTATTACCATTAGTTAACCTCACTGAGCCCCTATGAACTCCCCTCCCCCACCCAAACATTACTTTTCTGCCAAATTTTTATTTTTATCAGTGCATTTTTTCAATCTATTAATATTTTTTTATTTTATATATTTTTAGAAAAAGTATATTTCTTATGTATAGTAACAAAAACTAACAATGACCAAAGTAGAACAAGGTTGGGGGAAATCACTTTTCTGGCTTTATGGCCCATAAAAATGGCCTGCCCCAGATTAAAAAATCCCTGCTGCCTATTTCAGTAAATTTACCGACGTGTGGCAGATTCAGGTAGTTCTTATTGGTGCTACATTAAATTTTTTTAAATAAAAATAACATAACAAATAATTAGCTCCAGTAAATAGATGACAAAACTGGAGGTAATTAAGACCTACTCTAAACTGCTATACCCTCCCTGTCACTGGTTAAGGACACTTTCAGCTTCACAGTTGACAGCCTCATAGGAACCAGTGATGCTGTAGTGGGTGGAGCCTGATGGGCAAACTGAGAAGAGAATTCCCCATCAGGTTCACTCTTTTTGTAAGTGGTGGCATGCTATCTATTGGCTAAGGATCCACCATATGGACACTCTGGCCTCCACGCGTGACGCATGCCCCAGATTCATGAACCTGTTTACCTGCACCAACAGTGTGGTGTCATGTTGGAATTCTAAAAAGTGTCTTATGCCACGTACACACAGTCGGAATTTCCGACAGAAAAAGTCTGATGGGAGCTTTTGGTCAGATTTTCCGACCGTGTGTATACCCCATCGGACATTTTCTGTCGGAATTTCCGACGGACTTAGATAGACAACATGTTCTAAATTTTTTCCTTCGGAAATGCCGACGGAGGTTCTCCCGTTGGCAAGTCCGACCGTGTGTACGCAGCATTAGACACTCTTTATGAATGCGTTTTCTTTTTTGTTTTTTTTTACATCTTTTTGCCTATAGCTAAAACAATATGGAGGATGGTTGTAATGCTGAACCAATGGCAGCTTTCTGAGACTTAAGCCTGGAACATATATGTTTAGGCTTTAATCTGGCTTTGGAATTTGCATTCTTGTACCAGGTCAGTGACTTATGAAGTAGTAAAGCCAGAGACAGCAATGCAATAAGTAAAGTGCCTTGAAAAAGTAATTATACCCCTTGAAATTCTCCACATTTTGTCATGTTACAACCAAAAACGTAAATGTATTTTATTGGGATTTTATGTAACAGACCAACACAAAGTAGCACATAAGTGTGAAGTTGAAGGAAAATAATTTTCCCACCTGAGCTGTTGATCTCTGCAGCTCCTCCAGTTACCATGGCCCTCTTGGTTGCTTCTCTGATTAATGCTGTCCGGCCTGTTAGTTTAGGTGGACAGCCATGACATGGTAGGTTTGCAGTTGTGCCATACTCTTTCCATTTTTGGATGATGGATTGAACAGTGCTCCGTGAGATGTTCAAAGCTTGGGATTTTTTTAAATAACCTAACCCTGCTTTGAACTTCTCCACAACTTTATCCCTGACCTGTCCAGTGTATTATTTGGCCTTCATGATGCTGTTTGTTAACTAAGGTTCTCTAACAAACCTATGAGGGCTTCACAGAACAGCTGTATTTATACTGAGATTAAATTACACACAGGTAGACTCTATTTACTAATTAGGTGACTCCTGAAGGCAATTGGTTCCACTAGATTTTAGTTAGGCCCCTTTCACACTTGCGCAACTTGTCCTGCGACTTGCGACTGCAAAGTCACATGATAAGTCGTTCCCCATGATCTCCAATGATAACCATTCATATATGTGAGACTTCAAGTCGTGCCATCTTCAAAATCGCTGTAAAATTGCGCAATTTTTGAATCATGGCAGTGTGAAAAGGGCCCTCAGGGGTATCAGAGTAAAGGGGGCTGAAATAAATGCACGCCACACTTTTCAGATATTTATTTGTAAAAAAAAATGAAAAACATTTAACCATTTTCCTTCTACTTCACAATTATGTGCCACTTTGTGTTGGTCTATCACATAAAATCCCAATAAAGCACATTTACGTTTTTGGTTGCAGCATGACAAAATGTGGAACATCCCAAGGGGTATGAATACTTTTTCAAGGCACTGTATTTTGAGAATTACAACATAGGTCAGCAATTGAATCCCCCTATTTCTCCCAGTACAATTATTTAATATGGGGTTTGAGTATGCTGACACGCATTTCCAACACACTGAAGTATACTTTTACATGAAATAGTATAAAAAGTGTGCATCATATTAAGCTGGGCAATGAAAAAAAAACTTTATGTGAATTTTACATTCTCTGCTGTTCATCCTTATAAATAAGTGCTGCTAAAATTCAAAGATATATTTATAAAGTAATGAATGTGACATTCACAGGTTGACGCGCGCAGTATACTCATTTGAACAGGTGCTAATTCAATTACTAAAATCTCATCATGTGCTTTAGGCACACTTTTATATGAAGAAAAGCATTCTTTAATTTACAAGTGTGAATGGACCCTAAAGCTTTGAATTCCTCTGCAAAGCCTCACTGATGCATGCCAATAATTAATGATGTCAATGTTTTATTACAGTCTTGGTGCTATCCTTGTATCATGTTAACTGCTGAGCCTTTAAATAGCTCTGACTTTCCATTCCAATACCAAACTGTTGATGGGTACGTGAGTCTTATGTTTGCTAGAGAATGTTTTCTTTTGTCACATGCCCTTTATTCATGCTTATTGCCAACTAAGTCCCTGAGAAAATAAAACAATGCAACACATTTTATTCTGACTTTATTCTGACTATAGAATCCCTATACATATTACACACACACACACACACACACACATAAAAAAGAAAAGTACACACACACACATATATATATATATATATAATGCTGAACGTTGATCATTAGAATAGAATTAGAATACCATGACTTGACTGTAATCTCACAATGACATATATTTAGGCTGGCAACACTGGGAGTTTACTAACAATACTGGAATCCTATGCCAGGCAGATTGGATTTCTTGCTCGACAGCTGAACACCATGTTGCCAATCTCAAATCTTACCATGATATTGTAGTGCAACAATCAATTATCTCAATGCTGTGAATTTTCAAAAGGAGTCCCTTTACAAATTCCAGTCGGAAGTGAAAAGTGTGTCCATACAGAGCCCATATTGTATGATTCCATGTAAAGATGAATCCTTTACTTGTTACAGAGTGCTGCCTGTCATTGTTAACTAGAGGCCTTCATTGAAAGTGGTAGAATGGAGACATTAAGGATGATGGAAAAACAAAGTGCAAATTCATTGAAAGTACATTAGGATTTACCGTTGGAGACCTATTAAGGTTGATGTGTATTATTATTTTTATTATACAGGATTTATATAGCACCAACAGTTTGCACAGTGCTTTACAACATGAGGGCAGACAGTACAGGTACAATACAAATCAATACAGGAGGGATCAGATGGCCCCACTGTATATACACTCTCACCTCTGCTTATGCTGGGCAAGGTAGTGGTACTTATTTTGTTGGGCTAATGCATGCAGCAATACAATACATAAGGTGATTGTGAGTTGGTTATTGCTGCCACCTTTCTGGCCATAGCGTCGCTTGCATTAGAGAGGTGTGCCCATCAAAAATTTTTTTTTAAAAGTCAGCAGCTACAAATACTGCAGCTGCTGACTTTTAAGAATCGGACACTTAACTGTCCCAGGGTCCAGCGATGCGGGGGAACGATACCCCCCTTTGTTCCCCGCTCCGCTCGCGGCGCCGGCATCCTTACTTTGGGCACCCGGCTGTGGCTTCACAGCCGGGCACCCACTGCTCATGCGCGAGCGGCGCCGCACATCGTGATACGCCGCACAGTCATCTGGGACCTGTCACGTGTCCCAGATGACTGACTGCCGAGCGGAAGTGACGTTTCTAGCCCGGGCTGAGGAAGAGGCAGATTTCGTGGGACCACCTAGCAACAGGAAGAAATAGGTAAGTGAATTTTTTTTTTTATCCAATTTTTTTTTTTTTGTCAGATTTTATGTAGATACACATAATGTTGTACTTTTGGTGGAAACGCCACTTTAAGTACTTTGAAAGAGATTTGTGTGTCTCAATAAGATGATAATGTTTTGTCCCATTATATGTTATATCTACATATTATGTTTGTTGTATTTGGTTTCACCGAAAAAATTACCCCACTACAGACTCAAAATCAACCTAGAAATTATTTGCACACTGATCTAACCATTTACTGTGTACTAAACAATTAACTTTTGCTCCAGTTTACATTGAAGCTGAACTGTAAGCAAAAAGTTAAAGCATAACTAAATCCATAAACAATAGGAGTTGGTATCTTAGTATTCATTTGTCTGACTTCTCACTTTTTCGAAGACAAAATGGGGAGTACTAGGAATGATCAGGGGTGGGTAGTGGGGTCCCCCAGGGTTCTGTGCTGGGACCAATCCTATTTTATTTGTTCATAAACGACCTGGAGGATGGGGTAAACAGTTCAATCTGTATTTGTGGACGATACTAAGCTAAGAAGGGCAAAGACTTCTCTGCAGAATGTGTAAACCTTGAAAAAAGATCTGAACAAATTAATGGGGTGGGCAACTACATGGCAAATGAGGTTCAATGTAGAAAAATGTAAAATAATGTAATCTATACACTGGGGGGAGAACTTCTGGGGGAATCTAGGATGGAAAAGGACCTGCGGGTCCTAGTAGATGATAGGCTCAGCAATGGCATGCAATCCCAAGCTGCTGCTAACAAAGCAAATAGAATATTGGCATGCATTAAAAAGGGTATCGATCCCAGAGATAAAACGATAATTCTCCCGCTCTACAAGACTCTGGTCCGTCCACACCTAGAGTATGCTGTCCAGTTCTGGGCACCATTTCTCAGGAAGGATGTACTGGAAATGGAGTGGGTACAAAGAAGGGCAGCAAAGCTAATAAAGGGTCTGGACGATATTAGTTATGAGGAAAGGTTGCGAGCCTTGAACTTATTCTCTCTGGACAAGAGACGCTTGAGAGCGGATATAATTTCAACATACAAATACTGTACTGGTGACCCCACAATAGGGATAAAACTTTTTCGTAGAAGGGAGTTTAACAAGACTCGTGGCCACTCATTAAAATTAGAAGAAAAGATGTTTAACCATAAACTACGTAGAGGGTTCTTTACTGTAAGAGCGGCAAGGATATGGAATTCCCTTCCACAGGCGGTGGTCTCAGCGGGGGCCATTGATAGTTTCAAGAAACTATTAGATAAGCACCTGAACGACCGTAACATACAGGGATATACAATGTAATACTGACATTTAATCACACATACAGGTTGTATTTGATGGACTTGTGTCTTTTTTCAACCTCACCTACTATGTACTATGTAATATGAGGCCCTAATTGATTTGGCACACTTTAGCAATCTAATTTCGTCCAAAACACGTGAATTTCTTAGGGTCAAGTTCCCAATAATGCCAACCTTTTATGCGTTACCCAAAACTCATAAGAGCATAACAGAGCCTCCAGGTAGACCAATTATCTCGGACATTGAGTCTCTCATCCATAAAGCGAGTAGACTCATAGAGGATTACCTTCGACCACATGTGGAATCTCTTCTTTCCTACTTAAAGGACACTATACATCTCCTGACTATTTTGGATAATTTATGCGTCACTGAGAAACCATCTTAGCCTCCATCGATGTGGAGGCATTATACACTAGCATATCCTATGAAAAAGACCCCCAGGTTATTTCTTCATTCCTCAGGGAGAGAAGTACTGATTTATCAGGACTTTAATCAGTTTGTCCTGAGCCTACTTGAGTTTGTACTGACTCACAACGTAATTTTGTTTCAGGGCTCCCACTACCCTCAGGTGCAGGGGGTAGCGATGGGGACAACTTGTGCCCCATCATATGCCAACCTGGGGGGATGGAAGCGTTTTGTTTTGTGACGACTTGTCAATGTACCTGCGCTACATTGTATTGTGGCGTAAGTACATCAATTACATTTTTGTTCTATGGTCAGGCAAAATTGCTGAGTTTGAGGATTTTCTGTTCAACTTAACCACTTGCCGACCGCCTCATCTAGATTTACGTCGGCAGAATGGCACAGCTGGCACAAATGGGCGAACAGGTACGTCCCTTTGAATTTGCGCGCGGCCCTGCCGGGAGCTCTGTGAGTCGGGTCGCGGGTCACGCAGACTCCATCACAGCGGGGATACCCGCGATCGTCTTGCGGAGCTGAAGAACGGGGAGATGCAAATGTAAACAAGCATCTCCCCGTTCTGCCTAGTGACTCTGTCACTGATCACAGCTCCCTGTGATCGGGAGCTATGATCAGTGAAGTGTCGTTCGTAACCCATCCCCCTAACAGTTAGAAACACTCCCCAGGACACACTTAACACCTCCCTAGCCCCCTAGGGGTTAACCCCTTCACTGCCAGTGTCATTTTTACAGTAATCAATGCAATTTTATAGCACTGATCGCTGTAAAAATGACAATGGTCCCAAAAATGTGTCAAAATTGTCCGATGTGTCCGCCATAATGTCGCAGTCATGATAAAAATCGCAGATCGCCACCATTACTAGTAAAAAATAAATTATTAATAAAAATGCCATAAAACTTACCCCTATTTTGTAGACGCTATAACTTTTGCGCAAACCAATCAATAAACGCTTATTGCGATTTTTTTTACAAAAAATATGTAGAAGAATACGTATCGGCCTAAACTGAGGAAAAAAATAGCTTTTTTTAATATATTTTTCTGGGGATATTTATTATAGCAAAAAGTTAAAAATAATGTGTTTTTTTCAAAATTGTCGCTCTATTTTTGTTTATAGCACAAAAAATTAAAACCGCAGAGGTGATCAAATACCACCAAAAGAAAGCTCTATTTGTGGGGAAAAAAGGACGTAAATTTTGTCGCACGACCACGCAATTGTCAGTTAAAGCGACGCAGTGCCGAATAGCAAAAAGTGCTCTGGTCTTTGGCCAGCAAAATGATCCGGGGCTTAAGTGGTTAAATGAGAATAAGTTCAATCTCAAATTGACATTATCTATGCATAAAAACAATATAGCATTTTTGGATCTTACAGTTAAAAAAGATTCCAACAACTGTATAGAAACAGATTTTTTTAGGAAACCCACCGCGGGTAACTCCCTCCTGCATTTTGATAGTGCCCCCCTAGACACCTTGTAAAGAGGGTCAGTATATGAGGATTTGCAGGAATTGTACAAATTATATCGATTTTGAAAGGCAGGCAGCCGATGTCTAAAAGCAGTCTACCAACGAGCAAGAGAAAGTCTGAGAGACCTACTCTTGTTTCAAGGTACACCAGATAATACACCATTCAAAATATGTCCTATTGTTACGTTCAATAATCAGTCAAACCAATTTAGAGAAATTATGGATAAACATTGGCATATACTAACAGGTGATCCAGTTATTGGACCCTTTGTGGATGACAAGCCACACATTACATTCTGTTGCAACAAATCCATTAAGGACACTTTGGTGTCCAGTCACTTTTTTTCTGGTGGTCTTAGTGACCCTTGTGGGTCTCTCCCTAAGGGCACCTTTAAATGTGGTAAATGTGATTACTGTAAATATATTAATAACAACAAAGATATAGTGCTGCCTAATTCCGTACCATTTAGGCCAAGACATTTTGTCAATTGCAACACTATAGGCATTGTGTACCTTTTAACATGCGGTTGTGTTTTTTTCTACGTGGGTTAGAGAGAATTATGCTACCTTAGGTATAGTCAAAAAACCTGTAGTTGGCATTTTGCCAGCAAACATCAATATAAATCATGTTGTGTCAGATTCCTGACCCTGGAACACATTCACCCTGCTCCTAGAGGTGGCGATTTTGATCGCAAAATTCTGCAAACCGAAACAAGATGGATTTATTATTTAAAAGCGACCAAATCACCAGGCTTAAATGAATCCATCAGTTATACCCCTTTTATTATGCCTTAGTCAACTAAAATTACCAATAATACACTGGTTGTATAGACATTAGACTATGCTTGACTAATGCTAAAGAATAGACATTATTCTAATATTATATACTGGGGTAATGCATGATAGGAAATGACAAATATCTGTCTGGTTATTATAAACTATCCATTCATTGTACACAATCCTCATGTCTTTTTTAATGTATATATTTTCTTTCTTTTTTGATATTTAGGTGTTATATGTTAAAGGGAGGCGATGTCTTTTCTTTCTTTGCCTTTCCGGTCCATGTCCCTTCTTCACTTTGTCAGGCCTTTTTTTTTTCCTTTTTTACTTGCGATATATTGATGAGCACTTTCTACATATACAGTGGTGTGAAAAAGTGTTTGCCCCCTTCCTCATTTCCTGTTCCTTTGCATGTTTGTCACACTTAAGTGTTTCGGAACATCAAACCAATTTAAACAATAGTCAAGGACAACACAAGTAAACACAAAATGCAATTTGTAAATGAAGGTGTTTATTATTAAAGGTGAAAAAAAATCCAAACCATCATGGCCCTGTGTGAAAAAGTGATTGCCCCCCTTGTTAAAACATACTATAACTGTGGTTGTCCACACCTGAGTTCAATTTCTCTAGCCACACCCAGGCCTGATTATTGCCACACCTGTTCACAATCAAGGCATCACTTAAATAGGAGCTGCTTGACACAGTAAGGTCCACCAGAAGATCCTTAAAAGCTACACATCATGCCGAGACCCAAAGAAATTCAGGAACAATTGAGAAAGAAAGTAATTGAGATCTATCAGTCTGGAAAGGGTTATAAAGCCATTTCCAAAGCTTTGGGAATCCAGCGAACCACAGTGAGAGCCATTATCCACAAATGGCGAAGACATGGAACAGTGGTGAACCTTCCCAGGAGTAGCCGGCCGCCCAAAATTACCCCAAGAGCGCAGCGACGACTCATCCAAGAGGTCACAAAAGACCCCACAACAACGTCCAAGGAACTGCAGGCCTCACTTGCCTCAGTTAAGGTCAGCGTTCATGCCTCCACCATCAGGAAAAGACTGGGCAAAAATGGCCTGCATGGCAGAGTTCCAAGGAGAAAACCACTGCTGAGCAAAAAGAACATCAAAGCTCATCTCAATTTCTCCACAACACATCTTGATGATCCCCAAGACTTTTGGGACAACATTCTGTGGACCGATGAGACAAAAGTGGAACTCTTTGGAAGGTGTGTGTCCAAGTATATCTGGCGTAGAAGGAACACTGCATTTCAGAAAAAGAACATTATACCAACAGTAAAATATGGTGGTGGTAGTGTGATGGTCTGGGGCTGTTTTGCTGCTTCAGGACCTGGAAGACTTGCCGTGATAAAAGGAACTATGAATTCTGCTGTCTACCAAGAGATCCTGAAGGAGAATGTCCGACCATCTGTTCGTGTACTCAAGCTGAAACGAACTTGGGTTCTGCAGCAGGACAATGATCCTAAACACACCAGCAAGTCCACCACCGAATGGCTGAAGAAAAACAAAATGAAGACTTTGGAGTGGCCTAGCCAAAGTCCTGACCTGAATCCTATTGAGATGTTGTGGTATGACCTTATAAAGGCCGTTCATGCACGAAAACTCTCTAATGTAACTGAATTAGGACAATTCTGCAAAGATGAGTGGGCCAAAATTCCTCCAGGACGCTGTAAAAGCCTCATTGCACGTTATCGCAAACGCTTGGTTGCAGTTGTTGCTGCTAAGGGTGGCCCAACCAGTTATTAGGTTTAGGGGGCAATCACTTTTTCACACAGGGCCATGATGGTTTGGATTTTTTTTCACCTTTAATAATAAACACCTTCATTTACAAATTGCATTTTGTGTTTACTTGTGTTGTCCTTGACTATTGTTTAAATTGGTTTGATGTTCCGAAACACTTAAGTGTGACAAACATGCAAAGGAACAGGAAATGAGGAAGGGGGCAAACACTTTTTCACACCACTGTATATTACTGTGTTCTGACATCTATGGCTCCTTTGTCTCTGCAGTGATTGCTTCTTTACTGGCTGGTAACTAATGCCAGGGAGTTTTGGGTGTACAGGATGTTTGGTCTGAATACTTCTGGTTTTTCGACTCCTGTTGATGCACTTCCTGTTTGGACACCATCTTTGTACACCCGTGGCAATCGTGGGTTTACATTATAATGTGGATGCCATTTGACTTGGTCTTGGCAGCCATTCCCCACATGACAGACCATCACGGTTGGTCACTTCATGAGGGGTGGTACAGAGGAGGAAGGTAAAGCCCTCTGAGTGTAGCATGGGCAATGATTGGTCACACCTAGCGACCCTTGGAAGAGATACCATCAGGTATTTAGGGCAACATCCCATTCAGGTTTGTGCTGAAATCCTGGAAGGAGGGGTGACACACACTATTTCTGATCTCTATATAAGGTAACTTTCTTTTGATTGGTATAAGGCTACTTTCCAGACTAGCTTTACTCTGGCTGGAATGTTTTTTTTCCTAAGTGCCTGTTTATTGTGGAATCCTTTTAGATTGTGTGAGCCGATTTTGTGTGGTGATTTTTGCAGCGAGTCCCAAGTGCTGCAACTTGGTTTGACTTTCTGCCCGGACGAGGATGCAGACAAGTTGAACTGGTCAAAGACCTTCACCTATTTGCACGACGACTAATGTACAAAGTGCTGTATGACAAAACCCCGTCTAATGTCTCAAATAGTGAGCTTAATAATGCTAATATGGAAGGTATCACTTTTGAAGATTTACGGGCGTTTCATGACCTAATGGACTTTTGGGACGAGAGCAATCCGGAGGAGGAGGGTTGGACTTTCACCGCCTCGGGCGATGTGATGGGCCAATCGCTGGCCGCCCCCCCCCACCGCGCCCCACAATTTCCACTGGTGCATGTGGGCCCATATTTGACATTCCAAAAACATACAAGCCCGAGTTCAGATCCTATCCATTACTTCAAGGTAACTCTAACATTTGGGCCTTTGTGATACATGTCACTAAGGCGATCGAGTCAACCAAGTGGCAAAGTCGACCGCAGTCCAATTTGCCTACAAATTTAAGGGAAGCATTACGTAGTCTAAAATCAAACACCAATATTATCATCAAACCATCAGACAAGGGTGGAAACCTGGTAATATTGGATGTAGATCAGTATGAAAGGATGTGTTTTGACATCATATCGAATAAAACGTGGTACAGATCAGTTCCAGCTTCGCATGTTAATTATTACATGCAAAAATATAGGGGGATTATAGTGAAGGCCCTATAGAATTGGAGGGCACTATAGATATCAAAACTTTTGAATTTCTTGACATGACCACATTCACCACTCCGACATTTTATGCTTTGCCTAAGGTACATAAGAGCTTAACATGTCCACCAGGTCGCCCCATAATCTCGGGGTGTGGATCACTAACTGAGAAAGCCAGCCAACTTGTGGATGAATATCTTTATCCACGCGTTAAATGCTTATTCTCATACGTGAAGAACACTATAGAGCTCCTAAAGAGTACAGATGGATTACAGATCCCTGAAAATGCGTGGCTTGTTGCTATGGGCATAGAGGCCCTGTACAACTCAATACCCCACAAAAAGGGTGTCAAGGTAGTACGGGAATTCTTGCGTGAATGTGACATTGATTCTTGGAAATACAATGAATTTGTTTTAGAATTACTAAATTTCATATTGATGCACAATATTTTTGTATTTAAACAATCCCACTACCTCCAGGTACAGGGGGTTGCTATGGGGGCCAAATGTGCACCCTCGTATGCAAATCTGTACCTGGGGGGTGGGAATGGGATCTATTCTCTGATGAGGCTAGGATAACTGACATTGGTCATATAATATCTTGGAATCGTTAGATTGACGATGTCCTTATGATATGGGCGGGACCAAAGGAAGATCTTCTGACCTTCCTCAACAATTTACAGATCAGTATAATCTGAAATTCACCTTTAATTATGACTAGAAGAGGATCACTTTTCTGGATGTGGAACTTTTTGTGGATGATAAAGGAACATTGTGTTCTACTCTCTACAGAAAGTCTTCAGCCGGCAATAGTATGCTGCACGCCTGCAGTTCTCACCCAGAGAAACTAATTAGGAGTATTCCTTACAGTCAGTTCTTGCAAATTAAACGCAATTGTACACACCAGAATGACTTCCAAAGGGAAGCGAATTTATTACATGATCGTCTGCTACTAAGGGGCTACAGCAGGACCTGCCTACAAAAGGCCTATAATCAGGTAGTGGGCTTGAATAGGCAGCTCCTGTTGTACAAACCAAGACGCGATAAGGCACAGGGAAGCACACGGATCATAACAAAATTTAACCGCCAACACAATAAGGTACGTAACATCTACAAAAAATTCTGGTACCTTTTGGCTACGGACGAGAAAATCTCCAAACATATCAAACCGTATCCAGAAATTACATATAAAAGATCACGATCATTACGAGATACTTTGGTCTGTCGTCATCACACTAATGTAAGCAAAGAAAAAAAGTCAATATCTGGTACGTACAAATGCGATAAATGCAAATTTTGACGGTTTATACTGGAAGGTAAAAATATCACTCTCCCGGATGGGAAAGTATGGAGACCGAAACATAGAACAAATTGTCAGTCAGTTGGATCAGTTTATCTAATGAAATGCTCATGTGGAGCCTTCTATGTAGGAAAAACTAAACGCCCCTTCTTTTGCAGAATAAGGGACCATGTATCATTGATTTCCAAACGTAAAATGGAGACACCCATCAGCCGTCATGTGGGGTTATATCATAACTTCAATCTTGATTACATTGGGTTTTATAGTCTGGAACATTTGCCTCAACAGGGACGGGGAGGTGATTTAGATAAAAAATTGTTACAAATCGAAACGAGGTGGATCTACTCATTACAGGCAACCTGATATCTGGGACTTAATGAGGGGATTAGGGTCAAGCCTTTTCTATGAGACATCAACATGACTTATGTGATGTCTTCACTCAGTCGGGTTTTTTGAATTTTGCCCATTGTCCTTTAGTGATGCCTTTGGACATCTGCTTTACAAGCACCCCTTCTTGTTTTAAATCTGGGGCTTATGTGATGTCTTCACTCACTGTCTTCACTCAGTCTGTTTTTTTGAATTTTGCCCATTGTCCTTTAGTGACATCTGCTTTACAAGCACCCCTTCTTGTTTTAAATCTGGGGCATGCGGTGCTGGTTTCGGGAGGGGGTCCGACTTGCTCCTTTTATATGTGCTCAGAGTGTGTTTGCCATTTTCCTCCCTTCTGTGGAGGTTGCTTAATATAAATCTATATAATATAGATGTATTGAACAAATGCTATCTCCCAGTATGGGATAATTTAGGGTCAATTGATCTAGACATTACTGATGCTGTATTAAGTTATATATGTCACATAAATAAATTGGCATTGGCCTATGGACATCTGCTTTACAAGCACCCCTTCTTGTTTTAAATCTGGGGCATGCGGTGCTGGTTTCGGGAGGGGGTCCGACTTGCTCCTTTTATATGTGCTCAGAGTGTGTTTGCCATTTTCCTCCCTTCTGTGGAGGTTGCTTAATATAAATCTATATAATATAGATGTATTGAACAAATGCTATCTCCCAGTATGGGATAATTTAGGGTCAATTGATCTAGACATTACTGATGCTGTATTAAGTTATATATGTCACATAAATAAATTGGCAATGGAATATCTCTTATTTCATATTCTTTCTTGTGTATTTTCTAATTCATTCCCCAGGGTTCTACATATCTTCTCCCCCGATCTCCACATCATAATGTTTGAACCACAGGCTTTGGATGCCCGTACGGACACCCAAGGTTGCACAGTGAGGCACGTGTCTTATCCACAAAGTGTGGTGGCTTTGGCTTCGCTGTATGCCCATTCAGGGAGCCGGCTCTGTGACCCAGCACTACAAGGCACTAACGCTACAACAATTTTTCCATCTAGTTGGTATGTTACATCTTTGGCACCTTTGAGTGTCAGCAGGGAAAGTGTTTTTTGCACTTCCTGTGCCTCTGAACCGGAAGTCTTCTTCTACTTCCGGTTCCGGTATGTCAGTCTGGATTTCGCGGGCTCCCGCAATATGTCCGCGTGACGTCAGCACGGTGTGACGTTACGTGCCGTGTTTTTGGCGCCACGGGGGGGGGGGGGGATATTTAAACCCAGCCAGTCAGGCTGAGTGTGTTTGGGGGCTCAGGAAGCGCTAGGAAGTTGTCTGAGAGGTAATATTGCAATATCTAACATAGATTATTGGAATATTGCATTCATGTAAATCATTTATGCTTATCATACATTTTAATTTAACTTGTTAGGATTTGGACCTTATTTACACCACGCAGACTGGCTCGGTCGGTCTGCTGGCCCACATTCATGTCCTATGGAGACTAATCAGTTTCATCCATAAGTCTGATCAAGGTAGGAATAGAAACGTTGTGGGGAAGGGGGTAGCTTCACAATGCAATCCAATATATTTGCAATCAATTATTTTATTGGAAAGTGCAACTCATACATGGGTTTTCCAATATTATTTTACAGAACATATGTAGCATCTATAAGGACGCACTATCTACAGACAGATATTTGCGCTTTCCATAAACGCACACCTGAGCTCCCTGTATTATCCTAAAGTTTATTTCATGGCCGTGAGGTAGGTGTAATTCAGAAGCATTTTGGGCCTGCATTGAATTGCTTTCCTGCCCTCAGCATATTTGCCATAGTATATACATTTTTTACAAAATTGTTTCAAATTATTGCAGGTTTATCACCTTCATAATAAGGTCTTCTAGAAATTGCATCCCCCTCTATGGGCACCCAGCCATATTTGTGGTTCAACTTCTGATGCTGATCTGAGGAGTCTCCCTGGGGAATTCCCTTCTTTCTTTCTTTGTTGGAACCCGATGACGGTCATATCCTCTATTTTTGGAGGTAGGAGGGTGTATGTGATTCATGGGTTTAAATGGGATAATCTCTGCCAATTATATGTGACATATGATTATGTATCTGTAGCAATCACAGTCATATAATATCATACTAATTATTCTTTATTTGTCTCTATATGCATATCTAGAATGAAATATATCTTCACTATTTCAAACATACATTTTACATCCTTTTCCTGAAGAAGCCACATCGGCGAAACATGTCGAATAAATAGATGAGCATAATGATTTGTGCATTTAACTACAGTATTTTCTTATTCTGTTCATCAGAGGCTGTATGCATAGACCTTGAACTATAATGTATATCATGTTTTGCACAAAATCATTTATCTGTTGGTTTTATAATTATGTCTGTTCTAAATAAATATTATTTTTATAATACAAATACAAATTTTCTTTATATTTACGTACCTTTGATAGTCCCGTATCTCCAAGCTTTTTTACATTTTAAATCATTTTGGGATGATGGTATCATATATACATTGACTACTTTGGGATAATTACTCTAGCCTAACAATTTTTGAGGCGATTTTTGCAGGTTCTGGCCTCTGCTTCCCACATCCCACTCTATGTCCCAGATATTGCACCTCAGACATCCCGATATTACATTTGTCTGGCTTCAGGGTCAGGTCAGCGGCTCGAATCCTATCTAGCACTATTCCTAGATGTCTAAGATGTTCCTCCCATGTCTGGCTATAGATTGCAATGTCGTCATGATATGCACATGCAAAATCTTGCAAACCATCGAGGAGTTCATCTATCATCCGCTGGAAGGTAGCCGGAGCATTCTTCATCCCGAATGGCATTACCCGAAACCGGTAAAGGCCGAATGGGGTGATGAAGGCCCACTTTGGAATTGCTTCCGCTTCCAAGGGAATCTGCCAGTAGCCCTTACACAAGTCAATAGTCGTCAGATAATGTCCCTGAGCTATATGGTCCAACAATTCGTTCACTCGGGGCATAGGGTAGGCATCTGTCACAGTACAGTCATTCAGTCGCCTATAGTCCACACAAAATCGGGTCGTGCCATCCCATTTTGGGACTAATATTACCGGGGAAGCCCAGGGGCTTGCTGATGCTTCGATCACCCCTAACTCAAGCATCTCCCTAATCTCCACTCTCATCCCTTCTTGCACTGCTCCGGGAATTCTATAGGCTGGTTGTCTCAGGGGCTTCTGCCCGGGGGTCTCTACCTTGTGCACAGCTATGTGAGTGTACCCAGGGAGTGCCGAGAACATCTCCTGCCGGTCCTGGAGTAATTCTCTGGCCTGTTCTCGTTCTTGGGATCCTAATCTATCTCCTAGCCGTATATCTTCCACACCCCTGGAACAGTAACTGATTTCGGGAAGCTCCAGCATCGGTAGATATTCAGAGTGCCCGGTGGCAGGAGCGCATATTGCAGCTACTGCCTCAGCCCTCTCATGATAGGCCTTCATCATATTAATGTGGAACGTCCTCTTAATTTTCGTGTCTGCACAGCTGGCAACCATGTGGGTGGTATCACACACAGTGATGGAACTAACGCCGCTAAAGTAAATGGCGTAATGTAACGCCGTTACTTTAGAGGGTAACGAGTAATCTAACTGATTACTCGTCCCCTCGCGGTAACGCCATTCCCATTACTGGGGCGGCGTTACCGCAATTACCCGCCGCGATCCGCGGAGCCGTCCGCAGCCACGGCCTTAGGAAAGGCCGCGGCTTCGGCCTAGCTCCGGAGTGGCGGCCATCTTGGTGCACCCGATGGCCGCAGCTCTGGCCTAGCTCCGGAGCGGCGGCCATCTTGGTGCACCCGTCGGCCGTTTACAATGTGATTGCTCCGTCAAATGACGGAGCAATCACTTGTAAACAAACTGGCGTCAAGATGACGCCGGTCTCCCCTCTGTGTACAGATCTGTACAGTGGAGGGGAGAGATCGGATGGCAGCAGCCATCCCTCCATACCCTGCCACTACTCTGCAATACCCAGCCAATACCTTGCCAATACCCTGCCAATACTCTCTAACACCCTGCCAATACTCTGCAATACCCAGCCAATACCCTGCCAATACTCTACAATACTCTGCAACACCCTGCAATACCCTGCCAATACTCTGCCAATACCCAGCCAGTACCCTGACAATACTCTGCAATACTCTGCAATACCCTGACAATACCCAGCCAGTACTCTGCCAATACTCTGCCAATACTCTGCAATACCTTGCCAATACTGTGCAATACCCTGCCAATACTCTGCAATACCCCGTAATACCCAGCCATACTCTGCAATACTCGGTAATACCCAGCCATACTCTGCAATACTCGGTAATACCCAGCCATACTCTGCAATACTCGGTAATACCCAGCCATACTCTGCAATACCCAGCCAATACTCTGCAACACCCTGCCAATACTCTGCAATACCCTGCCAATACTCTGCAATACCCCGTAATACCCAGCCATACTCTGCAATACTCGGTAATACCCAGCCATACTCTGCAATACTCGGTAATACCCAGCCATACTCTGCAATACTCGGTAATACCCAGCCATACTCTGCAATACCCAGCCATACTCTGCAATACCCAGCCAATACTCTGCAACACCCTGCCAATACTCTGCAACACCCTGCCAATACTCTGCAACACCCAGCCATACCCAGCCATACTCTGCCATACTCTGCCATACTCTGCCATACTCTGCAATACACGGTAATACCCAGCCATACTAGGTGATACCCAGCCATGCTCAGCCGTACCCAGCTATACTCAGCCAATATTACAGTTGGGGAGATTACGTGGATATTACAGTGGGGGAGATTGTGGATATTACAGTGGGGGCTTTATGGTGGTGGAATTTTCAAAGGTTTTTGCAAATTCAGTTATTATTTGCTGATCCGAAAAATGAAAAATGATCCGATCCGTGACTCTGATCCGAGCAACGATCCAATCCGTGAGTTTGGGGGGGGACAGATGTACAGGGGGGACAGATGTACAGAGGGGGAACAGATATATGTGTGGGGGGACAGACGTGTAGTGGGGTACAGAGGGGAAACAGATATATGTGTTGGGGGGAACAGACGTGCAGGGGGTACAGAGGGGAAATAGACGTGCATGGGGGAACGCGCCCCTTGCTTACAGTAATACTAGACCCGCCCCTAAGAATATTAAAAAAAAAAGTCAGTTACTTTGCTGAGTAACTAATTACTTTTCCAATGTAGTAACTGAGTTACTAACTCAATTACTTTTTTGGGAGAAGTAATTTGTAACTTAACTAATTACTTTTTTAAAGTAAGATGACCAACACTGATCACACAGCTGTTTTACCACCTGATAGGGGCCCTGCTAGGAGGCCTGTAATTTATTTAGCTTCAGGGGTTTTAGTACCAGGACTTTCTGTCTGATATAAAAGGTGCGATTCCGCGCAGACCAATCATACCAAACCTTCTGCTGACTCTGGGCCGATTGCATATTCTCATGGACTTGATCGGTAAGTTCCCTGAGTTCCAAGACATAATTAAGGATGGGGAGGCCTTCTGGATCCTCTACCCCCTCCCACCTGGCCCTCACTAAGTCTAAGGGTCCCCTAATCCTTCGCCCATATAACAGCTCAAACCCTCTGGACTCTTGGGGTACCTCTCTATAGGCGAACAGTAGATGGGGAAGATATTTCTCCCAATCCTTCCTACTCTCCACGAAGACCCAAAGCAGCTGCTTCAGGGTCCTGTTAAATCTCTCACACAGCCCGTTAGTCTGAGGGTGGTAGGGGCGCTCTGGAGGGGTTTAATCCCACAGAGACACCAGAGCTGCTGCATCAGCTCGGCTGTGAACTGGGTACCCTGATCGGACAATATCTCCTGGGGAAACCCTACCCTAGTGAATAGTAAGGCATCTGCTACTGTATCAGCCTGGATATTGGATAAGGGAATGGCCTCCGGGTAGCGGGTGGCGTAATCCACCACCGTAAGAATATACTTCGTCCCAGTGGCACTGGGGCCGGCCAGTGGGCCTATAATATCTACCGCTATGCGGCTAAAGGGTTTTCTAATGATCGGCAGGGGTTGCAGCAAGGCTTTTGGGTGATCCCCTGTCTTCCCCACTTTCTGACAAGTCTCACAGGTCCGACAGTATTCTCGCACCTCAGCATGTAACCTGGCCAGAAGAAAGCATGAGACAACCGACTCCGGGTCTTAGCTATCCCTAAATGTCCCGCCAAGGGGATGTCGTGAGCCAGCCGCAATAGCTCCCGTCTGTATTTCTGGGGTACAACTAGCTGTTTGTGGGGACCCTGTCGCTTCCTGGTGACAGGGATGAACTGGTATGTAACATTAAAGACCTAAACTATTTTTTCATGAGCAATGGAAAGAATAGCTATTATTGGACAAAATGTTATAATCTGACCTGTACCAACACTTTAAAACTATGTTTGTATTTTTTGATATGATGTACTGTATGTTTTTGTTTTTCTGTTATAGATCTGATTTTAAACTATTTGACATATCAATTTCAATGTGCCTAATTCTACTGGTCTTGACGAAGCAGATGATCCGCGAAATGCGTTGACCCTTCTAGAAGACCTTATGCACAGACTTGTTTATAATGTACTATATTTGATAGCAACATATGCTTTTTATATTGTGTAAATTAAAAACAAAATTATTTTAGACATATTGTATGCCATTCTATATCTAATTATGCACACATATTTAAAGTCTCAACACCCATTCACTCTCCTTGCTACTATATACAGGATGATACCCCTGTGTTCACATTTTCTCAATATAATTACATTCCCTCCAACAAACACAAATTCCTTGCATATATAAATCCATCATAACTGATCACATGTGCAGCACCATAGCAACTGCAGATCAAACAGAGGCTAAGATGGAAGCTTCCTTGGCTGTAAAGGAGAGTAGGGTTTATTTCCGCTTTAAATATACAGAAAAATACAGTGCAAATTTGAATGTTGTTTTACTGGTTAAATAGTTAAGTTTGTTCATCCAGTCCTATGATTTACACATCTCTACCCCATGGCATAGTTCTGGCTACCAGGAAAGGGGCTCTGAGCTTTCTCTACTGCAGTTTCCCTTTCACTTACAGACACCAAAGTGCTCCAACTATTTCAAATGACCTTCAAGTGACATGTGCTAACCGCAAATTGTTTTTGGATGTCTGGTTTAAATTTGAATATTAGAGGCCCTACTAGCTTAAGCATCTGAGAGAACAGCACTTTATAATCTCCAAAAAGGTTTCTGTTTGGACAGAAGTTTCATACTTGGCATAATAGTATAATAAAGTAAATTTTCTGCATAAGAAATGGTGTCCTAGTTCATATTTCTATTGCATAATAATTTTATCAGCAAAATCAACAATTCACAAACATAAATGTTGGTTAGGTTTGAAATACTTATTTTCTCACAGGAAATAAAGTAAATACTTGCTGAAAAAACAACTTCCTACTTAATGAGAGACTTCCTGCTATCATCACATGATTAGTACTAGTGATGTAATAGCAGGAAAAAGAACAGCGGTGAGCCAATCAGATGAACAGAATTTCTGGAGGAATTCTATGCAGCAAACAATACCATTACAAACACCTAGGTAATGGCATTCTAGGGAACAATGACCAGAGCAACAATCTTAGAACTTTTACATATACAATGCAGCAATGGAACGTGTTAAATTCGGCCTCTCTGCAATTAAACCATTAACAATTACAAAAATAAAATACAACTTTAATTTATTGTAGACCTATCATACATTTGGACAATTCAATAAAATGTACAGTGGTGTGAAAAAGTGTTTGCCCCCTTCCTCATTTCCTGTTCCTTTGCATGTTTGTCACACTTAAGTGTTTCGGAACATCAAACCAATTTAAACAATAGTCAAGGACAACACAAGTAAACACAAAATGCAATTTGTAAATGAAGGTGTTTATTATTAAAGGTGAAAAAAAATCCAAACCATCATGGCCCTGTGTGAAAAAGTGATTGCCCCCTAAACCTAATAACTGGTTGGGCCACCCTTAGCAGCAACAACTGCAACCAAGCGTTTGCGATAACGTGCAATGAGGCTTTTACAGCGTCCTGGAGGAATTTTGGCCCACTCATCTTTGCAGAATTGTCCTAATTCAGTTACATTAGAGGGTTTTCGAGCATGAACGGCCTTTTTAAGGTCATACCACAACATCTCAATAGGATTCAGGTCAGGACTTTGGCTAGGCCACTCCAAAGTCTTCATTTTGTTTTTCTTCAGCCATTCGGTGGTGGACTTGCTGGTGTGTTTAGGATCATTGTCCTGCTTCAGAACCCAAGTTCGTTTCAGCTTGAGTACACGAACAGATGGTCGGACATTCTCCTTCAGGATCTCTTGGTAGACAGCAGAATTCATAGTTCCTTTTATCACGGCAAGTCTTCCAGGTCCTGAAGCAGCAAAACAGCCCCAGACCATCACACTACCACCACCATATTTTACTGTTGGTATAATGTTCTTTTTCTGAAATGCAGTGTTCCTTCTACGCCAGATATACTTGGACACACACCTTCCAAAGAGTTCCACTTTTGTCTCATCGGTCCACAGAATGTTGTCCCAAAAGTCTTGGGGATCATCAAGATGTGTTGTGGAGAAATTGAGACGAGCTTTGATGTTCTTTTTGCTCAGCAGTGGTTTTCTCCTTGGAACTCTGCCATGCAGGCCATTTTTGCCCAGTCTTTTCCTGATGGTGGAGGCATGAACGCTGACCTTAACTGAGGCAAGTGAGGCCTGCAGTTCCTTGGACGTTGTTGTGGGGTCTTTTGTGACCTCTTGGATGAGTCGTCGCTGCGCTCTTGGGGTAATTTTGGGCGGCCGGCCACTCCTGGGAAGGTTCACCACTGTTCCATGTCTTCGCCATTTGTGGATAATGGCTCTCACTGTGGTTTGCTGGATTCCCAAAGCTTTGGAAATGGCTTTATAACCCTTTCCAGACTGATAGATCTCAATTACTTTCTTTCTCAATTGTTCCTGAATTTCTTTGGGTCTCGGCATGATGTGTAGCTTTTAAGGATCTTCTGGTGGACCTTACTGTGTCAAGCAGCTCCTATTTAAGTGATGCCTTGATTGTGAACAGGTGTGGCAATAATCAGGCCTGGGTGTGGCTAGAGAAATTGAACTCAGGTGTGGACAACCACAGTTATAGTATGTTTTAACAAGGGGGGCAATCACTTTTTCACACAGGGCCATGATGGTTTGGATTTTTTTTCACCTTTAATAATAAACACCTTCATTTACAAATTGCATTTTGTGTTTACTTGTGTTGTCCTTGACTATTGTTTAAATTGGTTTTATGTTCCGAAACACTTAAGTGTGACAAACATGCAAAGGAACAGGAAATGAGGAAGGGGGCAAACACTTTTTCACACCACTGTATATTTGGAGGTTAACTTCAATGAAAATTGCATTGCTAAACAATTAGAACTGAAGATCCAGAGATTTCAGAGACAGCTTAAATCATGTGCCAATCTCTACTTTTTCTGTAAAATTTGTGTTTGGTATCACCACTCTCTCCTCCTGAGTTTATCCATTGATGTTTTAATGTGATAAGCATCCTCATTGGTCAGAGGGACTAGGTTTGACTTTACAGGAAAGATCTAGATTTGCTTACAACTTCAGCTGCCTACATGCTGAATCCAATCTACTAGGCCAATGACTATTCACCAGTATTACTAACTTAACATGCCTTATTCTACCTTGTGTCTCAGTGTGGGGGCGGTCATCATGGTAGAGATAGGGTTTTGCTTCTTCATGTCAAAGCCTCAAGTAAAGAGAACAATAAGCAGCACAGTAGGGACATCACTGAATCTCTCTAAATCTCCTGAGACTAAAGCCTAGTTGTCAGGGATGGGCTCAGCCCTTCCTTCTCTGAGCTGGCTTCTCAGCTATTGGCTAATTGCAAGCTCCTACCACTCCACAGTTACTCAGCTGTTGATGATATCCTGCTTGTCAGTCCTGCCTACTTAAGCCGTACAGTCCAGAGGAGCTCTGCCCTTGCCTTGGTCAACATCACAGAAACGATATCCTGAGATCCTGTTCAACACTTGCTTTTCTGACATCCCTTCTGGCTCCAGATCCTGCTTGCTGTTCCACTACATTGATCCCTGACTTCTGGCTTGGCTGACTATCCGTTTCGGTTACTGAACTTAGGTTCTGTTTTGACTATGTTTGTTCTTTTTACTTTTATTATTAAACAAGTGTGATTTAACTGTACTTCTGTCTCAGCCTGATTTCATGGTTTCTGACACTTGTATGCACTAATAGTTTTCTTTCGTTTAACCCAGCTGGCTAAACAAATGAAAAATGACAGCTTAGGTCGGAGCCGCTGTACTAACGATCCAATGTTAGTACAGGAATCTCCCCTGCTGTGCTATTGTGCTCTGACAGGGGGACTCTGGCCAGCGCTCTCAGCCATTACTGGTCGGCAGACTTTCATCAGTCATGCCCCCACGACAGAAGCTGGTCAAACAGCCGGCTTATTTTGGACCGTTGGCAATACACACAGGCCGAATGTCCACCGGTTTCTATGTCACCAAACATTTGGCCCGTTCGTACTAGGCTTAACAATCTGAGGCAGCAGGACCTTAGATCTCTCACTGCAGGTATACATACAAGGATGTACGCTGCTATTTTTCAGGAAGAATTTTAGACAAAGGGTATACAGTGCCTTGAAAAAGTATTCATACCCCTTGACATTTTCCTCATTTTGTGTCATGTTACAAAAAAAAAATGTTAATTAATTTTTGGGGATTTTATGTGATAAACCAAAACAAAGTGGCACATAATTGTGAAGTGGAAGGAAAATGATAAATGGTTTTAAATTTTGTTTACAAAAAAATATCTGAAAAGTGTAGCGTGCATTCGTATTTAGCCCCCTTTACTCTGATACCCCTAACTAAAATTTAGTGGAACCAATTGCCTTCAAAAGTCACCTACCGTATTTATCGGCATATAACACGCACTTAAAATCAGGGGAAATCGTGGATGTGTGTTATACGCCGATCCCCATTGTCTGTGAGGGGAAAAAGAGCGAGCGCCGCCGAAAAAGCCTGAGCCGAGTGCTCGGCTCCGTTCGCAGTCACGCCGCCCCGCCTCCCTGCTGTCTCTGAGGGAATGAGGAGCGAGCGCTGACGAAAAAGACAGAGCCGAGTGTACTGTGTACTCGGCTCAACTCGCAGTCCCACCATTGGACCTGTGTTATGTCCATCATAGGAGCGGGGCCAAGGGGCGGGACTGGGCGGGACTGTGAGACAAGCCGAGAGGAGCCGAGTACATACGAGTACACAGGCTCTGTCTAGCTCAGCGGCTGCAAATTTAAACGGTTACATGCCACAAATGACACAGAGCAAGGCTGCAAACGGCACTGGGCAAGGCTGCAAACGGCACTGGGCAAGGCTGCAAATGTTTAGCCTAAACATACAGCCATAGCTACAATGGAATGGTTTAGCTCAAAGCATATTCATGTGTTAGAATGGCCCAGTCAAAGTCCAGATCTAAATCCAATTGAGAATCTGTGGCAAGACTTGAAAACTGCTGTTCACAAATGCTCTCCATCCAATCTGACAGAGCTTGAGCTATTTTGCAAAGAAGAATGGGCAGAAACTTCACTCTCTAGATGTGCAAAGCTGGTAGAGACATCCCCAAAAAGACTTGCGGTTGTAATTGCAGCGAAAGGTGGTTCTACAAGGTAATGACAAGGGAGCTGACACACTTTTGTTTGTTTGAAAACCATTTATCATTTTCCTTCCACTTCACAATTATGTGCCACTTTGTGTTGGTCCATCTCATAAAATCCCCAAAAAATAAATTTACGTTTTTGGTTGTAACATGACAAAATGTGGAAAATTTCAAGGGATATGAATACTTTTTCAAGGCACTGTATTTTCAAGGTATTTCTTAGGCACAATTACCAATTTCAAATGTTCCTTAAAACATTGCAAATTTCCCTTTGGAGGTCAGGACAGGATCACTTTAAAGCCCCTACTTTTGACCATATGTCAAAATAGTTAGGTGTAAGCGAACGGGAACAAAAAAAAAAAAATCTCCAGTACAAATGTACAAGCGATTATTTTTACAGTGTTGCTGCTGCCTGAAACTGAGCCTCCTGACCCTGTTAAATGTTCCTGACCTTTGCCATGCCTAATTAACAGTAGTTAGAGGCCAACTGCAGTCTAAAGAAAGTTCTGTATGAAATAGACCTGTAAGCAGCAACTCATATTCGCCTGCATGGCTGAGAATACACACTTTATTGCTCCAGAACGAGAGCCCACATTTTCCTTTTCTGTACATGACTTTCTTTGATGTTCCTTTTTTTTCATTGTGACAGAGGAATGAGGCCACTCTGGAGTGACATGTTAGAGGTTGGCGTTTAGCACGATACAGACATGCTTCTGTCACCATATTAATAATATAGCAGTTCATATTTGTGGAAAAAACAAATATAGCAGTCCAGTGTATAAAATTGCAGTAGTGTAACCTTTATTATCTAACTATGGCAAAAGATAAAGCCTCATGCACACAGGGTGTTAGAAAAAATTAGCTGCAAAGCTACTACCAACACGAGGAAAAAGCAGCTGTGTTAACGTGCTTTTAGTAGGTTCTCGCATTGGAGTTAATGCACGTTTAGCCGCGCTGGCTTTTAGCAATGTTTCTTTGCCTCTATTCAAAATCAGTGGTTCCCTATGAGAACCCATTGATTTGAATAGAAGTTGCGGGAATGATCGGAAGGAATTAGGAGTAATGAATTCATGGTGCATTCAAAATAACAATTTTCAACATATAGTTCATAAACTTCTTGTGAACAATTTGTGAATAATTCAAAACTTCTTGTGAATATCCCAACAGTGAACCAGGATGTATAACAAAAGTTAAAGGTAACACCAGCAAAGATTTGGGAGGCTTACCAGAAGCGTTTGAACACACAAGAACATATGTTCTGTGAGTCAAACGGGCTTGTGTTGTATGTACAACCAATGGGAATGGACACTGGAACCTTCAGATGTCTGGAGTGGAAACTCCCGGCTATCCTCAAGATGAGAGATATTTTTATAGGTTTGTCTCATAAGAGATGGTAATTAGATGTCAGTGGATTTGATGGGGATGGTTTAAAGGAGGAAAAACAAGAAGGGCCACATAGTGTAATTCCGTTGAGTACAAAATAAATTTTAATGAAAGTTGGAAAACTTAAATTTAGCAGGTAAAAATCAGCACTTTTAAAATTAAATGGCGGCAATGGAGTCCTTACCGATGCGTTTCGTCTCCAAGGACATCGTCTCATCATGTCATCCTGAGGCCCTGCCCCTTGTGACGTCACCACCCGTGGCATGATGAGGCAGTGACGTCACAAGGGGGCAGGACAGTGATGTCACAAGGGGGCAGGACAGCAGAGAGAGAGGAGACACGGCGGTGGGAGAAGGCAGCGGAGAGAGGAGAACCGGTGGCGGGAGAAGACATCAGTGGAGTGAGAAGAACCGGAGGATGAAGACATCACCGGAGGGAGAAGAAATTTAGAAGGAGAAGAGAAGCCAGAGCTGCTTTAATAAATTACTTTGTCACAAATCTGTGTATTGTTTTTATTTTTGACACTTCTTTTATGTGAATGGGTATGGGTACAATGTACCCCATACTCATTCACATAGGGTGGAGGACCGGCATCTGGGGGCCCCCTTGGGGAAATCCAGATTCAGATAAGCCCCCCGCCCACAGACCCCGACAACCACTGGCCAGGGTTGTCGGGAAGAAGCCCTTCTCCCCATCAACATAAGGACAAGGTGCTTTGGGGTGGTGGGGTGAAGGGCCCCCCTGGCCCAAAGCACCCACCCCCCATGTTGAGGGCATGTGGCCTGGTATGGTCCAGGAGGGTCCCCCCCTTTCCTGGCCTACCCGCGTTTAGGTGAGTCTTTGTCTAGAAGTGTTTTTAAAGGGAAACATTTTATTTATTGAAAAGAAATCAATGAATGGTGTCGCGCTCCTAAACTGATGTCAGTAAAAAACGCATACAGTCGCTGTTGTGTCAGATCAGCGAACAGGGAGTGATATGCAAATTTAAAGTGACTGGGTGCAACACAGGCTAAACCATCAGTAAAACAATCAAATACATAAAATACAATAGGCTAAAACAGCTGTAGAGCAACAATCAGTCTAAAAATTGCATAAAATATATAGATAAGTGTATATATAAAGTGACTAATATGCAGAAGCCGTGATAGGAAACACACTACGGTGCATAAATAAATGGCTATATAAAACACACGAGTGAATAAATATAGTGATTATAAAAGCACGTATAATCACTAGATACTGTGAAGCAATAACACAATAAATAAAGTATAAATAGAGTGGTGATATAAAAAGATTATAAAAATAACCAAAGGTGTATAATAAAAAGGATGAAGGGAGTGGTGAAAACCAATATAGGTGAGTGTACTAGCAGCAATAGTGAGTGATACTGCTAGTAAAGAATGGTACTACAAAATAGCAACAAACAGGGGTGATTGGGGTGGTGGTAAATAAGATTGCAATTATAATGTGATTCAAAAGATCAACATATACAAAACAATATAAGTGACAGTCCATATGGCATGTGGCTCTATAGAAAACGTAGAGCTAGTGATAACAGATGTGATCCAGTCTGGGCTGCACTATGGTGCCGGGTGCCAGATGGGGGTGGGTAGTGGTGGATAGGCTTGCCCAGGGTGATGATAGTGCTGAGGTCTTCGGTGCTAATGACACCCGTGGGTGTCCTCCCTAATTACCTTTCTACTGCAAGGTAAGCAGCATGTATATGGATGCCGAGACGATGGACTCTCTCTGGGGGGTACTTCAAGGGTCTCACTTCTCTCCTGTCCGGGATGTGTGTAGCCTATAAGGTGGTTACTTCCTGGTACTCAGGGTCAAATTCCGCTCAACAGGTACCAGGGTAAAGTGGGTATGGGGAGTGGAGAGAATAACACATACCTTTGAGCCTGGAAAATGCTAAAAACACACCAAAAAGTCAATTATCACTGCCTGCAAGCTTGATATACCATGTGATATTCCCCTCATCAGCCAATTATGCTGTACAATACACGACTTGCATTACTTGATGCTGAAGTTGAGAGTCACCAACAGACGTTCCTCTGGTGGCACGCTTTTCCTCATGTTGGTGTCCATGCAGACTAGACGGGGTCTAACCTTTTCCAAGAGAACTTCTAAGGTGGCAATTGACATGCGTGTAAAATTAAAAAAATTCTCTGGGTAATTACGCAGCTGAACATAGATATTAGAAAGTATTCTGTGGACATGCGTTGAGCCATCAATGGATGTGTGCAGTAGCAACGAACTCTGGTACTCTCACGCAATTTTCTACATCGTTGGAGCCTCAGCAAAAGCAACATCAGGAGCATTTCCCCACACATGCTCATCATGGGATCCATATTAACAAACCAACCAAAAAATAACAGCTAGCTACAAGCACACTGCTTTCTCAGCTGCTACTCACACTGTTCTCTCACAGAATGGCTGAAATAGTTCATAAAAACTTGTTTTTAGTGCTTTATAATCATTTGGTATTTATTTATCTTTAGTAAATGCTTCTTGTAATGGGTACCCCTAAACGCGGCTTGTAAACGCTGCTAAACACACGTTTTTAAACATGGATTACCAGCACTCAGGAGAGGTTCATAAACGTCCTGTGTACATGAAGCCTAAGCCCCCGTACACACGGTCAGAAATTCCGACCACAAAATCTGTCAGATTTTTTCTGATGGATTTTGTCCGACACTGGTGTTGCATACACACGGTCGGACAAAGTTGTCAGAAAATTTAATCATTCCGAACGTGGTGACATGCGTTCCATACGACGGAACTACGTAGAGGCAAGTAGCCAATAGCTTTGGTCTCGTAATTTGATCTGAGCATGCGTGGCACTTTGTCCGTCGGAATTCTCGACACACATTCGGAAAAAGTCCGATCGGATTTTGTTGTTGGAAAATCCTGCTCTCAAATTTTTTCCGTCTGAAATTCCGAAGGAAAAAACCCGCTGGAGCCCACACACGATCGGATTTTCCAACAACATAATCCGATCAGACTTTTTCTATTGGAATATCCGACCGTGTGTACGGGGCATCACAGGGAAAGTCTAACAGTTAGACTAAATGCACAAATTATAGTAAGACAAAGCATAGGTGATCATGTACAACACTGCAGACTTAGTCAGCATATAACAGGTCATGTAAGACACATAGCATAGCATCAAGAAAAATCTCCAACACACACTTTTGAGCCCACAAAGTGCAACTATATATAGAAAGCAGTGTACCGGGTGTGATTGGAATAATGACCAAAAAAAGGGACATGGATACAATAAACAATATAGAGGATCGGATATCTGCATGGCACAATGCCCCATAACTGGGCCAAATATGCAAGGTGGGGGGATAAAAAGAAAAAAGTGGGAGGGGGATAAGAAGGAAAAGGGAGCAGTCAGAAATTAGAAGACAGAGGGGACTATGTGTCTCGAGACAAAAGGGGAACACACAGGAGAGGAAGGAAAGGCAGAATCTCTAACCCTGCTCACTTAGGCTAAGTCCAGGAGGTCAACCAGGTTGTGATGTGAAACCCCCTGCATGTAGGCATTGTATAGACAAAGTATTGCCAGGGTCTCCAGATGTCATGAAAGGTCTCCTCCCAGTTGTTCAGAGTGACCATTAGATCCCCCATGTCCCTGAGTTTATTAACTTTAGAGAACCAGAGGGACTTTAACGGTGCATTCTCAGACCTCCAGCATATTGGGATGCACACCTTAAACACGTTTAAAAACTGGATTGTAAGAGAGGCCTTATACAGTGGTGTGAAAAAGTGTTTGCCCCCTTCCTCATTTCCTGTTCCTTTGCATGTTTGTCACACTTAAGTGTTTCGGAACATCAAACCAATTTAAACAATAGTCAAGGACAACACAAGTAAACACAAAATGCAATTTGTAAATGAAGGTGTTTATTATTAAAGGTGAAAAAAAATCCAAACCATCATGGCCCTGTGTGAAAAAGTGATTGCCCCCTAAACCTAATAACTGGTTGGGCCACCCTTAGCAGCAACAACTGCAACCAAACGTTTGCGATAACGTGCAATGAGGCTTTTACAGCGTCCTGGAGCAATTTTGGCCCACTCATCTTTGCAGAATTGTCCTAATTCAGTTACATTAGAGGGTTTTCGAGCATGAATGGCCTTTTTAAGGTCATACCACAACATCTCAATAGGATTCAGGTCAGGACTTTGGCTAGGCCACTCCAAAGTCTTCATTTTGTTTTTCTTCAGCCATTCGGTGGTGGACTTGCTGGTGTGTTTAGGATCATTGTCCTGCTGCAGAACCCAAGTTCGTTTCAGCTTGAGTACACGAACAGATGGTCGGACATTCTCCTTCAGGATCTCTTGGTAGACAGCAGAATTCATAGTTCCTTTTATCACGGCAAGTCTTCCAGGTCCTGAAGCAGCAAAACAGCCCCAGACCATCACACTACCACCACCATATTTTACTGTTGGTATAATGTTCTTTTTCTGAAATGCAGTGTTCCTTCTACGCCAGATATACTTGGACACACACCTTCCAAAGAGTTCCACTTTTGTCTCATCGGTCCACAGAATGTTGTCCCAAAAGTCTTGGGGATCATCAAGATGTGTTGTGGAGAAATTGAGACAAGCTTTGATGTTCTTTTTGCTCAGCAGTGGTTTTCTCCTTGGAACTCTGCCATGCAGGCCATTTTTGCCCAGTCTTTTCCTGATGGTGGAGGCATGAACGCTGACCTTAACTGAGGCAAGTGAGGCCTGCAGTTCCTTGGACGTTGTTGTGGGGTCTTTTGTGACCTCTTGGATGAGTCGTCGCTGCGCTCTTGGGGTAATTTTGGGCGGCCGGCCACTCCAGGGAAGGTTCACCACTGTTCCATGTCTTCGCCATTTGTGGATAATGGCTCTCACTGTGGTTCACTGGATTCCCAAAGCTTTGGAAATGGCTTTATAACCCTTTCCAGACTGATAGATCTCAATTACTTTCTTTCTCAATTGTTCCTGAATTTCTTTGGGTCTCGGCATGATGTGTAGCTTTTAAGGATCTTCTGGTGGACCTTACTGTGTCAAGCAGCTCCTATTTAAGTGATGCCTTGATTGTGAACAGGTGTGGCAATAATCAGGCCTGGGTGTGGCTAGAGAAATATTGAACTCAGGTGTGGACAACCACAGTTATAGTATGTTTTAACAAGGGGGCAATCACTTTTTCACACAGGGCCATGATGGTTTGGATTTTTTTTCACCTTTAATAATAAACACCTTCATTTACAAATTGCATTTTGTGTTTACTTGTGTTGTCCTTGACTATTGTTTAAATTGGTTTGATGTTCCGAAACACTTAAGTGTGACAAACATGCAAAGGAACAGGAAATGAGGAAGGGGGCAAACACTTTTTCACACCACTGTATGTCTTAATAGGTTGCTCCAAGATATGTAGCAGGCATACCGCAGGGTTTCCTTCTAAGTAGGGGCGAACTGACCATTCGGGGCCACATGAGATGCTCTGTCACTTCACCTCTACTTGTTTCAGAGCACCGATCATACAGCAGATCCCCTAACCTGAGTAGAAAATGGAGACATCCGAGAGCAGACAGCATTGGAGCCCAGTCTCCGGCCACAGAACTGGGAACACCCCCCTATGGGAAAGCTGTTTATGGCAAGCCGAGCCCCTCCTCTGCAGCCCACCCACTGGGATTACTGATCTGACTCTGCAGCCCTGATCTCCCGTTGTGCTCTGTCCATGTCTGGACAAATCGGGAGGTGAGCATGTGTGTGGATGAAGAAGGATCTTCTCTTCTGAGTGCAAATCAACTGCATAAAAGAATATTGGACTGCGGTACAGTGAACATACTGCGTTGAAAGGGGCTATGGAGGTGGCAGATTTAGATCCTGGCTGCCTGAGCCTAGGGGAGAGCAACCTGGGGCCATAGTTGTGAGTAGAAGACATACTGAACACCCCTCCACTTTACCCCCTCTCTATCTCTCACCCCCTCTCTCCCTTGCCCCCCGCTCTCTCACCCCTTCTCTCTCACCCCCTCTCTCTCTGACTACCTCCTTTCTCGCCCCCTCTCCCTCACCCCCTCTCTCTAACTCCCCCTTGCCCCCCCCCTCTCCCACCCCACTATCTTTTTTGCCCCCCTCTCTCTCACCCCCTCTCCCGCCACCATCTCTCTCTCCCTTAACCCCCCTATTCCTCTTTCTTACCCCCCTTTCTCTCTCACCGCCCACTCTTTCTCATCCCCCTCAACCCCTCTCTCTCTCACCTCCCTCTTTCTCCCCCCACCTCTTCCCCCCTCCCCTACTTTCCCATCTCCCCTATCTCTCCTCCCCCTCCCCTCTATCCCCTCTGCATTTTTGTATCTATCCCTTCACCCCCTTCTTCCCCTCTTAGTTTATAATAAAAAATTCTGTTATAATTCAGATTTTCAGTTAAAAATGTGTTCTGTCAGTAGATTTTCCATGTTTTCTTAGTGTAAAAAACAGGGTTGGCAACCCTGTCAGGAAGGAGCTGAGTGGGAGCTGAATGGCCAAACAAGGCAATTAAAGTGATTGCAAAGGCAGATTTTTTAAAATAATAAACATTAAACTTACCTGCTTTGTGTAATAATTTTGCACAGAGCAGCCCCAATCCCCCTCTTCTTGGGGCCCCCCACTGGCACTCCTAGCCCCTCCTTCCTGCAAAGTGCCCCCATAGCAAGTTGCTTGCTTTAGGGGTACCCAAGCAGGCTCGCTCCCGAGCCACTGCTCTGTGTGACAATTCACACACAGACACAGATCGACCCCACCCCGGCACTCTCCTTATTGTCCCACTGGCTGTGATTGACAGTAGTTGGAGCCAATGGCCCATGAGGAGAGAGATATCCGGGAGAGCTGAGGCTCTCATGCACATGCACATTCTGGATTGAGATAGGGCTCAGATAAGTATTAGGGGGGCTGCTACCTACAGATGTTTATTTTACCTTCATACATAGAATGCATGAAGGTAAAAACCTTAAAACTTTACAACCACTTTAACTGCTCAATTATCGGGCATCTTTACTGTACTATGTAGTCAGCAGACGCTACCTACAGCCCCTGAAAACCACACCCAAAGTTTGCAGTGGCATGCTGCGAGATCCATCTTTAAACCTGGAAGTGCCCTTTGAGGAAGCGTAACTAGAACCTTCAGGACCCCAGAGCATGAAACCATGAAAGGCCCCCTGACCACCAGCAAGGGCCCTTCCAACTGATCCAGGGGCCCTTTACTCCCTTCATGGGACCCTTTATTACAGTCCTGCAGCAGGTCCCCTTCCTTCTATGGTGGGAAACACCAGGACCCAGTCACAAGTGCAACCCTGGTAGTTCTGCCTCTGGTCTCAGTAGTTTCTTATTTATATTTTGATAATTTTTTGCCATTCTAATCAATTTTTTTACAATTTTAGTTTTTCATCATTTAAAATTTTTTTTTTTTTAGGAGACCTGTTGTGGGGCTTTGGTGAGATTTCAGGGGTCTAAAAAGACCTATAATGTTTCACCTTTCAGACAGAGAAAGGAGATAGAGGACAGCTCAATTCAATCACATTCAAAAGGTGTTTGTGTTAATTTCCATGGTGAAAACACACTTTTAACAGCAAGGTGGGGCAGAGCACCATTTTTATAAGCCCTAATAGAGAGTGAAGTGGGGTGGGCAGAGCAATTGGCTATTTCATCAGTGATGTCCGGTATCAGTTTGCAAATGTCAGTCTAAAAAGGTTTTATTTTGGGACCTTTGGGCTCCATCCCCTTCAGCATATAGCAGATGCAGCCAGGTAGACTGAGGTCAGTGACTTGGGGAGTTTATACCACCTAGTGAGTTTCTTAATAATTGGTTGTTTTTTAACAGATAGTGGAGTTGTGTGTAATTTTGAGAATTTTGTTTCTCTGGGGGCTGGCCAGAGCACTGCACAGCTCCTTTTCCTATTCCTTGAAAATGAAGACCAGTTGGCTGTGGTGTGAGATTTTATGTGTGACTGGTAGCAG
Source organism: Lithobates sylvaticus (assembly GCA_028564925.1). Classification (NCBI taxonomy): domain Eukaryota; kingdom Metazoa; phylum Chordata; class Amphibia; order Anura; family Ranidae; genus Lithobates; species Lithobates sylvaticus. The sequence goes on from CM053031.1 coordinate 201,165,915, forward strand.
GCACTTTGAAGATGATGAGCTAACGTTGAATTGCTATAGTAAATAATCTATAGTTGAGAATATTTAGATGTGTACCTGAGATTCTCTTAAGACCATAGCTAACCATTATGGATACATTTAAAGTGGATGTAAACCCTCTCCTATACCTAGTGAAGTGAACAGCCTCAGATGATACACAGAGAAACAAATCCTCCTACATAAATGTTACATGTATATCTGCTGCCTTCAGCTTTATATACTTTTTTAGTGCATGTCCCATTAGAATTTTCTCTTCCTGATTCACCTGTGGGTGTGGATTCTTGCCATACGCTGTGAGACAGCTGATTGAAGGAAAGGCACACACCCCTTTCCACATAGGCAGAAAAAGGAAGAAACAATGTAGAGCTGTGCTGTGAATAGACCAGCTCTCTGCTAATCTATTTATAGCACCCTCCCTGACACAAATTTCAGGCTGGTTTTATCACAGTCGATGGAGAACTTGTCAGAAGTTATCATGCTGATAACAGAAGAATGGAGCAGAAGAAGGCAATGGGACTTAGGGCTTTGAAGAGAGATAAGAAAACACTACAGATATATGTGCCTAGCTCAAAGTTTATGAATCGGGTTTACATCCACTTTCATTTGTGGCCCAAGATCTAAAAATAGAAAGGGGTTTACCTGGTGGGATCCAAAGAATGAGAGAGGACGGCAGTGGTGGTGTGTCCATTAAGGGGCGCACGGGCGCCGCCCCTTCTCTCCAGCCACCCCCTCTATGACTAATGGATAGATTCATGCATTGCCCCTTTTCGGATGCTGGGCACCTGAATTACAGCGGCTCTAATAGGCTTCAAAAAGGTGAACTGCGAGCACAGAGCATTGCGCTCGCAGTTCACCCAGGTGTGTTAGAACACCGAATGAATATTCGCTTTCCTAACATTGAACCACCTCCCCGCCAATCAGGAGCATGGGTCTGTTACACGTCACCTGATTGACTCAAAGGACCGGCTCTGCGATTGGACGCCTATCAGGAAGAGGGGAGGAGATGCATGAAGGACACAGGAGCAGCTGTCTGACCCGCTGCAGGGTTCCACCGCTCGCCGCCGTCACTCGCATGCCTGACCCGCCACCGAGACAGGGTTAGCACCAGGCAGACAGCAAACGGGCGTGGGGGGGGGTGTTTCACATTGGCAGCATTTTATGGGGCACAGTGGCACTATTTGATGGGCACAGTGGCAGCATTTGATGGGGCACAGTGGCAGCATTTGATGGGGAACAATGGCAGCATTTGATGGGCACAGTGGCTGCATTTTATGGGCAAAGTGGCAGCATTTGATGGACACAGTGGCAGCATTTGATGGCACAGTGGCAGCGTTTGATGGCACAGTGGCTGTGTTTGATGGGCACAGCGGCAGCATTTGATGGGGCACAGTGGCAGCGTTTGATGGGCACAGTGGCTGCGTTTGATGGCACAGTGGCTGCAATTGATGAGCACAGTGGCTGCGTTTGATGGCACAGTGGCTGCAATTGATGGGCACAAGGGCTGCATTTGATGGTATAATGGCTGCGTTTGATGGGCATAGTGGCTGTGTTTGATGGCACAGTGGCTGCATTTGATGGGCACAGTGGCTGCGTTTGATGGCACAGTGGCTGCGTTTGATGGCACAGTGGCTGCGATTGATGGGCACAGTGGCTGCTTTTGATGGCACAGTGGCTGCATTTGATGGGCACAGTGGCTGCATTTGATGGGCACAGTGACTCCGTTTGATGGCACAGTGGCTGCGTTTGATGGCACAGTGGCTGCGATTGATGGGCACAGTGGCTGCTTTTGATGGCACAGTGGCTGCTTTTGATGGCACAGTGGCTGCTTTTGATGGCACAGTGGCTGCGTTTAATGGGCACAGTGGCTGCATTTGATAGCACAATGGCTTTGTTTGATGGCCCAGTGGCTGCAATTGATGTTTTTTTTCAGAATTTTTCAGTTTGTTTGCGTCCCCCCAAAAATTTGGAGCACCAGCCGCCACTGGAGGAAGTGATGGGGCCAGGTAAACAGTTTCATTGACACTGTCTTAGTGTCATTAAGTAATCTTCTTTCATTGGAAAAGGGGCATGCACACAGGACTTTTACACAAATAATGCTGATTGTGACTTAAAGCCTATTAAAGGGGGTTGTGATTGTTGTTAAGTTCATACCAAATTCAATAACTGTTTGGTCTAAGCACAATAGAGAGAATATAACTGGAAGAACATCAGGGTGGACGAGAAAGTTGCATGGAGTAGCTCCATCCTTGACTTCAACACAAACCTGTTAATCCTGAATGATAAGAGTCGGTAAGCATAGCTTCATCTTTTTCTATTTTGAATAAAGGATTGACATTTTATGTTAATGCTATTTCTCCAGCGCAATCAACTCCCAAACAAAGTGATTAGATAATAAATCAAAATCAAGTAAAGTAATGTAGTGCAGGCAGATGTCTGGTGTTGCTAAAATGGGAATTAATAACAAAGTGAGAGAAAAATGAGAATTATTAACAAAGGTAATAAACTTTGTTATAAAATAGGGCTGTGGCCTATGTCCAATCACAAAGCCTTTTGGCCCTGGTGGTCAGTTAGGTTCCATCCCTGCTCTGTTGCTAAAAGTGGGCTCCCTCTTCAGCTGTGACAGCAGCCAACCAGTGTCCTTCCCAGCTCCCCTCTCCTTGCAGCTGTCCATTACAGCACAGGGTGCAACAAACTGTGCAGCAATGGGGCGATGCTCTGCTGGGCAGCTTTGAAGGGGCCACCACTTCTGACTTTTATGACTGTTTTTTGCGCCCTGTGTGTGCACTTGCACGACATGGTGACGCACCTACACTCACATAATATTGCAAACCCCCCTTAATTGAATGTGTTATGTTCTCATACAGACACATATATATTTTTTGTGCTAGACACGTCCCCACATCTGTGGTCAATCCACGTGGGCCCTGGTGTTTTCTATGCCAGCAGGGATGCTTCTTATATCACTCACGCCACACAACCCTATCATTTTGGCACCAGCAACTGTACATCATCGGTGCTGTGGGGACGCATGCCCAGCCCCCCAGCCAATATTCAGGGTATTCTCTTATGCGATGGGGCATTCTAGGGATTGAAGCCCCTCCTTCATGTGAATCCTGATGTGCACTTTAATTCGCTAAAGATAGTAATATTGTAAGTATCACTTGCTTTATTACTTGCCATATATATATGCCATGCTATTAACTACTGTGTTCTCACATTTGTACATTTGTTCCTTTTCTCATCTTTTTGATATCTTCGTTATTTCATTATCAGACAAAAAACAGCTTGTTTCTAATAATCCCCTGAAGAAGGAATTTATTACTCATACCTGTATTCCGAAACATGTTGGGACTTCTATGCACATGCACTCCATTTGACCTCCTACATCAACTGTGTGTTTTGACATAGCTGTTATATAACTATCCAGTCTGACTAATTTGTGTTTAGGTTTATATACCCTATGTACCTACTTTACTAATGTTTTGTATTTAATACATTTTGTATATTTTTATACGCTTGTTACTCCTTTATCTGGTTAACATCCTTTGCCCATAAAATCCCTCTGGGCACCCCCTTTTGCAATTTTCTCTTTTGTACTGGGATGTGGCGAAGGTTTCCAGCATTATACCTATAGATGGTTTTCTTTATCTATACTTTTTTTTTCCCCCACTTCAGTAGGTGCCACACAAATATGCTTCACACAATTCCCAAACATATACTAGAGCTTTCCTAATGCGACAGTAACATTCAAAATTTAAGTGCTTTATTGGGTAGAGGTGTCTCAGAGGAGGGTTTAAAATTGACACCAATTCTTTTTTGCTATAGAACTACTACTATAGGGGTGGATTTACTAAAACTGGAGAGAGCAAAAGTCCAATCAGCTGTCAGTTGTTTTTTTTTTGCCAAAGCTTAATTGAACAATGACTCATACAGGCAGGTCTCTAGTGCCTCTCCCTGGTTCCAGGAGTTTGAATAAACTTCTAGTAGCTGAAGAGCAGAGGCCAGGAGGGTTGATCTACATATACTTAGGAGAGCTCAGCCAATCCGGCCGAGGGCCTGGCATGGCGTCTTACTCAGCCCTTAAATATGGATGAATCATGCTGGCAGGGAGTTGGGTGGAAGATGAGGATGGAGTGCTGAGGAGACTTTCAGTGGCCCTTGAGGAGGGTACCCCTGCCAGGGGGTGGGGAGGTTGGGCGGGGTGCTCTATCTCAGGCTGGAGCTCAGACTGGCTTGGGAGGATCGTGACAGTATTGCAGTTTGAAAGGAATCTTTTCCTAAGAGGCAGCGGGAGCATGGAGAACACCAACACTATCAGGGACTGACAAGGAGAACGGCTGCCACATGTAGCAGACCTTTCTGGAAGACAGCGTTGTGCTTAATCTTTCGTTTACCTTGCATGGGAGATCTCTGGAGCAGCTGGGTGGGCTGGTGATAAGGCAGCCCGGAAGGCTGGTGAAGAAGCAGCTGGGGGGGGGGGGGGGGGGGGGGCTGGTGAAGAAGCAACTGGGTGGGCTGGTGGAGAAGCAGCTGGATGTACTGGTGGAGAAGCAGCCAGTTGAGCTGACATTTCCTGCAGTTGGTAGAGCTGGGACCAGTGTTATAAGGGAGTTACTCCGGGATGCAGTCTACAACACTTTGTGCTACTTTCTAAAGGACTGAGAGTTCCTAGTCCTTAAGGAGCTTTTGCATTTTTTCAATTAGAGACTGTCAGCAATCGGAAGTGAGATCAATCTGGAGTTTTACATAGAGAAGAAGAAGAGACAAATTGGAGTTGTACTTTGAGAGGAAGTTGTCCCTGGTTTTGTTGGGCATTCCATAGTTCCTATTCCCCATCTGTTCCTTGTGTCTGGAGAAAGTGTGGAAAAATACTTGTTGCCTGGCTGTGCAGGAATGGGGAATCCAATCATCTGTAACCCCTGCGGGGGTAGTGCTACATGTATACATTTTAAGGTGTAATTACATCCAGAATGTACTGTATCTTTGAAAGAAATGCTTAGCCTTCTGTAAGTTTTTTTTAGGTATAGAGTATCTGTAAACAAGATCATTCTACACCTACACCTACCCGCTGTAGGTAGTTTTATCAATGCGTGCTAATATTTTAAATAACTTAGTACCTATTTATAATTTAATGCAGTAAGCTTAGTACATAGGCAGCCAAATCTGTTGTTTACATACTTAAGCCAGCCATATATGGATCGAAATTGGGCCTGTTCATCAAAGACTGGACAAATTTCGATCTATGTATGGGCAGGGAGTTTTTACAGAAAGTCAATCTATTGATCAAATTCTGTACAACCACCCTACTTGCTGCAGGCTATAGTCAGTAGTAATGACTGATGTAATCTGATGGTGGGGAAGTCCCCCCACTGGCAGAATACAAAGACATAGAGGGGAAGATTCCGCCATCCACATATAGTGTATGGATAGGGAAATCGAGTATTTTTTTTTCCTTCAATCTACTGGTTGAACAAAAAAAAAGACTCATCTTTGGGCTGCCTCAGACTCTGCTTTCTGTTTTGCGGTGCTATAACCTAGTTGTGCTTTACAGCGTTTTGTCACAATGCAGTCAGTCGACTTACTGAAAACAACGCACTCCCTTTGTATGACTAATATCTTATCTCAACAGCTGCAAAGCAGGCAGGTTGAAGCTCAAGTATTTGACAGATGACTAAAACTGATAGCTTTTTTGAGCTTAAACTTGAGGCAAGGCTTGTGAAATCTGCTTAACATTACTTCTAAATAATAGAATATGGTCAGAGAATATGACGGAATACACATGAATATCTAGCTAAATCTATTTAAAGAGAAATTATGATAAATTTTGGCAGGGGTCAAGTCCTGGGGAAAAAAGTGTGGGAACTCCCACCCAAGATCCACTCCCCCAGCAAAAAAAATAAATAAATGATACGCTCATATGCACGAACGCTTCAAAAGTGGTATTTTTCATCCAATTTTCGTATTGTGTGTATGAAGCTTAACTGTTAGTACATAAAAAAAACAGTCCTCAATAAACATAAATACGGTAATTCTCTGAATAATCAGCATTCATTCAATTGTGCTTCCATGCAAATGTAAACATCATGTTCTGATCTTTATTGGGGAATTTTATTTTGTATATAGAGTGTTTATGTGGTGAGTTTACACTTTTCATTGAACAGAGTTTGGATAACACAGGGTTAAACGAAAAGGTCATAAATTAACTGCACATTATCTGGACAGAGTGCTTGGGGAGATAGTGATGTGTTCCTGCTTAGGAGATGTATGTTAGCAAACTCTGCAGGGCTCCAACACACACTCGCTGCTATTCCAACCCTTCACATATTTCCACAGAAACTTCCCTCCTAGCATTAAAATTTGCCAGGTATTGTGCTCAACTAACCCCCCTAAACTGATGTTTCTCCCTCAGCTCTCCTCTCTCCTCCTCCGGGTTCTCTCATCATATGGCACTGAAGATAGAGGAGGACACACAGAGCAAATATGCAGGAGACTGGGGGGGAGGATGAGGAGACAGAAAATCAGGAGGGGCCGGCGGGGAGGAGCGCATCACGAGAGGTCTGACTAAACACAATCTCTTAGCAGCAGGGACCTGATCTACCCGTCAGCTAGCTGTGATTGGCAGGTAGATCGAAGAGGAAGCTGTCATGGGGCCCCCTACTGGCAATGCCTGAATGGTCAGTCCACCCCTGGTGTGCGTCACTTACTATTGCGAGCTGTTTTGGCAGCTGCTGGTGTAGCACCTGCCACACAGCTCGCATACTTCAAAGTCTTGCAGGACACAGCTGCTAACGGGAACTGAGTTCCTGTTGTGGAAAAAGTACAGGAACTCCGTTCCCATGCGTTCCTGCAGGACTTGAGCCCTGGTTTTTGGGCATTTTTATGTTCAGTTTGTAAACTTTTATGTAATCCTTGTTTTAGAAGTAAACATTTAATAATTGGTGCTTTCACCACACTCTGAGGTATCAAATATCCCTTTCCTCTTTTCCTCCTCCATGACTCCCTTCTTCTCCACCCCCCATCCTGTGCCCCCCTACTTTATTCCTTGCAGTAACATTAAACTGCCCTTTTTGCATATAGATCCTGGTGTCACAGACACCTCCATTTGGGATTCTTCCCTATTTACCCTCAACAAACATCAGCAGGTCAGTCATTAGACATTTATTTTTTCTTCAAACTCCTTTTATTATTGCTCTGGTCCTTGTCCTCCTTGTTTTTTATTAACTCTTTAAGTATTATAGAAAAAATATATAAATGTATGTTTTTACATAGATTTTTATTTAGATATAGCTTTTTTGTATGTTTTTATATAAAGCATTTACGCGATATACCTTTTACGCAATTTATTTTAAGATGTTATTAGATGTTTGTGTACATAATCATATATAATAATGCAATTATACTTTTTATCTTCCATCTATCTGTGTACTTTACAGTATATATATCAGCCCTCAAAAAATCCACTCGCTTGCTCGCATTTTGCGAGTGGATTTTGAGGTCTTGCAAATGTGTAGGATCGTAGGGGAGGAGAACCGCTGCTTGTTTGATTAGAGCGCCAGGGGAACATAACAGCTTTCTTTTCAATAGCTGTGTGTTCCCCGCCGCACGCCGTCATATACAGCCCCTTGTCCAGGGAACTTTGATAGACAGATCACCTGACCCAGTATTGGACGGGTGATCTGTCTATCAAAGTGACTCGGACAAGGGGGAGGGGCTGTATATGCCGGCGCGCGGCGGGGAGCACACAGCTATTGAAACGAAAGCTGTTATGTTCCTCTGGCGCTCTAATTAAACAGGCGGCGGCGGTGGCTCTCCTCCCCTGCACAGGTAAGCTGCATTGGGAACACAAGCTGCACTGGGGGACACAAGCTGCACTGGGGGACACATGCTGCACTGGGGGACACAAGCTGCACTGGGGGACACAAGCTGCACTGGGGGACACAAGCTGCACTGGGGGGACACAAGCTGCACTGGGGGACACAAGCTGCACTGGGGGACACAAGCTGCACTGGGGGACACATGCTGCACTGGGGAACACATGCTGCATTGGGGACACATGCTGCACTGGGGGACACAAGCTGCACTGGGGGACACAAGCTGCACTGGGGGACACATGCTGCACTGGGGGACACAAGCTGCACTGGGGGACACAAGCTGCACTGGGGGGACACAAGCTGCACTGGGGACACATGCTGCACTGGGGGACACATGCTGCACTGGGGGACACTGGGGACACAGTCTGCACTGGGGGACACATGCTGGACAGGGGGACACATGCTGGACTGGGGGACACAGGCTGCACTGGGGGACACAGGCTGCACTGGGGGACACATGCGGCACTGGGGGACACATGCGGCACAGGGGGACACATGCGGCACTGGGGGACACTGGGGTCACATGCAGCACTGGGGGACACTGGGGTCACATGCAGCACTGGGGGGGTCACATGCTGCACTGGGGACACATGCTGCACTGGGGGACACTGGGGGGGACACAGGCTGCACTGGGGGGGGACACAGGCTGCACTGGGGGGGGGGGCACAGGCTGACTGCATTGGTGGACAAAGTTGTTGTTAATATTTATTTTTATAACTTAATTCTGCATAAATCATTTAAGTATCATTTCATGAGATAATTTATGAGGGCATGTTTAAGGGCGGGATTAGGGGTGGGACAGGGTAGGGGTTGGGCGGGGCAACTGGTGGTGAGTAACCCTTGAGGCCTGTAGTAGCTCAGGACTTGAAATTTTGAGCCCTGTATATATGTTTCTGTATACCCTTATTTTTTCAGATAGCCCTGATGAAGGGGAGTCTTTTTCCCCAAAACGTGTTGGCTTGATTACTTGTTGCTATGTACAATAAATTACACATCCACCTCTTGACTTACATTGCATCCGATATCGGGCACTCCCTCTCTTTCTACCTTTAGTATAATAGTACACGCGGGGACGTCCTCAAGACCGTACCCAGAGGCAGCATCCCAAGTCCACAAAACACAAACATGAACTCACCACCGATTGAGTCAATCCTGCGTGACCACCAGCCCTACCAAAACTATTTGGGCAGCATAAGAGGTTTGATCTATTCACACATACTAGCTCTACCTTACAAAAATCTCATGAATTTTTGTAGCTATAAATTTGCATATGGCACATAAAAATGTAACATCTGTGATTTGTTACCCTGTTAATGTTTTGTACTGCACCAATTTAAAATACCCTCTAATTCAGGTGACACTTAAGGCTAGGTTCACACATGTCTGGTTCAAATTTCCCATCCGTTTTCACTGTGAATTTCCAAAGCAGCTGTTCAGTGGTTCAGCTGTGATTTCAGATGTGGTTCAGATGCTAATTTTTGGAGCCGGCAGCCACCGGCATTTTTAACAATAGCTTGTTGTTAAGGAGTGGGCCGGGAAGCCTGTCTGCCATGTCCTTAACAACCAATGACTCATCAGCTTGACAGCTTCCCCATTGACAGTTGAATGTAAACCATAGAATTGCCGGCAATACATTTTGAGAATTTATACCAAACTCTTAGGTCTGGTATAGATTTGGAAGGCGAAACCCACGCCAAAATGTGAAAAAAAATTGTGTGGACCCCCCCCAATCCAGCAGTGGGCAGGGGGCTTATCGGAATCTGGGAGCCCCCTTGAACAAAGGGGCCCCCAAACCCTACCTCCCATGTGAATGAGTATGGGGTACACTGTACTCCTACTTATTCACCCAAAAAGTGTAAAAAATAAATAAAAACACAGAGACAGTTTTTGACAATTCCATTATAAAAAAAACATGTTCCGCATTGTGGATCCAGCGCCAATCACGATGCACACCACCACGACCCCGGAAAAAAAAAGCTCTATACCCGTCGCTGGCTCCCGCTGTCTGCCAGCTCTGCTGTCATTTCCCACCCCCTTGTGACATCATTGACAGTTGCAGAGCTGGCAGACTGCATTTGTATTTTTTTGGGTTGTGGCGGTCATCGTGATTGATGCTGGATCTACACCAGAGGACATGTTTTTTTTAATAAAGGAATTGTCAAATACTGTCTGTGTTTTTTGGTGAATGAGTAGGGGTACAATGTACCCCATACTCCTTAACATGAGGGGGGCTGGGATCTGAGATTCTCCAGATTCCGATAAGCCCCATGCCCGCAGACCCCCACAACCACTGGCCAGGGTTGTGGGGAAGAAGCCCTTGTCCCAATCAACCTGGGGACAAGGTGATTTGGGGGGCCCACTACTTCAAAGCACCCCTCCATGTTGAGGGCATGTGGCCTGGTATGGTACAGGAGGGGGGCACTCCCTCGCCCCCATCCCTTTACCTGGTATGTCAGGCTGCATGCTCAGATAAGGGTCAGATGTGGATTTTGGGGGGCCCCATGCCTTCTTTTTTTAAATTTGGGCGTGGGTTTCCTCTTGATATCAGTCCTGGTATTGATTGGGGGGGGGGGGGGGGGGGTACCACACGCTGTTTTTTTGTCTCAATTTATTTTTAAAACTGATGACATGTGCGATTCAGATGCATTCCCATTCCATCTGAACCGCACCACAGTGCTCAGAAAACGCACAGGACTCTTTTTAAATTTGCAGTGAATTTGCACTGCCACTGCACAGCAGATATGTGAACCGGCTCCATAGAAAGCCGGTTTGGGTTACGTATGTCATGTGAATCGGATGCGGTCCAAAACGCAACCAATTTGCATATAGGTAAATGGAGCCTAAAGGTCTCAGCTGGGTAAACTACAACAATAAATAAATACGGTATGTAAAAAAAAAAAAATAATTCTAATATTGAACTTGACCTTTTGTCTTTCCTCAACTCTTATTTAATGCATGTCACATTTGTAAAAACTCATGGTTAAGTTATAAGTTTTATATGATTTCGTATCAAGGAATAATATGCAGAACTCAGAGAGAATTTATTTTTATTTTATACTTGCCATGTGCAATTTATGTTATGTAAAAGGATACTGTACATGTTAACCACATGAGTTTGCGGAGGGAAAGAAAAATGCTAATAAGAAATCCTAAATGTAGCCTCTAACTCACCTCCTCTATACACTGATCTATCAGTAATGCAATCAGACATTCTTCTATGAAGTTTGAATCTTCTTCTGAACAAGAACTGCCTAGAGGAGGAAGAAGTCAGATGACAAACGCAAGCAGTTGAGTTATACAGTCTTCACCTGATACTCTAACATGTGGCTGTTTATTCTGGTGTCACAAGTTACCAATAGAATCCTGTATGGGTGTTTTTCCCTTAAGGTAATTTTATCCACTGCCAGGATTTTCAAAAATCATTTCAAAGTATTTAGAAAAAATAAAGACAGCAGTTTGAGCCCACTGAAAAAAAACACTAAGTTGATAGTGACAGCTGAATAAAATATAAGGAAGAGTGGTTTTATATCCACACAAAATCATGGTATACTGCTTTGAATTATCTCTGGATTTTAGCAGAGAAGAATATGAAATTTGCAAGCAAAATGGCATGTTTTAAACATTGCTATAATATACTGAACACATTGGGGATTATATAATATTGGAGTAGAGACTGTTCACCTACCAACTTTGCAAAGTGGAAGTTTATTTAATAAATAGTGTTTAGCTGTACCTATCATGTACCTATCACGTTCAAAAGACATTGATATTGGCTTGCACATGACTGCATTATTGCAGTGAACACAGATTCATGCTATTTACAAAGATAACGGAACATTCACTTTGCAGAGTAAACGTTTACTTTGTTAAGTGAATAGCTTCTATTACATCATTACTATTATTATGCTGTAGATTGCTCAGTAGGGATGAGCCGAACACCCCTGTTCGGTTCGCATCCAGAACATGCAAACAGGCAAAAAATTTGTTCGAACATGCGAACACCGTTAAAGTCTATGGGACACAAACATGAATAATCAAAAGTGCTAATTTTAAAGGCTTATATGCATGGTATTGTCATAAAAAGTGTTTGGGGACCTGGGTCCTGCCCCAGGGGACATGTATCAATGCAAAAAAAAGTTTTAAATGGCCGTCTTTTGGGGAGCAGTGATTTTAATCATGCTTAAAGTGAAACAATAAGTGTAATATTCCTTTAAATTTTGTACCTGGGGGTGTCTATAGTATGCCTGTGGGGCACATGTTTCCCGTGTTTAGAACAGTCTAACAGCAAAATTACATTTCGCGGCTACAAAGAATTGTCGGTCCGACAATACACATAAAAGTTCCAAAATTTAAAAAAAAGATGCGTGGGGGTCCCCCTAAATTCCATACCAGGCCCTTCAGGTCTGGTTGTGGATATTAAGGGGAACCCAGCGCCAAAAAAAAAAAATGGTGTGGGGGTCCCCCTCAAAATCCATACCAGACCCTTCAGGTCGGCTATGGATTTTAAGGGGAACCCTGTGCCAAAATAAAAAAAATGGCATGGGGTCCCCCCAAAAATCCATACCAGACCCTTATCCAAGCACACAACCTGGCAGGCCGCAGGTAAAGAGGGGGGACGAGAGAGCCCCCCTCCTAAACCGTACCAGGCCACATGCCCTCAACATTGGGAGGGTGCTTTGGGGTAGCCCCAAAGCACCTTGTCTCCATGTTGATGGGGAGAAATGCCTCATCCCCACAACCCTTGCCCGTGGTTGTCGGGGTCTGCGGGCGGGGGGCTTATCGGAATCTGGAAGCCCCCTTTAACAAGGGGACCCCCAGATCCCACCCCCCCTGTGTGAATTGGTAATGGGGTACAAATTTACCCCTACCATATCACAAAAAAGTGTCAAAAAGGTTAAAAAACACAAGAGACGGTTTTTGAGAAGTCCTTTATTAATTTCTTCTTCTTTCTGCTTCTCCTTCCATCTTCTTTCTTCTAGTCTTCCTTTGGTGTTCTTCTTGTTCTTCCAACTTTTTCTTCTCCATCTTCTTCTTCATATTCTTCTTCCTCTGCTCTTCTCGTCCCGCATCTTGCTCCGGCTTCTTCTCCGGTCCGTCCGCACGAACCGCCTCAGTGGGAGTCTTCCGCGGTGTGACGCTTAGATTCTTCTGAAACTTCTTATATAACGTAGGGTGGGGCCACCCAATGACCCCGCCCTCCTCTGACGCATGGGGACTTTCCTATGGCTCTCCCCGTGATGTCAGAGGGGGGCGGGGTCACCCATTTACGTAAAGCCATAGGGAAGTCCCCGTGCGTCAGAAGAGGGCGGGGTCACCGGATGGCCCAGCCCTCCGTTATTTAAGAAGTGTCAGAAGAATCGAATCGCCACACAGCGGAAGATTCCCACTGAGGCGGATCGTGCGGACGGAGCGGAGAAGAAGCCGGAGCAAGATGCGGGATGAGAAGAGCGGAGGAAGATGAAGAAGAAGATGGAGAAGGAGAAATTAATAAAGGACTTGTCAAAAACCATCTCTTGTGTTTTTTAACCTTTTTGACACTTTTTTTGTGAAATGGTAGGGGTACATTTGTACCACATTACCAATTCGCACCGGGGGGCGGGATCTGGGGGTCCCCTTGTTAAAGGGGGCTTCCAGATTCCGATAAGCCCCCTGCCGGGAGACCACCACAACCACTGGGCAAGGGTTGTGGGGATGAGGCCCTTCTCCCCATCAACATGGGGACAAGGTGCTTTGGGGCTACCCCAAAGCTACCTCCTGATGTTGAGGGCATGTGGCCTGGTACGGTTCAGGAGGGGGGGTGCGGCCTGCCAGGTTGCGTGCTCGGATTAGGGTCTGGTATGGATTTTTGGGGGGACTCCACGCCATTTTTTTTTTTTTGGCGCTGGGTTCCCCTTAATATCCAGACCAGACGAAATTTTGGTTCGAGGTTCCCTGTGGGGAAATCCCATGCCGTTTTTATCAATGAACTTTTATGTGTATTGTCGAAACGACAATTCATTGTAGCCGTGAGTAGTTTTAAATTACTTTTTTTCCTTTAGAAATGTAATTTTGCTGTCAGACTGTTCTAAACACAGGAAACATGCGCCCCTTTACAGGCATACTATACTATACTTACCTTTTCTTTCGATTTCCCTTCTAAATGTTTTTCTTTGTCTGAATTTTTCACTTCCTGTTCCTCCTCAGTAAGCTGTTCAGTAAGCTGTTCTGGCTGACTAAACACCGCTCGGATGATGATGTGAAGTTTACTGAGGAGAAATAGGAAGTGAGAAATTCAGACAAAGAAAAAAACATTTAGAAGGGAAATCGAAGGAAAAGGTAAGTGAACCAACAATGCACTAGCTTAAAGGAACCTATTTAGAAAATAAAAAACGAACCTTTACAACCCCTTTAATTTGTTGATTACATCATTTTCAATATTGTAATATGCTGTGAATGTCCTCTTTTTCCTCATGAATGCTGTAAGTTTTCCTGCTCCTTTGTTGGCCTACATGCATATATTCCATAACTAACCTCCCCAGCATGGTATCCTGGGCCCATACACACCTAGTCTAGTAACTTCACAGTGTTTTTTGTCAGCTACATTTTGGGGCTTACCCTAAACAACCCCTAAAATGTGTACAAATGTTATTGTTGTCCTCAAATTCAGGCAGAGTGCAAGAGACCATTTTTTGGGTCACAAACTCATTTGGAACCCTCCCTCCTCCCGATAATGCAAAGTCAACAGATACAAATACCCTATCTGCTGACTTTGCCAAACCCATACACACTATGCCTCTTTTGTGTTTAAATTTCTGTATAAATTCACCCAACCATGTAGTGCAAGGGCCTGCCTGATTACCTACAAATTGTAATGTAGACAGTTTTTGTCTCCTATTATATTGATAGGTATTTTCAGAATGTCAAAATGTGCTGCAATTTGGACAGTGTGAAACCATATTTTTAGATTATGACACTTCTTACCTGTCCACTGGGCTGCCAATAGTGTAAGTTAGGAGGGACTGGCTAAAGTGTCCCAGAATATTTATGCAAACAGCTCTCATGGAAGTGGAGAGGGTTACCTGTCCAAAACATCTACCCATTTCCTCCCCCCACCCAAAAATGGGCCACCAGAGGGGGAGATGAATCAGATAAGTTGACCTTACCCTTTTGTCTTTAAATACTAATTTACATTTTTCTCTCTATGTTGGCTAAGCATATTTGTGTCAAATCTGCTTGCAATGTTATGTGCAGAAGTAGTAATTTTTTGTTACTTTTTTTAATCCACAGCAATGGCAGGACGTTGCAGCCCAGTTCCACCATGAGTGGGATTTTCCCAACTGTGGTGGTGCTATTGATGGTAAGTATGTCCAGATTGTCCCACCACCTAATTCTGGCTCATATTATTTTAATTATAAAGGAATTTTGCAGCATAGTCATGCTAGCTGTAGTGTCGGCCAACTATGAGTTCTTGTATCTGGATGTTGGGAAGAACAGCCGCAACTCTGATGGAGTGATTATGCAGACAGAGTTCTACAAGCGGCTCCAGAATGGCACCTTAAACTTGCCACCTGCTGAGGAGAATGTTGAGGGCCTCGATTTTTTTTTGTTGCAGATGAGGTCTTTGCTCTTCATCTGATGAAGCCGTTTCCTATGAGGAACCTCACCCCAGAGCAGAGAATATTCAATTACAGACTCTCTCGTGCCAGAAGCAGGCCCAGCTAAAGAGGCTTCAGCTCGGCCATCTGTATGCGTGCTGACGGCTCTTCAAAATGCCTGTGCTGGATTGCCCTCACAAATTGCCAGAGATGTACGGCAGAAATACCTAGATTATTTTGTTGGTAGAGGAGCAGTGGCTTGGCAGCAAATTGTGCTAATTATGCCTAATATCATTTTGAGATCATAAACTCATATTTCATTTGAACTACTGTTGTCTGTGTTTCTTATCTGTCTAATATGGTCACAAATGGGCTTTATTTTGGCCACTTGCTCCAATAGTGCAAATGTACCTTATTTGCTACATGAGGTGACAATATGTTCTTCAGCTAACTATTATGGTGTGCTGTGGTTCTGCTACACACACACACACAATGTTTTTGTTCTTAATGAATCTAATTCATGAAGTTCAAAAGCATTATGCCTTTTCAACTCTTATAATTTTTTGGAGGACATTTTAAGAGCACGTTGTCACTGTAACTACAACTACTTAACAAATTAGGGCGGCACAGTGGTGCAGTGGTTAGCACTCTCACCTTGCAGTAAGGAGGGTCGCTGGTTCGAATCCACAACCACGACGCTATCTGCCTGGACTTTGCCTGTTCTCCCTGTGCCTGCATGGGTTTCCTCTGGGTACTCCGGTTTCCTCCCACAATCCAAAGACATGCAGGTAGGTTAATTGGCTTCTGTCCAAAAAAATTAAAATAAAATTGGCCCTAGTATATGAATGGGGACCTTGGATTGTGGGCTCCTTGAGGGTAGGGACTGATGTGAGTGTGCAATGTACAGGGATAGGGACAGTTGTAGACACTTGCTCAGGTTGAACTGGATGGACTGGTGTCTTTATTCAACCTTACTAACTATGAAACTATAATACACTGGTATTGAGCTTTTAAATAATAAGCCACACATTGTTTAGTAAAAAAACTATTTACTCAAAGCACATTCACATGTGCGTTTTAAAGTTTTAAAACAAACCAACATCTTGGTGTATAACATGTATGTTTTGCAGTATTTCCCCTTTTTTGGGGCTAAACAGGCATGTTCAAAAACATTAGATACAGATCCCAAACTCAGGAACTTACAAAGTTCGATTTTGGTAAAGTGAAGGCCAAATGAGACATTAGTATCCCAAGACTGTGTGGATGTTGCCTTCCTCATATGGGGTGATCTCACCCCTTTAAAAGCAAAATTTGAAGCCACGTACACGTAGAGGCATAATGATTAAATTACCCTTATGATCCCATGCCGCAAATGTGTGTAGTTACAAACAAGTTTTTTCCTATACCCACAAAACACACAGTGTGTCAACATGTGCTAGCTCCCATCAGGGGGTATCAATGGACGTGTTTCGGGGGTGCAACCCCTTCCTCTGAGCTTCTATAGTTATGAGGAAGGGGTTGCACCCCCAAAACACGTCCATTGATACCCAGTGATGGTAGATAGCACATGTTGACACACTGTATGTTTTGTGGCTTTTGGCAAACTAGATGTATGGAAATACACACATTTTAGGCATGGGCTCATGAGGAAAATAAGAATGTTAAGGCACAATTTGGGAGCACCTTCAAATTTTGGGTTTCCTTATCCTATCCTTAAAAACACTGAAAAATTACAATTCCCATTAGTTAGGGCAGTGTTTCCTAACTCTCCTCTCTAATTTGGCACAGGTGATGTTGTCATGTTCACTGTTAGTAATTCGCACAGTCATTTTTTTGACTGAAGAAAATACAGAAAACATGATTTGGTGGTGCACCTAGAAGAGTGGAGTGGAGAAACACTGAGTTCTGTCCCTAAACTTTCACATTTCCAAGTCCGAAAAACATGTTAAATCTGAAAAGGGAAAACAGGAGCCAACAAGTGGAATAAAAAACTTCAGAACAGGCAAGAGGTAATTAAAATTTGGCAAGCATGTCCACAAAATCTCATATTCTTTGCTGTAAAGCAGTGACAGTCTCCTTGATTTTCTCCAGATCGTTCAAACAATGCAACATATCTGCACTCATCCTGCAAATAGTGCATCGTGGAAGATCATGACCTAGTAAGAAGGGTAAAAAGTATTAAGGTAACAATGGTCAAGTGGCTGAGGCCCTACATAGTGAGCTATTGTCAAATTCAGTAAATACTTACCTACCCAGTCTATTGTTGCTTGCAACCTGCTTCCCCTTCAGACACCTATACTACTAGGAATGTACACACTGCAACTACTCTTTAATCTTGGCCCTGGTGCCTCGGGTAAATAACAACACTGCCAGCTCCTTCCACCTCTTCCTTCTCCATGCTAATGTTAGTGCACTACATACTTTACTATACTCAAAGAGTCCAACAATACTTACTTGCACAAACAAGAGGCTTCCGAATACTTTCTTCCTCTTCTGGGTCGCTTTGGCCGTCAGTGTGACTCGCATCAGAGTATTGTACATCTGTACCGGGTCCAGGAGTCAGATCCCATGCCTCCAAGACAACATCCTGGGTGAGCTCACCACACTCTCGTTCCTCTAAAAATAAACAATACACCATTCATTAAGCCACCCCAAGTCCCATCTGTTTCTAGCATCCATTTCGCTACATTAGTTGACCAACCTTGCACTTGGTCTGATGTCAATGTTTTCTCCTAACTTGTTGACTCCACCATGCTGCACTCTGGTTGTTTTCCTGTGAAAATGCATAGAAAAGGGATGGTGATGTCATTTTACAGGGGCAAACACTGGGCAATTACAAACCTTTAAAAAGTCCATCAGTTGCCCCTCACCCCTCTTGTCTCCTAAGGGAAAGGGTATATATGATGATATAATCCTAGCAGGCATGACTCTGTGTGACTGTGATCCCTGGGGCCTCTCCTTTACCCATGTCTACACTGGCAAGGCTGCATTAATGGGCACTGATGAGGCAGGCAGCAACCAGAAAGTGTTCTTTACCCCTTAAGTTCTGACCTAAGCCTATGACCTTTGGCCCACTTAAAAGCACCCCTGTCAGTGGCTAAATGAGTGTGTTTTAAGTTGTCACTTACGTTTTTTGGGGGGAAGACCCCCTGTTGGGGCCCGAGCGAGGGTAGCCTCCCTTCGTGCGCTGGTGCCTCCCTGTTGAAAGAAGATTAAAAAAATTGTTACAAAAAAAAAAGAAATATCCAAAAACATGACCAAATAAGAATGTTCATATCTGCTTTATATTTAACTTCATCTTTTGAATACAAAGTCATACAAAGATTTTTGATAACCTTATATATAATTCTCTACTTGGAGCTACTTGGAGAAAGAACATATACAGACAGCTAATTTCCACATATACATATTGGTTAGATACAAATCTTGCTTACTTTTTTATGATCTGATTTATGCACTCAATCTGGTCTTGCTCAAGGTGTTTGAGATCAGACCATCATTTTCTGGTCATTTGGTCCTTTGATCGTTCCACCGAAAAATAACTCTGCAAAATGGCGATGACTTTCTCCAAAATGCTGTTCTTTCAGCTGTTGGGCCTTTTGTGATTGCGCAAATTGCAGGCACAGTCGTGCTTCTCTAGGATGCGCACCATCTCCATCATCTCATCCTTGCTCATGGGGGTTGCTTTATGTCTCCTATGAGCTCCACCACCACGGGGCTGCCTGGAATCTGCCGAATCCACCATGTTGCCCCTTCCAAATCTTCCACCGTGTGTGTCGCATGCAGAAGAGAGATGGTCACGCCCCAGCATCATGACGCACTGAGAGCGGAGTTTCACAAATGCGCATTGTATATAAAGCCATAATGCATGGCCGTAGGAACGATCTTGGAGTGGAGGATGAACGATCGCCATCGTCAACACATTAAAGGAGCCAGAAAACGAAGGGACCATTGGAAATTGGGGAATTGGTGGTTAGTGGCCTATACTGCTTAGATTGAGGCCTAGAATGGGAGTAGCTTATTAGGTAAGCCAGACATTATGTTTCGTCTTGTGTTCTGTCTTGCAGGCATCATATCATTTATCATAACGGATAAATTTACTGCGCCTGATTTTTTGCCCCAATTCATTGACATGTACTGGGAGCTGCCCTGTCTCTGGAAGGTCAAAAGTCGAGACTACTCGAATAAAATCTTGAGGAAGGCAGCGTTGGAGAAACTGCTTGAGTTGGTGAAGCCAGTGTACCCCAGGGCAGACATCAACTATGTCAAGACAAAAATATCAAACCTGAGGAGTACTTTTAAAAGGGAGCTCAACAAAGTCATGGACTCACATGAGATCTGGAGCATAAGCAGATGACATATATGTCCCCAGGCTGTGGTATTACCACAGCCTGGGTTTTTGTCCGACCAGACAGAACCCAGGCCATCGCTGTCTACGCTTCCTTCGACATCTGCTGAGGCCACAGCTCCAGAGGTCAACACAGGTCCTGCTGCACAGGATGAAGATGTGGAGGAGCCCAGCTTGACCCAGGTATAGCATTGTTGAACATATGTGTATCCAAAAATACAATGATGATATCTAGACGTTAATATTTCTGCCTTAACAAAGTGGTTTCCATATCAATAGACAGTAGTGACCAAAAATGATTTGTACAAGAATAAAAAATGCTGGGGTCAGAATGATAGCCTTTTCTACTTGTCCACATTCAATTTGCAACAGTGAGGATATAAAAATGTGTGATTGATGACCAAACCTTAAGCCTGGGTTCACACTATTGCGAATTCGCAGCGGTGGAAAACACTGCGAATTCGCAGGACATTTGAAAACCAATTGTTTTCAATGGGGCACGTTCACATATGTCCGGTGCATGCGCACTGCGCATTGCAGAAAAACCACCACCGACTTTGGTGCGGTGCGGGGCGGATCAGGTGCGAATTCAGGCCCATTATCTTCTATGGGCACGCATCTGATTCGCACCTGGCTTGCGTTCTGAACAGAAATTCGCAAGTCATTGTACTACCTCTGAGAGGGAAGTCCACGCCCAATTAAAAAAAAAAAAAAAAACACCATGGATTTCCCCTCCAGAGGCATACCAGGCCCTTAGGTCTGGTATGGATTTTAAGGGTACCCCCTACGCCAAAAAAACGGCGTGGGGGTCCCTCCAAAATCCATACCAGACCCTTATCCGAGCACGCAGCCTGGCAGGTCAGGAAAGGGGGTGGGGACGAGCGAGCGCCCCCCCCTCCTGAACCATACCAGGCCGCATGCCCTCAACATGGGGGGGGGGTGGGTGCTCTGGGGAAGGGGGTCACAGGATGCTGGGACTGTGACATCATATGTGGGCGGGGTCACCATGTGACATGAGCATGTGACCCCCGCCCATTGTCCCTATATAAGTCACAACACCGCGCGGCTCTTCCATTCCGGCCAGAGACAGCGACGAGTCAACATCGGAAGAAGAAGAAGAAGGCGGCGGCGCAGAAGGCGACGACAGCGGCAAGAACAGAAGAGACCCCGGAAGACCCCCGAAGGCGGATCGAGACCCCCAGACGACAGCGGCAACGAAGAAGAAGAAAGCCGGGCTCTTCCGCTCGGTAAAAGAGCTAGGTAAAATAGCGGAGGAGTCCGGCGAGAAGACCCCCCAAGACGGAAGAAGACCCCCGGAGCAGTGCAATAAAATATTTTTTAAAAATTGTGTGTTTTTTTATTTACACTTTACACCTTAGGTGAATGGGTAGGGGTACATCGTACCCCATACTCATTCACATAGGGTGGGGGGCCGGGATCTGGGGGCCCCCTTATTAAAGGGGGCTCCCGGATTCCGATAAGCCCCCCGCACGCAGACCCCGACAACCAACGGCCAAGGTTGTCGGGAAGAGGCCCTTGTCCTCATCAACATGGGGACAAGGTGCTTTGGGGTGGGGGGGCCGCAGGGCGCCCCCCTTCCCCAAAGCACCCACCCCCCCATGTTGAGGGCATGCGGCCTGGTACGGTTCAGGAGGGGGGCGCTCGCTTGTCCCCACCCCCTTTTCTGACCTGCCAGGCTGCGTGCTCGGATAAGGGTCTGGTATGGATTTTGGGGGGACCCCCACGCCGTTTTTTTGGCATAGCCTACCCTTAAAATCCATACCAGACCTAAGGGCCTGGTATGCCTCTGGAGGGGGAACTTTATAAAAATTTGGCGTGGATTTCCCCCTCAGAAGTAGTACAATGAGTTGCGAATTTATGTTAGCAGCTGATTCGCACCTAAAACGCGGACACACCGCAGAACAGCCGACGTTTCACTGCGCAGTCACGCAGGGCCTTCAATTCGCACCGCACTAGTCTGGACCCAGGCTAAAAGAGATTCTAATTATGTCCCATTTTCATACACAGGAAAGTGTCAGTCAGGAGGAGCTTGTGGCCAGCAGCCAGACACAGTCCCAGATCCCTTCCCTACGCCCTACTGCTAAAAGGGTCAGGAAGAGCAGGAATCTGGACAAGGCCACAGCTGCCTTCCTCAGCCAGGCCACTACTGCCATCCGTACTGACCCAGATGTGTGCGAGGGATTTGGCGTGGTGACAGCCAATAGGTTAAGGGGGATGGCCGGTGACCAGAGGAGAAAGTGTGAGGATCTCATCCCACAGCTCCTCAACAGGGGGGCGACGGGCGACATCTATGCCACCACCCACCTGTGTGATTTTGTGGGCCCACATACACAACCTCCGCAGCCAACCTACCCACCACAGCAACCCCACCCACCACAGCAGCATGGTGGTCAATGTCAATACCAGCCCCAAGACCCCCAACAAGGCCACTGGTCTGGGGATTTTCACCCCTTCACCACTTACTAATTATTATTATTTTTTTGGTTGAATAATGATTTGATTTATTATAGTAGTAATAGTATTGTGGTAACTTGCCCAAAAAAAAACAAGCATAATAATATTATTCTTGATATCACTAGAAAAATAAAGCCTTTAAAAATACATTTGGCAGAACTCCATCAGTATCACCAGCAAAGCGCCTTCATTATTATCCCATTAAAAAAGAAGAGAATGTGTGCTGCATTTCGAGATTTCATAATTTGCTGCGTCACAAATGTTTATTCGCCATTACGAACACTAGTTTACAAGACCGGCTCATCCTTGCTCATCCTTGCTTCCAATCATGTTCGTTTGTACTTTGGACTTTTGTGTGACGGACTTGTGTACAAACGAGATGAAAATCTGACTACAGACCGTTGTCTGCTTAAAATTTACTAGTTTGCCATCCAAAATTTGTTGGCGGAAAGTTGGACAACAATTGTCTGATGGAGCGTACTAACGGTCGGATTTTAGGCAAACAGTCTGTCATCACACAATTCCCTGCCGAAAATCCGATCGTGTGTACGAGGCTTAAGGCTGGGTTCACACTATTACGAATTGAATGCGAGTTTCCACAGATCCAATTCGCATGACAGGAGAGTGTGACTGGCTGTCAATGGAGCCGGTTCCCACATCCCTGGGGCAGCCACGGAGCACACTGCAGAAGGGTCCTGTGCGTCTTTGGCCCTGTTTCAGGTCTGAATTCAGCAAAAAATTGGGACCTAATACAGCGAACTGGGACACTCGGACCCCTTGCTGTGCCCCGTGGCTACACATAGTGTGAACCCAGCCTCAAGTACAGGTTCATTGGCATGAGACAAATATATGTCCTTTAGTAAATTTTCCTAGGGGTCACATAGTTGTAGTACCTAGTAACACTAATCAAATGTACTCATTGAAAGTAGCTTGTTAGCTGTCAGATCCAGGTAATGTTTTGGATATTGATGTCCAGGTGCATATTCTGATAAAACTAAAAAAAAAAATAGGACGGAATTTCTTACTTACCAAACTGGTTGTTAGATTAAAGTACAGGTTCATTAGTATGGAACAAAAGGTATGTCCTTCAGTACATTTCCTTGGTGTCAGATGGTAGTAGTATCTAGTATTCTGTCTGCTGCCCTATTCAAATGTACTCATTGGGAGTAGCTTGTTAGCTTTCAGATACAGGTAGAATTTGGGTATTGATGTCCAGATGCAAAATTAAGAAGGAATTCTTTTTTTGTTTTAATCAAATTTTATTTGAATTTTTTTTTTTTTTTTTTTACAAGTACAGAATGACAATGAGACAAACTGTCACACAAAATTAGAGAACTGAAAAAAGAAAAAAAAGAAAATAAACAAGTAACAAAAAAAATACAGCACATACATTGCAGTTGAGTAGATATATCACCTGTACACATTTATCATACTTGGCAAACTAATAGATATCCCACAAGTAACAATAAGTACAACATTCTCAACAAAGGGTAATATAAAGGTCCATCGCATCAATCCAAATAGACGATATTTCAGCAAACTTGTGGAGAGCATTGCAAGATAGGTGCATACATTGCCTTGAAAATGTTAAGCTTAAATGTATTTTATTGGGATTTTATGTGATAGACCATCACAAAGTGGCACATAATTGTGAAGTGGAAGGAAAATAATAATGATAAATGGTTTTCAATTTTTTTTTACAAATAAATATGTTAAAAGTGTGGCGTGCATTTGTATTCAGCCCCCCTTGAGTCAATACTTTGTAGAACCTCCTTTCGCTGCAATTACAACTACATGTCTTATTGGGTATGCTTTTACCAGCTTTGCACATCTAGAGAGTGACATTTTTGCCAATTCTTCTTTGCAAAATAGCTCAAGCTCTGACAGATTGGATGGAGAGCATCTGAGAACAGTAGTTTTCAAGTCTTGCCACAGATTCTCAATTGGATTTAGGTCTGGACTTTGACTGGGCCATTCTAACACATGAATATGCTTCCATCTAAACCATTCTATTGTAGCTCTGGCTGCATGTTTAGGGCCGTTGTCCTGCTAGAAGGTGAACCTCTGCCCCAGTCTCAAGTCTTTTGCAGACTCTAACAGGTTTTCTAATAAGACTTAGACATGTGCGCCATCAATAAATTAGTTTTGTTCCGTTTCGTATTAGAATTAATCTGTATTTCGTAATTCGTGTCCAAAATTCAATTTTGATTCGTACGAAATAAAAATTTTCATTAGGTTCGTTAACTTTGCGTAACAATTACTAACCTTCGTTATGATGAATTTATCATTATGAGGGGCTCCCACCATCCCTGTGCGGTGCTGACTTCCTGTGTTTTTAACTTCATCATATCGAATAATCGTAATTAACGAACATTCTTATTTAGTCCGATTCAGTCTCCCACTCCCATATTAAAAAAGGTAATTTTCCCAACCCTCACTCAGCATCAGAAGAAAACCTCTAACTCTATCCCTGAAAACCCTTCTCTTCAGAGAAGCCTATCCGGCCCCCACCTAACAACTGTATTTTCATTTTCTCCATCAGCTCATCCCCCACAGTATTACCTTTTGTTCCAATTGACCCTCCCTTCTAGATTGTAAGCTCCAACGAGCAGGGCCCTCTGATCCCTCCTGTATTGATTTGTATTGTAAGTGTACTGTCTGCCCTCATGTTGTAAAGCGCTGCGCAAACTGTTGGCACTATATAAATCCTGTATAATAATAATAATAATAATGTCAGCCAGCTGACCATTGGCATTGTATGACCGGCGGAAATGACCACAGACTTTTCTGGCCTGCCTCAGGAGATCTTGTAAGCCTGGGTACCTGGTCAAGAAACGCTGCACCACCAAATTCAGGACGTGTGCCAAACATGGAACATGGGTCAAGTGTTCCTGTCGGAGGGCAGAGAGAAGGTTGGTGCCATTGTCACAACCATTCCTGGCTAAGGCTGGCATGGCGTCAACCACCTCTGAGCCTGCGCCGGACTGGAGTCCGCCGGACAATCCGCCCATCTGTGGGCGCCGGCGGACTTTTTCCTGCCAAAAGTCCGGCGGACTAAGTTTTAAGTTCAGACTTAAAATTGTCCGATGGACTCGCGAGTCCGGCGGACAATCCCGCGGTCTGTGTGCTAGTCCGCGGGACTTTTGAAATGAACGGACTTGCCGACACAAGATCGGAAAGTCCGTTCATTTAGAACGTGACTGCAGGTAGACGGGACTAGCGAAGGCAGTGAATGCCGCCGCGCTAGCCCCATTACCTGGCATGGATTTAAAGGGAATCCCTATGCCGAAAAAAAGGCGTGGGGTCCCCCCCAAATCCATCTCAGACCCTTATCCGAGCACGCAGCCCGGCTGGCCAGGAAAGGGGGTGGGGACGAGCGAGCGCCCCCCCCTCCTGAGCCATACCAGGCCGCATGCCCTCAACATGGGGGGTGCCCTGGGGAAAGGGCGCCGTACGCCCCCCCACCCCAAAGCACCTTGTCCCCATGTTGATGAGGACAAGGGCCTCTTCCCGACAACCCTGGCCATTGGTTGTTGGGGTCTGCGGGCGGGGGGCTTATCGGGATCTGGGAGCCCCCTTTAATAAGGGGGCCCCCAGATACCGGCCCCCCACCCTATGTGAATGAGTATGGGGTACGATGTACCCCTACCCATTCACCTAAGGTGTAAAAATGTAAATAAAAAAAACACACGATTTTTGTAAAATATTTTATTGCACAGCTCCGGGGGTCTTCTTCCGACTTGGGGGGTCTTCTCGCCGGACTCCTCCGCTCTTTTCTGCTCTTTTACCTTGCTCTTTTACGAGAGGAGGAGCCCGGCTTTCTTCTTCGTCGCCGCCGTCGTTGTCTGGGGGTCTCGTTCCGCCTTCGGGGGTGTTGTGACTTATATAGGGACAAGGGGCGGGGTCACATGCTCATGTCACATGGTGACCCCGCCCCCATATGATGTCACAGTCCCGGAGGATGCTGGGATTGTGACATCATATAGGGGTGGGGTCACCATGTGACATGAGCATGTGACCCCGCCCCTTGTCCCTATATAAGTCACAACACCGCGTGTCTCTGCCATTCTGGCTAGAGAGAGCGACGAGTCAACATCAGAAGAAGAAGAGGAAGAAGAAGACGGCGCAGAAGGCGCGATAGCAGCAAGAACAGAAGAGATCCCGGAAGACCCCTGAAGGCAGAACGAGACCCCCAGACGACGGCGGCGACGACGAAGAAGAAAGCCGGGCTCCTCCGCTCGTGAAAGAGCTAGGTAAAAGAGCAGAAGAGAGCGGAGGAGTCCGGCGAGAAGACCCCCCAACACGGAAGAAGACCCCCAGAGCTGTGCAATAAAAAATTTAAAAAAATTGTGTGTTTTTTTTATTTACACTTTTTTCCTTAGGTGAATGGGTAGGGGTACATCGTACCCCATACTCATTCACATAGGGTGGGGGGCCGGGATCTGGGGGCCCCCATATTAAAGGGGGCTCCCGGATTCCGATAAGCCCCCCGCCCGCAGACCCCGACAACCAACGGCCAGGGTTGTCGGGAAGAGGCCCTTGTCCTCATCAACATGGGGACAAGGTGCTTTGGGGAGGGGGGCCGCACGGCCCCCCTTTCCCTAGGGCACCCCCCATGTTGAGGGCACGCGGCCTGGTACGGCTCAGGAGGGGGGGCGCTCGCTCGTCCTCACCCCCTTTCCTGGTCATCCGGGCTGCGTGCTCGGATAAGGGTCTGAGATGGATGTAGGGGGGACCCCCACGCCTTTTTTTCAGCGTAGGGATTCCCCTTTAAATCCATGCCAGGTGACGGGGCTAGCGTGGCAGCATTCACTTCCTTCGCTATTCCCGTCTACCTGCAGTTACGTTCTAAATGAACAGACTTTCCGATCGTGTGTCGGCAAGTCCGTTCCTTTTTAAAAGTCCTGTGGACTTTTTCCCGCGGATTGTCTGCCGGAAAAGTCCGGGCGTGTGTGGGCAAGTCCACACGCTCGGAAAGTCCGGAGGACCTCCGCTGGAAAGTCCGGCGGTTTGTCCGCTGGACTAGGTCCGGCGGACAATCCTGCCGGAAAGTCCGAGCGTGTGTACGCCGCATAAGTCCCCCTGCCTTTGGCCAATTATGGCTATTTGCAGAGAGTGCTGTGATTGGCCAAAGCATGCAGGTCAGGTGCATGCAGGTCAGGAAAAAAAACAATAAAATCCCCAGCACCCAGAAATTGTTGCAGAGCTTGAGAAAAACAAGTGACAATGTCAGAGGGGTACAAGTCTACTAGCCAGGTAGTGGGAAAGCGAACCAAAAAGATAATAACTGAAGTTGAAACAAATTTATAGTAAAGACTAAAACATGTAGCCAAATTAAACATGTAATAAGGTGTCACCAAAATAGGTATACAAGGTAAGAAAATTACCACCAGTATCCTAATCCAAAACTGATATAAGACGACAGAGGAATATAAGGTAAGAAAGGAAGGAGCAATGAAATGTAATAAAGGGGGGGGGGATAGGGAAGTGCCAAGGAAAAAGAGAGCTAGAGAAAAAAAAAATTGGGGGAGGGAGAAGGGGAAGAGAAGGAGGGGAGGGAAGGGGGAAAAGGAGTGTGAGTCTGGAATCTGTATATGAATATACCAACAAGGGAAGACACAAAACTCTCTCCACCGTTCCCAACTTCCTCCCACCTCAGCGCTATGGGTTTAAATTTAAAACAAAAAAAGCAATAATCAAAATATATAATATGGCATATAGCGGAAGGAAGCAGTGCTGAACGGTAAGGGGACATTTCATATTCCTGCAACGCTGTTTTTTCTCCGGTCTCCTATGCAGTCACAACTGGTGTGTGTTTCGGATATAGACTGACATCAAGCTATGTTTAGCTGAACTTTGGAAGCAGTGTTAACTTTTAAGAAATAATTTTGAAGAATTTTAAATACGCTCAATAAAAAAGTCAAAACGTATCTACCCTATGTGGAGTGTCATTTTCTCCCTATGTGCCTGGATTATCTGATCCCTGGAGACTTAAACTATGATAAAGGCTGGAGATTGATGTCGATGTAAGGCTTATTGCCTTCATCATTCTGGTGAGTTTGAACCCCAAAGGGGTCGAGTGGAACACGAAGTGGAAGATCGCTGTGATTGATGCACTTACCGGCTTGTTTTTAGACACACCAATTAGACCCATCACGGATTGCAGTCTCTGCGTTTACACCAATATTTAGATTATAGACTTTATTACCTATAGTTTTTTTACTGTATATTTCATTATATATTAGTGAGTCAACTGATTATTGGTTGACCTAAGCGCTGCTGTGATTTAATATTTTTAAATGCTTGATTTTACTAAGCAGGAGGATTTATTTAAGCTTATGTCATTATTTGGAATTTGTATATGTTGGTCAACAAAGAGAGTGGAGGGGAAAAGGAGGAGAGGGTGGAAATGTACCATCTTCAACCCTTATAGATATTGTGAGAATGTAGCCAAGGTTTGCAAGTACTCCTATTGCAGCCACACTGTTGGGAAGCGTTCTAAGGGTTTCTTTTCAGCATGAATCATCTGAATCACCAGGGGTTGAATCTATTTAATCTCACACACCCATTCCTGCATCGAGGGACAGACAGGTTTATGCCAGTTATGGGCTATAACAGTCTGTGCTGCAGTGAGCATATGGTGTAAGATATACTTCCCAATAGATTTGATAGATAATTGATAATAGAGTAACGCAAATATCTGGTTGAAGAGAAGAATCTGTAATTATATGATAGATTTGAAATATCTATTGACCAGAACAGGAAGATGAACAGGCAGTGGTGCCAAAACTGAGACATAGTACCCTGTGCATAAGGCATCTCCAGCAAGACTCCTAATTACTAGGATCTATATATTATGAAGATCTGCAGGGCAGCAATACCAGCTAGCGATGATTTTATAGTTCTGTTCTTGATGTTTAGCTGACATTGATAATTTGTGAGTCAATAGGAAAGATATCCCAGTCCGAAGGAGAAATAGAGGTTTCCAGCTTGGATTCCCATCTGATCAAAAATGGTAGGTGGGGAGTAGAGTTTGAGGAGAGCAAAGGTTTGTAAACAGTGGAGAGAGTGTGAGTCGGTCTCTGCTCCTGCAACCATAAATTTTCTAAATCTATGTATCAGAAAAGTCTGGGTTAGGGAATTAATATACCTATGGAGCTGACGATACTGCAGCCAAGCAGTCAACCTGACCCTATGCCAGGTCCCAGAAAGGCCTGAGGGAGGAGTTTTCCATTGATCAGAGTCTGGACAAGCCTGATGTCCTCAGAATTCTACCAGTTGAAAAAGGATGGAGCCTACAATGCAGGTGAAAACTCTGGGGTGGAGAATAGAGGTGCCATGGGTCCAATCCAAATGGAGAAGAAGTATTTGAGGAGTTAAAAAGGGAATTTGGAATACCCCAGTATACACACTACACATACTTACAGATAGCACATGCTTTGAGATCCCAGTTTAGTGGCCATCCCATACAATGGGAAGATACCCCCATTCTGCAAAGTGTATCCCAGATGGGCCCTACAAAGGGCCTAATCTCGGAAATATACGGGCAAATAAGTAAAATGGGTAAAAAGAATCTGAAACTTGACCAAGTAAAAATGAAATGGGAACAGGATATAGGGGTGATAACGCAAGAGCAGTGGAAACGAATCCTAGAGGTGAGTCCATGGGTATCAGTTTCACCGTCCCAGAAAATATCACACTTAATGCTACTGAACAGGGCTTATTACACCCCAAAGCGACTGTATAAATTTGGTAAAAGTGCGGACGATAGATGCCCCAGATGCCAAGGATCAGGGGACCTTCTACACATGGTGTGGAGATGCCCTAAATTATTTAGTTATTGGGAGGGAGTAGTTCAGATGCTGAACGAAAGGTTTGCAACGGGGCTAAAAAAGGAGGTGAAGGTGTGTATCTTGGGGTATAGGCAGGAGCCTAGGGAAAAGAGGAGTACCACAGTGGCCATCTTGAGGTGTTTGTTCCAAGCTAGGAAACTGATTGCCTTGAGGTGGCAAGCAAAATTACCGCCGACAGTGGAAAGCTGGGTAGAAATGGTAAATGAAACTCTTCCTAAAGAGAGGGTAGCTTATGTGAAGAGACGTAACGTTATAGAATTCGATAGAATGTGGAAACCCTGGATTATAGTCAAATAATATAAACCATTGGTAAAAAACTAGATGGGGTAATACTGGTGGAGAGGGGGAGGGAGGGGGAGGATATACTTCTAGACAGGGGGAGCGAGGGAGGAATAAAGAAAGCAGATGGGGTACTAATACTGAGACCCCTTGGGAATGTCCTTCTATTAAACTACCCAAAATTCTATTTAAATATGCATATATCTTTAAGACTAAAAGACAAACCGATAGATGTGATATCAATATGCATAGCACAGGGGGGTATGGAAGAGTGGGAAGGTGAGAATATAGGGGGGAAGGGGGGATAAGTATAAAAGTATAGAAATGATAAATATACTGTAAATAAAAATGTATGTATGAAAATGTTTTCTAATAAAGAGTAAATAAAAAAAAAAAAGTAATGCAGACGTATGGGTGTCACCTTTAGGTCCGACGGTCTTCCAGATGGACTTTCGGTGGAGTTCCGATGGACTTTCCAAATGAACGGACTTGGCCACGCACAATCACAAGAACGTGATGACGTACGACCGTAAACCGGAAACATTAATCCATTAATATATATTGATGGGAAGGAATCCAGGAGTCACCGCCGTGTGTGCATCCACCACCCAGGGGACAAGATTAAATACACTTACCAGAAGGTTGCATCAATCAGGCATGTGATATCAAAGCTCTGGGTAGCGAGTGGTGCAATTCCTCCTCCTCAGCTGAGCCACCTCAGCCAACCTCGACCCAGCATGTAAGAATATGGATCAGCATGGCAATGTCCCGGGTGGTAAAAAAGCTCCTTCCACCACATATCCGGTTGGTAGGTTTATGGTCAACAGCATCTTTAAAAAAACAACAGAAAGCCTCTGCATAGTGAAAAACCGCATGGTTACAGGTTTATTTGGAATAAAAGACTTTACATAGATTCCAAGATGTATTATATCAAGTAAAAAATCTCCTCTGTGATCACAAAAGGATAAAGCTCAAAAAGGCCCAATGGCATGGAAGGCATAGAGGTACTCTTGATGAAAGCAAGAATTGGCCTTGCTTTAAAAAATTGAAATGTGACGCTCCTGTCACACAGTTGTGAAAAAATTGGCCTTTGGGTGTTGATGGTGCCTTCACCCTGCAACCTTCTAAAGCAGGGGTGCCCAACCAGTGGCCCGGGGGGCACATGTGGCCCGCAGAGCCCTCTGATGTGGCCCGCGACCTCCTGCTCTGGGATAAAATAGAATAGAGTACTGTTATTAAATGTCAGTTTTTTTAATAAAATCACTGGGTATATATGGGCATATCTGTTCTGCAGTGGTTACTGGGCTGCTTTCAAACTGATCCGCAGGTGCAGAGCAGTGCACCTGCCGGTCACCTGCACTGAGCCATGGACTTCTGTTATTACCTGTGAGTTTGGTGAGCTTATTAAAAGTGCACCAAACCTGCAGAGTATAATAGAAGTCTATTGCAAAGTGCAGGAAAGCCAAAGGTACACTGCATTGCACCAGCGGTGGGGGTAAACTGCAGTGCATCTGTGTGAAAGCAGCCTTGGGCCCCTTTCACACGGTCAGTCTGACCCAATTGGACCCTTCATTCACCTCTAAGGAGTAGCAAATGTAAACCTACCTACCTCCAATCCAATCCAATCCGTAAAAAAAAAAAAGAGTATAGTGGGCTGTGTCTGTGTCCGCTCTTCATATACAGAGCAGACACAGACCTGCCATCCGCCCACTACGCTTATTGTTGTGCACGATCGGTTACCATATAGCTTATGTGGCCCTCGCTCTTCAAAAGGTTGGGCACCCCTGTTCTAGAGGTACTCTTGATTAAAGAAAGAATTGGCCTTGCTGTAAAGAATTTAAATTTGATGCCCCGGTCAAATAGTTGTGGAAAAATTGTTCTTTGGGAGTTGGTGGTGCCTTCACCTTGTAATATTCTAGAGGTACTCTTTATGAAAAATAGAATTGGCCTTGCTGTAAAAAAATCTAAATTTTAAACCCCTGTCACACAGTTGTGGAAAAAGTGGTCTTTGGGCGTTGGTAGTGCCTTCACCTCGTAACCTTTTAGAGGTAATCTTGATGAAAGCAATTTTTTAGCCTTGCTGTAAAAAAAATGTATTTGATGCACCTGTCAAAAGGTGCAGACAAATTGGTCCTTGTGGTGTCAATTGTGCCCATGAAACTTATACCAATAAATGACTACAAGATAAAATCAACACCCACAGAGCTAGGCAGCCAAGACAGTCTTGCAGAGATTTGAGATCCCCATAACACTTAATCAGCGATATCGGCATCAGGGACTTGATATCTGCTGCTAATCCAGGACTGATTTTTTTGGACAAATGTCAGCCGGTCAACAGAGTCTGTGGACAGACTCACTCTTTTATCTGTCATGTAACTGAATGCCCGCTTGGAAAGCATGCTGGACGCAGGGAAGCCCAGCAGCTCAATTGCATACTGGGCAAGTTCTGGCCAGTGGTCTATTTTTATAACCCAGAAAACCAGTGGATGGTCTACTGGAAAGCTCTCCATGTCTGTTTTCACCCCTAGGTAATCTTCCACCATATGATGCAGACGCTGCCAATGGGATCTTGAAGCAGACAGCCCTGGGTGCAGAGGACTAAAATAATTTTGAAATGCATCACTGAGGTGCCCCCCTTCTCCACGGCTCCTGCTTTACCAACAGAAGTCTCAAAACTAGCTTTTCAATGAGATTGTAACCTACCAGAGTCTGAAAAGGTCTTACATAAACTCCTCTTTAAGGTGTCTTCAAGATATTTCATCCTGTGCTCCCTCTCCCTCAGACAGGGATGGATGGTGAGCTCACTCACCCCTTGCCAGTCAGCACCTTTCATCCAGATGTATGAGGCTGCCAGACTTTTTCTGAGGAGGGTGGGCAGACACCGAGGGGTATGGGCGAGAGGAAAAGGGGCAGATCGAGCCCTCTCTCCTCTTCTGTCTGTGTGTGGAGGGAAATTGTTAGTGCAAGCTTTTGGCAGCCTGAAAGAGTAACAGACACTCTCGGTTTAGACACCTGCAGCCAGCAACCCTGCTGGGAAGCCATAGTCTGGTCTGAATAATGTGTCCGGGTTTCAGGCAGTCTGAAACCTGGACACATGATTCGAAACCCAAACTGTCCGGGTGAATCCCAGACAGGTGGCAACCCTAATCAGCTGCTTCCTCCAACACTGATCCTGGAGAGTGACAGCTCCGGTCCAGAAAGTGACGCCATACACGTCACTTCTTGGTCTATGTACAAGAGGCCCACCGAGTTCCTGCCGTGTTTACGAGTGACACCCGCCATGCAGGGCTGGATTAACATAGGGGATATTGGAGCTGCAGCTCCAGGCCCCTTACCTTAAGATAGGCCCATTTGCCATCATTGGTCAAAATATGGGGCTCCTATGGCCTATGGTTCTAGAGATGCAGGGATCCTTGCGCAGCCTGTCAGAAGCTGCATACAGAACGGACAGTTTTAATACAAGCTGGCACACTCTGTTTGCAGCAGACTGAGAGGATGAGCTCACAGTGCCTCTCACTTCTTGTCAGAAGCACTGAGCTCAATGGACAGCTTGGAGCCTCCTGAAGATGTTGATGAACCACCATAGGAGCACAGGGAAGTGCTTGAGGAGTGGAGGATCAGGTAGGTAAAATGGCCTTTTGTGGCCACCCTAGGCCTAAAGGATCATTTAACCCTTGCAGAGTGGGGGCAGCCCCACCACAAATGAGCATTTTTTCTTTCTCCAGAGAGATGCTTTAACTAAAGAGGCAAATAAAGTCACAGTATAATTTCAGCTAAATGCCTAAGCCAGCCGTACATGGATAAAATTCCTCCGGTTTAGTAAGAATTCCAATCCAGCCGAATTTTAATTTTAATCCATTTATGGGCAGGGTGGTTGTACAAAAGTCAATCTACCCATCAACTTCTGTACAACCGCCCTGTTGAAATATTTCTGCTCAATCAGCACCTCCGGCTATAGCCGGCAGCGCTGATCAGTGTATTCTGATGGTGGTGGGTAATTCTTCCTGCTGTCAGAATACAAAGGCTCAGTGGGGAGGATTCCGCCATCCACATAGAATGTGAGGATAGGGTCATTTAAAATAATAAAAAAAAAGAATCATCTATGGCAGGGGTGCTCAACCTGTGGCCCACGGACCACATGTGGCCCTCGGAGCCCTCTAATGTGGCCCTCGACCTCAACCTAGGGGTGTGCATGCCGAGGGTCAATAACCCATTGATTGCGATCTGGGCTTGGCATCCCTGAGCATCAAAGTGCATCAAGCCAGCCTCAGCAGTGGAGGAAGCAGGGCGGCCACAGAGAGAGCAGGAGACACATAAGCTGATACTTCCTCTGTTGCGCCGACCCCTGTCCCAGGTAGAGTGATATGAAGTGCACTTCTTCGGGGATCTTCCTAGCAGCCTGTAGACGGAGATCGATGCCAGCAGAAGCTGGAAGAGGAAAGGACTGTGCCTTTGCAATGGGCATATTAACACCTATAAAAGGGTAGTAACTATTAGGTTGCTTTCACACTGATCCGTGGGTGCAGTGTTCCTGTGGCTTTCCTGCGCTGCACTGCACCTGTGGATCAGTGTGAAAGCAGCTTTATAGGGGGCTCAGGACAGTAAAGGCTTGTTTATATTTGCATATACAGGAACCGATCTTCTCCATTTTCCTCCTGTAACTGCTGAAAGCTGGTGTCTCCCCCTCTCCCTCCCGCTGTCATTCAGTGGCTACAGGAGGAAAATGTTCATAATGCTATTCAAAATAATTTTATAAAAAAATCTGAACCATTTCATTGCAATGTGGCCCACGACTGGTTACCAAATAACTTAAAAGTGATTGTAAAGTCAATTTTTTTTCTATGAAAATAACAAACATGTTATACTTTCCTGCTCTGTTGCAGTGGATTTGTACAGAGCAGCCCAGATTCATCTCTTCTCGGGTCCCTTGCTATGGGTGCACCCAAGCTGAGCTCCAGCTCCGTGTGTCAATTCACCCCCGCCACCTCTCTCTCTTCTGATTGACTAACTGACTGTGATTGACAGCAGCGGGAGCCAATGGCGCCGCTGCTGTGTCTCAGCCAATCAGGACGGATAGTCCCGGATGGCCGAAATACTCGTGGACATCACTGGACAGAGATGGGGCTCCGGTAAGTATTAGGGGGGCTGCTACACACAGTAGGCTTTTTATCTTATGTTAATGCATAGAATGCATAGGATAAAAAAACCTTCTGGATTTACAACCCCTTTAAAGTGGAGTTCCACCCAATATACAACTAGGACTTAAACTAAAGACCACCCCCCTCGTTTTTGGATATTTTTTTCCTTTTTTTTTCTTACCTTTTTTGAAATATAAAGGTGTACTTCTGTCCTAACCTTGCCACGGCGAGGTACCTCATTTCCTCTTCTGCCTCAAACCCTCCTCCCCCCCTCCCACCCTTCTTCGACGTGTGTTGTTGAAAGAACAGCAAGTAATGTACTGTGAACTGTATACTGTATGCATTATACCTATCTGTGCAGCAGGTGGCGCTGCAGCATTATAGTCTGTATTCTATGGTGATGTAATCAGAGGAAGTATTATCTTTCTCAGTGTATGTGTTCTCTTATATTCCTGCTTTCTGTTCCATAAAAAGACATGTTCTGATATTTCTCCATGAACGTAAAGTGTATTGCTGTATACAAGAAGCTTCCGTTGCATTATTTCAATACCCTGCTAACATGTGTGTCCCAGACGACGGGGCCATTCAGAAAGCGCCGCATGACTTGCGCATGTGCAGTAGGAAACCGGCTGTGAAGCCTGAGGGCTCCACTGCCAGTTTCCCTTAGTTGCAGTGGCGGTGCCTGCACCCGAGCCAATGGGCGAATCAGCTTTGGGGGGCCAACATCGCGGGCTCCCTGGACAGGTAAGTGTCCTTATTAAAAGTCAGCAGCTACAGTATTTGTAGCTGCTGACTTTGAGACTCCTTTCACATTGAGGCAGTTTTCAGGCATTTTAGCGCTAGAAAAAGCGCATGTAAAGCGCCTGAAAACTGCCTCATATGCTAACCGAATGTGACCGCCTGAGTGCTTTTCACACTGGGGCGGTACGCTTGCGGGACGTTAAAAACGTCCTACAAGCAGCATCTTTGGGGTGATTTGGCCCATTGAATGGGCAGCACTTCCAAAGCGCATGAAAAGCGATTAGGAAGCGATGCAACACGGGGTGCTTTTAACCCTTTCTTCAGCCGCTAGCGGGGGTTCAAAACACCCTGCTAGCGGCCAAAAAGCGCTGCTTAAACAGTGCTAAAGCCGTGCTAAAACAGCACTAAAGCCCACTAAAACAAGCGTCACTTTAGCGCTAATGCACGGGAGGCCCCAGTGTCTTCATTTTTTTTTTTGGAGGCTGGAACTCCGCTTTTAGTGGCCTCGCTCTTGAAAAGGTTGAGCACCCCTGATCTATGGGCTTAGTTAAAAAAAGAGAAAAAGAGAACTGATTAGCAGATGTTCTTTACATTGTGAAAAGTGAATGTGCAGCAGAGAACATAACAAGCAGGTCATTCTTAGCAAAGTTTTCATAGTGGAGCTTTAGGAGTGCTGACTGTCATAAGCTTGTATTCCTGTGAATGGTGAATACAGCTGCAGAGAGGAGTGTGCACAGCCTATTGGCTTTTTCACATGACTCTCCCGGATCTAATCTGCACACTGCAGGTTTAAATAGTTTTCCCTCTTGTGTGTTGAACTATTATCTGATCCTAAAGGTATGCAGGTCTCTCTGCAATGGGCTTGCTTCTGTGCTCTCTCTCCTCTCCAGGCTGCACGCCCCCTTCAGGAGGCCGGGGGGAACGGCAGCAGCTTCTCTCTGACGTCTCCCGAATTTCTAGGAATGCCCCTTCCCTGTTACTATATTTGGAGGTAGTTTCTAGGAAAATAATTTTCAGAGGATCTGGACTTCAGTACAGCTCCTTATTCAGAACCGGTGAAAGGATATTCTGTGTGTGTGTGCAGCAAAACTCTCAGCCTTTTTTTTTTTAATATGCTTTTGGATCAACAGCATGATTTGCAACATTGTTGAATGCATTTAAAGGGCACTAATGGGGAAATGAATGTGTGACTTGAAAAGCTCCATCTACTTTTTGGATCTCCTCTGCAGCCACTACTGGATTTTTTTTTCACCCCTGATCTGGCCTCTGTGGCGTGACCATGATGATGAT
Organism: Lithobates sylvaticus; assembly: GCA_028564925.1. Taxonomy (NCBI): domain Eukaryota; kingdom Metazoa; phylum Chordata; class Amphibia; order Anura; family Ranidae; genus Lithobates; species Lithobates sylvaticus. The sequence continues at coordinate 201,203,502 of CM053031.1, forward strand.
GATGATGATGATGAAGAAGAAGAAATGTTACAGAAGCCTGTGTGATCTTTATGTAATGAGTCAGGAAAGGAAGGAGCAGGAGCTTGGAGGATCGACCTTCCCCAGCCATAGGAATTACAAGGCAGGGGAGATCTGCAGCTCTCCCTTGGATCTCTACACACTGTAAGTTCTCTTCCTTTTGTCCTGATTTCTATAAATAAGACACACTGCAGCTCTACAGCAGCCTGTGCTTAGCATGATTAAAAAGCCAGTGCTGAGCTGTGATCATCTCCAGGATGGTCTGATCTGCAGGTGTTGGGAATGTGTCAGCTAGGTACTGTACATCTACACACCAATCCATTCCTAGCTGTGCCCTCCTAATGATCAGCTTAACATGTCACCTTTGCAGATTTGCTGTAGCCTGTCTGGGCACAGGGTTACTGTTTTTTTTATTTTATTTTTTTTATTTTTTTATTTTTAAATAGATCACCCCCAGTATAGTGCATAGAGACAACAGTGTAAGCACCTTTAGTCCCAGGGGACCTTGCCATAGACAGTGTCTGACATTCAGCTGCAGTCTGCTATTGTACAGGCTGCCTGCTAAAGCAACAGATCTCAGCTGATTTAGTTCTGCTGCCTCCTGTGATTCTAATAGACCTGCACCTTGGTGAGCTCTATTGTGCATTGTAACCTGGCTTTAGATCTGGAAAAAAAAAAAAAAAGTGCAGATAAAGTGATAGCTCTTTTGCGCTGGTTAACGGTTAACTTTCAAAAAAATGTAAGGGGTTTGTGCACATTTCAAATCATCGGACACACCCACCAGCACTCAGTGCTGTGGTCCTGCACTAATGTCTGATTTTTTTTTTTTCCGGGGTTCTGCTGAAAGTGAAGACTGTAAGCACATCATTACGTAAGATTACATAACCCAAAACAATATGATTATGTCATATTATAGTTTTGTAGGCAGAGAATTCCGATGCGATATGAACATTCAATTACAGAAAATTAAAGTGGCAAAACAGGAGTCATACAACTTGTGTTAAAAGTGTGTTGTGCTCTGTCGAATTTAAAGGTCTCTACTGTATGACATCTATTAGCATAGAGGTTAAAGGCCTGTGTTGTACCCTATCTTATCAGGTACTAGTAATGTTAATGCTATACTGACTTGTGACTAGTGTGTGTCAGTATAAGCGTCTTTGTATATTCATATGTATGCATAATAAAATATTAATTAAACTGTATTTCATCCATTTTTGTTATTTCGTTATTAGGCGCCATGCACACTGGGCTTAAAAAAAAAAGTCTGTTCTCTTTGGAGTAAAAAACGCTCATATAGAGCATTTTTCTGTACAAAGTTTAGATGAGTTTAGGAGAGTTTTCTGCCAGTGAGCTCCAATCAGAAACACGAATGAGAGGGTTTTTTTTTTTTTTCCTGTCTCTAAGGCCTTATTCACACCTATGCAGTTTTAGTGCTTTTTGCATTTTGCAGATTTGCACTACAGAACGTGTTCCATAGGAAACCATATTAAATGGACTGTAGTGCAAATCTGCAAAATGCAAAAAGCACTAAAACTGCATAGGTGTGAATCCAGCCTAAATGTTGATCTCAAAATTAATATGCCTGTAAACGGCCTAATGTGTATGGACACATGGGGGGTTATTTACGAAAGGAAAATGCACTTTGCACTGCAAGTGCAGTCGCTCTAAATCTAAGGGGTAGATCTGAAATGAGCGGAAGTTCTGCTGATTTTATCATCCAATCATGTGCAAGCTAAAATGCTGTTTTTTTTATTTCCTTGCATGTCCCCCTCGGATCTACAGCGACTGCACTTTCAAGTGCACTTTCAGTGCAAAGTGGATTTTCCTTTAGTAAATAACCCCCATAGGGTAACATTGAGTTGCTTCTACAGGCAGAACACTTACCTTAGGCTCCATGCACACTGGGCTTAAAAAAAATCTGTTCTCTTGGGAGTAAAAAATGCTCATATAGAGCATTTTTTTTTTTTTATAAAAGTCTAGACGAGTTTAGAAGAGTCTTGTGTTTTTTTCTGCCAGTTGCTTCTTCAGGAGTTTTGTGTTCTGCCTGTAGAAGCAGCTCAATGTTATCCTATGGGGGTTATTTGCGAAAGGCAAATCCACTTTGCACTACAAGTGCAAAGTGCACTTGAAATTGCACTGAAAGTGCATTTGGAGGTGCAGTCACTGTAGATCCGAGGGGGACATGCAAGGAAAATACAAAAACAGCATTTTAGCTTGCACATGATTGGATAATAAAATCAGCAGAGCTTCCCCTCATTTCAGATCTACCCCTCAGATTAACAGCGACTGCACTTCCAACTGCACTTCGTAAATAACCCCCTATGTGTCCATGCACATTAGGACAATTAGAGGCATATTTTGAGCTCAACGTTTAGAGGCAGGAAAAAAAACCTTTCTGGTTCACGTTTCTGATTGGAGCTCACTGGCAGAAAAAAAAACTTAAACCTCCTCTAAAATTTGTACAAAAAATGCTCTATATGAGCGTTTTTTACTCCCAAGGGAACAGATTTTTTTTTTAAGCCCAGTGTGCATGGAGCCTTATCTTTTCTATGACTGTGGATTGTTACACACCCATCTGTCACATTGCATTCTCAGTAGCTGAATGCAGGGCAAAAGCTGCATATGTGTAATACTTCCTCAAAAGTGCGCATACCCTTAAATATAAAAAATAAATCTCGCCAAACTACTTTTGATCTGCAAGCGTCAGTGGAATTCTAAAAAGCCTATTGATTCTGCGACTTTTTGGTAATGCAATTATATTCATATGGCAAATATATGTATCTGTCATTATTTCTTTTTTTTTTTCCCCCTAAAAAGGGAAAACTCTGCATAATACTTTAACAATGCTCTTAGGCAGCAGTGGGTCATTAAAAAGTACCTATATTCACATCTCATTTGGTGATTGATACTTTTACAAACCCCTATAATGTTATCATGTTTAAAATATCCTTTGCAAGTGCTTCTTAAATTTCAGATATTTTATAAGTCTCAAAGTTTATATAGTGATGATGACAAAATGAAGTTGTAAAAAAGGAAATAATTTCCTATACATTCCACATCAACCAATTATTCTACCAGTTGGTCCTTTTTTTTTGGGTCGGGGGCGAGGCGCCTGCAATCCATGAGCCAAGCCAAAGCTAACAAAATAAGGCATGACAGCTACATTTGGAAAGAGCTTGAATCGTACGTCTCTTCTTCTAACATTAACCTCTCTGTATGTTATTAATACGCTTTTGTTGCTGAGGCACGTGATAAGTGGCTGATGGTCTTTGGTGAACTGTTGAACTCTGCTCTCAAGCCTCTGAAAGAGTTAACATATCAGCTTTACATTTAAAAATGCATTCCTTTCTATGATACAGATTTGTTTCAGTTGAGGAAAAAAAGTATGGGCGTATATATGTATGTATGTGTGTGTGTGTGTATGTGTAGCTGATATTATATATATATATATATATATATATATATATATATATATATATATAGAATTAGTTTATAGTTTGGGTGATTAGAAAAGTTTTTGGCTTCTACTATACTTTCGAAATTATAGATTTTGGAGAATTATGCTATCATCTGTCTGGCCCTCTATTGAATAAGCCAGTACTAAAGTCAATGTGGCTTCAGATTCGGGATTTTGGGGGCGAGATGAGTTAATGTATTATCCAACTGGCCCGCAAAGTCCCGCTTTTGGGTGCCACCAATCTCTACAAATAACTTCTTTTTTTTTTTTATTACTAAGGAATGTTTGAATAGATCACTGGAATTGTCAGAATTCTTGTCTGTTGAGCATTTTATGAAAATCAACTTTAAAAAATGTGCAAGATTAAGCCAAATTCTTTGTGATTTTTCTTGATAAGGGCCTACATGGGTTTTATAAATATTTTATTTGCATTTACATTAAAATGTTTTGTAGAACTGAGGTGCCAAAGTAGTAGCAGGAATCAAAGTAGTTTATTTTAATTCTGTAACATATATATTCCTGTCTGACATACATAGAACTTTTTTTTTTTTTATAATAACTATAGGTCTACATGTATCTTTCAGTATTGCTTTCCTTATTTTTATGTAGTAATTACAATGTAAAGAAATGTAACATTTCTTAACCCATTCAAATCACAATAATTTGTGTTATCACCTCTGTTTATATTATTTTCATTTTTTTCAATAAAGAACTCAAAGTAAAATATAATATGTGGCTGCCTGAAGCGGGTAACTTATAAATATCTAAGTAGTTTTCTTTTCGTACGCAAAAATATACAGAATTGTAAATATTTAAATAATTTGGCAAATTATTGTTTATGGATTACTATGGTAGACTTAAAAGCAGTAAACTGATATTGTTTACATGTTTTTTTTTTTTTTTTTTTATTTGAAGATTTTGTATAAAGTGAATAAAACCCCAAATAAACTAGTGATGATGCTGCCATAAATATTAGTCAGGTGTTCTCTGTATCCATCCCTGTTTTTATGTTTTTTTTTACTTGCTGTAGTCTATCTCTGTGAAGATTTATGGCCTGTTAGGATGAACTACGCAAATATAGACGCTAATATATTTCATTTGCAGCTGTCTTCATATTTTTAAAATATACTATCATTAGACTAAATGTGTGTTGACTTGGCCATGTATAAGTTATAAATGTTGTTCCTGTGTGTCAGGGGTTAACCTGAACATCAAAACTGTCTTACTGTTCGGGCAAAGAATTTTAAAGTACGTTTTTGGAGACAAGAAAGTCTTGCAAAGGATCGGATTTCGTTGAGCTGTTATTTACTGTAACAGAACAGCTTGTGGCGTTTTTAACACTTGTGTTTGTAAGTGAGAGCACTAATTAATATTGCATCTTTGCATGTGTGCATAACACAAGACAGATATGAGGCTTTAACACTTCTGTGCAGTAACTAAAGATTTTCAGAGGTGTGTTTGCAAAATCAAACTTCTGTTTTTTTTTTTTTTTTTTTAATTGCAAAATGGAAAATAAAAAAACAAGAAATGAATACATGAATGAACATCCTTTGATTTGTAATTTCTACATAGTTTGCTGTTGAATCAAAGTCTAGACTACCTTCTTTATTTCATGTGTCCTACTTTTGAAGTCTTTCAATTATTACTTTTTTATTTTTATTTAATTTACCTTATTGTTTCCTAATGACAGAACTGTACACCAACCTTATTGCATCACAGTAGTGATGCAAAAAATAATTCATGATAAGTCATGATTTTGAAATTCTAACTAGCATGGTGGAGTTAACTTTTAGTAAAGGTACCAATACAGTATAGCATTTTGGTCTCCCCTTCAAGTTGATGGATGTGTGTAATTGAAGAAAAGGCATGTGATACCAGTAAACTACAATAATGCATGACTAGATTGGTCACATACGGTCAAGATTATGCACATGATACTTTAGAAATGCGTCTGAAGGAAAAATGTGATGCAAAAAATTAAAACAAACAGTGGGCCTTGTAAAGCTTTATAAAGCTGTTAAGATCCAATTTCAATAGTCTCCTAAATCCAGCTGTATCGTATGCTTATTGTATCATGTGTTGGCACATTTTCCATAAAATCTGCAATATCCCTTTACAGGAATAATATGTTCTATATGTGAACTTATTGTGCAATTACTTGCAATCAGAGCCATCAGTGAATGTGCTTGTATAGTTTTGTAAATGAAATGTTAAAGTTGTTAGAGATAACCATATTCATATTAATTTTCCATATGGTCACCACAAATATCTGATCTGAAGTTAAACTATGTTGGATGTGATGGCATTGATAGCAAAGATGCCATGGCCCCATTTGTAAAGCGCAATGACATCTAGGAAAGATGTGTGTGGCCAGTGTAGCCCTCATGCATGGCAGGGCCACTTTTAAAAGTGGTCCCAGGTGTAAAAGAAAAACAAAGAAACAAAAAAAAAAAACTCCATTGGGCCCCCGCCATCGTTGTAACAAGAACTAAACTATATATTTCATGCAAACTGACCCTTGTGAGATTAACAATTATTTTTTGCAAAGAAATGTCACTGGACCAAATAATGTTGGGGCTGACATGTAAAGCAGCAAGGGACTGTGAAATGAGCTTCATTACATTTGAGTTTGTTGGGGGACCCCTGTCTCGTTCCTTTAATAAAACACATCGGACAGATTAAAAAAAAAAAAATGCCTAACGTCTAAGGTTATTTTAAGCAAAGCTGAATATCTAAGCTTGTACAAAACTTTCACATATTACTAAACTGCCAGTTTTCTGTTCTGTTTTGGGAGTTGATACATGTAACAGGTCTGCAGAACTGAGGTTATCCCATTGTGTTGTCTAGGAGTGCATATGTCTACTGAAATCCTATAGGAAGATTAATTTTGGCCAGACAGAGACCCAGTAGGGAAGAAATTAGTATGCTTCTATTTCTTAAAAAAATATAGTTTTCATTGGGATCTCTCGTTTTATAAGCTTTTTTGTAATATGAGTTCAAATATACCACTTAATATGGATTTTATTGCTACTTATATGCCCCAAGAATTCATGCATACAAATTTTTCTCTTGCTAGACCATTAGGATGTGTTTTACTTAGATCAGCCACTACATAGCACCGCAGGTGTCGTATTTGCTTAGAACTGCCAAAAGTTTACATAGTTCACCAATGTCGCTGCTTTCTAACCATTTCATGTGGTGATATGCAAATAGATATTCTATGATGGGAAGAAATTTTGTGGACATAAAGAAAGAACTGGCTTGGTCAACAGTGCAGCAGGTAAAGCACCTTTTAGGTGTGTCTGTATACCTTTTTAGTCTCTTTTGAGCTTAAACTTTTCACAGATCTGTTTCACACTTACCTGCAGAAAATATCGAAGAGGTGGAAAGGATAATATATATTACTTGATATCTGTCACAAACCAAACTATCTATGAGAAACTTTAGGTGGAAGCCCATAAGTGTAAAACAGAATTGCATGTATAGGCATATCCTCTTCAACAGGGAGGTGGATTACAATAAACCATGAAAGAGTTAGAACCCCTGTCTGGTTTTTACTTCTGTAAGTTTGTCCATCCTGGAAAATTTCTACGCACTTCCTGTGCTAGGTGATAAATAGACCAGGAAGAAAAGGAAAAAGCTATTGAACAGGGTAAAGACAACATTTAAAACCTGATGGGAACAAAAATGGTTGTCTCCAGAGGCTCTTTTAGGCTCCATTCACACTTGTGCAACTTGTCATGCAACGCTGGGCATCAAAATTGCTTGACAATTCGTTCCCCATGTTTTCCAATGATAACCATTCATATATGTGCGACCTAAAGTTGCAGCAACTTGAAAGAAGTTCATGTACTACTTTTGTCCAACTTTCATGCAACTTGAGGGTCATAGACTTCAATGTTAACCCTGAAAAGTTGCATGAAATTCATACCTGAATGTTATACAATGCAGCAGTTGTTCAACAGTTGTCCATTATTACTGGTTAAAGCCAAAGTCGTATCCAAGTTGCACCCATCCAAAGTTGCACCAAAGTTGTACTCCAAAGTCGGCACAACTTTGGAATCATACAAGTCTGAATGGAGCCTACAGTGGGGAGAATAAATATTTGATACATTGCAGATTTTTTGCAGGTTTTCCTACTTGCAAAGCAGGTAGAGGTCTGTAATTTTTATCATAGGTACTCTTCAACTGTGAGAGAAGGAATCTAAAATCCAGAAAATCACATTGTATGAATTTTAAATAATTAATTTGCATTTTATTGCATGACATAAGTATTTGATCAGTAAGAATTCCGTCTCTCACAGACCTGTTATATTTTTTCTTTAAGAAGCCCTCCTGTTCTCCACTGATTACCTGTATTAACTGCACCCGTTTGAACTTGTTACCTGTATAAAAGACACCTGTCCACACACTCAGTCAAACAGACTCCAACCTTTCCACAATGGCCAAGACCAGAGAGCTGTGTAAGAACATCAGGGATAAAATTTTAGACCTGCACAAGGCTGGAATGGGCTACAGGACAATATACAAGCAGCTTGGTGAGAAGGCAACAACAGTTGGCGCAATTATTAGAAAATGGAAGAAGTTCAAGATGACGGTCAATCTCCCTCGGTCTGGGGCTCCATGCAAGATCTCACCTCGTGAGGCATCAATGATCATGAGGAAGGTGAGGGATCAGTCCAGAACTACACGGCAGTACCTGGTCAATGACCTGATGAGAGCTGGGACCACAGTCTCAAAGAAACCATTAGTAACACACTACGCCGTCATGGATTAAAATCCTGCAGCGCACGCACTGTCCCCCTGCTCAAGCAAGCGCATGTCCAGGCCCGTCTGAAGTTTGCCAATGACAATCTGGATGATCCAGAGGAGGAATGGGAGAAGGTCATGTGGACTGATGAGACAAAAATAGAGCTTTTAAGTCTAAATTCCACTTGCCATGTTTGGAGGAAGAAGAAGGATGAGTAAAATCCCTACTGTGAAGCATAGAGGCGGAAACATCATTCTTTGGGGCTGCTTTTCTGCAAAGGGGACAGGGCGACTGCACCGTATTGAGGGGAGGATTGATGGGGCCATGTATTGCAAGATCTTGGCAGAAAACCTCCTTCTCTCAGTAAGAGCATTGAAGATGGGTCATGGCTGGGTCTTCCAGCATGACAACGACCTGAAACACACAGCAATAAAATGCAAATGAATTACTTAAAAATCATACAATGTGATTTTCTGGATTTTTTTTTGTTTTAGATTCTGTCTCATGCAGTTGAAGAGCAAAAACAGAAGGAACAATCCCCCACGTTGGGGTTTTTAGGCAGCGTACAATTGAAAGAGTCAGAGTTGGCATGTAATAGAATAAAGGATTTATTTGTAAAAAATTAATTAATAACATTGAGTTAGAACATGAGCTCCAGTGGGGATGAGTAATACATCAATATTTGTATATAAAAGAGAACATGGATATACATTTGAGCAGATTAATATTCACATAACAACAGTTGTATCACTAATCTGTCGTAAAGGTGAAAAATGTTCCCTGACGCGTTTCAACCCGATACACGGGTCTTCCTCAGAGGGAAAGAGGAGTCTGCTAAACAAAGGAAGAATGTCAATGTTAGTGGAAATAACATAGGTTACAGGGTGAAGAGGCTCCAAAATTGAGGAGCAAAGAGTCAAAGCACCGTGAAGTTTATATTTACCACAGAGTGTATATCCTGAGAAATAAAAATTTGTGTAGTAAACCCACGTGGAGTATTTTGGTAAGGAGAACACCATCCACTAATCCTGGGGTGAGCCAGATGGTTGGGCTGAAAGTTCACCCGGGTCCTCAGGTGCCACGAAGCCTTGCGGGACGTCACACGTGCAGGTTTCCTTACCTTCCTCTCCCACTGCCGAGGCAGTGGTGTCCGGAGAAGGGGGAATATGACCTGGGGGAGGGAACACAGGGTGCGCATGTGTCACCTAAAGAGTAATACTAGAGGTTAACATGAAGGTGATATGGTATATTATGTTGTAGCGGCCTAAAGAGGGCCTTGATATAGATTTGTGGTCATTGGCGTCATATAGGGTGGCCAAAGCGTCAAGAAGTGTAATGTGTGAGTGACTATCAAGGAGCAAAATTTAAGGCAAAAAATTGCGAGCAAACGGCAACGAAAAGAAAACAAAGCAAAAAATTCCACACATAGTGCATGAAAAGGGGAGTGTGGGTGCATCAAGGATGTGTGTTAAGGAGGGTGAAAGGGGAGAAGATTTCTCCAGTAAGAGGAGAGAGAAAAGAGAGGGAAAGGGAAGAAAAAGAGGGGAAAGAATGGGGCAAAGAGGAGAAGAAAAAAATGGGGGGGAAACGGAAGAGAAGGGAAGGGAAAGGGAGAGATGAGGAAAGGAAGAAAACATGGGTACTCAGATAATAGGGTGGGAAAACGAAGCATAACAGAAGACGGGAGGTGGGGAAAGGAGGGGGAGTGGAGGTGATGTGAGGTGAATTAAATGTGAATATGAAAAAATCATTTTTTCATATTCACATTTATTTCACCTCACATCACCTCCATGTTCCCAGCTCCACATCAACTTGCTGTTCCCACTCCCCATTTCCCCTTTTTCTCTTCCCTTCCTTTCTCCCTCCTTTCCCTTTCCCCCTTCCTCCACTCCCCCTCCTTTCCCCACCTCCCGTCTTCTGTTATGCTTCGTTTTCCCACCCTATTATCTGAGTACCCATGTTTTCTTCCTTTCCTCATCTCTCCCTTTCCCTTCCCTTCTCTTCCGTTTCCCCCCCATTTTTTTCTTCTCCTCTTTGCCCCATTCTTTCCCCTCTTTTTCTTCCCTTTCCCTCTCTTTTCTCTCTCCTCTTACTGGAGAAATCTTCTCCCCTTTCACCCTCCTTAACACACATCCTTGATGCACCCACACTCCCCTTTTCATGCACTATGTGTGGAATTTTTTGCTTTGTTTTCTTTTCGTTGCCGTTTGCTCGCAATTTTTTGCCTTAAATTTTGCTCCTTGATAGTCACTCACACATTACACTTCTTGACGCTTTGGCCACCCTATATGACGCCAATGACCACAAATCTATATCAAAACCAATAAAGGCCCTCTTTAGGCCGCTACAACATAATATACCATATCACCTTCATGTTAACCTCTAGTATTACTCTTTAGGTGACACATGCGCACCCTGTGTTCCCTCCCCCAGGTCATATTCCCCCTTCTCCGGACACCACTGCCTCGGCAGTGGGAGAGGAAGGTAAGGAAACCTGCACGTGTGACGTCCCGCAAGGCTTCGTGGCACCTGAGGACCCGGGTGAACTTTCAGCCCAACCATCTGGCTCACCCCAGGATTAGTGGATGGTGTTCTCCTTACCAAAATACTCCACGTGGGTTTACTACACAAATTTTTATTTCTCAGGATATACACTCTGTGGTAAATATAAACTTCACGGTGCTTTGACTCTTTGCTCCTCAATTTTGGAGCCTCTTCACCCTGTAACCTATGTTATTTCCACTAACATTGACATTCTTCCTTTGTTTAGCAGACTCCTCTTTCCCTCTGAGGAAGACCCGTGTATCGGGTTGAAACGCGTCAGGGAACATTTTTCACCTTTACGACAGATTAGTGATACAACTGTTGTTATGTGAATATTAATCTGCTCAAATGTATATCCATGTTCTCTTTTATATACAAATATTGATGTATTACTCATCCCCACTGGAGCTCATGTTCTAACTCAATGTTATTAATTAATTTTTTACAAATAAATCCTTTATTCTATTACATGCCAACTCTGACTCTTTCAATTGTACGCTGCCTAAAAACCCCAACGTGGGGGATTGTTCCTTCTGTTTTTGCTATCCTTTAGGGGTGAGCAGCATCTTTTTGACCTTCGGGTCTGTGTCTTTCCTTTTGCTATGCAGTTGAAGAGTACCTATGATAAAAATTACAGACCTCTACATGCTTTGTTAAAATGGAAAACCTGCAGAATCAGCAGTGTATCAAATACTTGCTCTTCCCCACTGTAACTGTGAGTAATATTGACCCATGTTTTTATTAAACTTCTACCTCCCAAACTTGCCACATTAGTGACATAATTCAGGCTCTTTGTAATTATATATGGTTCTTCCAATACTCCCTGTAGTTTGTTCTGCTGCATAGGGAATAGGAAATACACCCTCTGACCAACATTGTATAACCCCCTCCCCTGGCACTGCATCCGTAGTAGAGTTTTTGCTTGGCCTGTATCATGAACCCCCCTTACCACCCCAACCAATGTTTCCCAGAACCTCAGTACATATTCCACCACAGTGACCTCAGAACCAGCAATCGTGCCTTCCCAAGTCTTTCAGGTTAGGTCTAAGAGTCTAGATGAGTCAAAAAGCATTCCCAGCCCCTGTGACTCCACAAACATTCTCAGCATTTTTTCCCATTGAAAGGCACACACAGACTGCACATTTGGGGGTAGTAAGGACTATCCATAATATGTCCACCGAGGGTGCAGGTCAGGCTAGGAGTCTGCCCTGACTCCATGTAATCCACAGAACAATACAAGCCCAGCATGTAATAAGTGATAGCAGCCTCAGCCTAACTCCATCAAAGCCACGCCCGCCAACATGGTTTGCCATGACTAAGCCCGTGGGTGAGGCGAAACGTGTCGGGGTGCGTGGCCTGGATGGAGTTAGGCTGAGTCTACAGTCTAATGCTCCCATGCTCAGGCTGTGGATTAGAGGTTGCATTTGTCGGCACATTGGATTTAGTTCTTTAGTACCTTCACCTGGCTGGGCTATACCCAAACCATTGTACCTGAGACAGATGGAGCCCCTTCTTCTGCAGGCTCCTCCAAGATCTGCTGTGCCTGGATATCTGTCTCATGTAAATCACAAATCAGCCCTTGATTATCCACAAGTTTCAATCTGCCTTCAGAATGTGACAATTACACCCTAAAGCCCCATACACATGGGCCGAATGTCAGACGGCATCGGCCGGTTCAATAGAAACTGGCCAACATTTGGACCATGTGTACTGCAGCTGGTCCGACATAAGCCGGAGGGTCGAAGGGGCATTCCCGGTCAGCGCTCTCAGCCGATGAGCTGGGAGCGCTGACCTGGGTGTTTTGGGGGGGGGGGGGCGTCCCTCTCTCAGAACACAATAGAACAGTAGGGAAGATTGCTGGGTTGAACAAAGAAAATCTAGCAGTGTGTACTAGGCTTGAAGTGATTGTAAAGCCACTATTTGATGTTAATACAACCCCCTCTGTTAGGTAACAACATGTGCCTCAGTGTCTGTGCTTTATAAAAGATATGACGATTTATATCTTATTTCAGAGCGTCTCCCAGTGCTCACGTGACTCCTCGCCTCTCTCCTCTCCCAGTTTGACAGCTACAGTGGGAGGGGCCGATAACTCCCGCTGACGTCAGGAGGAGGAGTGGAGGAGAGAGCACAGTCACAGTCACGTGAGTGGTGCTCTGAAATAAGATTAGAAATCGTCTTTTTTTAGAGAGCACAGACATTGGGGCACATGTTAGCTAACAGAGGGGATTGTATTAACATCACATAATTTTATAGCAGCGGGGAGGGGAGAGGAGCAGAGCTGCACTGGTAAGAGCTGACAGGCAGGGTGGGAGAGGGAAAGGAGGACAGAGGCGAGCTGTGGATGATGTAGGCATGTAAACTGACCACGGTGTAAGGGCTTAGCAGCCATGATAAACCGTGGATAGTTTACAGGGGGGAGGGCAGAACCAGGCAGGATTAGCCAGGTATTTCAGGTGATACAGGAGGCCAAATTACACAGCACAAGCACTGTGCTGTATAACTTGCTTTAAAGGAACATAATTTATTTTCTTTGTTACCTTAAAAAAAAAAACACTTTAAGCCTCACCCTGTGCAGAGATAATCCAACTTCGTGCTTCGTGGACAAAAATCTAAGCACCAGCAGATTGAATTAATTGTCACTTGGACTGGTTGACTAAGCAATTAACCCTTTGCACATACACACGCACAGTAGCTGCCACCACCTATATTTTTTATGGAATCATGCACCATTCAAAGCATCCGTTGTTTCGATTCCAACCTTTAAAAAATGTCTGTATCATAGGTTGCCACACCCAAACAGGAATGTGTTTACTCAATGGTAATTCTTTTACAGTGGCAAAGTTCTTTATTTTTAGTAATGGCAGAGATTTACTTTAATGATTTTTAACTATTTTATATAATGCAAATATGCAGGGCATATTTACAAAAAAGATATTACAAAACAGACATGAGCAACAGGAAAATAAAAGGGTTTCAAAGGTGACAGATACTTTAGCAGTCCAGTGCAAAGTATGAATCCTTTGCAGAGTAAGTCCAATTTTGACATGACCGAGTCATCTGCCCTCTAAACCACTTCAGCCCCAGAAGAAATTACCCCCTTCCTGACCAGAGCACTTTTTGCGATTCGGAAATGCGTCACTTTCACTGACAATAGCGCAGTTGTGCGATGTGGCTCCCAAACAAAATTGACGTCTTTTTTTTTTCCCACAAATAGAGCTTTCTTTTGGTGGTATTATCTGCAAAGTGCTTTTTAATATTTAATTTTCTCACAAATTTCTCAGTATCAATAAAGATTTATTAAACCCTATATCGGGGGCATAATTTAACCATACTTTAACCACTTAAGCCCCGGACCATTTGGCTGCCCAAAGACCAGAGCACTTTTTGCGATTCGGCACTGCATCGCTTTAACTGACAATTGCGCGGTGGTGCGACGTGACTCCCAAACAAAATTGACGTCCTTTTTTCCCCACAAATAGAGCTTTCTTTTGGTGGTATTTGATCACCTCTGCGTTTTTTTTTTTTTGCGCTATAAACAAAAAAATAATGAAAACTTTGAAAAAAACACATTATTTTTATCTTTTTGCTATAATAACTATCCCCCAAAAATATATAAAAAAAACTATTTTTTTCTTCAGTTTAGGCCGATACGTATTCTTCTACATATTTTTGGTAAAAAAATCGCAATAAGCGATTATTGATTGGTTTGCGCAAAAGTTAAAGTGTTTCCAAAATGGGGGATAGTTTTAGGGCATGTTTTTTTTTTAAATGGCGGTTATCATCGATTTTTATCGTGACTGCGACATTATGGCGGACACATCGGACATTTTTGACACATTTTTGGGGCCATTGACATTTATACAGCAATCAGTGCTATACAAATGCACTGATTCCTGCATAAATGACACTGGCAGTGAAGGGGTTAACCACTAGGTGACAGTGTAGGGGTTAAGTGTATCCTAGGGGCGTGTTTCTAACTGTGGGGGGCCTGGCTGTGTGTGACACGTCACTGATCTCTGCTCTGATCACAGGGAGCAGAGATCAGTGACACTGTCACTAGGCAGTATGGGGAGATGCTTGTTTACATTAGCATCTCCCCGTCCTTCCTCCCCGTTAGGCGATTGCGGGTATCCGACCCGACTCACAGAGCTAGCCGCGCACACTCACGCGCCCGCTGGCCGCCTCTTAAAGGGCAACGTACAGGTACGTGATTCTGCCGGTACGAGCCCTTCTGCCAACGAATATCGGCGTGAGGCCGTTGGCAAGCGGTTAAATTACTTTTAGTATTCCTTCATAATTTCAGTGATAAAATGAGAGCTGTAGTTGCCATCTGCAGCTGCTATTCTTGTCCCTGGCCAGGGCCAGGGTGTCGCAAATCCAATTCCACTCAACCAGAGGGTTTGAGGTGTGGATGGTAGGTGTGCTGAAGAGAATTTTATTATTCTTGGCTGACACCCCCAAAATGCCAGCTATTCTGGGTACAGCTACATTTCCATATAACAATGTTAAAAAATCTGACAACTAACATATTTACAGAACGATAATACAATATGTTTGGTGCCAAATGTGTGTGTGTGTATAGATGCATCTTTCTCCTACGAAGTCTAATGTGCCTTATTAGTTGTCTAGACCTTGTAATATATTCCTGTTTGGTGTCTAACTAAACGGTATCTTCTTCCACATTAGTGTATGCAATTTTTTGAAAAGTTAACTTCAGTACAGTTAGAATTATCAAGATTGTATGAATTAAAGAGGAAGTAAACCCTGATGGGTTTTACTTCCTCTTTGTTTCCCTGCATAATGGGCTATGCATCATAATAGCCCATTATGTGTCACTTACCTGACACAGGAGGCTACGATGTCACTGCTGTCCCCTCTTCCACGAAGTGTCCATCTTCCTTCCGGGTATCACGGCTCCGTCGCTGTGCTTGGCTGGAGCCGCAATGACGTCACGCGCGGGAGCCGTCACTAACGGCATGATCGACGTTAGCAACGGCACGGTCAGTGCGCCTGCGTGCCACAGTCTACGGGACATACACCGTAGATATCGGTGCCTGTCTTTTGCAAATATCTCCTAAACCGTGTAGGTTTAGGAGATATTTCTTGCACCTACAGGTAAACCTTAATCTAGGCTTACCTGTAGGTAAAAGTGGTTTGTAAGGGTTTACAACCACTTTAACTCTGGACAGTTACGTTGCAGATCAGTATAGAAAAGAGAACCTAGCATCACAGATGTGTATACCTGTTCTGAAAAAAGACTATTTAAGACTTGGCCAATTACAACAGGGCTTTATTAGAGGTCTTTCAAAGACCTTCTAGTGTAGGATTATGACATCTCTTCTCTCCTTTTTAGATGGATGGATAGGTCAAATGTGTCACCTTCACTGACTGCTTAGCACAGATATAAGATTTAAATCTAACCGTTCTTGTTACTGATTTGCACATTTTGGGTAAAATGAGGGTGGTACAATGTTTAGTACGATTCTCTCCATGAAGTTTGGGGTTCATCATTGTCACAGGGCATGCTTAGGAAGAACCCTCATATTTAGCATATTAACTGTATATGCAATGGATTAGAGAGAACTCACGTTTAGGTACATTGACTGGACATTCTTACTTTACTTGTGTTGCAATTGTTGTTGAATAGTTTTAGCAGTTCAATACTTGTTTTTCATTATTGTCTTCTATTTGTTCCATAAGTGAATACCAATATTTGCAATAAAAGAACTGCAGTTTATAAGAATCCTAAAGAGATTGCAAACAGAAGTTTGTATCACTGCCTTCTGCTCTTTGAAATCTTACTTTTAAGAACAGCACACAGTGGTGGTCCCACTGGAAGCCAAACTTAAAATTTCAGTTCCTATGCAGGGTTTATATACAAACCTTCCCCATTAATTTGGTAAGAATGCAGAACTATCTTGGTTACCAGTCACACTAGACTTTAAGCTTATATGTCAATGTTGCTGTTACATCTTTGAGTATGTGTTACAGGACATTCCCTAACAATGAGTCTACACATCTGTTTAGCAGACAGAAGCTGGAGCATGCATAGTTTAACCACTTCACCCCTGGAAGATTTGGCTGCTCAATGACCAGGCCATTTTTTGCGATACAGCACTGCGTAGCTTTAGCTGACAATTGCGCAGGCGTGCGACGCTGTACCCAAACAAACAAAATTGACGTCCTTTTGTTCCCACAAATAGAGCTTTCTTTTGGTGGTATTTGATCACCTCTGCGGTTTTTATTTTTTGCGTTATAAACAAAAGAAGACTGAACATTTTGTAAAAAAACGCTATCTTTTACATTTTGCTATAAAAAAATATCCCAAATTGAAAAAAAAAAAAAAAATGTTTTCCTTAGTTTTAGGCCGATATGTATTCTTCTACATATTTTTGGTAAAAAAATCTCAATAAGCGCATATTGATTGGAACCAGTGACAATTATACAGCAATCAGTGCTATAAAAATGCACTGATTACTGTATATATGTCACTGGCATGGAAGGAGTTAACACTAGTGGGCAATCAGGTGGTTAATTGTGTTCTAACTGTGGCGGGAGTGGGACTGACTAGGAAGAGACAGAGATTGTGTGTTCATACTATCTGTCTCCTCTCCCCTGAGAGAACCGGGATCTGTGTGGTTCTCGCTCTGTCACAAGCTATCACGGGTGCCTAACGGTCATCACGCTCCTGCCGGGCACTGACATCGGCTCCGGCGGTGAGCTGCGGGCACACCCCCTAGTGGCCAAAAGGCGAAGCAACCTTAGGTAATGTCGTTTTGGCCCAGGGAAGCCAACCTGCCGCAGTACAACTGCGGCGGCTGGTCGTGAAGGGGTTAAAGCGCAGTTTCACCAATATTTAAGTTTTGGGCAGGCAGTGTTATATTGAATCACACACTGGTTGATATCTCTCGTATACTCCAATGGGGAAATATCCCTACAGGATATTTAGTCACCTTCCCCTGTAAGAAGGCTGTAATGGATGTCAGTCTCTCTCAGCTAAACTCCTCAGTTGTGTTTGTGATATTATGGAGAGCCAAGTAGGAAAACATGACATCCATCTGGCTTTATAATGGCTGCAGCAATTGGATGGAACTGGAAACTTTGGTACAGCATTCTTCTTGACTAGATTTGTCTTTCTGGGACTCTATGAGGTTGATTTACTAAAACTAGATTGCAAAACCTGGTGCAGATGTGTATGGTAGCCAATCAGCTTCTAACTTCAGCTTGTTCAATTAAGCTTTGATAAAAAAAAAAAATCTGGAAGCTGATTGGTTTCTATGCACAACTGCACCAGATTTTGCACTCTACAGTTTTAGTAAATCAATCCCATATTTATTATATTATTGGATATTCGATTAGCAAGTTAAATGAAAACATATTTTTCTGCTTTAAAAATGTATTCCATCTCTGTATTGGTACATGTTACATCTTAAACTATAATATATTGTTTATCTATGAGTTCACTTAGACAGTACTCTCAGATAAATTATATTTAACCATTGTAATAAATGGATGTAATTGAGAACATAAGAGAAGGTAAAGCATTGGACATACCGTATGTCCATTTCTCACCACTTAGTGATGATTCACAGAATACCCAACTAAAATCTGCTTGTGTACATGTAACATATACAGTTTGCAGTCAATTTGTATATGCTTTAATTGTAGCTGTGTAAGATTGTGAGCTGATTGTAAAAAGTGATATGCTCTTCAGTGAGCCTAAAAATACAATAATGCAGTGTAAAATAAAACTTGAGAAAACATTAACTTCCAGAAGCCAGGTGTGGTACATACACGTGTTTTTTTTTTTTTTTTCATAGTTCAAATTGAAAATCAAGGTAAAAGAAACAATCTCTGTTCTCCTGACTAACTACAGGCATACCCCACTTTTAAGTACCCAATGGGACCAGAGCATGTATGTAAAACGAAAATGTACTTAAAGTGAAGCAATTCCTTTTTTTACCTGTATCTTTTTACCTGTATTTTTTTAATTTTTAGAATGTATGGTTCATGGTTGAGGATGAGCAAGAGGCTTTCCATTTCAATAGAACTGTAGGTTGTGGGGTGGAGTGGGGGGCAGAGTCTCTTTAAATTAAATGTATTAACTTTTGTTTTAATAAAATGCAAAAGTTTAATATTTTAGCTTCAAAGTATTAATAGTTTATAATCTTTATCAGTTTTGCCTTATTTTCTAGTATTCAATTGCAAAGTGAACATACAATATAATTTAGTAATGCAACACCTATAGCTCCTGGACTTAGGTTTAGTTTCTGCTACCTCTGTAGGAAAGACTTTGAAAAATAAATGTATAGAAAAAAGCACGCTCTTAAGTAGGCAACCTTCTTTTTTTTTTTTAGAAGTACCTTCACAATGTGTGTAGATTTGCTTCACTCTATATGTAGCACTATGCCTTTCTCCCTATAATAACAGGCTGTAACATGCAGTATGTTAGCATGCACACTCTACATTGACTTGATGTGGTGTTCAATTAGACAACATTATGCGTGCGATACTGTTATTTCTTAATTTTTTATTATTCCCCTGCAAAAAGCCAATGTTTATGGGGGGGGGGGGGGGGGGGGTGGTGATTAGATGCATTACTAGACTTGGATACACTATCAAATTGTAACACTTAAAAAGTTTTCTCCAATTGGGATAAGTGTTTAACATAAATGCTGATCATTGAAAATGCCCCTGTCAGTAGTAAATGGTGTGTCTCTTCACTGTAATTGCTACATGTGCATAACAGCTTGTTCAGTTAAAAGACTAGACTTACTGGCCAGATCACCAGGTAAAAATAAAGGAAAGCCTAAAAAAAACATCTAAGAATTTGTAAGCTGATATATAACAAATGTTTGCAGTACATCGTGGCTTTGATCTTTCCCCAAAAATAAAGGAATAGTTTCAAGAGAATAAATCAGAATTTAGGGTCCATTTGTTAAAGCGGTTTTTTCCGACCCAAATTATACTTTTTAAATAAAAATACCCCTATAATACACAAGCCTAATGTATTCTAGTAAAGTTAGTCTGTAAACTAAGGTCCGTTTTGTTAGTTCATAGCAGTAGTTTGTTATTTTATAAACTTACAGCAGGCCGTGGCCATCTTAAGTGTGGGCATCTGAAGCCAGACTGTATTTCTTCCTGGATCTCATCCTTGCAGATCTCGCACATGCTCAGTGCAGCACAAGCAGTGTAATAGGTTTCAGGTCAGGTTTCCATAGGAACGGCAGTGTCAGAGGAAGTTGCCGCCCCTTCCCAGGAGGCATTGCAAACAGGACATGATGCGATGGGCCGCGGCCAGGGGGGAGGAAGTGAAAAATGAATACAGCAGATATACAGTAGGTGCTGAGAAAAAAAGAAAAAAATATCCAATTCGTTTACAGTGCACACTTTGGTGAGGAATGCTGAAGAGTTGTAAAAGTGGGTGGAACTCCACTTTAAGATTAGCTGTTGGAGAGGTGCAGTTCATCAGCTGTCTAAAAAAAATTGTACAGAATGCAAATGTTTTTCTTTACCTGGGTTATGGCTTAAAAGTAGAGCTGCACGATTCTGGCAAAAATAAGAATCACAATTTTTTTGCTTAGAAGATAGATCACGATTCTCGCAGCGTTTTTTTTTAATTTTTTATTCATTGAAGTGTATTTTTTCCCCCAAAAATTGCGTTTGAAAGACCGCTGGGCAAATACAGCGTGACATAAAATATTGCAGCAATTGCCATTTTATTCTCTAGGGTCTCTGCTAAAATATATATAATGTTTGGGGGTTCCAAGTAATTTTCTTGCAAAAAATATTGATTTTAACTTAAGAAAGAAGTGTCAGAAAAATATTTAGACTTTAACTAAGTGGTTAAACTTCCTGCATTTACACGTCTGTTGAAAACTTGCCAGACTGCCCAGTATCCCTTTGATCTAAGAAGGAAGCTTAGTTACAATGTCTCATATTAAAAACTTGGCAGACTGCCGGATGTTTTCTTTTGACAGCTGAGTGAGCAGATAAGTCTCTCCACTTGTTATATGAAAGAATCGTCAAACTCTGCAACAGAGATCGTCAGGGGGTTGAATCGAGATCACGATTTTTTAACGATTAATAGTGCAGCTCTACTTAAAAGCATGTCTATAGAATTACCACAGTCCTGGGAAAAAAAAAGCAATGGGTTATTGGGCAGAGAAATTTCTCTAGGCCTATATTGGAAAATTTTTTGCACTATTTTATGGGCCAAAGGTTGTGCCCTCTTTTTATTGCTAATCGCATTCTTACACCAAAAAAATAAAATAAAAATAGTCCACTACATCTACAGGCTTTTTAAATTTAAAAAATGCACATTCCCACTGAAATATCTACCTAAAGAAAATGTATGCTATGTAAAACTCTGATATGCAAATAAGTGTATATGTAACATCGTTTTTCTAGAAATGATTGCAGCTCAAAGACTTTTAAATATCGCTTCTTTGTTGTAATGTCTGAGTGATGTGTTTAATGACTGTGTAAGTGCATATAGCTCTTCTTGATATTGTCATTTATTCATTTGTTTTGAACTGATGTTAAAAGGGGTGGATCGGTTTGTTCATAAAAAGACATCACTAGACATTTATGTTTAAGTGGTAATAATAACAGCACAATTCTTTATGCTTGGGTGTTTTTTAATATGCTTTACAGTGAAAAATCGTCCTTGTAAAAGAAAAAAAAAATATTATAAATGATATAAAAAAAAAAGGAAAATATATTAAATAAAATGAGATCTTTATTTATTGCATTATGTTGCCAGTTTAAATTTTTTGCTTCAATGCCTCTGGGTGATCTAGTTTTGGGGTGGCCTCAGTGACAAACAACCTGTGATCTACAGATGGTTGCCCATTTATTGAGCACAGTCACTTAAGTCAGAGAGGACTTGTATAGCAACTAAATGTATCTTTCTACATTTTTGTGGTGAAATCTGCTGCATGAATAACACCTAACTTTGAATCGTTAGTATTACTTCATGATCCCAACCATTCTCCCTGTCCACTTTGCATTTTCCTTCTTTATATATGTGTGTGTGTGTGTAATACAATTTAAAACACTTATTTGGTTGATTTTTGATTGGATGTTATGGTTTGCAACATGTAAGAATTAGCATTTTGGAATAAGAACCTCTAGCTGCTTGGAGGCCTAAAAACAGATTATGAGGTTTTCTTTGGCTAAACTAAAACACACATGAATTAATACACTTTTCGCATAATGTAAATTGCTGAACCTGGCAGCCCAAAAAAATAGCAAGATTATAGAAAATGCCCTTTTATTGAAACATTTGGCAGTATTACATATTGTCTTTTAATGTCATTGTGGCTTACATTAGGTTTATGCAACATAAAATAGTGTTATGAACATTGGCTTCACCACTAACCACTTAATTCTAAAATTTACAGCTATTATATGGCATTACAGGCGAAAATTGTATTAGATGGAAATGTTTATCTACAGGGTGTCTTATGTCTTTGGCTTCTCTTTTGAACCGTACTTGTAAAAGGGCATCATCAGCCATTTCCTTTCATCAGAACTAAGTACATATATTGAATGCTGATTCTATTAATTTAATAAATTAAATCCTGATACTCCTCAACAGGTCTACAAAAGCTTGACATTTACATTAATAAATATGTTTATAATTTTTAAAATGGCAATATTCATAACAAGAATTTTGAGTGTTGCGTATCTTTTGAACTATTGGAATAATTTATTTGGCTTTGGCTGCTTAATTAGACACATTTGTATATAAGTAAATGTATACACATGCAGAATATCAGCCTTAAATTTGACACTTGCAACTCTGTAGTAAGTGATTCTTATGATAACATTCATTAAATCAAACTTTTTTTAAGATATCCAGCATTAAAATCTTGTAAACCTCTCATTTGACATAAAAAAAAAAAATGCAAATAAATATAATTTCTTACAGAATGGAACTTGCAATATTTGCTAGTAATATAAAATGTTTATTATTTGTAACAAACAAGTGTAGGGAAAACCTGCAAGAAATGTAGTAAGCAGATGGAGGAACTTTGAACACACTGTAACTGTACTGTAATAAATCCATCGATCCAAGTGTTTAACTGAACATTAATGAATCTGTCAGTTGAAGTCTTTGCTACCGTGCTAGCATAATCTTTGCTGTCACTATATACGTGCTAAGTAAACACACAGACTAGCTGTTTAGTTGTGTGTTAACAGTCCTGAAAAGTTGTGTGAATTATTTGTTCTCTTTCTAGGATAAATGTTAGGTATACTGTTTTTTTTGTTATCTCGATCTTGGCCTACGACGAGTATGTGCGTGTGAAAGGAAAAAGAGGGCCTCAGTGCAGGAATACTAACAGGGTTTTCTGTCCCCTCCTGCCAGATTTTCCTGGAAAGTCAGCCACACGTTGAGAAATATGTCTTGCAGCATTTCTATATTAAGCTGAAAGACATTGCTAAGATCGTTTGTGACCGGCACTTGCATTAGCAAGAATTTTGCATTTTGCAAGCAGCATGTAGTTAGTATTTGTACCAGCTGCAAGCTATTTTTTTTTTTTTCTGCAAAATCATTGCTGATGTATTTATATATTAAACTAAATGTGGCTAAATACAGGGTTTGGTAAACTAAATTTGAGCTAATATGAGCACTCGTTTCTTTCCCCAGAAAAAGGTTTGCTGACTCATGCTTCCTTGATTACACGCCTTTACGTGGTTAAGTACAGCTTTGCTTAGTGGTTGATCTCTAGGACATAGTTTATGAGTGATCAATTAAAGAACCAGTCCACTCAAAACTGATGTTTCATTTTTTTGGTAGATGTTGGAAAGTTAAGTCACCTTATGAAATTTTTTCTTTCTCCTGGAGTTGGTGTTAGCACTTCTGTTCCAGGGTCTAAATACCTGCAGTAGCAGTTATGAAAAAGTACCACTTACCCATTTTTGGATTTTTTAAAATCCATAAAGAATACAACAAAAGGCAATAGAGTAAAAAATGGTGTAGGCGAATGCCCAAATCTACTGGGTGGATTTAAACAAAGTTGGAAATTGTGGCAGGGAGATCTCACTGTTAGAGCGTTCCATACATATAATAATAATAAACCAAAAATAAACTGAGCTAAAATAAAAAAAATAGGATTATTGAATAATAAGTCTGTATTTATAAGCACTTTAAATAAGAGGAAAGTCCATAAAGTGACACTTTCACCAGAATATTTGTGGAATTTCAAGAAAAGCCTCCACCTCATAGAAATGGCCGCTTACCAGATTCTTATGGCCTCCTGTTACGGAAGGTCTTGAATGCTTGTGGCTATATACCCAGCCCGAGCCTTTGATCGTCCAGGGGAATTGCTGCTCTCAATCCTCCACCACCTGGAATGGGTTACATCATAAATGGCGCCCCAAAAAGAGATGAGGCCTCCATAGTGTAAAATCTTTGGTGTTTATTGGTTAGAAAATTAGGTTGCACTTACATCAAACGAATGTAATTAAGCATAAAAGAATAAGCCAGCTGACTGATTGTAGCAGCCCATCTTCCAGGACTTGCGCAAATGTCAGTAAGTCGCACCTCACTAGGGCTCATTTATGATTTAACCCATTCCGGGTGGTGGCGGATTGAGAGCGCGAATCCCCTGGACAATCAAAGACCCGGGCTTGGTATATAGCCACAAGCGTTCAAGACCATAACAGGAGGTCATGAAGATCTGGTAAGCGACCATTTCTATGAAGTGGAGGCTTTTCTTGAAATTCTCGTGTAAGTGTTAAGCAATGAGGGTTATATTGGACATCACGTCACTTTATGGACTTTCCTCTTATTTGTAAGTGCTTATGAATACAGAATTATCATTATTCAATAATCCTAATTTTATTAATTTTAGAGCATATTATTTTTGGTTTATTGTTTGTACGGTGTGTATCTCACATGAAAATTGCTGCTTTTTATACTCATTTAATTTAATCACTCGTGTGATTTTTTTTTTTTTTTTTCATCTTGATAGAGCTGTGTTACCTAATGTTTTCATACATACAATAAGCCAGGGGGTGACGCGGCAACAATAATAATTTTCTATTTAATTCTTCGAGTTCCATCTTTTAGCTCTAGGCCTATGAATTCAGCAATAACTTTGATATTACTCAAAATACAGCGGTGAGCATATATTTGTTTTTTCATGACTTTCTTTTACCCGTATTGCTTCAAGAAAAATGTATTTGATTTTCTATGTATAGTTAAAGCAAAAAAAGTAAACAATAGAAAGAATATATTTTATCGAGTTTTTCTACTTATAATTTTAAAACAAATATTAAAAATATATAAAATGTTGGATTTATTCTGTAATCTGACCCATTTATTTTGAAACCAAAGAATGTTGCTAGTTCAAAACCTGGCAAATTAAATAAAGCCTTTTTTTTTTAAATTTTTGTAATTTGTGTTTTTTTTTATAGCATTTATGCTATGAAAAATAATAAATGAATGTAAGCACAAAAAAAGTATGAACAGTAATAATAAAAAAAGAAAGAAGTAGATAATTAGGGATGATTATGTGTAACAAAGGGTTACATAGAATGAGTTGTATTAAAAACAAAAACTAAACTTTTTCTTTCTGTTTCACAGATCTGCATTTAGAATCACTGAAAGCAATAAATGAATATAATGTTGTTGATTTGGTGTGCATAAAATTAGATATCGATAGTGTGTAAACAAGAAAATCATATGGTACCAAATAAAAATGCATTTAAAAGGATATTTATTTTAAAGCTAAAATGTTAACAGATTAAAAAGGAGCAGTTAAGAGGTTTCATTCACAAAGCTTTAACACCTGCCTAAGTTGCTCCATTACCAGCCATGTGATCACTGGTACCTGGTGCCACCTAGTAGGCCCGACATGGGAACTGCCAAACAACCTGCCACCAGGGGGCACACTTCTAAAATTTATGTAATATTTAACCACTTGCCGACCAGCTGCTGCAGTCCTACTGCGCCAGAATGCCACAGCTGGCCGAAGCGACGTTACCTTGCGTTGCTTTGCCTTTTGGCCACAGTGACAGAGCGAGAACACACAGATCTCGGTTCTCTCAGGGGAGTAAAGATAGTTTGTGTGTTCATACTATGTGTGAACACCACTGTCTCTCGCTCTCTCTCTCTCTCTTCTCTCGATCGACAGTCCCATCCCCTTACAGTTAGAACACAAGGAACACATTTAACCCCTTGATCGCACCCTAGTGATAACCCCTTCCCTGCCAGTGACATTTATACAGTAATCAGTGCACTTTTATAGCACTGATCGCAGTATAATTGTCAATGGTCCCAAAAATGTGTAAAAAAAAAAAATGTCCGATCTGTCAGCAATATCGCAGTCCTGATAAAAATTGCAGATCACCGCCATTACTAGTAAAAAATAATAAAAATGCCATAAATCTATCCCCTATTTTGTAGACGCTAGATCTTTTGTACAAACCAATCAATATATACGCTTATTGCGATATTTTTGGTAAAAAAAAAAAATGTAGAAGAATACATACTAGAGGAAAAAAATATTTTTTTGGGTAAAAAATGTGGGATATTTATTATAGCAAAAAGTAAAAGATATAGGGGTTGATTTACTTAAGGCAAATCCACTTTGCACTACCAGTGCACTGCAAGTATACTTGAAAGTGCACTTGTAAGTGCAGTCGCTGTAGATCTGAGGGGAATCTCTGAAATGAGAGGAAGCTCTGATGATTTTATCATCCAATCATGAGCAAGCTAAAATGCTGTTTTTTATTTCCCCTGCATGTCCCCCTCAGATCTACAGCGACTGCACTTTCAATTGCACTTGCAGTGCACTTGTAGTGCAAAGTGGATTTGCCTTTAGTAAATAACCCCCATTGTGTTTTTTTTCAAAATTGTCATTCTTCTTTTATTTATAGCGCAAAAAATTTAAAACCGCAGAGGCGATCAAATACCACTAAAAGAAAGCTCTATTTGGGGGAAAAAAAGAACGTTAATTTTGTTTGGGTACAGCATCGCACGACCACGCAATTGTCAGTTAAAGCGACGCTGTGCCGTATCGCAAAAAATGGCCTGGTCATTGAGTAGCCAAATCTTCTGGTCCTGAAGTGGTTAAATTGACCCATGTAACACCAGACGGCCAGAGCAGAGTGAGAGCACGCTGAGTGAGAGGCAGCGCGGCTCTCACGTATGATTCCCCCAGCACGAGGTGAGCGCCGCATCAGCCGGCGGGCGTTCCAGGAAGTAACGGCGTACTGATGACTGCGAACCACCGAGACAGACAGGAAGCGGCCGCTCTCTATCCCCCCCATCTTATCTCTTCTCCTGTGCTTCCCCTTCTGATCCTCCGGACAGCACATATTAACAGCAGACATCCAGATACGGCAAGGTAAAAAGATTCCCACGGATCATCCCCCAACAAGGGTAAGTCCCCTTCAAAGGGGAGTTATATGCTCAGTGACAGACGGCATCCTAGATGACTCTATTGGAGAGGGGTGAGTGTTAACCCATTTTTCAAATCCACTTATTTCCGATTACATGGGACTAGAAACAATACGGTTATAAGTGCTACATTATGGGAATCTATGTAGAAACAAGGTGAAAAGTGATAAACAACTTGTATAAACGGACCTGGTTTGGAGGAAAGCTGAAAATATTGGAAAAGAAAGTTTTGCACATAACTTTATTCTAACATACACCTGATATAGACCCACCCATCCATCTTGGAAAGCAAGGACATTAAATCGGATATAATTAAGCTCAAAGACATTACAAAAATATAAATTCGGAGCTGACGGGAAAATATATCTAAAAAAATGCCAAAAGATGCAAAAATATGACACCTTAATGAAAGTAAGCAGCGTTTCCCTCTAGCGAGAGATAAACAGTAGACCATCTTTAGCCTAAGGAAAGGGGGCGAACCGGACATAAGATACGGAGTATGAATTATACTGGGACATATACGACCTCATAACAGACACAATTGCTTATACAAGCAATTGCGATAAGTGGCATAACGAGCTTTCCATCAGTCATATTGTCCTTTTTTTTTTTTTTTTTTTTGTGTACCCTTTTTCTGCTGGAGGAAAACAAAATGCTAAATACTAATTTATAGCCGAGGGCTCTCAGAAGGGAAAATAAAAATCTTAGACTCTCACTACAGGCCTTAATAAATATTGGGGCCTGAAGCGAATTAGTAATACAGGAGGAGAACCCACTCCCCCCCCCCCACACCCTTTTTTCTTATCTTTTTTTTTTTTTAACTCCCTTTTCGGGGGCTTCAAGAGTCAAACACTGAAAATATATATTAAATATTTATCGAATCCCCAATATAATTTTCTATATAAATTCCTACATTGAAAGTGTAAGAGTTGGAGAAAAAAATCCTCAGATAAATTTTTTAAGAGTACTGGATTAAGGGAAAGAGGCCTAGAGGTACAACAGGTGGCCTTCCATCTAATTAGAATATCCGCAGTATACTAAGAGGGACATCCTGGGGAAGACAAAACCTCAAAAAAAGAAAACTAGTATGAAAGGCAAGACCACTAAGGGAGGTGAACCTAAAACCCCTAAAGATAAAGCAAATACAAGCACAATTAAACAGTATTTGGTAAAAGGTCTAAGCCCGAAAAGCCCGGGACCAGGACCAGGCCTAGGCCCAGAAAAACAACAAGTAAACAAGCTAAAAAAAAGGAGACGACTAAAAAAAAAGAAGTGGTCGAAGTCCCAAGAGGAGAGGTTTCCTTAGAATCCGAAATGGATAGAAGCACTCCGGAGGAACAAGCGATGAACCCCCAGATGCCAACCAAAGTAAAAATTTCAGAGATGCTAATTAGAATGGAAAATTCAATCAAAAAGGATATCTCTGCACTGCGATCAGATTTAAGCCACTTGTTAAATCGCATAGAGGAAATCGAGAATAAAACAGATAACCACACCCAGGAGATGAGAAACTACAAACTAGAGGAACTCGAAAACCAAAACAGAAGACAGAATCTAAGAATACGCGCACTCGCGGAAGAAAATGGCGAAGATCTCAGGGGAAAAATAAAAGAGATCCTCAACCCTGTCTGGAACAAGGGCCCGGAAACTGAGTTGAAAATTGACAGGATACATAGAGTAAGGAAACCCCAACATATCCCAACAGAAAGTCCTAGGGACATATTAGTCAAATTTCAGAACTATGAGGACAAGGCGATGATCTGGAACAATCTTAGAGGAAAACCTCCATTAAAAATTAACGGGATAGAATTACAAATTTATATAGACCTGGCCCCCGGAGACGCTGGCCAGGAGGCGATTACTTAGACCATTATTAACACAACTGAGAGCTGAAAACGTAACATATATTTGGGGTTTTCCGGCCTGCCTAATAGGCTACAGGGAGGGTAAATCTGCGAAACTCAGGTTCCCAGAAGAGATATCAGAATTTTGTAAAAAGTTAGACTTACAAGAGATTGAAATCCCAGAATGGTCACAAAGAGAAGGGCTAGGCTAAAATGCCCATTAAGGAATACTGTTTTTTTTTTCCCGGGGAGGGAGAATGGGGGGGGGGGGGGAGGGGACCTCGGGGAATTGAGGGAGGAGAGCTCTGTGCCGTAGGAGCACTCCACTCCCCTCCTGGGAATAGCTTGTGGGAGGGTGCGGAGTGTTAGGAGGGCTCAGAATCACACCTCGAGGAGAGAAGACCCGGGGCAGGAATGAGATACGTTCCAGCTTACGGTCTAGGGGTCAGTATTGACCGAGAGGAGGGAGGGGGGAGGAGAGGAGGGGGGGGGGGGGGAGGGGAGAGGGGGTTTAGGGAGGGGTGGAGGGGAGGGGGGCAGGGAGGAGGGTGAGATAGATGGGTTAGGGAACAATACCTCTCGTCTTTGGTGATTAAAAAAAAAAAAAATCTAATGCAAAATTAAGTTTCTGACATATAACGTCCGAGGACTGAACACACCTGCTAAAAGACACAAGATTTTAAAAGAGCTCAAATACCATCATGCAGATATAATCTTTCTCCAAGAGACGCATCTCTTCACAGGAGGCAATGTAAAATTATATTCTAAAGAACATCCTACCTGGTTCTATGCCGACTCAACGACTAATAAAGCAAAGGGAGTTGCAATTGGGTTCTCAAGAGAAACTAGATTCAAGGTAGAGGAAAGGCTTATAGATCCAGAGGGAAGATTCCTCTTTTTAAGAGGATATATAGGGGAAACGGAATGTACTCTGGGTAATATATATGCCCCAAATAAAAAACCAGCAGAGTTTGTAAAAAAGATGATAGGGACCCTAGCACAGTTCAGGAGAGGGATAGTAATAATGGCAGGAGACTTCAACCTATGTTTGAACCCACAAGAGGACAGTACGTCCCAGGTACAGGGGACGGGACAGGGGTCTCTTAAAAACTTGAAACAAAAAGTGCACCAAAACCAATTGGTGGACGTGTGGAGAGCTCTACACCCTAAAGTACAAGACTACACCTTCTTCTCCCCTGTACATGGGACGTACACACGTATTGACTACTTTTTAATCGATCATAACACACTGACTAAAGCGACAGTAGCTGAAATAGGGATCGCCACTCTCTCAGATCACTCCCCAGTAATGATGACTATAGAAGAATTGAAAACACAGAGACCAGCCCCCAATTGGCTATTAAATGAGGCGCTTCTTAGCGAAAACCAGGATGTAGAAAAAATAAGCAAGGAACTGATGCACTTTTTCGAAATTAACGACACACAAGATATCTCATATTCTACACTATGGGAAACGCATAAGGCATACATAAGAGGTATAGTTATATCCATGGGAGCCGGGAAAAAAAAGACGAGAGAAAGGGAAATTAAAAGCCTAACAGAGGAAATATACGAACTAGAACAGCTACATAAAAGACCGGAAGGGAGACACCAAGAAATATACCATCAACTTGTATCCAAAAGAGAAGAACTAAAAGATTTGTTAACACAAGATACAAAAAGGGTATTCAATAGAATTTTGAAAGGAAAATACCTGAGCGGCAATAAAATAGGGAAACACCTTGCAAAGACCCTAAGGAAGGAAAAGTCGAGAAATTACATCGAAAAAATTCGAAATAAACAAGGAGAAGTAGTATACAAAACAAAAGAGATAGCAGAAGTTTTTTTCCGAAAATATTACAGTACACTTTACGATGTCAAGAAAGGCAACGTAGGAGGAGGAAAAGCAACTATAACAAAACAGTTTTTGGACAAATCAGGTATTCCTCAATTAAACCCAGATGATAGTGAAGACTTAGAAAAACCTATCACGGAGCAGGAAATTAAAAAAGCCATCTCAGAAACACCAACAGGAAAAAGCCCAGGCCCGGATGGATTCCCTATGAAATATCTAAAGAAATTTGAGAAAATCCTGATACCCAGGCTTAGTAATTATATGAACGGACTTGGTACAGATTATGGGCTAAGCTCAGATGCACAGAGAGCACAGATAACAGTAATTTTAAAAGAAGGTAAAGACGAAACGACATGCCCAAGCTATAGACCAATTTCACTCTTGAATTGCGATACAAAACTTTATGCAAAAGTCCTGGCTAATAGGTTAAGAGATAAAATGAGGGAACTGGTCCATATGGACCAGGTAGGCTTTGTCTCAGGAAGAGAGGGGCGGGATAACGGAGTTAGAACACTCCTCCTGCTACAAAAAATGAAAGTCCATGGGCCCCCAGGTCTATTTCTGTCAATCGATGCTGAAAAAGCTTTTGACAGAGTAGACTGGGGGCTCATGATGGAGACACTAAAGCACATGGGCCTAGGCGACAAGATGCTACAAAGAATCAGGGTATTATATGAAGCACCGACTGCAACAATAAAAATCAATGGGGATTTTTCAGCCCCCTTCGTAATGAGAAATGGGACGAGACAGGGTTGTCCCCTGTCCCCACTTCTTTTTGTGCTTTCGTTGGAACCATTACTAGCAACAATTAGAGCAAATAAGGATATTAGAGGAATAAAAATCGGTGACGTAGAGTACAAGGTCGCAGCCTTTGCTGACGACCTGCTGTTCTACGTCTCCGAACCTAAACATACAATGCCACGATTGATTGAAACGTTAAAACTATACGGAGAAATAGCAAACTTCAAAATCAACTTAAATAAATCTGAAATCCTGAACATAAATATGGAATCTAATGAGGTACACGAGTTACAAAAAGAATACCCATTTCCGTGGAAGAAGAAAGGTCTAAAATATCTGGGGATTAAATTAGCAAA
This sequence comes from Lithobates sylvaticus, assembly GCA_028564925.1. Classification (NCBI taxonomy): domain Eukaryota; kingdom Metazoa; phylum Chordata; class Amphibia; order Anura; family Ranidae; genus Lithobates; species Lithobates sylvaticus. The sequence goes on from CM053031.1 coordinate 201,235,481, forward strand.
TTCAGTAGAACATTTATTTAGCGAGAACTATATTCCATTATTATATGAAATTAAAAAGGAGACTAAACTATCCTCAAGACCTTTATCATGGTTTGGTCGGATTAACACCATTAAAATGGTGCTTTTACCTAAAGTTACATATAAATTTTCAATGTTACCAATCCCTCTCCCGGACTATTATTTTCAAACTTTAAATTCCATAATAAGTAGATTCATCTGGCAAAATAAAAAAACCCAGGATCTCTCGCAGTACCTTGAGGCAGAATAAAGATCAAGGAGGAATGGGGGTCCCGGACCTAAAAAAATACTACTACGCGATCATGGTGTCAAGAGCAATAGAATGGGCACGGGAAACAAAAGATAAACACTGGGTTAAAATGGAGAGTATTATAAGTGAAAAAAGTTTAAGAAAAGTAATTTGGATTCCTTCACATTTAAGAGGTTTGGGCACAAACACACAAAAAATAACTAAAAATGTATTAAAAATATGGGATTTATTACACAAACAATATAAGTGGAAGTATAATTCACCGTTAATGATTTTGAGCGATAATGAGTATTTTCCACCAGGAAATAGACACATAGGGGGCCAATGCATAGGAGAAAACACGCAATTAAAAGATATAATAGATAAAGGAAGAATAAAAACACTAGCAGAATTACAGCAGAATGTAACACAAATAAGGTTAAATGAGTGGCGATACCTACAGTTGGTAACCCAACCGATAAGAACAAAAGGGAATTATACAACACTGGAAAAAATCTGTGTCGACACGGGGACAAAAAAAAAGAAAATAATATCCAGGCTTTATAGAGCTATTCTAGCAGAGGAGAAATTGGAGGTACCGCCTTTCTTTGTAAAATGGGGCACGGAATTGGGCGCACAGGATTATATGCACAAAATAAAAAAAATATTGATATTAACCCATAAATCAGCTATTGACACCTCAACGGCGGAGATGAATTATAAATGCCTCTCCAGATGGTATATGACACCTGACAAACTTAATAAATTCCACCTAGATAACCCACAGAACTGCTGGAGGGGATGCAATAAGCAGGGCACAATGGCCCATATTTGGTGGGAATGTCCAAAAATAAAAAAATTTTGGAGAGAGATTCTAAGCCTCATAAAAATAATCACTGACGTCACCATAGAGGAAGACCCTTGGAAATGCCTATTTCATGGGACAGATGAATCAATAAAACAATACATAATCACACTGATTCCCCAGATGTTAAATGCAGCCAAGGGACTTATTCCAAAAAAATGGCAGCACGAAGAAGCACCAACTAAAAGAGAATGGGCCCTAAGAGTGGAAGAAATATATCATCTTGAAAAACTAAGATATAATGTAGAAGAAGGAGAAGAAGATGAACTGAAAAAATGGAAAAGATGGCAGACATTTAAACAGACTTGGAAATATGTCGAAACGATTATTTAAATAGAAGGAAATAGAAAAACGGTCCATGAGACAAAAAAGACGAGAGGTATTGGGCAATAGGGGGGGCAGGAAAGGGAGGGGGTTGAGGGAAAAGAAATAGGAGGGGAAAAGGAAACTCCACATACTATAAAAGAATAATTAAAATCTAAAAAAGAGAATATAATAAATAAATAATATACAATTTAAAATAGCTGTCACTTGAAAATAAGGAAAATATTCCAGTGTGTTAGCTTTATTATTTATTATTTATACTAATTTGAAGAAGTATGAAAGAGTTGGGCTGTATACACTTATTTGTGACCTTTTAGAGATGTTCGCTATATAGTCTGGTGCCATACAGGCTCTCTTCTTAACTCTTATCCACTAGCCAATGCTCCCACAGCACATGCATGACCTAAATCCCATTCACTTTAATGCCTTCTACAATTTTTTAGCCTGTTAATCTACCCTATTAAAATGCACAAAATTTGAGGCAGAAATGCCAGGTGGGTACATGTTGGAAAAAAGGCATTGCAAGTAAGTGCATCCTATTTAAAGGTATAGGTTCATATCAACTTATACCATTGATATCAGGGTTTGTGCGTAAGCATTATGCCAGTGGTTCAATAGCTAGTGAAAAAATTTAAGGGGATAATGGGCATCCTTGTCTGGTTTCGTTGGTTAGTCTGAAACTTTTGGAAGTTATACCTGAGGTGAACACATTTGCAGAGGATTGTGAATAAAGTTACATTATGGCTGAATGTATAAAGCCCTTAAAACCAAACTTTGTCAGTGTTTTGGAGATGTTCTTTATGTGGTTAATTATATTTACCTTCATCGTGGTACCATCAGGGGCTTGTCTTCCCTTCACAAACTTGGTCGGGGCCTATGAGATAGAAGGTTATGTTTAATAGTCGGTTTGCTAAAATTTTAGCATTTATTTTGAGGTCTGAATTTAATATTAGTGATAAAATGGCATAGTTTGAGGGTTTCAGTTAAGCATTTACAACAATTCGGAACAGAAGCCCAATGAAATTCTAAAAGATATCTATGACCCTCATTATGAATTGCCCCAGTGGAACAAACAGCTTTTTTTGTTAGAAAAGAAAATGGCAAGACAATGTTTATTAAAATCCTTCAAATGTACATAGATCAGCTGGGATGATTTTTTATTTATTTTTCCTACAAACATGGAGTTAGTCTTTAAAGCAGGAATATGCAAATAGCGGACCTCCAGTGGTTGCAGAACTACAACTCCCATGAGGCATAGCAAGACTCTGACAGCCACAAGCATGACACCCAGAGGCATGATGGGACTTGTAGTTTTGCAACAGCTGGAAGTCCTCTAATTGCATATCCCTGCTTTAAATGATAACAGTTGTGAAATGGTAAAGTTAATAAATATATCACTTTTACAATAGTACATTTCATATTGGTAATTGTAATATCTTGAAATAGACGATTGTTGCAGAGGTTAAAGAAAACCTGTCACAAATCCAGACAAATATATCTGAATGTATGATGAACAAATGCATATGTAGAGTGACAAATATATACATTTTTTCATCTTGTGCTTAGTTTGAATTACCCATATTTCTGACAGGTTTGCATTAAAGTGACCTTGTTGACCATATCAAATTGGCCAAAAAGAATATCCTGCACTGAAAGACAGTAAGTACTTTCCTGCCAACTGTGCCACTGAATGCCACTCTGTTGAAAAGGAATCACTCTCTGAAGTGTGTTAAACCCACACTTTTCGAAGCAGTAGTCACATGAAGGTCAGCAACTGAATGCACCAAGGACACAGGAGATTGTTATTCTGATTTCTCTTTAATCGAGTGGCATTTGGCAGTTCTGGCAGCAGCAAACGTATAAAAAAATTCACTCTTCTTTTGTAGGGTATTCCTTCTGGTAGATTTGATATTTTTACAGGGTTGCTTTTAGGGGTTCTTAACTTCAAATCCAAAGCGACATCTTCTATTATTCTGGGCCCAGTGTTTTAACATCATTGCTTTCCAACCAGTGGCTCATCAGCCACATTTAGCTGCTTTCAATAGCTGATATTGTTCAAAACAGCTTTTGATAAAGGTACTCAGGACCTTTATGTCTGAACATGTGCACTTATATTTTACATTATTCTTTATAAAAAGTTTGAGCCTTGTGCCTCACTGACACTTATGACGAGATAAATTTTATATGCAAGATTTTCGAACATGTGGCACCCTCTTTAGAAAAGTGAATAGTAGCACATAATATGTATAATGTTTAGTATAGAAACAACAGGATTTGGCACACTCTGGAAAATCCTTTTCTCTGTGTTCATTGAAGGGTGCAACAGAAGTCTTGGACCTATGAGTGTTGGGTTATAACCCCACCTTCAGGATTAGGACACTAGGCCCAGATACAAAAGCACAACCTAGGGCCAGCCACCAAAACAATCTGCTAGAGGCAAGTCAGTTAGACACACAGCAGTACATATAGCAAAAAACAGTCAAAGACATCACAAAATTATAATTTTTCTTCTGTTCACTGAAGGATAAAATGGAGATCTTGAATCTCTTACTGTTATGACATCCCAATGCAATGTCTATTGAGCGGTGGGAAAACTAAACAACTCCTTAGGGCAGAAAGAGTACAAAGCCACCATTAGGACTCATAATCAATGAACGGGAGTAGTAATGTCCCCCATATGATAGGACCACTGACTGAAAAACTACAAGGGCTGGTTCTCACAGAACAGATAGCCCAAGAAACCTGAAAGCCCCCACTAGGAAGCTCAGAAAATTCAGATACTGGAACATAAGCTGTGGCTGGGAGGAGACCCTCCTCGCAAGACATTAAAGAAAGTTACCCATCCAATGCACAGGAGTTGGACAAGAGACAGGAGAATAAGACCTGGAGGAAGTAGAAGACCACTGTAAAAGGGGAGGAGGTACAGGGACTCCAACACCACAACATCCCCCTGCAGGACTGACAATTTACTACAGGACAATGGAACAAGCCTACAAAACACACTATAGGGAAGGCAAGTATGGACACAAGAATTGAATGAGAAACTGGCAATGGTTCAATAAATGGCTATTGAAGTGCAGACTGAACCAATTCCAAACCCCCTGAGCCACTGTAGAACTGGGGAAGCTACTTAAGAGTCATCTTCCACAAATAATCTTAACCAAAGAACTAGAATCATCAATCATGGAATAAGTGTATAAATCTCCCTTGATGGTACTCGGGGGGCTAAGAGCCACCCCAGCCTTGATTGCAAAGAAGTTAGGATTCTGCTCACAGTGTGTTACCCGGGGTGAAGGGTTATCTCCTTGCACCATGCAAGCATGTTGTTCATTTGCAGTGGTAGACCTAGCAGGAGTAGAACTCTTATCTTTAACAGCATGGGGAGAATCAAGCCTGAGAGACACCTGTCTCTCAAGACCTGCCTAAATACTAAATCATTAGGGTCAGCAACCTGAACACAACATATGTCACGCCTAGAACTGAAAATCTACATGGTCTGTAGGAACCCCTGGAGTATATGCCAGATTTCAGATCTACCACATATGCCTAGGTTCAACTGAAGCCATGAATAACCTTAGAAATCTTTTTCATTTTTTTCTGAGAAGATGTGGTAAAGGATTCAGGGGAGGAAAGGTAAAAAAAACCCACACAAAAACAAACACTGAACCACCTGATGTCACCAGTATGTGAAAGAGAAGAAAAAAAACTTGACTTGAACATAAGTATTTTTATGTTCCATTTACAAACCAATGGTACTGCGATGGGGCAAATATTGCCCCTGGTTACATTAATTTAGCTACGGGGTACTGGGAGTAGCAGAATGTCTGGGCCAACAACCTGTTTGACAGACATATCATTTTCCATGCCCGATATATTGATGACATCTTGCTTAACTGGGATGGTGGCCCAGGCTTGTTCTCCTCCTTCGTTACCCACTGTAATGGCAATAACCTGTGCCTCAGTTTCATTCATGTTATTGACCCATTTGTACGTGTATTGACGGGTATTTTGGAATTTAGAGTTATCTCACGACAAAACAGCCATTCTGACCAGTAATTATACCAAGGCAACAGGTGACAACTCATTTTCACTATTCCAATTGTTATCAGTTTCTTGGAAGAATATCATCCTCGGGGACAATTTAGTAGACTGAGAAGGAATTGCTCAATATGGAGGACTATATTAGGGAGGGTGAACTAGTATCCACTAAACTTAATAAAAAGGATATCCCTCCTATATGAACCTTTAAAAAACATGTCCCCCTCCCCCCAAGAGATAAAAGTATGCATATCCAAGAATTGAATGTGGTTAGGTTGATTACTGGATATAATGACAAATATAGAGCCATTTCTAAAATTATGCATAAAAATTGGGGTATACTTCAGTTGGACCCCAAACTGACCCTGGTTTTGCCCATCAGCCCCCTAAATAACTTTCAGGGGGGCACAGACTCTTCAAAATATATTCACTCTGAGTAAAGTAGCATCTCAAAAGAAAAACAGATCTGGAGATATTCAATCTTATTTTGACCACAGGCTAGGCACTTTTCAGTGTGGAAGGCATGCCACATACTAATTCAGCTGCCATGAAATACCTGATGTTATAGATAGCAAGGGGAATGTCCGTGCAATTTACAACATGTCAGACTAAAAGTACCTTACACAAACGCATTGGGTGAAATTGGAGGTTTATCCAGGAAGGATGTGATAAGCATAGTGTATTGCACCTTTTTTTTCAAAACCATAATAAAAACATTGGGTGTCTAGAAGTAATGGCTATTGAATGCATTAGTGACAATTTACTTACTGGTAATGAGAGGTACTGCCTCTTATATAAGAGAGAAACATTTTGGATATTTAAGCTAGGTTCCATGTCACCAAATGGCATCAATGTGGCCCTTGAGGTACATAATATAGTGTGATAGTGGTATGTGATAGTGGTATGGATAGTCGTTTTTTTTCTCATTTTTTCTTTTTTGCTCTTTCCTTGTATTGGTAATATTAATATACTTAAAAAAAAAATTTGGAGTAACAGACCATTTACAATCTTTTAAAATTATTATTCTTTAGTATATTCGTCGCTCTACTCGATCAAGATGATTGTCATCAAAAGTAATAGTTTTAATAACTTCTTATATATAATGTTTTGGTGAGTGGACATTTATTGGTTTTGATCCATTATATGTTATACGTTCCAAAAATAAAGTTGAGCTAAACTAGTGAATTAAAAAAAAACACAAACACACTGTAAGTAAAAAGTCCACACAGTGATGAAAGAAACAGTCCCACGGTGCACTACTAATCATCAGAATAGTGTGTGAATTCCAAAGAAAAGCTTCCACCTTATAAATTGGCCGCTTACCAGCTCTTTATAACCTCCTATTACGGAAGGTATATCCTGCTTGTGGCTATTATACCCATCCAAGGACTTTTTTCCCAGAGGAACCAGATTGAAGAGCACCCTCCGCTCAAGGGAGGAACCGATCAAATGAGGATTCCAAAAAAAGATAAGGCTTCCATAGTGTAAAATCTTCGACTTTAATTTTTAATGTAAAAAATGGTTGCACTTACAAAAATAGTTAAAAAAATGCATGAATAAGATTACTGTTTCATACCCCTTAACCTCATCCGACCTTCTTAGTACTTACCTTGAACTAACTGTAGATCCATGTTATGTTTGACCTCTATTATATGTTACCTATACAGGGGGTCCCCGACTTACGAACGCCCGACCTACGAACCTCTCCTACTTACGAACCGGGCGCTGCAGAGACCCTCTGCCATTATCCGCAGTCCTTCGGCAATTCTGCTCATGCGCGGCCAGACGGAGCCTCAGAAAATGACGGCAAACATCGGAAATGTCCATAATTTGCCGCGCATGCGCAGAACGGCATTCGACGGAACATTGGAAATGTCCGTAATTGTCGCTCGGCGGCCGAATTACGAACATTTCCGATTTAAGAACAGGAGGACAGTCCCTAACGAGTTCGTAACTCGGGGACCCCCTGTATATGTAAGCTAAGCCAACCTTTACTTATGTTTTGGCAGCCCACCTTTGTGGACTGCGTATGTTGTTGATACCTGAAACATTGTCTTGTTCTATTTTGTGATATTGCATTCTTTGTATCCTTTGAAAAATTTTCAATAAAAATACAATTATAAAAAAAAAAAATAAGCTGGCCAGCTCAAATGTACAGCCTGTCCTTCCGGGACATGCGCAAACGCGGTGATGTCAGCACATGTTTTGTCACAAGATGGCGTCGTCCTAGGGCATGTTATATGTAATAACGATTTTTTTAAAATAATAAATTAATTAAATAATAAATAAATTTATATAAATTATATATATATATATGTATTTTTTTTTTCCTATATCCCAAAAGATTTGGCATGTTTTAAAACAATGGTGGAAGATAAACAACGATCCCCGCAATTTTTTTTCTCTTTTATTTTTCATTTTTGGATCCAATATTTATTTTTCTATAAATATCATCTATTTTTATTTACTTTTTTTTTTCATTTTATTTTTTGCCCTTTTTTTTTAATTCTTATTGTTCAGAGTGTCTTTGCAGATTTGAGTCTGTTTTATAATCCAGTTCTGTTTTTTACAATCCAGTCCAGTTAATCCAGCTTTGTTTTTGCCCTTTGCTTTTATCCTTCATCTAGTATAAATATCTTGGTTGCCTTTATTTCCGTGATTTGATAAAGCGCATGTGGACAAAATGCATTGTCACGGCAGCCTGGACAAGCGTGCGTTCTAGCTCTGCTTCCTGGGATCCATTCCAGCCTGCACTTGATGTCCTTTCCGGCCCGTGACTGAGGTGATTTCGGTGTGTCTTGCAGGCTGTATTGGCTTCACAGTGACATGCTTTTCCCATCTGAAGATTTTCACCTATGGCCTTCTGGTCACAGCTGAGCGTGGAGCTGTTAATTCCTCATCACTGCCACTGTGTATGACAATCGGAGCTGCTTGTTTTTAACACATTTATGACTTTTATGCTTTGTGGGTTAATAAATGACTTTACGCTACCGACAGTGGCATCTTGAAGTTCACTTGTAGTAGAACTTCAATGGATGCAGAAATATGCAAAGGCCCTGAGCGCTGTTAATCTGGCTCTTTAGAAGAGGAAATGTGTAAAGCAGTTAGTACAGATAGCTTTATTAGCATCCACCACTTCCTCTAGAGGAGCTTTGTCCTGGAGACAAATATGTACATGTATCGTTGAACTGGGAAACCGGGAGGCCAATGTCCACTGTCCATCATTGACACAGGACATGGAACATCTCTGGATGTAGGGCCTATTCCCACAATAATGGCAGAGGAACCAGTCTACCAACTGTCAAATCTCAGGACATAAAACCACCAGGCCAAGATAACCTGGCATCAGGCAAGTCAGTATGTTTATAGACCAAACCGATTTTTATTTTTCCTATGATGGCAGAATTCAGTTATAAAGCCAGAATGAAGTCAAGCCAAGGGAACTGCCACAAAGAAGGCTACCATCATGCCCAGAGCTCTCTAGCAAATAGGGGGTTTGGCCACTACCAATGGTCACTCCTAGGTTGTGGTTTTGTTATGGTGCCTAGTGTCCTACTCCCTGAAGGTGGTGCTGTGACCCAACAGTCAGATTCAAGAACTCAACTGTCCATCAATGATTGGAAAATAATTATCTTTACTTAGGATTGTACATTTCAATCAGCAAAGTGTAATAAACAAATGTTTATTATGAGAACTTGCATTTCGCGGATTACCTACTAAAATTACATTTTCAGTCCTGAATCCACTGAGGGACTTGGAACACACACACATGACACACATTTACTCTAATCCAAAAATATACAATTAAGGTAGGCATGGAAACATTTGTGACATAACATGTTTGTATTCTATAGAGTGGTATTCTAACCATAACTCAATTAATTGTATGCACAATATTTGTCATTTTTTAAGAAGTGTCGATACATTTAAAGGTAGCATTTTACTTTTTTCATTCTCAAATTTTATAAACTAGCATTGTTACAGACACCCACTCTGTCAATTCATCAGACGACCCTGCATATAAAAAGGCCAAAAGTTAAATACTATCCACAAGCTATCCACAAGCTATGAAAAGGTTAAATGTGTTCACAATATGGAAAACAAGGCTTATTTATACTGAAAACTTTCAGCTATTTATGAGAGAGATTTCCTGACAGTGTCACGCTCATGCTGTTGACTGTGATATATGGGAGTCCTTCAGAAATGATATTGTCAGCAATTCACAGGCCTGTTTTTCAGTTTTCTCACACAGACTACTATTCACAGTCCTGGACTGGACTTTGGGTCTATTTCTGTTCAGACAAACAGAACTAAAGTTAACAGAGTTAGATACATTTAAACATTTAAAAAAATGTAAATAATGGTTAGGTTGGAAAAAATACATACATCTATTGAGGTCAACTAATGTACTTAAAAAAAATTGGTAACTGAATATTGTAGGCTCCTACTGAACGCAAATTTACCAATCCATCCATGCATTATGTTGCTGAGAAATCACTTTGAACAACACCCCCAAGCATTTCTGGCCATGGTCATCTTAAGAGAGGGCAGATGATTAATTTAGCATTTACTTCCTGGAATCCATCTGCCCTTAGCTCAGGCATGCCTGCAGGAGAGTGTGTTCATGAAGGCTCCTGAGATATACGACATAATTTGCCTAAGCCTGGAAACCAGGAAGTAACTGAAGAAACATAAAGAAAAATTAAAACAAGTAAATATATACTTTCCCATCTATTTACTAATGCTAGCTAGCAGCTTAAAGATTAAAAGTAATCAACTTTCAGAGAGTGAAGTTCCGCTTTAACTTTCAGAGAGTGAAGTTCCGCTTTAATATGTGGAATCAAATGATGAAAAATGTGGTAGTTTTGAAAGGGGGGGGGGGGATAAGCCTTTGACGTTCACTGTGAAAATATTATATGCATATAAAGTGGAAATTTTAAGGAGCATGTCTACTTTTTATAAATAAAAAACAGACATTTCACACTGGAATTCTAGTCATTATTTTCATTGTGTGACTTTTGGACAAATATTCTGAGGATTGATGAGACAAAGGGCCTCGACCTTTTGGAAGGTGTGCATCCCATTATATCTGGTGTAGACCTCATACCAACAGTCAAACATGGTGGTGGTAGATTGATGGTCTGGGGCTGCTATGCAGCTTCAAGACCTGGATGATTTGCCATAATCGATGGAACCATGAATAATGCAATCTACCAAAAAATCCTGCAGGAGAATGTCCGGCCATCAATTCGTGACCTCAAGCTCAAGCGCATTTGGGTTATGCAGCAAGACAATGATCCGAAAAACAAAACCTCTGATTGGCTCAAATAAAAAGTGGAGTGGCCTGGTCAAAGTCTGGACTTAAATCCAATTGAGATGCTGTGGCATGACCTTAAACAGGCCGTCCATGCTCAAAAACCCTCCAGTGTGGTTGAAGTAAAACAATACTGCAAAGAAGAGTGGGCCAGAATTCCTCCACAGCGATGTGAAAGACACATTACCAGTTATCACAAACACTTGATTGCAGTTGTTACCACTACTGCCTTAATAAATGAAATCGTAATTTTTTATTTATCTTTGTGTAATATTAAAATTAGTTTGAGTTGAATCATTTAGTGTGAAAAATATGCAAAAATAATAAAAAATCTGGAGGGGAAAACCTTTTCACAGCACTGTATATCTTTGCCCTCTTGTTCTTAATGACATTGGCTGTATGTTTGGGGGTCGTTGTATTTTTACATAGTTGTCCTGTAGCAGAATAAATTTGGGGCCAATCAAATGCCTCCCTGATGGTATGGCATGATGTATAGTTATCTGCCTGTATTTCTCAGTGTTGAGGACACCATTGATCCTGACCAAATCGCAAACATAATTTGCAGAAATGCAGCACCAAACTTACATGGAACCTACACTATGCTTCACTGTTGCCTGCAGACACTGATTATTTCAAATTTTGTCAGAACACCTGCTGCCAGTTTTCTGTTCCCCCAGTTCCTATGTTTTCATGTGTAGTTAAGTTGCTTAGCCCTATTTCCACATTGGAGGTATGGCTTTTTGGCTGCAATTCTTCCATGAAGACCACTTCTGGCCAGACTTCTCTGGGTGTACCTGGGTACCACTGGTTTCCGCTAGTTTTGTGCTGACGGCACTGCTGGACATCTTCCAGTGTCTAAGGGAAGTAAGCATGATGTGTCTTTGATTTGCTGCATTAAGTTTTCTTGGCTGACCACTGTGTCTACGGTCCTAAACATTGCCTGTTTCTTTGTGTTTCTTCGAAAGAGCTTGAACAGCACATCTTGAAACTCCAATCTGCTTTGAAATCTTTGGAGGGAGAGACACAACTGGTGCAGTATAACGACATTGTCCCTTGTAGCTGTGCTCAGTCTTGCCATAGTTTATGACTTGTGACCTGAAAATGTCTTCAACAGCATCACCTTTAGTAGCAAAGTTTGGCTGTTCCTCACCCAGTTTTAAGCCTCCAACACAGCTGTTTCTCTTTCAATTAATGTTTGTGTTCAACCTACATATGGAATTGATTATCATTAGCACCTGCTTGGTATAATTAATTATTCATACGGATTATAATCCTGACTTTGTGCAAGTGTACAAAGTTGCAAATCTAAGAATTGGTGCTTGTTTGAAGCCAAAGGGTCAGCCCAGATAATTGATTTGATTTAGATTTTTCTTCTGTTTGCTCATTTTGCATTTTGTAAATTTTTAAAAATAACAATTTAAAGATACATTTTTGAAAGCCTTCTTACTTAACAGCATTTCATTACACCTTCCCAAAACATGTGCACAGTAGAAAAGAGAGTAAACACAATACTTCCGCACAGGGCTTTTTTCCCTCAGAGATTAGGTGCAGGAACTCCACCATGGCCCCCCAAAACAACCCCTTCACCTCCCACATGCACACCCGTCAAGTGGCATCAAATTGTAGGTGGGGCCAGATTTAACAAAAGTGGGAGGGTCTTAAAGGGGCATTAAATACCAATAGTGCATTACATCCAGAGTGCAGATTTCAGGGGTGCTCTTCCACAGCTGCTTACCTCCTACATCCCCTATCAGCATCTCACTTTCACTCTTGTTCAGCTCTAACCTCTGCACAGAACCCCCCTCCACTCTGCCATCATCTTCTCCCTCGCTCCTTAATAGCGCCACCATCTTCCACGTATCTTAATTTTGATGCCGTATCAACCTGCAGCACCCAGTCGACTCTAGTACCTCCCTGCACACTGTAGGCAGCTCTGCCTCTCTCGCTTGCAGGGACATCCTCCTGTGGGGGATCAGCATTCGGACACCAGGGAAAAAAGGAGATCACAAGAGGATGCAGCCTACCACATGATCCCTTCCAACCATGACTGCACTGCACCCTGGGCATCTGCATCTTCCTTGTCCCTGTCCTGTACTCAATGGAATCTGCTCCAGAGATCCAATCTTTTGGAGCTGCTGGGAGACAAGCTATTACTTGTAAACACAGAAGCCGGACTTCTGAGTTTACAAGTGATAGTGGTGAGTAGGGAGCAGAGGGCCTGATCCAGAGGTGGCAGAACTGAGTTCCACCAAGTTCCAGCTGAAAAAAAGCCCTGCTTCTGCATTGTGTTTTTACATTGATAGTGTAGTATCTTCCTGTCAGTACAGAGGCTTGGCTGTTACAGCTTTGTACAGCCTCTTTGTACAGCAGTAGATCACTACTATATTAATGTATTACTGGCTTATTGCAACCAGCAGTAGATCACTGTCTCTGATCTGTCTTAGGTGCATAGCGGGCTAGATCAGGTTTCCACTGATTAAAGCAAGGGTTCAATTCATTAAAAAATTGAAAATACTTCATAAATGCACAGGTGTGTGTGAGTAATTTGAATCCACAGGCATTGTTTCTTTTATACAGTTGTAGTAGTACATAAATGCACCTTCGCAAATTATGTAGACATTGTGTTGTGAAAAAACACAGGAAATTGCTATTTAAATAAAAATGACTATTTAAAACCAATAAAACCATGAAAACTAAAAGTACATGTATCTAAAATAGCTGCCAAATTAACTGCCCTAAAAAAAAAAAACACATTAGGTAAGACTATGAAATCTAAAAGGTTTAATGCACGGAACTAAATAATTTCTACTTGGTCACAAGGGGATTTTGGAACAAAAAAGCCCAGGGACTCAAGTGGTTAACAGTTACAGTCAGATTTATGCACAGTTGTACTGTATGATGCACCTAATGAGCAATAAAAATGTTTGAAATAAATAGAATAAGCTATTGCGCTGACTGGAACCCAATCGTCATTAAACGGGGCACATAAAAGGGACAGGGGAGTGGTAGGGAACACCAGATAAAATAAGCTCAAATTAGGTCTTGAGATCCTAATGCACATAAAACAAACACAAGAGGGTGCCTTCATCTAGGTGTAGCGATTTATTAAAAAAGCATAAATGACAATTTAAATGCATTTTAAATGTATTTTAATTGTCTTTTATGCTTTTTTAATAAATTGCTACACCTAGATGGAGGCGCCCCCTTGTGTTTGTTTTTTTATATGTGCATTAGGATCTCAAGACCTAATTTGAGCTTATTTTATCTGGTGTTTAATAAAAATGTTCGAACCTGAGAGACCTAATTTAAAGGGGTTGTAAAAGTTTGTTTTCGTTTTTTTTTTTTAAAATAACAAACATGTTATACTTGCCTGCTCTGTGCAAGGGTTTTTGTACAGAGTTGCCCCTGTCCTCCTCTTCTGGGGTCCCCCAGCAGCGCTCCTGGCTCCTCCCAGCATTGAGTGCCCCCTCTTAGACCCGCATTCCAAGGGGACACCCATCCATTGACACAGACAGCAGGACTCGGCTCCGGTGTCACTGGATTTGAATGAGAGCAGCGGGAGCCAATGGCTGCACTGCTATCAATCTATCCAATGTGGTCCCGAGACAGCGGCTGGAGCTGCTGTGCTCGTCCCCGTTGATGGAACAATCGGGTTCAGGTAAGTAAAAGGGGGGCTCTGGGGGGCAGCTGCAGCTGCATTAAGGTGAAAAACCTTAAGGGTTTACAACTCTTTTTAATTGTTGAGTGATAAAGTGTAAATGCTGAGTCCTTCAGAAATTGACACTTTTATCTTTGAAATATTAGTAGTCAAATGAAAAAATTGAAGAAAACATTTTTTTAAAAGCAGAAACCCCACATCCTTAGAGGTGAAATAAAACCTATTAATTGCTAATTTATTTGTTAAATCCTAACTCAAAAAATGAAAGCATAATTAAAGGCACAAGACCGGTGTTCTGACGACAAAGGTCCCCCCATCGTATAGTGTACTGCGCAGGCGCATCGCTTGCGCAGTACGGAGGACAAAGGAGATGCCCAAAGTCTCCGAAAATGAACAGCTGTTCATGAGCTCTACACGGTGCCTGTGCAATTAATAGTACATTCTGTCACACGCTCCTGATGCTCGTGGGGGTGGATTTCTCAAATGAGCGGATCTTTGAGGAGCGTGTAGTCATCCTTTGGTGAAGGGGTTGTAAACATAATAAAAATGAAATCAGTAAAGTATTGAAATTGCTTGTGTTATGTATGTAACATTGAACTACCCGCCCTTATAAGCTCTGGCCATCATTGTAAAACTCCTTCAGTTGTGTAATCAGCTCTGCCCATTCTGTAGGCACACCGCCCCTTGCAGAGTTGTACGAGCACCGGGAGCGCGCAGGAGCGTATGACAGAATGTACTATTAATTGCACAGGCGCCGTGTAGAGCTCATGTTCGGAGACTTTCTGTGTCTCCTTTGTCCTCCATACTGCGCAAGCGCTGAGCCTGCGCAGTATAGGATGGACACTATGCGATGGGGGACATTTCTCGACAGGACACTGGCACTCGCGCACCAGCAGTCTTGAATAGTGGACTGTTCCTGACCTCATCATGTCTAGAACAGGCTCCATAGACCCCCGAACTGTCCACCGCTGGAACGTGGGAAAGCGTTGCTTTATGGAAGATAGAAAGATCTGGTGAGTATATGCTTTCTGCTCACCCCGAGACAAAATGAGCAGTTGACCCGTGATGTGCAGGCACAGCCCCACTGCATGGTAAAAAAATGTTTTTGCCTGGAGTTGGGCTTTAAACATTTCTAGCATTCCCTTTTTTGGCATTCATTGAGTGTTGAAAGTAGCTCCAAACTAAAGTTTCAAATGACATATCTTCTAATACAAGTTATTGCAAGTACAGTATATTGTTTTATATTATCCAGTGCAGTGCAGTGCAAAAAATCATATTGTTTATCTATACTGGCATGTAATTTAATGAATGCTCGGAATGCAAGCAGTCTGTTTTGCAGGCATTCATCCCATGGCGCATAATAACCTAAACGTTGGTATCACCTGGTGCATTGCCCAGCCGCAGAAGGTTTCAGCCTCAGAGTTTTACTGGATGTCAGGAGAGATGGGCTCAGGCAATGAGACATTTCCCGATTCGCAGCTGCACAGATAGGGAAATGTCTGCGCTGTGCAGTGTCGGCTTCCTGGCGGAATCGGGCATGTGGGATTTCAAACATGCCAGAGCCGATCTCTAGCTGTCAGTAGTGGGGCAATTATTCTGAGATTGATTTCAGTATGTACATTATTTTTTGTAATGAGTATAAAAAGCAAAGTGGCTTTATGTGCTTGTGAGTGTGTTTGCGCTCTACAGTGATCAGGGGCATACCTAGAGTATTTGGCACCCGGGGCGGATCCTATATCTGGCACCCTCCAACTTTAAAATGTAAAAACACCCCACTGTGCCCCCTGCATACCTCTGTATCCCCCAATATCTCTTTATAACTACTTTGTACCCCCTATCCACAACTGGACCCCTTTACATTACACAGCCCCCCCCCTGCACCTCTGGACCCCTTTACATTACACAGCACCCTGCACCTCTGGACCCCTTTACATTACACAGTACCCTGCAACCCTTTACATTACACAACCCGCCCCCCACCCCACAGCTCTGGACCCCTGCACATTACACAACCCCCCAGCTTTGGACCCCCTGCATGTTACACAGCCACCCCCTCCAGCTTTGGACCCCCTGCATGTTTCACAGCTGTCCCTTCCTATCTTACTCATAGAGAGGGGGACACACACACCAGCATTGGACAGAGGGTGGGAACTGCCATATTAACAATGCTAACGATTGGTTACTAGGACCACCTAGCAACCAATCATCTGCTAGTTAACTTAGCATTTCCCGTCTTCTATTTAGCGCTGGCCCACTGTCTCTCTCTCTCCCTACCTTGCTGTACCAGAGAGAGAAACAGTGTTTTCTATATCTCGGAGATCTTCTGCTCCGATGTGTCAATCCGGCGGCGTGTCACCCTGGTAGCGGTACAGTCCTTACCTGGCCCGGGCACCCCCCGCATCCTGTCACAGCTCAACTCTTCCTGGCATGCACTCACATCCATCGCCGCTGCACTGCCTGACACCGTGCCGTCACTGCTTTACTTACGGACGGGGGCGCCGGCCTGACATCCCCCCAGTGTGTGGCACCCGGGGTGGACTGACCCCCCCCCCCCCGTAGGTACACCGCTGACAGTGATACCTCGGTTCACAAAATCTTCTGTTCACGAACAACTCGGTTTCCAAACAGAAGAGTTCACAAGAATTTGCTTCAGTACGCAAACTTCGTTTCAGTTCACAAACACGAGCCGCGGCCATCTTCCCTGCTCTGACACATTCATATTGAGAAGAGCAGTGCAAGAAGAGTCTTAGGAGAACCAGTCCACTCAGAGGTTTCTGCCCCCTGACTACCATGGGCTCACGTGATTGGGAATCGTGGAAAAACAGTTCATATGAACACTACAACTTTATCATGCCCTCAGATGATATTTTCCTGGATGCACAGTGCTGTTTTCTGGCCCCTAGATAAGTCATTTAAATTGGGGATTGGGATTGTTTCAAACAATGATTAAAGGGGAGCTATTTGTTTTTTTTTTTTTGTTTTTTTTTTAGATGTACACATAAAAAAAGGTCAGCTTAATGTAAAGGACCGTATGTAATATATGTTTAAAATCCTTTTTTTGTACTGTACATACATTTCATAATTTTATATATAAACAAAAAAAAAGTTAAGAACAGATTAACCTGATTTACATTGAACCCTATGGGAAAATTTGCCTTAGTTTGCAACCAATTCAGTTTGCGACCAGCGTTGTTTCACGCATTAAGTTCGGTACAGTATCACTGTTTATTGTTTTAGATAATTTATTGATGGCACAGCATTGGCTTCTGAAGTTATTAACAGGATATGATGTTGAATTAGGAATAATGAACTAAAAGTAAAGTTGCTCAAATTCTAGACCAATTATAAAAGAACATGGAAGTATCTTGATTCACTAAATTCTATTTATTGTATGCCTAAATGAATAATGACATGTATAGTATTGGTTAAAAACTGTTCAGATTTCATTAGAATTATTGTTTATATCTCATCTTTTAATTTAAAATATGCTACCATCTAACAAAAATATGCTTATCCGTGTTTGCTTATATTTGTAATATAACATAAATAATTTTCCTATATGTTTCATAATTTATTGTATAATTTATTAATTCATTTATTATTCTCTGTGAAATAGTTGTCATCTGATGAGCCTTACTTGATGAATGCATCGCAGCTTGTGACACATAAGACTATATAGACTATCAGCAGCCTCTAGTACTGATAAATAAAATGTTTAATTAGGAGCTTGTTTTGTTTTGTGGAGCATATTTTAGAAAACATAAGTTGATTTATGCAGGATATTTATTTAGGCAGGTCTTTTTTTGCAGCATAATAACATGTAGTGTTTTCTACAGTATGGTGTTTGTCTTGTGGGGAATAATCTGCTCTTTTATTATTGGCAATAGTAGTATGATGTAGCAATCCCCTTGAGATGTCTATCTGAGGAATGAAGGTGTCAGGGAACAATAGTAATTAGCATAAAAGATTGCGGTCTGGGCAATTGACTCTTCTGAGAGAGCTCAGGTAGGCGATGTATACATTGGTCTGGCAGTGCCTACATACATACACGAATGAGCATAACATTGTGGCCACCCACATAATATTGAGGTTGTCCACCTTTTGCTGCCAAAACAGCCCTGACCTATTGAGGAATGGACTCCCCTAGAGCCCTGAAGGTATGCTGTGGCATCTGGCACCAAGCTCTCAGTAGAAGATACTTTAAACCTTTTCCGGCTTGCCTTCTTCCTGCATCCTGGCGCAACTCTTCCCCAAGCATGCAACAAACTGCGATGCTCTGTGTGTTCTGCCACCTTTCTAGTGGAACCAACATTAACTTTTTCAGTAATTTTGAGCTACAGTAGCTCTTTTAAAGGAATGGATTACACAGGCCAGCCATTGCTCCCTATATGCATCAGTGAGTTTTGGCCGCCTATGACCCTGTCGTTGATTCAACGGTTTTCCTTCCTTGGACCACTTTTGGTAGGTCCTAACCACTTCAGACTGAAAACATCTCACAACAGCTGCAGTTTTGGAGTTACTCTGAATCAGTCGTTTTCTAGCCATTACAATTTGGCCCTTATTAAAGTTGCTCAAATCCTTACGTTTGCCCATTTTTTGCTGAATTTGCAGGGTGTTCGCCCCTGTGCTCTGCTTAGTGCATTCTGTGCCCTGATTGGGCAAAGCTTTGCCCAATTAGGGTGCAGTGTAAGCTGATTGTCGAGGAGTGGAGCCGGGAAGCGTCCTTGAAAGCTGATGACTCATCGGTTGTTAATGGGCTTCCCCGCTGGGCTGTGGTTGTGGGGGTCTGTGGGCAGGGGGCTTATCAGAATCTGGAAGCCCCCTTTGACAATGGGCCCCCCAGATCCCAGCTCTCCATCTGAATGGGTATTGGGTACATAGTACCCTTACCCATTCACTAAAACGTGTCAGAAAGGTCACATGCCCAGCATGCACCAGTCTGTGACGTCAGAAGGGGGCGGTGCCACAGGGTGATGTAGCCAGGTGGCCCTGTCCCTTACCTATATAAAAACAGAGCAGGCAGTGGCGTGATTTATGATAGATTTACACCGGGGGAAACTTTTTTTTTTTTTTTTTTAATGAAGGACTTGTCAAAAACTGTCTCTTGTGTTTATTACTTTTTGACACTTTTATGGTGAATGGGTATCGGGTACATAGTACCCTTACCCATTCACTAAAACGTGTCAGAAAGGTCACATGCCCAGCATGCACCAGTCTGTGATGTCAGAAGGGGGCTGTGCCACAGGGTGATGTAGCCAGGTGGCCATGTCCCTTACCTATATGAGAGCAGAGCAGGCAGTGGCGTGATTGATGATAGATTTACACCGCCGGCCATGCGCATTGTCTCCCGCGTCGCGCTGCAGGCACACGCGCCCTAGAGCTCTTAAAGTGGCCGATGTACAATGACAGCGATTCGCCCAGGAGAGCCAACCTGCCACAGTACAACAATAGTTTTCTTTTCTTTTTTATTTATTATTGATACGTGTCACCCAGGGCAGTACCCAGAACCCCATACCCCTTTTTATGGCCAATTACTTGCATATAAGCCTTCAAAATGGTCACTTATGATTTTTCCTGGTGGGCTCCCATAGACTTAAATGGGTTTCGCCCTTCGGGGTTAGAACATTTGCCCTGTTCAGCAGTTCTGCTGTGAACTGAAGGGGGGTATTCGACCCAGTCCTATTGGTATTCTCAGTACAAGTTTATTGGTCAGGATTGACTGATTGAAAAATGGTACTTTGAGTGGCTTTATTTTTATCTCCAGTTTTATGTTAGATATGGTAATTGATAATAGTGAACAACATAAAGCTATTAAGGAATCAAAGTACAAATCTTTTATATTTAGTAAAATAGTCAAAGTAAGGTACATCAAGTATGTAATAATATATATTAGTTATATCAAAAAGGCAAAAATGACAAAACTCAGTGTGCTAGCTGAGAATACACTGTAGTCTGCCTTTAAAAGCAAAACCTCTAGCTGGAATGTATTACTGGAAAGAAAGGTTTTGGGCTCCCATACTGACATACCGAATTTGATTTAGCTTTTTATGCTAATAAAAAATAAAATAATTGTAGCACTGGAAAATAAAGAGATTTTTTTATGCTTTAGTAAATGCTAAATATTTGCCTTGCTTTTCTTTACATTTACTGCCAATGGCCTAAAGTGTGTATTTTCTCACTCAATCCAACCAAATTGAATCCAACCAAAGAAATTATTGTTATTTCCTTCTGTAGCCAGTGAACACAGCTGTTGCGAGACTTGATGCACTTGATGCACTTGATGCGAGAATGACACCTATGATTTTGCAGTACTCTGGTCACTTTTTCGCTAACACTATTTGAATCCTTTGGGAGTGGTGGATGTATTTTTGTGCAAGAGGTAAGGGAATCAACACTTAGTCCTCACTTGCATCCTGAGAGGCACCAAACGCCATGGGAAATCCCAGGTCTGCATCTAAAGCACACAGAATAGACATCAATTTAGAGCCATGCTGTCTTTATAAAGAGGATGTTGTCACCAACTGCATCTAGAAAGATTAATATATTTGCTAAGTAGTACCCTTAAGGAAATCTACTTTTTGTTCCCTCAAAGTCCTCCTGGAAAATGGCAGTGCACTTCCTGACCTGTGATTGTGCCTAGGCACTCGTTGTTCCTGTAGCTCCTTCCTGTAACTTCATAATTCATTTCAGCTGTGTTAGATCATCTAAGTCATATCTACAGTTACAGTAATACACTGGTATTTCAACTGCTGTAGAATGTTTAATGGTATATAAATAAATGAAAATATTTTACAATCCCAATTCCAAAAAAGTTGGGGTGCTGCGTAAAATCTATATGACAACATAGTGCAATGTTTTGCAAAGCTCATAAACCCATTTTCTATTTACAATAGAACGTGAAAAACATATCAAATGTTTAAACTGAGAAAATGTAGCATGTAAGAAAAAACTGAGGTCATTTTGAAATTGACGGCAGAAACACATATCAAATAAGTTGGAATAGGTTAACAAAAAGCTAGCAAAGTACCGTATATACTCGAGTATAAGCCGAGTTTTCCAGCACATTTTATTGTGCTGAAAGTGCCCCCCTCGGCTTATACTCCAGTCAAGCACTTTTCTGAAGCAGAAAATGACATTTTCCGACCCGGCAAAGATGGAGTACCTAGCACTAAGTGGCCCCGAGATACGGGGCCCCAAAGTTGGTTAGGAAAATGCCATTCTCTGCTGCAGAAAAGTGCTTGACATTTGCCTAACCGACTTTGGGGCCCCATATCTCGGGGCCACTTGGTAATAGGAACCCCATCTTTAGATATGTTGTAGTGATAGTTTGACTGAGTTTATATATATATATATATATATCATAGTACCATAATATCAAAAGATTCAGAGAATCTGGAGAAATCAAGGGGGATCTTCTGTCCCTGCATTAAATACTGGCATTTGTGATGAGCATCACTGCTTAGGCTCAAAAATACTTAAAAAATCATTGTCTGTGAATACAATTCGCTGTGCCATCCAAAAAATGCAAGTTACAGGGGTTGTAAAGGCAGAAGGCTTTTTTTTATCTTAATGCATTCTATGCATTAAGATAAAAAAAACCTTCTGTGTGCAGCAGCCCCCCTAATACTAAAGCCTTCTGTGTGCAGCAGCCCCCCTAATACTCTGTCCAGCGATATCTACGAGTGTCTCAGCCGTCCAAGATTCTCCTTCCTCATTGGCTGAGGCACAGCAGTGGCGCCATTGGCTCCTGCTGCTGTCAATCAAAGCCAGCTATCCAATCAGGGGAGAGAGGGGCCGGGCCAGGGCTCCATGTCTGAATGGACACAGAAAGCTGTGACTCAGCTCGGGTGCCCCCATAGCAAGCTGCTTGCATTGGGGGCACTGAACAGGAGGGAGGGGCAAAGATCACAGAAAAGGGACCAGAGAAGAGGAGGATCCAGGCTGCTCTGTGCAAATCCACTGCAACAGAGCAGGTAAGTATAACATGTTTGTTATTTTTATAGGAAAAAAAAACAAAGCCTTTACAATTACTTTAGAGTCCATTCACACAGGGGCAACTTTGGATCCGACTTCAAGTCGCCTCAAGTCGCGCTACATGAAAAAATCAATGTAAGTGAATGGATCCATCTTAATGCACACTACTGCAGTCGCTCTGACTTCAGAAAAGGTTCCTGTACTACTTTAATCCGACTTCTAGGCGACTTGTACCCATAGAATTCAATGGAAGTCACCTCCAAGTCGGATCTCCATCTATATTGAAGCAACAATGTCGCCTCACTAATAATAAAACCGGCATGGGTTCCCGTCCAAGGGCAAACCAGGCCCTTAGGTCTGGTATGGATTTTAAGGGGAACCCCCAATGTTGAAAAAATGGTGTGGGGGTCCCCAAAAAAACATACCAGACCCCTATCTGAGCACACAGCCCGGCCGGTCAGGAAAGGGGGTGGGGACGAGTGAGCGCCCCTCCCCTCCTGAACCGTACCAGGCCGCATGCCCTCAACATGGGGGGTGGGTGCTTTGGGAAAGGGGGCGCCCTGCGCCCCCCCACCCCAAAGCACCTCATCCCCATGTTGATGAGGACAAGGGCCTCTTCGTGACAACCCTGGCCGTTGTCGGGGTCTGCGGGCGGGGGGCTTTAACGGAATCCAGGAGCCCCCTTTAATAAGGGGGCCCCCAGATCCCGGCCCCCACCCAATGTGAATGAGTATGGGGTACATCGTACCCCTACCCATTCACCTGGGGAAAAAAGTGTCAATAAAAAAAAACACTAGACAGGTTTTTAAAGTAATTTATTAGGCAGCTCCGGGGGTCTCTTTTGACTCTTTCACGCTCTCCGGCCTCTTGTCCCGCACTCTGGTTCTTCTCCCGCTCTCCGGTCTCTTCTCCTGCTCTCCGGCTTCTTCTTCCGGTCTCTGGTTCTTCTCCCGCTCTCCGGATCTTCTGCCGGGCTCCTCCGCTATCTTTTTGCAGCTCTTTTACTAGCGTTGGCCCGGTCTTCTCCGTCCCTCTTCCCTCTTCTCTCTTCTTCCGATGTTGACACGATGCGCTCTCCCGAGTAATGCCGTGTGCGAGGTGCGCAACGACTTATATAGGCATCGGGCGTGGTCACTGGGTGATGTCACACGGTGACCCCGCCCCATATGACGTCACATTCCCAGCATGCCACAGGACTTGACATCATAAGGGGCGCACCTCGCACACAGTATTGCAGCGGGAGAGCGTCATGTCAACATCGGAAGAAGAGGGAAGGATGGAGAAGACCGTGCCAACGTTAGTGAAAGAGCTGGAAGAAGATAGCAGAGGAACCCGGCAGAAGAACCAGAGAGCGGGAGAAGAGGCCGGAGAGCTCGAAGGAGTCGAAAGAGACCCCGGAAGTCGGAAGAGACCCCCGGAGCTGCCTAATAAATTACTTTAAAAACCTGTCTAGTGTGTTTTTTTTTGACCCTTTTTTTCCCAGGTAAATGGGTAGGGGTACGATGTACCCCATACTCATTCAAATAGGGTGGGGGGCCGTGATCCGGGGGCCCCCTTATTAAAGGGGGCTCCCGGATTCCGATAAGCCCCCCCTAACTGCAGACCCCGACAACCAACGACCAGGGCTGTCGGAAAGAGGCCCTTGTCCTCATCAATATGGGGACAAGGTGCTTCGGGGGGGGGGGCCGCAGGGTGCCCCCCTTCCCCAAAGCACCACCCCCCCATGTTGAGGACATGCGGCCTGGTACGGTTCGGGAGGGGGGGTCGCCAGCTCGTCTCCACCCCGTTTCCTGACTGGCCGGGCTGCGTGCTCGGATAAGGGTCTGGTATGGGTTTTGGGGGGACCAATGCCTTTTTTTTAAGCGTAGGGGGTTTCTCTTAAAATCCATACCAGACCTAAGGGCTCTTGGAGGGGAACCCATGCCGTTTTTTTATTTAAAATTTGGCGTGGAGTTCCTACTCGAGAGCTGATCATTCTGTGATTGGCCACGGCCAAAGTTGCCTGGCCTGGGGGCGCTGTGAATCATATTCAAGTTGTGTCCAAGTTGCCTCCCAAAGTCGTGCTGGAAGTCGTGTTGCCCCTGTGTGAATGCACTCTAAGGCCCCTTTTACACTTGTGCGACTTCAAAGTCACGCGATTTTACCACGATTTTGCCCTGATTTTTACCACAATTTTTGCCGGGATTTCATGTAAGTGGCATCAAAATCGGACCAAACTAGTGTAGAGACTACTTTGAAGTCGGAACAACTTGAAGTCGTACTAATATGAATGGCTGTCATTGGAAATCATGGGGAACGACTTGTCATGCTACTTTGCAGTCCAAAATCGTGGGACAAGTTATATAGGTGTGAAAGGGGCCTTAAGCTAAATTGTGCAAATAAGAAGCCATATCTGAACATGTTCCAGTGCGGCTCCCATCTTTTCTGGGTTAAAGTTCATTTAAAATGGTCTTTTGCAAAGTGGAAAACTGTTCTGTGGATTAATCAAAATTTGGCATTTTTTTGGAAACCAAGGGTGCCACGCCCCCCAGTCTTAAGAGGGGAGGGACCTTTTGGCTTTTTGTTAGCACTCAGTTAAAAAACCTGCATCTCTGGTGTTATATGAGTGCATTAGTATGTATGGAATGGGCATCTTGCACATCTGAAAAGGCACCATTAGTGCTGAAACATTTAGCCAGGTTTGAGATTAGCATATGCTCCCATCCAGATGACGTCTGTTTCAAAGAAAGCCTTTGTTATTTCAGCAGAACAATGCTAAAACGCATACTGAATCTATGACAATATCATGGCTTTGTAGTAGAAGAATCCAGGAGATTAACTGGACTGCCTACAGTCCAGACCTTTCACCAATTGAAAATATTTGGCGCATCTTGACACAAAAAATATTACAAAGAAGACCCAGCACTGTTGAGCAGTTAGAATCCTACATCAAGCAAGAAAGGGACAACATTTCCCAGACACTTTCAGAGTGTTGGTGCATACAGAATCTTGTGCATCTGTGAATAGTAACCAATCAGCTTCTAGGTTTTATTGTAAAAGCTTAATATGCACAGCTGCATCAGTTTCTGTGCGCACCATTTTTCGTAAATCTCCTCCTTGATATGTTTTCTATTTTTTATTGTGAATAAAATATGGATTTATGAGATTTGCAAATCATTGCATTCTGTTTTTATGTAGATTTTACACAGTATCACAACTTTTTTGGAATTGGGGTTGTAAATATTGGGATAATAAAGATATTTCATTAATGCATCAAGCAATCACTTGAGAGAATAGTGGCCTATTGGCTGTCGGAAATTGGGAAAGGGAAGGTAATTTGCATTGCTAAGGCCTGTCTAGTTGCAAGCAATCACAGAATGGGGTCAATGTGGCCCAACAACATCTGTTTTGGCCTCTTATAATTATAGAAAAACTTTGTTTTATAAATGCATGTATAGTTTGTAAGGGATTAAAGGCTAAATTCACTTTTTTGAAAAATATAATAAATGCACATATTTTTGCATGAAATAAAATGTGCATTTATTATTTTTTTCAGAAGAGTCTGCAGAGCACTGCATCTGTGATCAGTGGATTGCAGGTACAATGTCAGGATCCTGCAGACACTGCCTCTAGCTTTCTTGCCCGTACCTCTGTGTGAACTATGAGGGTGCTCATCAGACCCTTTGCAGTTCATTGAGAGCTACAAGCCATCTGCCATGTCATTCATTTGCAGATTCCAGTGGACACAGCAATGACACACCAGTGCCAAAAACGGGGGGACGTACAGGTACATTCTCCCAGAACAATAAGGTAGGACTTTGGTATGGACTTTCCATCTGCCTGTTGTACATCTTTCTGCCCTTATCTTAACAATTATATGGGACTACCTTAAGCTAAAGAGAAAAAAGGGGATCATGTGACCAGCCATTCTTCTTCTTTTTTTTATTCTGCTCTGCACTGGCTGGTGGGAGAATTCAGATGGAACGCGTTGTTGCACTAACGCCGACAGTAATTGATATTTTCCGGTAATGCCTATCTAAAATAATGCACAAAGCTCAGCCTGTATGTGAACTAGACATGTGCAGAGCGGAAAAAATTATTTTATTTCAGATAGATTCTTTGTTATTATTTTTTTTTCGTTCATTTGTTTCAGAATTTTTTAGATTAGTTTTATTTAATATAGTTTTTTGTTTATTAATCAAATTTTCTAACAAATTCAACATTTTCGGAATGTTTCAAATTCGGGTGAGTCGAAAAAAGATCGACCAATTAAAATTATGTGTGTAGAATAGCTGGTTATTAACCTCCCTGGCGGTATGATTATTTCTGGTTTTAGGTGCTGAAAGCGGTACAATTATTTTGCATGGAAATTTGACGTTTTATATTGTAGGCCTGTTATTTTTTAGGAATAACTCACTTAAATCTGTCCAAACAGACATCCCGGGTATGATAAAGTTTTAAACACAAAATTATAATATAATAAATAACTATAAAAATGTAATCAAATCAAACACACTGAAATTTGCTCAGTTGCAGAATTTGTCGCTGTCATTAGATTTAGTGTTTGATGACGGATTTCCCCACAAATCACTATCGCTTAATTCTGCAAGTGATTCTAATTTATTATCACTGTTTTCTAGCTGGTCTAAAATCACTTTTGATATAAAGGGACACTTTTTAGTTGCTTTGGACAATCTCCAAATTCCAGGCAGAAAAAACTCTATTTATAATATAAAACTACATGCAGGGCACTGGACAGACCACTAGGGACAAAGGGGATGTGTATTTTTTTTATACAGTACTGTCATCTTTAAGATTACAGTACTATATGTGTATTGTGTTTTTTTACTTTTTTGAATTTGGCGCCGATCTCCCCTCCCATGCGTCGCAACGTCGCAGGGAACGGAGCTCAGCGGCACTCGGCACTGTGTGAATCGAGCGGAGGAGCTCGCACACACAGACAGGAGACATCGCAGGATCCAGGGACAAGGTAAGTAACTCTCCCTGTATCCTGCAATGCGATCCCGATCTGGCTCGGGGTTACCGCTAATGGTACTGAAATTCCACCCCGAGCCAGACTCTGGAATACCGCCAGGGGGGTTAAGGAGCAGGCCGGATCCCGGCCGATGCGTCCTTAACAACCGATGACATATCAGCTGTCAGCGGGCTAACCCACTGACAGCTGAAATGTAAACCAAAAGAATGCCGGCAATGAAAACTTCAGAAAAAAATTGACTTGGGATCCCCCCCAAAATCCATACCAGACCCTTATCCGAGCATGCAGCCCACTAGGCTAGGAAACCTGAACCATACCAGGCCACATGCCCTCAACATGGGAGGGGTGCTTTGTGGCAGGGGTTGCTCTTCCCCCCTCACTTCAAAGCACCTTGTCCCCATGTTGATGAGGACAAGGGCCTTTTTCCCACAACTATGTACCCTATACTCATTCACATGGGACGTGGGATCATGGGGCCCCCTTGTTAAAAGGGGTCTTTCAGATTCCGATAAGCCCGCAGGTGCCCACAACCACCGGCCAGGGTTGTGGGAAAGAGGTCCTTGACCCCATCAACATGGGGACAAGGTGCTTTAACTACCTTAGACCCACGCTATAGCCAAATGACGGCTACAGTGCGGATCTATTGTGCCGGGACTACGTCTATTAAAGTCATCCCGGACACAAGCTGCCTGCGCGCCCCCTGAAGGGCGCGCGCGGTGCGCTCTGTGATCAGCGAGTCTGTGAGACTCGCTGGATCACAGATCCGAGTAAGGGGTCGATCCCGACCCCTTACCACGTGATCAGCTGTCAGCCAATGACAGCTGATCATGTGATAACAGAGCCGGTAATCGGCTTTTTTTCCTCCTCGCGCTGACAGCGTGAGGAGAAAAAAAAAAAAGCCGATCACCGGCGGCAGTGAGAGGAACATCAGTCCCTCTCAATGCAATGTGCCCAATCAATTGTGCCCACCTTTGCCCCATTAAAGTGCCGCCTACCAGTGCCCACACTGCCATCTCTCAGTGCCCACACTGCCATCTCTCAGTGCCCACAGTGCCATCTCTCAGTGCCCACAGTGCCATCTCACAGTGCCCACAGTGCCAGTGCTGCACATCAGTGTCACCTGCCAGTGCTCATCTGTGTCACCTACCAGTGCTTATCTGTGTTACCTACCAGTGCCCATCAGTGCCACCTATTAGTGCCCATCAGTGCCACCCATCAGTGCCACCCATCAGTGCCCATCAGTGTCATCCATCAGTGCCCATCGGTGCCACCCATCCGTGCTACCCATCAGTGCCACCCATCCGTGCCACCCATCCGTGCCCATCAGTGCCATCTTTGCTGTCCCCATCAGTACCGACTTATCTGTCCCCACCAGTGCAGCCTATCAGTGCCCACCAGTGCAGCCTATCAGTGCCCACCAGTGCAGCCTATCAATGCCCACCTGTGCCGCCTCATCAGCGCATATCAATGAAGCAGAAAAATGACCTGTTTGCAAAATTTTATAACAAACTATTAAACATGATTTATTTTTATTTTTTTAATTTTCCATCTTTTTTTGTTTGTTTAGCAAAAAATAAAAACCCCAGCTGTGATTAAATACCACCAAATAAAGCTCTATTTGTGGGAAAAAAATGATAAAAATTTCATTTGGGTACAGTGTTGTATGACCGCGCAATTGTCATTTAAAGTGCGTCAGCGCCAAAAGCTGAAAAATTGGTCTGGTCACGAGGGGGGTTTAAGTGCAAAGTAATCAGGTGGTTAAGGTGGGGGGGGGGGGGGCGGAGTGGTGTGGTATGGTTAAGCTTCCAGCTTTAGCATATCAGGACTGGTAGCACAGGCAAGTGGCTGGTAGAGTCTCAAGGCTGGTAGGGCAGGTGGCTTGAGATGCAAGACCACCCCACTTGAAGTGCAGTACTCTGGTAGCAATTGGAGAAGTGCATTCTGCAGTGGCTGGGTTTTCCAAAGAAGCTGCATGCTATTGGGCTTCTGCCTGGTAGCCTACATGCCAGGACTAACAGTGCAGGATCATAAACCTGGCTGCAGATCGCATGCCCAGCTATATGCCTCATCAGATGCAGTCTCTCCTGAGATGCAGAGGGGGGTGGTAAAGAAACAGGAAACTTGTATTCCCTGGATGAGACCAGGAGCTCAGGGGATTGTGAGAACTCAGCAGCTTTTAAGAACACAAGGGATTGTGGGAAAAAAGAGTTGAAGGAGCCTGCACTCGCATCAGACCATGGTGAGTAAAGGGGTACTCTACTACACATGTGCTTGCAATACAAATAAGACTGCAGAGCATAAGACACTAGTCTACCATTGACTATGGATTACATGGATTACATATAAAAAAACAAAAAACGGCACACATTATCACCTTATATAATCGGATCAACTGTATTCTGTGAGAAACAATGCTGTGTTCACACACACACAGGGAAGCATAACAACTTACATTGTCATCTGTGGAGGAGTGTGTACATCTAGCACTTAAAAAGGCACTAAAGCCCTTTTGTTTTTAACAACATTTTAGAATTGATTAGTTTTGCACAGTGCAGTAACTGATTCAATCATATTTAGTCTAGAAAATTTTACTTTGTTAGCATTATGCACAGCATTCTCCGTTTCCTGTGTGCCACGACCCCAAACTTCCTGCCAGGGAATGTGCATTAAATGCATAATTTCCATCCATTACATTCATTCTAGAGAACTACATGTCACATCATGTATGGTGTCAGTGCATGTGCCCATTCTTTGAAATTCTTTGCCAATGTGAGAACAACTGACTGCAATCACATGCTCTGAACTCCTCCTCACAGATGAACCGCTTCCTGACCTCCTCCTGCACATTTACGTCAGCAGAATGGCACGGCTGGGCAAAAGCACGTACAGGTACGTCCCCTTTAAATAGCCCAGCCGTGGGTTGCGTGCGCGCCGCCGCCGGCGCGCTCGCGACCCGGTCGGGAGCTCCGTGACCACGGCCGTGGGACCAGCGGACCCGATCAGTGCTGGTGTCCCGCAATCGGGTCACAGAGCTGAAGAACGGGGAGAGGTCTGTGTAAACAAACCTCTCCCCGTGCTTCCTACACTGCCTGTCACTGATCGACTGTTCCCTGTCATCGGGAAAGTCGATCAGTGATGTCAGACGTCAGCCACGCCCCCTTCTGTAAAAAAAAAACACACACGTCACAGACCTAACCCCTCCCTGCCCCCTAGTGGTTAACTCTTTCACTGCCAGTGTCATTTATACAGGAATCAATGCATTTAAATAGCATTAATTGCTGTATAAATGACAAAAAATGTGTCAAAAATGTCCGATGTGTCCGCCATAATGTCGCAGTCACAATAAAAATCGCTGATCGCCGCCATTACTAGTAAAAAAAAAAATATTAATAAAAATGCTATAAAACTATCCCCTATTTTGTAAACGCTATAACTTTTGCGCAAACCAATCAATAATCGCTAATTGCGATTTTTTTTTATCAAAAATATGTAGAAGAATACGTATCGACCTAAACTGAGGAAAAAAATGTTTGTTTTTTTTATAGATTTTTTGGGGATATTTATTATAGCAAAAAGTATTGAATTTTTTTCAAAATTGTTGCTCTATTTTTGTTTATAGCGCAAAAAATAAAAACCGCAGGGGCGATCAAATACCACCAAAAGAAAGCTCTATTTGTGGAAAAAAAAGGAAACAAAAGACGACCGCGCAACTGTTAGTTAAAGCGACACAGTGCCGAATCGCAAAAAGGGGCCTGGTCCTTTGGCTGCAAATTGATTTACCGTAGTTTTTGCAGAGGTTTTCAGCCGCTAGCTAAAAAGATGCCGCTTGCAGGAGGTTTTTTAACGCCCTGCCAGCGCATCGCCTTAGTGTGAAAGCTTTGTAGCAAAGTGTAATTTCTTAAGTGTTGTGACCTATAAAGATATAATAAAATATTTACAAAAATGTGAGGGGTGTACTCACTTTTGTGAGATACTGTATATATTTTCATTGTTTTGGATTGTTTCTGCCTAATTTGTGTCATATCTGTTCAGAAACATTTTGTCAGTCCAAACAGAAGTGATAATTGAGCATACTGAAAGTTGTGGCCTGTGACTCACAGTGTATTATTTACTGTCGCAACATAACTGTCAATCAATTATTGCTCACTTAAAATGTCAGACAATATGAAGAATATCTTTTTTTTATCTATCCTGGGATACACATTTTACAATTATACAATTTTACTTTCTTATAAGTTATAGAAACTTAGAAATATGCACACTTTAAATAGCTTCAACATTTACAGCCAATTTAAAGTAACTCAGATGATGAACTTATACAAATAGTTAAGAGCATCTTACAAATCAGCAGTGCTCACTTTGAATATACAATCATATACTGTACACACTAGCGTTTGATTAATGTCTTTAACACTGGTGCATAATTTGCAAAGAAAGTTTATTCAGTGTAATTAAAATAATTCAAACCAAAAGAACAGCCTAATTGGAAAGAAACAATACATATACTTGCCAGCCCATCACCTTTACCCTCAGCTTCTTTAGCATGGCAGTGGTGGTCTTGAAGGTGTGTTTGGGGTCGTTATCATGTCTGAATACTGCCCTGCAGCCCAGTCTCTGAAGGGAGGGGATCATGCTCTGCTTCAGTATGTCATAGTACATGTTTGCATTCATAGTTCCCTCAATGAACTGTAGCTCTCCAGTGTCGGCAGCACTCATGCAGCCCCAGACAATGCCACTCCCACCACCATGCTTGACTGTAGGCAAGACACACTTGTCTTTGTACTCCTCACCTTTGTACTCGCCACACACTTGACACCATCAGAACCAAATAAGTTTATCTTGGTCTGAGCACTGACAGGCTGACCCCCCCCCCCCCACCCCCTCAACCTCTGCAGCAATGATGGCAGCACTCATACGTCTATTTCCCAAAGACAACCTCTGGATATGACGCTGAGCATGTGCACTAAACTTCTTTGGTCAACCAGGGCGAGCCCTGTTCTGAGTGGAACCTGTCCTGGTAAACCAATGTATGGTCTTGGTCACCGTGCTGCAGCTTAGTTTCAGGGTCTTGGCAATCTTCTCATAGCCTATGCCATTTTTATGTAGAGCAGCAATTATTTTTTTCAGATCCTGAGAGATTTCTTTGCCATGAGGTGCCATGTTGACCTTGCAGTTACCAGTATGAGAGAGTGAGAGCGATAATACCAAATTGAACACACCTGCTCCCTATTCACACCTGAGACCTTGTAACACTAACGAGTCACATGACACCAGGGAGGGAAAATGGCTAATTGGGCCCAATTTGGGAATTTTCACTTAGGGGTGTACTCACTTTTGTTGCCAGCAGTTTAGACATTAATGGCTGTGTGTTATTTTGAGGGGACAGCAAATTGACACTGTTATACAAGCTGCACACTCACTACATTGTAGCAAAGGGTTCTTAAGTGTTGTCACATGAAAAGATATAAAATATTTACAAAAATGTGAGGGGTGTACTCACTTTTGTGAGATACTGTATATATTTTCATTGTTTTGGATTGTTTTTGCCTAATTTGTGTCATATCTGTCCAGAAACATTTTGTCAGTCCAAACAGAAGTGATAATTGAGCATATTGAAGTTCTGATCTGTGACTTTGAGTGTATTATTTACTGTCAATCAATTATTGCTCACTTAAAATGTCAGACAATAAGAAGAATATCTTTTTTTTTTTTTTATCTATCCTGGGATACACATTTTACAATTATACAATTTTACTTTCTCATAAGGTATAGAAATTTACAAATATGCACACTTTAAATAGCTTCATCATTTACAGCCAATTTAAAGTAACTCAGATGATGAACTTACAAATAGTTAAGAGTATCTTACAAATCAGCAGTGCTCACTTTGATTACAATCATATACTGTACACGCTAGCGTTTGATTAATGTCTTTAACACTGGTGCATAATTTGCAAAGAAAGTTTATTCAGTGTAATTAAACAGTGCAAACCAAAATAACAGCCTAATTGGAAAGAATATACTTGTCAACTAGAACCATACTAACATAAATTCTGATTATACATCCTAAATATATATTTTTTTCTTCCTTCTTTTTTGTAAAAAAATTAATATTTTTTTAGATTGGGAACTATGCAGTGTATACTACACAAATTAATGGTCAGTGTGCATAGTTACTGTACCTGTACATACTACATGGGTTATGTGACAGTAGTGAATCAGTTAAAATCCCAACGAGGGTCAAAATATTCCAGAATGTTTTTTACGGGTGTAATAGATTTTGACATGGCTCAGTAACGTTTAATTCAAACTGCTGTGCCGCACGTGAATGTGCGTTCTGTTAAGCCAGCTTAATAATTTGAATGGGCTTCCTAACACACCGAAAAAGGTTTTTTGTAACTTGGAGCACTACAATGCATGGTAATGTGAAACCTTGCATTGGGCTGTCTCGCAACGCATGTGCACTGGCAAAGTGCCTCCGTGGCTAATACTTTCTATCACAGCTACAAAAATCAAATACATTACTTTACTTTACAATAAGATTAAGTTCTGAATCACACACTGTATTTAAATAGATTAGTCAAACTATGTTTCTGATCATCCACTATTTTAAGGCTCACATTGTAAATAATGATTAGACAGAAAAACATGAAATATTCCACCCTATCCTCTTTTCTTCTTTATTGCAGTGTGAATACAGTGAATATATATATTTGCTAATGCACAGAACTGCGTGTATGCTCTAAAGCAGAAAAGTGCCATTCCACTACTGCAGAGGCATTTCTTCATTGCCTATTATTTTCTAACCTGACACAGGATTCCTGCAAGCAGCTTCATCAGTAGAAAGCAGACTTTTCTACTAAAGATGCTGTTTTTCTTTAGACATTTCTTAACAAACACCTGTTAGTGGTGTTTGTTTCATAAACTATTACAAAATTAATGTGCATTTTTAGGTTATTAATCTTTGTGTGTGCAGTATATATTGTACAGTTCAGGGGGTCAGGGAACACTAGCGTAGACGCATGACCGCAGAAACCGTCTTTATTTTTACCAACAGTCAAAGCAAACAGTGCTTCCAGCAGCAAATCCAAATAGCTTTTCTTCACTTCAAGAGCATAAAATGAAGTCTGCTTATCTTCATCCCAGCAACAAAACAGTGTCTCACTTAGAGAAAAAGCTTTGGGATTTCTTTCTGCATAATCAAGAACTGCTAGTATATATTGGCGTCTATGAGCCAGCTAAATCCAATTTAATGCACTTGAATGGTACTTCGATTATGGATAGAGGCACTAAGGGGTTCCGAAAGTGTGACACTGGAGCAGTTTACTGTCAAACAAGACAGGGAGCACAGCATCTCTTAAAGGAGATGTAGGGACAAGGCTCTTTTGGCCCTATTTCTCTTGGGATCACATGAGTGCACTTTGTTCTGCACTCCTGTGACCTGTATTCAGTCAACAGCTTGCTAAAGTTCACTGTCGGCTGACGCCACTCTGGTTTAGGCTTTGGAGAGAGCCTAACTTTAATGTCAGGATCCACCCAGATGCCTCACCAGCAGCTTGTTTAGCCTCTTAGCGTGCCACTGAGGGCCTGGGGCAGCCGCTCTCGCCCTCTGCACAGTCCGACGCTCCAGTATGCACTGGAGGGACAGAGCAGAGAACCAAGGACTCATACACTCCCACAGTTAAAAAAAATAAAAAAAGAAGCATAATCCCATTCCATTATGATATCATGCACCAAGTTTTGACACTGACACTAGTTGGTATTCCCTAGTGTCCGTATGCATACACACAGCACGGAGGGTTTTACCTCTTGGGCTTTTTCTTTCAATCAGTCTGGCATGCACAAGCCCTGCCATGCTGCCTAAGTCTAGTAAGGTCTTGATAAGGGAGGTGGTTCACCTGCAGATCACAACCAAACTGCTCTTCACTTAGATCAAGATGCATGGTGCAAATTTCTTGAACCCTCTGGATGGCTCCCTATTGCATAGGCCCCTCCTTTAGTGATGACTGGGCCCAAGTATGGCCCCAGAAATGACACCTCCTGCACTGAACATGCCTCAATCCGCAGCTAGGGGTAGACCATAGAGGAGCTGAAGGAGATGTTTCTGAGCCGTCTTGTGTGTGGAGTCTGGGGTTCTGCAGAGCTCCCTTCTTCAAAGCTGTGGGAGCACTCGATGTGCATGAAGAAACAGGGTTTTGTCAACTGGGAGACCCAAATGGATTCTTCACCACAGTGTATCTGTCCACCAGCTGATCCGCAGATTGAGAATCTCAATGGCTTACCCAACACTGGAGATCACCAGGCAGGGGCCTCAGATACAGGTATATCACAATTCACTCCACCTTATGGGGGCCAGACAGAGCCTCTGAGTGCAGCCATTTCTTAAAAAGCTGTACTAAGTCATGCATTTGGGACCTTGGGGGCTAGTCTGGTCAGTATTTATAGCTATGCACTCTTTGTAGTTATCTGTGTTCTCTATGTTTGCATTTGTTTTTTTTTCCGAGCAACATTCAGGTACTCTCCTGCTGGGCTGTGACTTTGGGTTTATATCATCCCAGCTGTACCTAGATTTATACAATAATATAGTACACACTGGGCGATATTATTGGATGGTTATACTTTTATTTCACCTATGCTGCATCCACCTCTGCTTGCCCCCTTGGGTTTTCTCGGGTCCAATTTCCATGGCTCACTGACCAGACGTTTCCTGGCAGGTCACTCATTGGAGTTGGTGCCATGTGTATTCAGTTATAGCTAATTTGTAAGTACTAGGTCCCGTATGGTGGCCTTTGAGGTCTGTAACTTTAGCATTTTTTTTATAATTGTGGCATATATCTTATACTGAATTTTTACTTTGCAGATATGTATTTTTACAAGCATTTACTCCTAAGGAAGTGAGCGTTAACTCACAAAACATGTCGAGTTTTCAAGATGCAACCTTTCATCTACATATGTCTTGATATATTGTGTATGTGTGTATATATATATATATATATATATATATATATTTATATATATATATATATATATATATATATATATATATATATATATATATATATATATATATATATATATATATTATATATATTATGTGTGTGT
Organism: Lithobates sylvaticus; assembly: GCA_028564925.1. Taxonomy (NCBI): domain Eukaryota; kingdom Metazoa; phylum Chordata; class Amphibia; order Anura; family Ranidae; genus Lithobates; species Lithobates sylvaticus. The sequence goes on from CM053031.1 coordinate 201,271,978, forward strand.
GTATATATATATATTTATACACACATTTGACATAACACAGGCCATCTAAAAACAAAGGAAGAGCCGTCATAATCCTACACTAGAAGGTCTTTGAAAGACTTCTAATGATGTCCTGTTGTAATTGGCCAAGTCTTAAATGGTATTTTTTCAGAACAGGTATACACATCTGTGATGCTAGATTTTTTTTTCTATACTGACCTGCAGCTTAACTGTCCAGAGTTAATTCATACAATCTTGATAATTCTAATGCCCCATACACACGGTCAGAAATTCGGACCACAAAATCTGTCGGATTTTTTCAGACGGATTTTGCCCGACTCTGGTGTTGCATACACACGGTCGGACAAAGTTGTCGGAAAATTTGATCATTCTGAACGTGGTGACGTTCGTTGCGTACGACGGAACTACGTAGAGGCTAGTAGTCAATAGCTTTGGTCTTGTAATTTGATCTGAGCATGCGTGGCACTTTGTCCGTCGGAATTCGCTACACACGATCGGAAAAAGTCCGATCGGACTTTGTTGTCGGAAAATTTGAGAGCAGGATCTCAAATTTTTTCCGACGGAAATTCCGACGGAAAAAGTCAGATGGCGCCCACACACGGTCGGATTTTCCGACAACATGGTCCGACAGGACATTTTCCGTCGGAAATTCCGACTGTGTGTACGAGCATAACTGTTCTGAAGTTAACTTTTCAAAAAATTGGATACACTAGGTCTACTGTACTGTACATACACACACATACATACATATATGCATACACATACATACATATATATACACATATATAATATATATATTATGTATGTATGTATGTATATGTACAGTTATGTAATTACTACAAATCAGCTTCACACGCAACCTATTGCACTCTATGTGATGAGTGTTTTATTCATTTATCAAACTTTAGGAATGTTTATCGTGTACATAATGATTGGTGGTGATGCACCTCATTTAAAGTTCCAAGGCATATTTGTGTGTTTTGTATGGATATATATTGGGGATTGAGGTGCACCACTGGGGGCACCAGACCACACATTTTATGTTTTCCTGCTGGGCTGTGACTAACTGCCCTAGGTCTTTTTGCTGCTGTGCAATCACCACTATCTCTCTTTCTGTGGATTTTAGAGCCTGTGTGGGTTTAACCAACCACAAGCAATGCATCCAGTAAGAAATGAAACCAGCTTTCCTTTAGCTCAATAACATAAAACAAAGTGCATTTATCTTCAGCAAGCAACAAACAGTGAGTCTTTGAATAAAGGCTTGTACCGGCAGTTAGGGTATTATCGATTCCAGAATTTTCTGGGTTTTCCAGAAGATACAGTGTTCAGTAGGGCGCAGCACTTCCACTCCTCCCGTGGGTACAATAACTCCTTATGTATCCTTAAAAGACCATGAGCCAGATAGGGGATATATGTATCACTCGTCCAATATTAGTAAAATTACTATGCTAATATTTTATGCTAATACAGGTTATGCTATGTTGCCATTAAACCAAGCAGAAGCAATTTTGTCCAGTAGCAGATTATGGAGGTGATCAGGAAGCATATATGGAGGCGTTCCAGTTGTCGCTATTCTATCTCTCAGGTCCAGCACTATTGGTCAGAGGTGCAATGGATGCTTTTTTATCAAGGTGGAAGTAATTTTTGCATTGTAAGTGACAATTCACTTGTACTTTAGTTCTTATGTTTCTTCCTACCTCTCATTCTCTTAGTGGTTGTCGTATATTTCTGGATATCCAATTCCGCCAACTACTGAAAGTGTCTTTTTTTTTTTTTTTTTTTTTTAAAGATTCCTCTGTCTATTTAAGTATATCTATACCTATTTCTGTATAATGAGGATTTCCTCTCTTCTTCAGGCTCCCTGGGGCCAACTGATGCTCGTCAGAAGCCATTGGCAATGTCTGGCTGTCCTGGTGATCTTTTTTTCTGTCCAAAAATAAAGTTGAAGTGAATGTAACCAGTTTGTCCCAGGTGGAAGGGAACCCAAGTCAGCCAGCTCACATGAGAAACAGGAGAAGCCAGAGAAAATATATGAGGACCTACCTGACAAACAGGAAGTGGGGCCGGATAAAGGGAAGCTTGCTGAGGAGCAGGGGTTTAAAGAGAAGTCAGCAAGGAGTGGATAGCCTGAGGAGCAGGAGGAGCACAGACATCAAGCACAGCCTCCTCCTTTTATGTTGAATGTTATTGTTTGATCATTTTAGTAGAAAATTGATTTTTTTTGTCTTTTTTTAGCAAGGTGGACAGTCTAAATTGAAATCTAGTTTTGAAGAGTTCAAATTTCTGTCAGTAGCTGTATGTTGAAGTTTTTTCCTCACTTCCAGTCTCTGTGGCACCAACGCTAAAAATTAGGTGTTAGAGTGTTACCAGAAAAGGAGTGCTCAGATAGCAAAAATATATTCTCAGAATTTCTATCCTTTCACAACTCTACTGAAAATATGTTTTATGATTTCCTCTATGTTCCTTTTGGAGAGATTTCTCTTTTCTTACTATTTGCATGTGGAAATTAAGACCATACAGAAGTTGTAATCCTATGCTCTATCCAAAACATAATAACAATTTTGGTCTGGGCTTTAAATAGTTTATTCCCCTGAGATGATGTCCATTTCATCATAACCACAGATGCAGTAAACCTACAGATTATTAAATATTTACACAGCACTCTTTGTAAAAAATGAACTTATTGTGAACATATTATGTTCCATTCATACCTAGGCATTTTGAATTGCTGCGATTCTGCCCGCGATTCCAACACACTGCAAAACACATGACGCGTTTAATGGCACCCCAATCATGGTACTATTTTGCTGCGATTGCCGTACTGCAATCGCTGAAAACTGTGACGCATGCCGCTGTTGCCCAAAAGAAGCTCCTGCTCCATTTTTTAACAACAATATTTGTGTGTTGCAATTTTGCTGTGATTTATCACGGCTAAGTCGCACTGCGATTGGGGTGCCATTAACCTCCCTGGCTGTATGATCCTGTCTGGAATTTTGTGCTGAAAGCGGTACAATTATTTTGCATGGAAATTTGGCGTTTTTATATTGTAGGCATGCAATTCTTATGAATAACTCACTTTAATCTGTCCGAACCAGAGTCTAGTAGACATCCCGGGTATGATAAAGTTTGAAACACAAAATCATAAATTATAATATAATAAAAATATATATAAAAATTATTCAATAAGGTAATCAAATCAAAAACACAAAAATTTACTCAGTTGCAGAATAGTCGCTGTCATTAAATTTAGTGTTTGATGATGAATTGTGATTCTAATTTATTATCGCTGTTTTCTAGCTGGTCTAAAACCACTTTTGACATAAAGGGACACTTTTTGGTTGCTATGGACAATCTCAAGTTTCCAGGCAGAAAAAAATCTTTTTATTATATAAAATGACATGCAGGGCACTGGGCAGACCACTAGGGACAAAGGGGATGTGTATTTTTTGTATACAGTACTGTAATCTATAAGATTACAGTACTGTATGTGTACTGTGTTTTTAAACTTTTTTGAATTTGGCGCCGATCTCCGCTCCCGTGCGTCATAACGTCGCAGGGAACGGAGATCAGCGGCACTCGGGCACTGTGTGAATCGAGCGAGCGGACGGCTCGCACACACAGCGGGGAGACATTGCAGGATCCAGGGGAAAAGGTAAGTAACTTCCCCCTGTATCCTGCAATGCGAGCCCGAGTCTTGCTCAAGGGTTACCGCTTTTGGTACTGAAGTTCCCATCCTGAGCCAGACTCGGGATTACCGCCAGGGGGGTTAAGAAGTAATGGCATGGCAAACGCATCCCGCATTTTGCTGCGATTTGGAATTGCAGACAGAATTGCAGCGATTACACCCGCAATTCAAATTGCCTAGGTGTGAATGGAGCTTTAATGTTGCTATGTAACAGGATAAAGTGGTCTTTGCCCAATACTTATAGCAACACTCTGCAATGCCCATACAGGGCAAAACAACTGGTTAGTTTTAAGGCTTACCCCATCAGCCATGCATATTCACCTTTCCTTTCCTCCTCCACTGCTCTGTTCAGTGAGCCGCAGGCACTTTGTATGGGGGAGCCTGTGATTTAGTCCCCTCCCACTGGACTATGGTAGTGCTTAGCAATTGACATCTTAAGCAACTGAAGAGACTGGCAACAAAGTAAATCTGGTGTTTTCCCTTGCATGAAAGTATACTTTATTATGTGTGAGAATTTTGTTGTTGCCATTGTAGTCAACTCACAGATACCTTAAAACAGGCTGGAAAATCTTTTAGCATACAATGTTTAGAAAGGAAACTCAACAAGATGCAACCATTTCATAAATCCACTATAAAATGCATGAAACATGCAACAGATTATACAGACAGGCCTTTGGCCATCTGTCTAAATTTAACTAGCATGGAGTTAGCTCTATTCCATTGTTCAAATGCTTAATAATTAAAGTAAATATTATTATCCTAATTATTACAAACTATTATTATCTAACAGATCCTGAAGAGAGGCAGTCTTCTGGCTATGAGGAGCCTACACCCCAGCCTTCACAAGCGGTGAAGAACTTACTGGTGAGTAATTGAAATGCAACGTTAAAAAAAAAAAAAAACGATATAGTATGTTGAATGGTCAATTGTGAAGTTGAAGAGTGATATTACACTAAGGCCCCTTTCACATGGGCGCTCCGATCAGGTCCGACTGCCAGTTTTTCAGGTGGACCTGATTAGATGCTCCATGCACCTCTATGGAGCGGTGGATGTCAGCCGTGACATGTCCGCTGACATCCACCGGTATCTGATCCGATCCTGTCCGTGAAATCCAGATGGGTGGAAACCCTATTTTCCATCCGTCTGGAGGATTGGATCGGATGGAATCAGATGAAAATGGACAGGCGGTCCATTTTTCATCCGATCTCCCATAGAGGAGAGCAGGGCTCTGAAAGGTCCATCTCAGCACAGTGAGCGGAGACGGACCTGTCATCAGCCTGCTCAGTGGGGATCAGCAGATCGAACCCTGCTGAGCAAGCGGAATCTGTATAACGGACAAGCCTATGTGAAAGGACCATTTGTTTAACTACGATATGAAAGCTGTATTGCCTTTTAATAAGCAATTAAGGGCAAGCTAAATATTTTTGTCCAATTTTTCTGTGACCATAACTGTGTGAAAGCTTGTGTAGATGTAAAGTGTAGACTTGCTGAGTGGACTTTACTGATGTGTGAATTTTCATTGAATTGAGGAGACCTTGAGGGCTATTTAGACATTAAAGGAGCATGCGGTCACATGGTAACGCAGCCCATTAATCTAAATGAACTTGAGTGCATCCTAACACACTAAAAAACCCAGTGTTCATAGTGATGCACTATAGTGCATATATGTTGCCTGCTACTACTACACGCTCTCTACTTTTATTTAATAGAGCTTTCTTTTGGTGGTATTTGATCACCTCTGTTTTAAATTTTTGTTTTTTTGCGCTATAAACAAACAAAGAGCGACAATTTTAATACATTTTTTTCAACTTTTTGCTATAATACATATCCCAAAAAAATAATATATATATAAAAACACATGTATTCATTAGTTTAGGCCGATATATATTCTTCTATATATTTTTGGTAAAAAAAAATCGCAATAGGCGTATATTGATTGGTTTGCACAAAAGTTATACTATCTACAAACTATGGGATAGATTTAGGGACTTTTATTTATTTTTATTGTTTTTACTAGTAATGGCAGCGATCTGCGTTTTTTTAGCAGGACTGCAACATTGCAGTGGACAAATCTGACCCCAAATTACACTTTTTGGGGACCAGTGATATTATTACATTGATCAATGCTATACAAATGCACTGATCAATGTAAAAATGACACTGGCAGAGAAGGGGTTAACACTAGGGGTCGATAAAGGGGTTAAATGTGTTCTAACTGTAGGGGGGATGGGCTCACTGGGACATGACAGAGATCTCTGTTACCGATCACTGGGAACAGTAGATCTCTGTCATGTCTCCTGTCAGAATGGGGATCTGCTTGTTTACACTAGCAGATCCCCAATCTGTCTCTGTGCTAGGCAATTGTGGGTTGCCAGCAGACATCGAGTCCGCTCAACCCACGGCATGCTCCCGCAGCATGGAGCAAAATTGCGCTGCCTGCTACTGCACCTGCGCGAGCATACAGGTATGGCAGTTCACACAGGAGAGCCGACCTGCCGCCGCATAATGATGGCAGCTGGTCGGCAAGGGGTCAATTTAAATACATTTATGAATCGCGTGTGAAAGTTATATGAATCTTGTGTGCAAGCATTTACAGTATAATGAGACTTCACAGAATACAATATAAATATGTGGGAAAAAATCCCAGTTTTTAATGGAGTTTATGAAGAGCAAAATAGATAGGATTATGGTTAATAAACAAGCCAGCACAATTTTGGAAAATATTTATCTCATGGGTGCATTATCAATTGCCGGACACTAGGGGTTGATTTACTAAAGGCAAAAAGACTGTGCACTTTGCAGAGTGCAGTTACAATCTGCAAGTGCAGTTGCTCCAGAGCTTAGTAAATGAACAGATCCTCTGATGACTTCCATGATCCAATCATGTGCAAGCAAAAATGCATATTTTTAAATTTTCCTTGCACGTGATTGGGTACTGTTTACAAAGTGAAGCCTTACCTCATTTGCTAAGCACTGGAGCAACTGCACTTGCAGGGGGGGGGGGGGGGGGGCAACTTTACTTTTTAAAGTGCACAGGGGTTGATTTACTAAAGGCAAATAGACTGTGCAGCTGCACTCTGCTAGAGCACGTGATTGGATGATGAAAGTCAGCAGCACTTGCAGAGTGCAACTGCACTTTGCGAAGGGCAAAGTCCATTTACCTTTAGTAAATCAACCCCTTAGGGTTAGACCCGCATGAGAAAGGTGCCACTTGGAAAAAGGTGATGTAGACACAGGCTTTGAAAACCTATATCGTTGTCCCTGAATTTATTACTAGCTGTTTTACAAATAACTTTCTTTAACTAGCCATAGTTCAATCAGGTGGTGTGCAGGAATCCCCACCCTCACTGAAGACGAGTGGGATGACTGCGTATCTCCCTACCTGCCCTCTATGATTTCGGCTAGAGACGTTAATACAATTAAAATTCCTGCATAGAGCATACTATACTCCTAAAAGATTGGCCACTATTTATCTTCAGGTTGACCCAAAGTGCACTAGGTGCGCTGCTGAACCTGGTACCTTTTGGTGCTTCAGGTATTCTCTCTGTACGTTCATTATCGTGAAATGTTTTATTGTTTTTTTTTTTGTTTGTTTTTTATTGTGTTTTTTTTTTTATTGTAATGCCTAATTTGTTTTTAAAATAAAAACTTTCTGTTAAAAAAATAAATAAAATGTGCTGCAACTGGATTGCGTGGTCCCATGCAATCCTGTGCAGGTGTTCAGCTTTTGGGGTGTTATTATTTATTATTTAAGGTACTTATATAGCGCCGTCAATTTACACAGCGCTTTACATTGTACATTCACACCAGTCCCTACCCTCAAGGAGCTTACAATCTAAGGTCCCTAACTCACATTCATATACTAGGGCCAATTTAGACAGAAGCCAATTAACCTACCAGCATGTCTTTGGAGTGTGGGAGGAAACTGGAGTAACCACAGGCAGGCACAGGGAGAACATGCAAACTCCAGGCAGGTAGTGTCATGGTTGGAATTCGAACCAGTGACCCTTTTTACTGGTAGGCGAGAGTGCTAACCACTACACCACTGTGTGTTGTTAGGAATACATTGACACCCACAGCAGATTGCACACCAAGTGCATTTTAAATGTGGTGCATTCCAGTGTGAATGGGCCCGAAGTGTAATTAAGTTATCTAAGTATTTTGAGAAAAAAATTAATTGTTTATATACTACAATAAAAACTATTTTTTACATAGACAGGAGGCTCCCCACAAGAACTGAGGCTGGGGATGAAATCTTCAAAAGAGGAACCTGTCTTTATAGTTTTCAATCAGTTTATTTTATTTATTACATAATTTTTATATTTACAAAATGACTGACTGAATTCCAGGTATGTTTTTTTTATTTTTTTTTGCTGATGTACAGTAAGGATGACTATTACTTACCTTCGGGATCATTTTGGAGGGTGACAATCACTGTAGTAGTCATTGCTAGTACAGTGATCACTACTATCTTCCGGGTCCTGTGCTGAGGGGCTGCCTTTCTGCATAGAGAACACATGGCCACTCACAATGCACAGGCACATCTACAGAACACCTTGCATTTTTATCAATGAATGCAAATGTTCTCTAATTGGACAAGGTGGAGATCTTGACGTCACCACCCTACTTCTCCACCTTGTTCAGAGGACGCGGCTCAGCAACAGCTTGGAGCGGGACTGGAAGATAGCAGCGGTCACGTTAGTAACGGTAACTACTACACAGATTGTCACCTTCCAGAGGGATCCCACAGTTCTGCTTTATCCATAGTTATATTGGTCCAAGCTCTACCTGGAGTACAGCTTTAACATCCATTCTAATGCCGCGTACACACGATCGGAATTCTCGTCGGAAAAAGCTCTGATGGTTTTCCCGTCGGAATTCCGACTGAATTTCGCTCAAACTGTCTTGCCTACACACGGTCACACCAAATTCCGACGGTCAATAACACCACGACATGCAACGCGTTCGATGACACTATAAAAGGGAAGTTTAATGCTTCCGAGCATGTGTCAAATTGTTTCCGAGCATGCCTCGGAATTTTGCGTGTCGAAATTGCATACACACGATCGAAAAATCCGATAGAAAGGTTTTACGTCGGAAAAATTAAGAACAGGCTCTCAATCTAAAGTCCGTCGGAAATGCCGACAGAAAAAGACCGATGGGCATACACACGGACGATCCGATGAAAAGCTCCCATCGAACTGTTTCCATCGGAAATTACGACCGTGTGTATGCGGCATTAAATAGATAATGCTAACTGATTTAGTAAAATGTATATGTGTAGAAATTATCTGTATGCTGATTCTACAGTTGTTTGTTGATTTGCATTTTGCACTCTTTGCCAGTGTATGTTCA